>CM050517.1:23047402-23724902 GCA_027563665.1 Antrozous pallidus
TATTACAATGGCAGGTGTAAAAGTGAGCTAAATGAGAGAAATGAAGTCCCAAAGGCAAGGACTTCTTTTTGTTAATGACTATAACCCCAGAACCAAGAGAATGCCTAGCATATAGTAGGTACTCAATAAATATTTGTTCCATAAAAAACTAATACTGACAACAGAGTAAAATACAAAGACAAAAAATATTGTGATATTTTGCTTTGTACTTATTCTGTTTGCTTCTTATAGCAATTCACAGGGATTCTCTAGCAACCCCCTCCCCCCCCCAAAAAAAGAACACCACAAATGTTTTTTTGAAAAGAAAAAAAAAAAGAACAGTGGGACAATAACCCATGGTCCTCAAAATATACATATCTGCTTAGATTATAGCTTTGATAATTTAGCAGTTTCTCAACTTATACTACCAATAGGAGGTCAATTTGTATGCTGCTTCTCACACTTTAATGTACACAGGAATTACTTGGGGACCTTGTTAAATATCAATTCTGATAAGGTATGTCTGGAGGGGGCCCAATATCTGCTTTTCTAATAAACTCGCAGGTAATGCTGATATTGTTGGTCTGAAGACCACGCTTAGAATAGCAAGGATTTAGAGTACTGGACTACTAAATATTTGAAGGGAAAAGGTTTGTAAAAAAGGCAATAGAAGCCATTCCATCAGAATGCACTCAATATTCCAACACCAAATCTTCAACTCTACCTGGAAGAAGTCCCCAATCTTTCCTCCTTTAACTTGTTAAAATGGAACAGCCCTCCTTTTGATTACAGATACAACCTGTTCAGTTCTCCCCCGCCACCTGTACCCAACTCTCCATATCTGCCAGGCAATTTCTACCACTAATGGTACTCAAACTCTCCTATTTAAAACAAACACAACAAACACAACTTTTAATTTACTCTTCACTCCTTCCCCTTCAGGTAATACCATATTTCTCTCCACTTCTTCACAGGCAAAATTCTCAGCTATATTATATGTATCTACACCTGCTGCCCCTATCATGTTGCTTCCTATTCCCCCTCAACTCAATCCAAGCAGGCTTCCCTGGTTACCCTCTGTGAAAATGGGTTGGCCAAAGTCATAAATAACATGGAATCACTAAGTTTTTTTGGATATTTGCCAGTATTTGACCTTCCAGAAGTATTCCACACAGTTGACTGATTAATCATTATTACTAAAAGTGCTCTTTCCCCATTGGTTTTGGTTTTCTTCAAATGCCTTGGTTATTTCTTCTCACTCTCCTTTCCTAGTGGAAGGTCTTCTACCCAACTCTTGAAGATTAAAATACTGGGAGCTATCCTAGACTCTCGTGGATCCTGAAAACTGCATCCAACAGATGAGCTCATATACTCTTAAATGTCTCACAGGCCCCTTAAACTCACTATTTTCCAAGACTAAAGTCATCCTTTCCCTCCATATATGTTCCTCCTATAACAGTCGCTTTGATAGTAAATAACCCAGTTCCTTAAAGGGTAAATCTGCGTCAACATTTACCTCTTCCTCACCACCCTGCACTCCCATAGCCACATCTGCTTAATCACCACATCCTCTTATTATATCTGTAATCTCCCCACCCCCATGCTATCGTTGTGGTCCAAGACATCACCACCTCTCACCTGAAACAGTGCAAAATCCTCCTGAATGGCCTTCCTGTGTCCACTCTTGCTTCCCTGCCATCCATTTTCAACACAGTGTAACTGAAGTGATATTTTCACGCTGTCAGGTTCCAGAGCCTGTGCTCTAAATTACTTAATTGCATGATATTTTCAAATGTGATCATGTAATTCCCCTGCAGAAAATTCAGCACCTTTGCATTTCCTCAGGATAAGATCCCAAATCCTTCTCTGGCTTGCAGTGACTTTCAGCCACCTGATCCTTCTACATCTGCAATCTCTTCATGCTCTAGCAAAACCAGTCCCCTCCAAGTCCTTCAAATATACCACACTCACTGCCCTGCTTAAGGTCTTCATACTTGCTCTTCCAACTGCCTGAGGGGTCTCTCTCCACATTCTGTTTAAGGTCTCCTAACTCATTCTTTGCATCTTAGCTTAAATCTTAGCTTAAATATCACTTACTCAAGAAGTCATTGCTTGAATTTTTATCGCACATTATATGCTTCCACAGTGCCTTCTATTTCCTCTTCCATGCCACAATTCAACAACTCCTCAATGGACAGTAAGTGAAATAAATAACAAAAGGTAGCATGTGTTGGTATTTATTCTATATGAGGTCTCTATGGTAGGTAGCTTCTAAAATGACCCCAAATGATCTTTGCCTCTTGGCTTTATAGCCTTATATGACCTCCTCACATTCAGTAACTTGTTTCTACGTAATAGAATACCTCAAAGTTGAGGGGATGTGACTTCTGGGTTAGGCTACAGAAGATCCTGACTTCCATCTCTTGTTGGCTTTGATGAAGCCCAGTGTCATGCTGGAGATACTCAGGCCAGAAGCAGCAGCCAACTAAAAAAATGAAGCCCTTAGTCTCAAATCCCCCAAAGATCTGAATCCTGCCAACGACCACTATATTAACTTGCAAGTGGATCCTTCCTCAGATGAGCCTTCAGATGAGATGTCAGTGGCCAGCATCTTGGTTGCAGCCTTGTGAAAGGCTCTAAAGCTGAGACTTAGTCAAGCTCTGCCTGTATCCCTAACCCATAGAAACTATGATATAGTAAACGGATGTTGTTTTAAGCTGTTAAGTTATGCAGCAATAGGTAACCAATACAGTACCCTTCTATGAGCTTTTCATGTATCAACTAATGTAGTCCTCATAACATCTTTAACAGACAGGATTCCTGTTTTACAAGAAAACTGGAACAACTCTCACTTATTCTAGAGCACATGCTGTTAGGAGATGGAGCCAAAATTTGCACCCACATTGTCAGGTTCCAGAGCCTGTGCTCTAAATTACTCAACTGCATGATGGCAGTGACTTTGAGTTCATAGCTATAGTCCCAATCAACAACACAGTGTTTAGCACATAGTAGTGCTTAATACCTGATTAATTAATTGATTACTTCATTTAGAAAATTGCTCAATGAATGATGAATAGCGTTTCTGTTGTTTATGCAAGCCAATTTTATAAAGTATTCTCAGTATGACTGTGCCTCTTTGGTTTCAAAGGCTTCTTTTCATTTTGTGGTATGGGTTCTCCAGGCATGCTAGTCAACTGAAAATTGCAGGTGATATTCATTCACTCCCCTCCAGCATTAGTTCTGTGAGCTGCCACTATCCTTTGAAAAGGTTCCTTTCTTCTTTACTCAGTAGATGAGCTCAGGAGCTCAGCTCTTCTGCATAATAGAATAAGGGGAACTGAGGAAGAGAAGCTGACAGGAGGCAGCCTGGAAGACAGGGAAGGATAGAGATGGTGGGATTCTTGAGAGAGACACAGGCTATGCTACATGACACAAAGCTGTAGTCTGGAAAATGAGGAGCTAGTGAGGAATTTCTGATGGCAGGGTGGCTGAAGGACCTGTAACAACAAAAGTGCCTAATGACCCATATTCACCCACTTGCATTTTTGCACTGTAAATCCTCCCCATGGCACAAAAGTTTCAGTTGAGTCTGTTATACATAAGTGCCCTGCATAGGTATTTTGAGTGAAAATCAGTGAAGTCACCCAGGTTGGCACAGAGTAGAGATGACAGGAGAGGTGTGGAGATGGGCTATGAGGGAGAGTTCAACAAAGCAGTAACTTGGAGTCACAGGTAATTGCCCTTGGCAAGTCCCTAAAATCCTGGTGAGGACATGGAACTTCCCAATGGCTATGACTTAGAAAGGTCAAGCCAATTTTCTTTAAATATCAAAAAAGCTTGGAGACCTCAGCTGACTTCTGGGTCACACCAATATTAATCTGTTTGTCTTCACTCAGAAGGACTGGCTCAGGGATCGGTCACAGGAAACGACAAATGCTGTTTTCATCTCTCCTAGGGGTGTAGTAATCTTTGCCTGCAAGAGGAGCTCTTAGTGACTCCACAAAACAAATGGGACAGGCAGAGCTAGGAGAGTTCATGCCAAGAATTTTTAGATAATAGGCTGGAAACATTGCCTTTTCAAGGTGACACAAGGAGATATGTTTTTGTTATTCAAACATAGGTTTTAAGCAGGAAGTATTGATTATGATAAGACGAATCCAAAAGCATAGGTATGTTCAAAGGTCCCACTCAACTCTTATTTTTGGAAAATAAAAAATGAGGTCAATCAATGAAGTAAAAACCTTCATGGAAACTGCAGTTATTTCAGTGAATCCAGACAGCCTATGCCAATAGCATCTAGAAATGCCAGTTGTGCTTGGGCTGTGCTCAATATAGTTAAGAGGTTCTTGACGTAAGAGGGTACTTGCAAGCCACATGCTCTGTTGTGACATTTTAAAGGTAGCAGCAGTACTGTTGGATAAGACTCACTTGTAAAGAAGAAAACATGTTCCTTGCAAGCATTTCTTTTCTTCTTCTTTTAAAAACATATATATTTTATTGATTTTTACAGAGAAGAAGGGAGAGGGATAGAGAGTTAAAAATATCGATGGGAGAGAAATATTGATCAGCTGCCTCCTGCACACCCCCCTTTTGGGAATGCATCCGCAAGCAAGGTACATGCCTTTGACTGGAATCGAACTTGGGCCCCTTCAGTCCATAGGCTGATGCTGTATCCACTGAGCCAAACCGGTTAGGGCTTCTTCCTTTTTTAATAGAGGAACTTGATAAGCCTTGTGGTTGTTTTCTTTCTTCCTTTTTCTTTTAAAGCTTCTGTATATTTTTGTTGATTTCAGAGAGGAAAAGAGAGGGAGAGAGAGAAACATCAATGATGAGAGAAAATCATTGACAGGCACAGCCTCCTACTGGCGATCGAGCCCATAACTGGAGCATGTGCCCTGACCGCAAATTGAACTGTGACCTCCTGGTTCATAAGTCAACCCCCAACCACTGAGCCACACCAGCTGGGCTCATTGCAATCACTTCTAAAAGTATGACGTAGTTTTCAAAACACAGAGCACGGTTCTCCAATGGGTTATAAGTATATAGTCACTGAGGGCTGCTGTCAGGTATCAAATAAGAACAATCCACATGTTAACCTGAGGACTCACTCTCACTTGCTGTGGCACCATTGAAGAGTCAACCCTCCTAAACAACCCTCCTAAATGCAGAAGTCTGTTATGTGGAGAACTTGCTTTCCTGAAAAGTGGTTGGTTTAATAAATGTTAGAGACTGGTTCCTGGGACCATACTGAGTTAAAGTAATATAACTTTTTGATTGACAGGTTTTGAATGGTGCATCTTCTCCATCAATTATCTGCTTCCCATAGACTATTTTCCTAACTTTCTGACCCACCTCCCAGAATGTGTTAGGTGCTCATGTTCTTGTGATGCCATAGGAATAGCTGTCTGTCGTGGCACTTAACACATGATAATGTGCCTTTCTCCTCCCTGGCCATGAGGTCCTGGAAAATAAGGTTCTTGTAGTGTCCATTTAAAAAAATGATGTCTGGTATACAACAATGCTTAAGAAATCTTGTTACTCTAGGAATGACCCATTTGCTTGCATTAATGACTAACTCTTAAACAAGATTAAACAAGATTCTAAAGATTAGATTTTCATCTTTCTCCTTAGTTGCATTGTCCAATTACCTTAAAAAGTTCATTGAAAGACTAAAAATTTGCTTTCCCTTATTGCCCGAGACAAGTGACGGTCACATTCTAAGTTGCCTGCCAACTTTCCCTTTTCACTCACCCAGCTATTTGTCTGAGCTTTGACTGAGTTAAAATATTTCTCCATTGTCACCATAATCAAAAGCTTTTATCATTATAAAAAATGTATAAAAGCTCAAAGGGAAGATGTGAACCTTTTAAAAAAAGTGTTAACAATCATTTTTTTAAATTTCTTTCTTTTATAAAGAAGGCCTGCAAATCACAAAACATAGTAGCTTGTGTTTATTCAAGTTGAGGTCAATTATGTGTTGTCTTAAAATAGTTTTCAGTTGCACAAGTTATTTCTAAACAGGAGAATTTGCAATTCCTACTCTCTAGTATCTTAGGACCCCCAGATCATTATGGAAAACTTTGTTATCTACTTAATGGCCACATAGATTGACTGCAGTTGGGAAGGCTTGAAGGAAATTTGCTTCTTGCAGTGCTAACCCTAATTTAAAAAGCTGACCAAACAGGACAACAAGGGCCAAAGGAGAACTCAACAGGAAGAAGAGGTGATCTGAGATCATACAGGGGGAGCCTGGCTCTCGAGAAGCATGGAATGGGGCTGACACCCACCAGGACCCAGCCAGGCTGGTGCAGTGCTCAGCCTTGGGAAATGTTGCTGAGCCTGGGAGTGTGGACCTGGAGACCAACCTCCTCACGGCTCTACCAAAGAGGTGCAGCATGTCGTCAAATGACCAAGACCATGTAATGATGGTAATGGAGACTTTGGAATTTCTCTTTTCTCTGCCAGTTTGTAGGAGTGATGCCTTTATGAGTGATAAAACCCTTTTGATTTAAAAAATCTGGGAGTTTAGATGAAGAGAGGGCTAAAAAGAAAGAAACAGATTGTAGCAAAGGCATATACTTACCTCCCTTACCATGCTTTCCTGCTTTCCCTTAGTAGTATTATTATTAGCTAGGCCCACTGCCACCTAGAATAAAGTTTCTATTTCCCAGCACTTTCTATTGTAGTTAAGTGCATTGTGTAATTAAGTCATTTAAGGGGAATAGAAACACTCATTTCTTTAAAAAAATTCAAAAGTGCTGATCATTTTATCTATTTATATGCTAAATTGAGAATAAGTATGAAGCTTCTAAGGAAATTAGTCAATCCCCAAAACTTATAGCAGAACTATAGAATCAAAATTTTCTCCAGTGTGGGATTTTCAAAAATAATAGTTGAGCAGGTAATATGTCATCTATTATTTTCCCTTCTATGAATGAAGAGGAAGACATAGATTCCAATCAGCAATGAGATGACTTAAGCAAGAGAACAGACAGAAGTTATAAATTACAAATGGCTCTTGCCATATCCTAGGTGGTTTAAAGGTCATGATCTTTTAATGGAGTTCAGAGCTATTGCATGACAGAGACTAGTAAATATTTGGCCAGAGACTTCTTAAACTATTTTTTCTAAAGATAGAGCAGTAAGAAATGGTAAGACTACTCCATTCTTATGTCTTCTCGATGACTGCCAGACCAAGTTTTAACAGACATCCTATCTAATAAAAGAGCAATATGCAAATTGACCATTCTTCCATCAAGCCACACTACAGCCACGCCCACCAGCCAATCAGGAGCAAATTATGCAAATAAACCCCAACCAAGATGGCTGCCACCACTGAGAGCAGGAGGGAGGCTTGGGTTTCCCCGGCAACGAAGGAAGCCAAGCTTTCTGCCTTCCATTGCTGGCCTAGGCCCCTACTCAATGCTACAAAGTTTCAGTTACAGAAGATACATAATCCTGCCAAAACCGGTTTGGCTCAGTGGATAGAGTGTCAGCCTGCGGACCGAAAGGTCCCAGGTTTGATTCCGGTCAAGGGCATGTACCTTGGCTGTGGGCACATCCGCAGTAGGGGGTGTGCGGGTGTGCAAGAGGCAGCTGATCGATGTTTCTCTCTCATTGATGTTTCTGACTTTCTATCCCTCTCCCTTTCCCTCTGTAAAAAATAGCCCTCTCTTCATCTAAACTTCCCTCAATAAAATATACTTAAAAA
Organism: Antrozous pallidus; assembly: GCA_027563665.1. NCBI lineage: Eukaryota > Metazoa > Chordata > Mammalia > Chiroptera > Vespertilionidae > Antrozous > Antrozous pallidus. The sequence continues at coordinate 23,055,093 of CM050517.1, forward strand.
AAAAAAAAGAAGAAGATACATAATCCCAACAGAAATGGTGGCAGCCACGGAGCTGGAGAGAGAAGAGGCTATGGTTGCCAAGGCGATGGAGGGAGACAAACTTCTGCAGCTCTAGCATAGGCCTCCACTCCAGGCTACAAAGTTTCAATTGTAGAATATAAATTAGTCCCAGATCCCAGGGCCTCCACTTGGGTCGCTGGAGGGTGTGGCTGGCCTGCAAACTACTATAGACCCCTCACCCAGGCTGCCCCACACCCAAGGGTATCCCCACCCTGATCCAGGACACCTTTCAGGGCAAACCAGCTGGTCCCCACCCATGCACCAGGCCTCTACCCTACTAATAAAAGAATAATATGCAAATTGACCATCACTCCAACACACAATAGGGCTGCCCCCATGTGGTCAAAGATCCTGCCCCATGTGGACACAAGATGGCCACCTCAAGATGGCCAGCAAGGGAGGACAGTGGGAGGTTCCAGGCCTGCAAGGGCGGGCTGTTGTGGGCTATCAGGCCAGTAGGGGCAGGAAGTTAGAAGGGACCAGGCCTGCAAGGGAGGGCAGTTGAGAGTGATCAAGCCTTCAGGGGAGAGCACTTAGGGTTGACCAGGCTAGCAGAGGAGGGAAATGGGGGCAAACAGGCTGGCAGGGGAGCAGTTAGACATCAATTAGACTGGCAGAGTAGTGGTTAGGGGGTGATCAGGCTGGCAGGCAGAAGCAGTTAGGGACAATCAGGGAGGCAGGCAAGTGAGGAGTTTGGAGCCAGCAGTCCTGGATTGTGAGAGGGATGTCTGACTGCCCATTTACGCTTGATCCTACTGGATCTCAGATTGGAGAGGATGCAGGCTGGGCTGAGGGACAACCTCCCATCCCCCTGTGCATGAATTTTATGCACTGGGCCTCTAGTGATGACATAATTTGAGTGAATATGGACATTCAAAGTCAATCTCTGCACTAATATGACCATCAGCCTGGCTCCTTTACCAATCTACCTAGACTAGTTCTGACAGATGTTTCAAGGATAATCTCAACTGTGTTCACGGAAAATAGCATTTCATTAAGTATCTCTGCATGGCTGACTTCCTTCTGATGGCTCACTCTCCTACACATAGTGTTCCCGTGTTCAGTAGCAACTGAGTCCATGGGTCAGCTAGTTTTAAAAGTCACTTCAAGGTGTAATGTGAGCAGTTTCTGTCTCATTTGAAGGAAGGTATAAGGACAAACATAAACGCATATTCCAAAGTGTCCCATGTAAATCAGGTGGCCAAAAATCTATGTTTCTTTTCTGTGACCCTTAGAAATAATTTAAAATGGACCTTGGAGGATGCAAAGAAAGCTGGAGATCAAAGAGACAGGATTTTATGGAGAAGGTCCTTGGAGAGTCATGACATTTCCCACTTTTATTTTCATTGGTAGAGAGGTGTGCTTCCTCCCTTCTCAACCTGTATGAGAAAGTCTTTGAGGGAGTCACTTGAGGAGCTTGATCTAGGTCCTCTGGAAGTCAGTGGACTAGTGTCTGACCTCTGAGGATGGCTGTTCAGGTTGTACACTGCACAGCTCTAAAGGATGCCAGTCACATCGACAACCGTGTGTACAATCTGCACAGCTTGTGTCTGACTCTCCAAGAGGCAAGCTACTGTGGCCAGAGCTGCAGTTATGCAATAGCATGGGGGAGGGCAAATTGAGTTTCCACCAACCATGGGACAGGAAATTGTGAGTTTCTGGTTGGTTGCATGGGTGTGTGAGGGGGAGCTGGCCTGTAGACTTCTTAAGAAGGATCCCATCCCTCCATAAAAGATCCTTCCAGAGGGTTGCTTAAACTAGAAGCCTGAGAATTGAGCCCTGGCAGTGAAAGTGGACAGGCAGAGGAGTTGTCTCCCTTGTCCAATGGAGCTTAAAGTGGGGACTCTCCATGGCAAAAAGTCTCTCCCAAGAGAATCAAACCTGAGCATCCACCAAGTCCAATGAACAACCACACCAGATAACAGAGGAACCATCCATGCAAGACTGTGTCCTTTATCCTAACCCATTTGCCTGAGCCCATCCCTAGAGGGGTTGGAAAGACAGCTAGTGAGGGAAGTTTGGAAGAGGGAAGATGCCAACCTGCTTTAATGGCCCTTGTGTCTCTGACTCCCAAGACCTCACGCCAGGCTTCTTGGCTTGAAGCAGGTCTCAGTTCAGGGGAGGGAAAAAATTTGGAGTTTGTTTATTATACTACACTGAACATTTTGATTACTAAAACAAGACTTCCTTAAGACCAAGGTGACCTCAGGACATTTAACACTGAAGGAGGCCTCGGAGAGCTGTGTGAGATTTCACATAGGGACAGGGAATGAATCAGCCCATTCAATGGGCACAAAGGAGAGGTTGTAAAGAAGACCATGACCTTTCTCTTTATATCTGTTGAGAGCCATGCCTTTGGCAACCAGACCATTTGCAAAATATGTAATAGAAATACCTAGCCATGCCTGAAACCTTTTATTTTTACTTAAAACAGAAATGTACGCTCATTCCCAATCTTTTGGTGTAGAGCCAAGGCCTTCTCTGTGAGCGCAGATGAATGAATCTTTCTTAAACTCACCCACAAAACATCAACTGTGAGTTCCAATTTTGGTTTCCTTACATTGGAGTAAAAATTTTAAGAAACTTGCAAAGTAACCTGAATATAGTAATAAGTGTATGTGATTTCTTTGTTTCTTGAGCTTTACAATTGTCTCACCCACATCCATTTTTACAAACTTGCATTTATCATGTCTTTTAATAGCATTTCATAGAAACAATGTTCTTTTTTTGCTCACATTTTGCTGATTTTCATTAAACCCATATTTAATGAAATTATGTGATTCAGTAATAAGTACAAGTACAACTGGCATAAACAGATTTGAGAACACAGCCAGCTGCCTCTGAGCAAACACACAGTTGAACTCGTGAGAGCAGAAGCTCATGAGTGTACTTGAGAGTAGCCACTACCGTGAGCCTTTAAGTATCCCGAGCATTGGAAGTATATCTCTCAGAGGGAATGGAGAGCACAGGATTATCCAGTGGAGGTCAACTGAGTGAGCCTCTATTTCTGAGGTGCAAAGATTGAAGTAGCTAGCACAAAAAAGCTACCACAGGGAGGAACCAAGATGGCGGCACAGGTAAACACATATCTTGCTGCCCCACACAACAATTCCAAAACTACAACTTAACAACAGAACAAACATCATCCAGAATTACTGGAAAGCTGGCTGAGTGAAAATTCCACAAATAAAAGTAAAGATAGGACACTGTGACTCAGAGCAGCAGGGAAGGACAGCGTTGAAGATACTTGCGGAGCCAGAGGTTTGGAGCCGTGCACGCACATCTGCAGAGAGGACAGGCGGCTGCAAACCCGGCTGGTTTTCTCCAACAGGGAAGGCAAAGGCATCCACTTCACTGATTCCCCAGTTCCAGGCGAGGTCCAAAGAACCCACACTCATACAGGGTGAAACTGGTCAGTGGCAGAGGTCTGCGAGCTTGTGGAGTGGGTGAGCTTGAGGAGAGTGCATGTAAACTTGGGAACAGCAGTTTGCACATAAACTTGGGAGCAGAAGTGCACGACCGCACAAAGAGAACTTGTGACTTGCTCCCTCATTCGGGAGACACCGGACTGCAATGTGTTACAACCCTGGGCAAGACTTTGGGGGTACAGACTAATTTGGGGAGAGACTGAGTTGTCTGGCAGAGGGTGGAGATCGGTGGCGGCTTTCTCTCAGAGGTGCGTGCAGCCATTACCACCCAGCACAGAGACCCAGGTGCTGCATAGGGAGGAGCTGACACTGCCTGCTCAGCCTGGAGACTCCGCCCATCCAACCTGAACACAGCTTACCCTCACAATCAATTGGCCTGGAGGTCAAACCCTCCTAGTGTTAACAACAATAAGCTGGGCTTAACTTCAACAATACTCTACAACCCATAAAGGGCTGCAGCAAGAGTATCCACCTCAGGTAACTGGGGAGGCTGAGCCACTGTTCCTTAGAGGGCGTCTACCACACAAAGATAATGGACCAACTCAGGAAAGCAGCCACAATGCAGACAAATGCAAAGAAATCAGATGTGAAAGAAATGGAGGGGAAAAGACGACTAGACATAGAGTTCAAAACCGCGGTTATAAGGTTTTTCGAGAGGCTCCTAGAAAAGGCTGAGACCTACAAGGAAATGAACAAGACCTATGAGGAAATGATCAAGACCTATGAGGATATGAAAAAGGACCAACTAGAAATTAAGCCTACACTGACTGAAATAAAAAATATTATACAAAGACCTAAAAGCTGTCCAGACAACCGCAAGAATAAAGTCAAAAATTTGAAATACAAAGAAGCAAAATCCACTCAGCTGGAAAAGCAAGAAGCCAAAAGAATCCAAAAAATTGAAGATAGTATAAGGGGCCTCTGGGACAACCTCAAGCATATCAACATCTGAATTATAGGGGTGACAGAAAAAGAGAGAGACCAAGATAATAAAAACTTGAAGAAATAGTGACCGAAAACTTCCCCCACCTGGTGAAAGAAATTGACTTAAAAGCCCAAGAAGTGCACAGAACCCCAAAATATAGGAATTGAAAGAGGACCACACCAAGACACATCACAATTAAAATGCCAAGGGCAAAAGATAAAGAGAGAATATTAAAACCAGCAAGAGATAAACAGTTATCTATAAGGGAGCACCCATATGATTGTCAACGGATTTCTCAACAGAAATGATGCAGGCCAAACAGGAGTGGCAAGAAATTTTCAAAGTGATGAATAGCAAGAGTCTACACCCAAGATTACTCTATCCAGCAAAGCTATCATTCAGAATTGAAGGTCAGATAAAGTGCTTCGCAGATAAGAAAAAGCTAAAGGAGTTCATCACTGCCAAACCAATATTATATGAAATGCTGAAAGATATTATTTAAGAAGAGGAAGAAGAAAAAGGTAAAGATGAAAATTATGAACAACAAATACACATCTATCAACAAGTGAACATAAAAATCAAGTGAATTAAAAATCTGATGAACAGGTTCAGTCAGATCCCGGCAGCAGCTGCAGCGGCTCTCGTCTTTCCAGGCTCTTCTTGCTATTTCCTTTAGCTCCCGGAAACATGGCCTCTGGTGTGGCTGCCTCTGATGGAGTCATCACAGTGTTCAATGACATGAAGGTACATAAGTCTTCGAAGAAGCGCAAGAAGGCAGTGCTCGTCTTCCTGAGTGAAGACAAGAAGAACATCATTCTGGAAGAGGGCAAGGAGATCCTGGTCCGTGATGTGGGCCAGACAGTAGACGACCCCTACGCCACCTTTGTCAAGATGCTGCCGGACAAAGACTGCCGCTCCGCCCTGTATGATGCGACCTGTGAGACCAAGGAGAGCAAGAAGGAGGACCTGGTGTTCATCTTCTGGACCCCTGAGTCTGTGCCTCTTAAGAGCAAAATGATCTATGCCAGTTCCAAGGATGCCATCAAGAAGAAGTTTATGGGGATCAAGCATGAGTCACAAGCAAACTGCTACAAGGAGGTCAAGGACCGCTGCACTCTGGCAGAGAAGCTGGGGAGCAGTGCTGTTATCTCCCTGGAGGGCAAGCCTTTGTGAGCCCCCTCCAGCCCACTGCTTGGAGCATCTGGCAGCCCCAGACCTGCCTGTTGGGGGGTTGCAGGCTGCCCCCCTTCTGCCAGACCAGAAGGGCTGGAGGGATCCCAGCAGGGGGAGGGCAATCCCTTCACCCAGTTTCCAAACAGCCCCCCACCCCCTGGACCTTCCTTCTCCCTCCACCCCTGACGGTTCTGGCCTTCCCAAACAGCTTTTGATCTTCTGATTCCTCTTGGGTTGAAACAGACCAAGTTCTCCCTCTCCCAGGCACCCCAATTTTGGAGAGGGCCTGTATTTTTTTAACGACACCCCTACCTGCAACCTGCCCCCCCTCCCCCTTCCCCATGCTGCCAACTTCTAACCACAATAGTGACTCTGTGCTTGTCTGTTTATTTCTGTGTGTAAACGGAATGTTGTGAAGATAACCCTTCCCCATGCTGCCTGATTCCCCTCCCCCTTTCCACCTGGTCTCGGCCACCCATGGAAGCTGGACCATAAGGGACCCTTAATTTAAAAAAAAAAAAAGGAAGAAAAACAACAATAAAAAGCCTCACTTAATTAAAAAAAAATCTGATGAACAGGATAAACTGGTGAATATAACAGAATCATGAACATAGAGAGGGAATGGACTGACAATTCTTGGGGAGAAAAGGGGTGTGGGAGGTGCAGCAAGAGACTGGACAAAAATCATGCACCTATGGGAGAAGACAGTGCGGGGGAGGTGAGGGCGGAGGGTGGGATGGGTACCGGGTGGAGGGGAGCTATGGGGAGGGAAAGGGGGGAACAATGTAATTAATAAACTGAACAATAAAGATTTTAAAAAAAGCTACCACATACTGAGGCAGGACACTGGGCACTTCACACACACAAGCTCCCTCCCTCTCCCAGGTCTCCATTCACAGTTGAGCAAAGAAGAGTATACTTTAGGCCCCTAAGTGAAACATCAGAACTTCTCAATCTTTAATATGCAAATGAATCACTAGGGGGATATGATTTTAAAATGCATTTTTTGATGGAATAGGTCTAGATGGTACCTGACATTCTGCATTTGTAATAAGCTCTCAGATGCTATTGATGCTACTGGTCTGCAGACCCCTGAGATTCTGACTTACATGTTCTGAGATGAAGCCCAGGCATTGCTCCTTCTTAAAAACTCTCCAGGGATCTTTGATAAACAGAGGCGAGGTGGTGGTAGCTTGGACCCCACTGAGGGCAGGAAAGTTAAGAAGTGGGTTGATTCAGAGATATTGAGTTTTGAATACTTAAGCTAAAACAAATGTTTAAAAAAGACAAGAGTAAAGCAATATAGACATTTATAAAATAAAGGTAAAAAATCTTTCATTCTTTATATTTTATGAAGAATTTTTGAAAAAGATCAAATCACACACACACAAAAAATATCAAATTAAGCTGTCCTTGTGATAGGGGAAGAAATAGAATGTTGGGGAATCAGTTAGAATTGAAAGATATTAATCCTGCTCTGTTAACCATGATTGTTTTGTTCTGATTAAAGAAGGCACATTCTAACATGGCTGGCAGTTACTCAGGGGACCTGGGAGCTCACCTGGAAAAGCAGGCCCTCTTCTCCATTTGGAGCCGCTTACTATCTTGGAAAGATTAACAACTTTGTTGCAGAAACCAGAGCTGCCAGCTCTTTGAAGACCCCAGCCCTTGCATATCACTAGCCCTTTGAACACCCCAGCCTTTGCATATCACTAAGCCCTTTGAAGATCCCCAGCCCTCTTGCATATCTGCAGGCCTTTGCAAATCTCCAACCTGCTTACTTGTTAACTGCCCATATGGCAAACTCTTTTACATGGGGTTACTTCCCCATGTAATCTTTGTCCTATCCAATATAAACAGCAGAGCAGATTTTTGTGGATGACCTGCTGCTGCTCTCAGAGATTGCTGGCAGTATTGCAATAAACATTTATGGTTCAACCCTGTCTCTGATTAATTGGTTCAAGTAGTGACAGGTAGCACAGACCTATGGATTGTCCAGTGACACTTGCACACACTTATGCAACAATTTGCTAGCTCAATGATGTATCAAGAATTTCTTTTATCATCAGCTCATACAGGTCTACTTTGTCCTAATTGACTCTTCATTGTATTCCATAGCACGGAATACCATAGTTTATCTCACCAATCCCTCGTAGGTGGATATTCAGTTAATTCTAATTTTTCGGTTTTACAAATGAAGTGTGTTTTGTGCACACTCCATGGGTATGCGCACAAGTCATTCTGTAGAATAGACTTCCAGATGTAGGATTGTTGGGTTATTTAAATAGCTATTCTCAGATTGCCCTTCAAAAGGCACACTAAATTAATTATACGCCTACCATCTATAATAATAAAAATCTAATATGTTAATTAGACTGGAGAGCTGAACAACCTTCTGGACATCATTTCGGACATCCTTCCTGATGAAGCCACAGTGGAGGCGGCAAGACAGAGGCAGTTAGAGGCAACCAGGCAGGCAGGCAGAGTGGTTAGGGATGATGAGGCAGGCAGGCAGGTGAGCAGTTAGGAGCCAGCAGTCCCAGATTGTTAGAGGGGTGTCCGACTGCCAGTTTAGGCAAGGATTGGGCTTAAACTGGCAGTCAGACATCCTCCAAGGGGTCCTGGATAGTGAGAGGGTGCAGGCTGAATTTCATGCACCAGGCTTCTAGTCATATAAAAACCCTCTTTCTCCTACCAGGGAGCCTTATGAAACTACGGGATATTGTCAATCTTTTCAATATTCACCAATCCCACATATGAAAGATGGTTCATTGATGTTATAATTTGCATGTCATGATGACTGGCTGGAAGACTGATCTACCTATTAGACTTAAGTATGCCTTCTTTCATGGATTGCCTGTCTATATCTTTTGCCACTTTTGGCTGCTTATCTTTTTATATTAATTTTTGTCTACTGTATATGCTACAAATATTTTCCTTCCAGCCTACTATTCATTTTTCAATTTGTTTAACAGAAGTTTTCAATTTTTATAGTCTAGTCTATCAATATTCATTCATAATTTCTCATTTAAGAAAGATTATATCCCTAGTTTTCCCACTTACTTCTTGCATAGATTTGACATTCATTAATCCATATGATCACTAGTCTATATGCGAAGTGCATATTTTATTTATGACTTGAACTAAAGCTCTTATGTTGTTTCTTTTCTTTCCATACACTATTCTCAGCATTATTTATTGAACAGACATTATTATTATTCTGAGATTTGAAATGCCTCCTCTGTTAGTCAATTATACATACACAGGCTGGTCTCCTTTAATCCCTTTGTTTTTTTTTTTCTGTGACTGTTCAAAGTTGTCACAATTTCTGAAGTTTTACAGAACTTCTGGAAAAACAAGTTTCTCCTCATTATTTAGTTTTTCTTCTTTCTTCTTTTTATTTTTTAAAGATATATTTTATTAATTTTTTACAGAGAGAAATAGAGAGGGATAGAGAGTTAGAAACATCAATGAGAGAGAAACATTGATCAGTTGACTCTTGCACACTCCCTTCTGGGTATGTGCCCACAATCAAGGTACACGCCCTTGACCAGAATCGAACATGGGACCAACACTCTATCCACTGAGCCAAACCGGTTAGGGCAGTTTTTCTTCTTTCTTAAAACAACTGTCTTCTCTATTTTCCCCAGATGGATTTGAAATTCCCATCTCAAGTTCTAAAGCAAATTCTCATTGAAATTTTTACTGTAATTTCACTTTAATTGTCCACTAATATGGGAAGAATTGACATTTTTATACTATTGAGTGTCTTATGCAGAAACAAGGTATTAGCTCTTCATTTATTGACATATATTTTATATTTTTGTCATGGAAATATACATATATATGCATATTTCCATTTCATCATTTAGTAGATTACCAACAATATATACTAGTAATAGCTACTGATTTAAATATACTTATCTAGCTTATCAGACTCATAAGGTCTAACAATTTAATTGATTGTCTATAGAGCTATAAAGTTTTGATTTGACAAAGTGCATTTTAAAGTTTATTTTTTTCAACAATGAAAATAAGTACTCAATAGAAAAAATTTCTAAATGTAGAAAAAAATGACTCAACAACTAAAAACAACTTTTACTTGTGTCTGTTTTCATTCTTTTTATATTTACACTGGAGATCTGATGCACGAAACTGGTGCAAGGGGCTCGGCCCTCGCAGCCCTGGCTTTGCCTGGAAGGTTTCTGCTGTTTGGTCTAATTAGCATATTAGCTCTTTATTATATAGGATAGCTTCTTCTACACATATAATTAACTGAGTGTATGTTTTAAAAGAATAAATGCATTCAATATGCCAAAACCATTTTGCTGGAGGTTTGCATGTTTGATAAGGAGCCCTGTGCTTTTCACTAATGGGCAGAAATGCTAATGTAAGTCTGTTCCTGCGATTACTGAGTTCAGTTCAGTCCCTTCTTTTGCTGTCAGTCTGGCTAGCTGGCATTTATACTACCTGACTATAGTTCAGCATAATGAAGCCCTCTGTCCCTCGCACCACACATAGCTGCTGACCTCACTGCACACTCAGCCATTCCATTCCGGGGCTCGGCTGGAATCACTCTTACAGCACAGGTGATGTGGAGGTTGCTAGGAGTTTATAATTCCATTTAAACGGCTGACTTAGACATAAATGAGATTTCCAAAAACATTAACAAAACCCACACCATTTCTCTGTGTTTCCCAATGCAGTTTGGATGAGCTGATTTGTCTTTTCTTTTGTAATGCTTTAAGTCTGATTAACTCACTTGCTCATTTCCTTACCTGTAAGTATTGCTCTTCTATTCCTTCAGCTGTCTACTCATTCACCTCACCAGAGAGGATTTCCTTGGCCTCCTTACATAAAATAGGAATCCCCATCCTATCCCCCTGGCCAGACATGCCCCGAACATAGACGGCCAGAGCAAGAATGTGAATGGAGGCTCACATGTATGTCTAAGTACTTAAAAGGCCTAGCAGGGCTTAATGCACACACATGTGAACCCATGGGTTCCATGTGGGTATGACCTTTTGGTCCCCAGACTTCCCACCCCTTGGGAAAGGGAATGGCTGAAGGAAAGCAAGAGCCTTATAAGGTTGGGGCCCAAGTTCTCTCTTGCCTGAGTCCAAGGATGGTACTGCCCTATTTCCCTTATTCTGCTTAACATGTTCCCATTGTATTTATTCCTCTCTGACATTTCATACTTTTCTTATTTGTTTATTTGTCAGTTTCTTATCAAAGTAAGCTCCATGAGAAAGGAACTTTATTTTGTTCACTGCTTTATTCCCAGCACTTGGGAGTGCCTTGAACAAGGTAAATGCTTAATTAGTATTTGTAGGATGAATGAATGAAATTTAAACTATTTTGTATAACATACATAACATTAGTGGAGGGGATCACACAAAAATTATATATCTGAAAGGTAGCCACAGACAATATAACTGAATGTGTCAGCAGAACTATGCAGTGTATCTCCTCTCTCTCTCTCCGCCTCTGTCATTCCTTAGTTAAATGCCCCATTTTAATGTAACACATAACTGGTGAAGTTGAGAATTAAATAACAAAACATATAGGTCCAGCCCGATTGTTTCCCAATTGTTTCAATTTATTTGCTAAAAATCAGTTTTTACCACATAAAAGGAATGCTTTCTTATTAACAAATATTAAGTGAGCATAAATAAATTCTCGTAAATACAATGTTCTATTGGTCTATGTATCTATTCTAAGTCAAATACTACAGTTTTCATTGTAACAGCTTCAGAGTATGTTTGATATTTGGGAGGGCAATTGTTCCTTCACTGTTTTTCTCTGTCAAAGTTTCTTACTCTATTCTTGTGAATTTTATCTTCCATACTGTGAACTTGATCCTCCATATGAACATATTAACAATTTTGAAAAATTTCATAAGATGATTCTCTTGCAAATGTGATTGGCATTATATCTACTTTATTGCTCAATTTGGGCAGTATTGAAATTTTTGAATTCTGAGTCATCCAATGCCTTCATTTAAGTCTCATTTCTGTCTTTCAATAACATTTCTTAATTTTTTAATACCTTAATATGCATCTCCTGTGGGTGTTATTTTCATTAGCTTAAAAAAACCCAAAATAGATAATTTGGTTTTCAAAATGTCTAGAAATATATATTACAACTGGCAATAATCACCTGGAAAACCTCCCCCACCTGGTGAAAGAAATTGACTTAAAAGTCCAAGAAGCGCACAGTACCCCAAAATATAGGAATCTAAAGAGGACCACACCAAGACACATCATAATTAAAATGCCAAGAGCAAAAGATAAAGAGAGAATACTAAAAGCAGCAAGAAAAAAACAGTTACCTCTAAGGGAGCACCCATACGATTGTCAGCGGATTTCTCAACAGAAACAATGCAGGCCAGACGGGAATGGCAAGAAATTTTCAAAGTGATGAATAGCAAGAATCTACAACCAAGATTACTCTACCCAGCAAAGCTATCATTCAGAATTGAAGGTCAGATAAAGTGCTTCACAGATAAGAAAAAGCTAAAGGAGTTCATTACCGCCAAACCAACATTATATGAAATGCTGAAAGATATTCTATAAGAAGAGGAAGAAGAAAAAGGTAAAAATATAAATTATGAACAAAAAATACATATCTGTCAACAAATGAATCTGAAAATCAAGTGAATTAAAAATCTGATGAACAGGATAAACTGGTGAATATAACAGAATCATGGACATAGGGAGAAAATGGACTGACAATTCTTGGGTAGAAAAGGGGTTTGGGAGGTGCAGCAAGAGACTGGACAAAAATCATGCACCTATGGGAGAGGACAGTGGGGGGGAGGTGAGGGCGGAGGGTGGGATGGGTACCAGGTGGAGGGGAGCTATAGGGGGGGAAAAGGGGGGAACAATGTAATTAATAAACTGAACAATAAAGATTAAAAAATAAAGAGAATGTTCTCATTGGAGGTGAATAATTAACTACTTTGTTGTTTTTTTCTTCTGAAGATTAGTTTTCTCTAGTCAGGTATTCCTGAAGAATCTCCTCTTAATTTTTTTTTCTGAGACTGCAACTTAATGTGTTTATTTAAATAGATGTATCTTTCCTGCCCAGGTCAATAACAAAATATCGGCATCTCACAGTATTTTCAGGGGTTAGAGGGCAGTGAGGGGTGAGGATGGCATATTCCCTTCTCTTCAAACGAATCACATCAATCAATGCCAGTGGTTTCCTTGGGGAGCTGTGGCTTAATGGGCTTGCTCCTCACCACAAATAAAAACATTGTCAGTTTGGTCAATATATTACTTGATGCCAAAAATGATAAGGGCATTTGCTAAGAATGTATAGACTTTTAAATAAGTAAGTTAATCCAAACCGCTAGTCTCGGTGGATCTTGCTATTTAAAGCGCTGTCCAGGAGTCACAAATCACTGCCTGTCCATGGCAACTGTGTTAAATAATGTGATTTTGCAACATGGCAGCTTGGCCGCGATGCTGCTTACGCCAGCAAGTGATATGGATCAGTTTTCCTGCCCCATATAACATGGTGCCTCTGGCAGATGGGTTATAAGCCTCCAGGTCTACAAATGTGGCTTTTTAAATGTGATTTAAATGGGGTTCCATGCTTGTGGAATATTGTCAAGGACTAGGGCTACCAACCGTCACCTTAGAGCAGATAATCCAGATTAATACTCAGCATTATGGGTCTCCATTAATGGGTCTCCATTAATACTCAGCTATGGGTCTCTAACAAACTGTAAATGAGCTCTAAATGAACCATAGGAGTCAAGACTGTAGATTCTGCCTGCTTCCAACATATGCCTAACCAGCAAGAGATAAATTAACTTCTTTGAACCTGTTTCCTTCTTTGCAAATTGGTGACAATAATAGTATGCGTCCATCAGGTTATTTATGGGAATTAAATAAGCTAATACACAGTAGGTCCAAAACAATGTGAACTATTCCTATTCACAATGGAGAGATGCCATGAGAGATGGATTTTTCTAAATTAGAATAAGTCTTGGATTTACTGGGAGAAAATGTTGTCATTTAAGAATAGAGAGACATATCTAAGCACACACTGGAAATTCCTGCTTCAAGCAACCCAATCTTTTTGTTGCTAGCCAAAAAGGCAGAATTTCTGTCTTCTTCTGAATAGTAGGTCCTCCTTAATCCACTGGGGATATAGTCCAAGACCCCCAATAAATGCCTGAAATCACAGTACTCAACCCTATTATACCATATTTTTTCCTATTCATACATACCTATGATAAGTTTAACTTATAAATTAGGCACAGTAAGAGATTAACAACTGTAATTATTAATAAAATAATTATAACAACATACTGTAATAAAAGTTAGGTGAATGTGGTCTCTATCTCTCAAAATAACCTGTTGTACTGTACTCACCCTTCTTGTGCTGTTGTGAGATAAACCAGTCCTCTTGATGTGATGAAGTGAGGTGAATATCATAGGCCTTGTGACATAGTGATAGGCTACTATTGACCTCCTGATGATATGTAACAAGCACTTTATGGTTTCTTTTTGGCATACCCAAATTACCAGCCTCACTATTCTTGCATCTTGGGGCCATCTATATATATACAAATAGACTGGGGCTACGAACCCTCACCCTAGAGCAGATAATCCAGGTTAATACTTGGCATTATGGGTCTCCACAGGCCTCTAGCAAATAGACTGAACAACAGAACAACCAAACAACTGGTTGCTACAACATGCGTTGACCACCATGGGGTGAGCACAGAACATGGCAGGTATTGGCAGCAGGCATCAGAGCACAGAACATGGTGGGCATCAGCCACAGTGGGATGGTGGAGCAGGTGAACGAGGCACCAGACCAAGGTGGGGTGCCTGTTACTGTCATGGAGTGAGCCTCAGGTGGTTACTGAAAATTCGTTGCTCCTGTGGTCCCACTGGGTGCTCACATCTGCTGTTGGTGCTGGTCTTGCTCACACCTGCTGCCGGCACTGGAGCCGCACTCATACCTGCTTCCCGCACTGGCGCCAGCCCTGATTGCTTAGCACTGTCAGCAGGTATGAGCAGTGGCTGCCAGCCCTGATCGACCCTGAGAGTTTCTCCACCTCCCCCTGCTCCTGAGGGGTGATTGGGGTGGAAGCCGCTGTTTGCACCTGCTGACAGCACTGGTCCTGCTTGCACCTGTGCTGGCACCAGCTCCAATTGCTCCTCACCATCAACGGGTTCAAGCAGGGCTGGCACTGTCAGCACATGGGAGTGGCAGTGGTGGGAGTGGAGCTGCCGGTAGACAGAAGACCAGGGGCTGCAGTGGGAGGGGCTGGGCAGGGGCATGGAGGATGGACTGAAACCCCTCCTCACCCCCACTCCCACTCCCACCTTCCTGTGCTCACTGCAGCCTCTTGGCCCACAATTCCTTTCAAGGTGCATGAATTTGTGCGCTGGACCCCTAGTTATTAAATAAAATAGGGATACTTGAACAGAAGCATTGTGATACCAGAACACTTGATCTGCTAAGTGAGAGGGCTACTATATGACTCAGGGTGGGTGACTGTATACAGTATGGTGACTTCAGATAAAGGGATGATCCATCTCTCCGGAGGGATGGCACGAGAATTCGTCACACTACTCAGAATGATGTGCAATTTAAAATTGATGGATTTTTTGTTACTAGAATTTTCTATTTAATATTTTGGACCATAGTTGACCTTGGGTAACTGAAGCTATGGAAAGTGAAACTGCAGATAAGGGGAGAATACTGTATTATAGGACCTGTCTTTTCCCTGAGGATATTTGACATCTTTCAAATGGACATTTTGTGGAGGTTTGTGCCTAGACCCTGGAGGTTAAAAACACCTGGATTTGTGTCCTGACACTGCCTTTCTCTTTGCTTTGTGACCTTAGGCAAGTTAATTAACTTCTCTGTGCCATGGGTGATACGAATTACATCCACCTCTTCCAGCTGTTGTGAAAGGAGATAATTGAAGTAAAGCATTTCACCACTGACTGGCACTTATTAAAATGCTAACTATTATTTTCACACTGGTATTTTTTTTAATTTATCTACCATTACCTAGACCCCTCACCATTTTTATAGATGCTTGACATCATCTGGGCTCTCTTTCCTCCTTAACAACCTGATGCTCAGGCTGTGATGTTGTAGTAACATATTCTAAAACTCTGGAATCTGCCACCATGACCCAAAGCTTAGCTGCTGAAATGGATGCCGTGATAATTAGACTGAATGTCTACATGGTCAAATGTAACATTAACACTTCTACAATGATTATGTGGCCAATACTATTTGAGAGCACCAGCTTTCGGAGTCAGATGGACCTCAATTCAAATCCTAACAGCTTACAAGAACATACACAACATTGTCTCTCTCTGCCTCAGTTTGCTCATCTACAATATCTGCTGTGTTGGACATCTTCTATGCGCTCCATAAGATGTCACTCCACCCTTCCCCACCCTGTACTGTGCCCTCAAAGGCATCAATAAGCACTCTTGCCCTCTGTTTCCACATGGGGAGCACCCAGGGGTCAGTTCACAAACTGACTCCTGGGAGGTCACACATTGGTTCAGGCTTCTTCAAACACAGCTCTCATGTCTGAGCACAAAAACTTGCCTATGGAGGAAGTGTGTATGTATAGCCACTAATTTAACAGGGCTCCTGATCCGACAGGCATGTAAGCTTTATCTCTTCTTGTTCCTCTTGATGTGTCCTCATGCTGATGGAACCAAATTACTCACTCGCTATTTCCTGAACTTGCCCATGCAATTCCCTACCTTTGTTCCTCTGCTTCTGCCATTCCATGCCAGGGCCTGACTGTACCTGACTCCATGCTACCTTTTGCTGAAGGATAGGCTCAAGTGCCTTCAAGATATCCCCATCCCCCATTCCCAAGCAGAGGAAATTATTCTCTTATAGGAACTCCCACATCACTGCATGTGGATCTTTCTTTCTGCATTTTATTACTTCCTGCTTGTATTATAATTGCATATTTATTTCCCATGTTGTTTTCTAAGTGCTATCGGGAAATGTCTGTGTTTTACTCCTCCTGTGCCCCCCACCATTCCTTGCCCACAGAGGCTCAATAAACATCTCACGAATGACGTGTATGGCTTTTGTTGGTGAGTGAAGACCAAACGCTGGTTGAAAGAGTGCTGTAAGCACATGTTAAGGATGTACTTACACACTTTCAAACAAGCAATTCTTTGGGGTTTTCTTCAGCTATGTAAGAATTGTGCTCAGGTAGGAGGGAGGGGATGAGGAGTAAATTCATCTCTAATCTCTTTTTTAGATCATTGCTACTTATAGTTCATGACCAAACACTGTCTAACAAGGTGAGGGGTAACCCTGCATGAATGATGATATTCCAGAACAGATGGTAGGTGCTGGGGGAGGGAGAGTATGAAGGGAGGGTATAAATGGAAATTATCACTCTCTGCCAACTGGGAAAATAGAATACATCCTCTACCCTGATATCTTTGCTTCCCCTCTTGACATTAGGACACACCATGATGAATTAATGTTTATTGACTTGATAAATTCAGCCAAGATGCATTATTGTATTAAATTGGCACTCCATGCCCTGGTGCTGCCCTGTGCTTTGGGGGATACCAAGGACTGCAGGCAGAGTCTCTGCCTCTATTTTAATGCTCAAGCTTATGCGATCTAAACATCACCATTCGCAGCAAGGAGGCATATGGATGGGTCCATCCTGTGACAACTCTCTGCTCTAAAGCCATTCATGACTTGAAAGTACTTTAATATCATTTGAGTCACATTATATGAGCGAGATTCTCCAGGCCTGGGTTATTCTCTGGAAAGAAATAAGGTTCCTTTAAGGCAGCCAGGGTAAAAATAGCTTGCCACGGATTTTGAGCTGGGAGCAAACGTCAGTGACTATCTGCCTTTCTGACTCAACTGGCCCTTTTCTTCTGTTGCTCATTTCAGAAACCCACACCCACACTGCTGGTCTTGGGCAAGCGGGCAAGTGAGGGAAGTGCCCCGAATGTTTTCTGACCCTATGGGTAGTCTGCAGAGGCACAGAAGTCTGCAAGCAGGGGAAGAGGAGCAGGGTAGGTTACCAAACACCCAACAAGTGCAACACATTGCCTCCTTTCTCCCGAGTTTCCATTTAACTCGTGTTTAAAATTGGTTTATATGGTCTATGACTTCAAAACGAAGAAACACAACTTCACACATGTAAAGGTCTCTTAATCTACCGCTAACTGCTGGTTCTATTGTTTTTGCAGCAACCCATTTCATAGGGAGGTTGGGAAAGTGGGCTAACATGGGCTCAATTGCTCAGTAGAATGAGAGCAGAGTAGGTAAAGTACGATGCGTCATATATAAAATTCGTCACTTGCCACTATGTCTCATTGTATTAACTCCTTGAAAGCACAACATACATTTGAATTCTCCTTGATTATAACCCAGCATAATGCATAAATTATTCTTTACTTCTATTAAGCCTTTAATACTATCTGATGACATATCTTAAAGAAGCCAATCCTGATATTAACTGCTACAAATTAGTCCTCTGCCTTTGTTACGCCTACATTTTTTTAATGACTGTCCCCCAATCCAGCACCAGCTGATTCGGGGCGGGGGACCCTCCATCTCTCAGCCAGCAGGGCTCAGCCATAGAGGTGCATTCGGAGTGGCTCGGGGAGGGCCTTGGTGTCCCCTCACTTGTAAGGTTTTTTAGTCACAGAAGAACAGACATCAACTCTTGCAGCTGCTCTCAGGGCCCTGCCCAAAGGGAAGCCACCCTAAAAATAGAATCAAAGGGAACAACAAATGGACTGATAGACTATTCTGAGGGGCAGGTTGGAGGATTCAATAATGAAAGTATGTTATCAAGTGTAATGAGAAGCAGATGGAGTTTGGAGAAGTTTGGGGTGTGACTTTAACAAAGTGGCTCAATTGACCAAGTTCATGGCTTTGTAACACCTGGAGATATTAGTTTAAACACATAAAACTGTCAATATGAGATACAACCTAAAGTTTTACATGATGCTTCCGATATAATGCAAAGTCCTTGGTATCTTAGGGACACACTTCTAAGTTTTCAGAGTAAACTACAGGCAATAGGCCTTTAAAATGGTGTTAGGGGGCTATAAGTATTTTTTAACTCTTCAGAGAGCAATTAGGTTTCTTTCCTCCCAGGGACTTTTGGTACTACTGTGGTGCAAGCAGAGTTGTAGCTAAACGTATACTGCTACCCTGGACTTCATCCAAGTAGTCCCTCTCATTTCTGTGGGCTTCCAACTTCCCATCTCTCTCAGTAACTTGGTGGAGAAGCAAAGCAAATCAAACAGGAGGATGAAATACATACCATTGGAGTGGACTGATGTCATACATAGAAGCCCTGTGTCTGGAGCCCTTGTAAATTTTTTAAATACATGTTTTTGCCCTGGCCAGTGTGGCCCAGTTGGAGCATCATCCCATACCAAAAGGGTTGTAGGGTTGATTTGTGGTGAGGACACATACAGGAGGCAACCAATCCATGATTCTCTCTCTCCCTCTACCTCAAATCAATAAACATATCCTTGGGTGAGGATAAAATAAATTAAATAAAGTAAATGTATGTTCTTTCATAAGGTTTTTAATAATTATAATTAATTATATTGTACATAGTTATTTAACTTTTTGCTTTTTCACTTATTTTTAAGTATTTTTACCCATATTATATTCATTTCATCTTTCAAATTACTTTGTCACAAAATATGCTCCTGTATAAAGATGAAAATCACAGAGAAATATGTAATTTAAAATGTAAAACCTCCCTTTCCTTCTATATCTAACACCCAAGAAGCACTAATCTGTGTATATTCTTCTAGAGCTTTTTATCGATAAGAGTGTGTGTATCCTTGTCTACATAAGCATGTTCTGTATAGAATAAGTTTTATTTACATAAGTGGGTCAATCTAAAACATAAGGTTTGGCAACTTGCTCTTTTTCACTTAACAATGTACCTTGGATTGTTTAATTAGCAAATAAAAAAGTACAGGATGCCTGGTTAAATGAGAGTTTCAGATAAGCAACACTTTTTTTGGTGTGTGTAAATATGTCTCAAATATTACACGAGACATACTAAAAAGTGACTCGCTGTTGATCTGACATTCAATATTAACTGGGAGTCCTGTCTTGCATATTACAAACATCTACCTATATCTGCATTTAGTTGTCCCCCCATTTGTTTAAGCTGGCAGTGTTCCACATGCCTAAATATGGCCAGGCCATATGGTATCTCTTGATAGTAGAATTAAAGGTAATTTTTCTCTTTTTTCTCCTCACTTGTTATTATTAGAAGTTTGTCATTGTAAATGCCTCATACAGAGAGTAGGTCCTGCTGATTAGAAGACTTCTTTGTCTATACAACACCTTGACTGATGGGCCCATGAAAGCCTGGGAGGGAGCATGTGGAATATTCAGTTACTCTGCTCTCTGAAGTGGGAAGACTGCAGGGAAATCCAGAAGGAAGTAGGTGAGGAGAAATCCAGCCCAGTATTGAGAGGGTCACCACTCCGATGACATTCTCAATATTTTCTAAGTCATCCTTTATTGCCTGGAACTGATGAGATTGGTGGAATCTTCCAGGTGGACACCCTGAGGCCAGCCTGGGAATTGTATGGAACCCCAGGTTCCCTATGAGCCCTAGTCCTATTTCTCCCTTTGGGGCATTCCCCAATCCTCTAGACTGGTTGACTAGACACCTGAGAAGCTTGGGGGACTTCATGCCTGAGGGGACCTTGGGGCCTGGCCCTAGTTCCAGAAAGGAAGGTTGGCAAATGGATCATCTGCAGTATTCAGCACAGAATTTATTACATAGCATTGCATGAGGTTGGGTAGCCAGTATGGGGTTGACACACTAATTCTGAATGATTCAAATTGTGTATATAAGCAAGAGCCTGGCAAAGAAATATTTGTCCTCCCCACCCACATATCCATCTGTCCTAGGAGTAGCGCTGGAGAAGATGAGAGGAAAGAGACTTGGGAGAGCTGCAAAAAGTAGGATGCCCTGTTGACTAAGGACCTGAGAGAAACCAAGAAATCCAGCTGAGAAGGATTTGGGAGAATATCTAGTAATAACAATATATTATAAATGATAGTTAATAAACAATATCTTTATCATGGCAAGGCATTTAGGAATTCTGCATACATACTTGTTACATGGTCACAACCCTAGTGGTTAGGAGCTATGACAACCCTGACAACCCCAACTGACAAAAGAAAAGGGGAGAGGAAGAGAGAGAAGAAAGGAAGGGAAGGAGGGAAGGAGGAAGAAAGGGACTGAGGCCTAGAAAAATAAAAATTAGGTAAATTAGCCAAGGTCACACAGTAACTAGGAAGTGGTAGAGCTGGGGTTTGGCTCATTGAGTTGACTCTAGCATCCATGGTCTAAAACACTTGACTATGCAGATTGTGTTTAATAAAGATTTTTAAGTTGTCGACTATATGGTGTAGGATATGACCACTTTCCATTACCCCCAATATTCCAGCAAACTGTACTATACCCACGAATGACTTATTATTATTTTTGTAATTTTGCTCTGTTTAGAAATTGGGAAAGAGGCTGTTTCTTATTTGGATCTGTAAAAGGAAGCAGCAGAAATGCCTGGTCAGCAATGAACCTGTGACCATAAGGCTTTCTGGAGTCCAAAGAAATCTTTGGGAACATCTGTGTATCAGTCAGGATGCCAACAGGGAAAGAAGAAATCCTCATCTCCTCCCAAGGTTTAACTGAGAAGAGTATAATGGGGGTGGGGAGCAAAGTTAAGGGAACCAGCAAGGTGAAACCCCTAGGGACTAGCAATAGAGAGAAGGCTTTACACCAAGTGCTTAACCAGTTAACTGCCACGTATCCAAAATGGAAATCATCCCTACATGCCACGATATTGTCAATGTAATTGGATCTATAGATGCTTCTTGTGTACAAAGCGCTAAGGGGTACAGGGAGAAAACTGTTACTGAGTCCACAGAGAGCTTGGAATTTTGGAAGACAGCTGCCTGCTTGGAGCACATGGAGCCATGGCTACACAGGAAAGAAGCAGAGGGAATAAATATCTCTTCCTCTTTCTATTTCCACTCTTTGAATTCCTGCAGATGTTTTTTAATTGAATTTATTGGGGTTACATTGGTTAATAAAATTATATAGGTTTCAGGAGTACAATTTTATAATACATCATCTGTATATTGTATTGTGTATTCACCATCCCAACTCAAGTCTCCTTCTATCACATTTATGCCTCATTTACTCTCTTCAACTTCCCCACCCCCTTTCCTTCTGGTAATCACCATACTGCTATTTGTGTCAATGAGTTACTATTTTTTTTGTTTTGTTTGTTTTTGCTTAATCCCTTCACCTTTTTCTCCCAGCCATCCTTACCTCTGTTATCTATATCTATGAGTCTGTTTCTATTTTGTTTGTTAGTCTATTTTGTTCACTAGATTCCACATATAAGTGAAATCATAAGGTACTTGTCTTTCTCTGACTGGCTTATTTCACTTAGCATGATATTCTCCAGGTCCATCCATGTTGTTGCAAAATATAAGATTTCCTTCTTTTTTATAGCCATGTAGTATTCTATCGTGTTAAATGTATCACAGCTTTTTTATCCAGTCTTCTGCTGATGGGCACTTGGGCTGCCACCAGATCTTGACTATTTTAAATAACTCTGCTACGAACATAGGGATGCAATATATTCATTTGAATTGATGTTTTGAGGTCCTAAGGATATATCTCCACAAATGGAATCACTGGCTCAAAAGAAAGTTCCATTTTTAATTTTTTGAAGTAACACCATACTCCTTTTCACAGTGGCTGCACAGTCTGCATTCCCACTAACATGAGGGTTCCCTCTTCTCCACATCCTCGCTAGCACTTGTTATTTGTGGGTTTATTGATGGTAGCCATTCTGACAGGCGTGAGGTGATATCTCATTGTGATTTTTAATTTGCATTCCACCGATGATTAGTGACATTGAGCATCTTTTCATATGTCTGTTGGCCATCTGTATGTCCTCTTTGAAAAACTGTCTATTCAGATCTCCTTGGCTCATTTTTTAATTGGATTTTTTATAGTGTTGTTTCTAGTGTTTTTTATTTGTTCTTTATAAATTTTGGATATTAACCCCTTAGCAGATGTATCACTGTTAAATATGTTCTCCCATACAGTGGGCTGTCTTTTCATTTTGTTAATCGTTTCCTTTATTGTGCAAAAGCTTTTCAGTTTGATGTAGTCCCATTTGTTTATTTTGTTTTCATTGCCCATGTCAATGTGTCAGAAAAAAAAGTATTGCTATAAGATATGCCCAAGATTTTACTGCATCCCAGAAACAGCCTGAAATACCTGAAAAAGAGCAAGGCTGCCACCAACTGGTGGACCCTGTTCATTCTTGCTCTGCTGTCTAGTTAAGTATAACTGACTTTTGCATTTCCAGTGCTTAACCTTTGGAAATTTCCTGTCTTTTGAAACAAAAGCTCAAATCTACAACCGTATTTGAAGCATTCCAGCTGTTACTATTCTCCACCAAATAAACAGGTGTTGCCGCTCACTGGGAACCCACTCCTGGTGTTTCGAGAGAGGGTTTTGGGGACTGTCCAACATCTAGTAACCATTAGATGAGTCAAGAGTCCTTATAATGTAATGTCAGAAATTCAACTCAAACTGGCTTACATCCAAAATTTGAATTTATTTGCTTCTGCAGCTAAGAAGTCAGCTCTGGAACTGGTCTCAAAGACTCCCAGCTCTCAAGTAATGTACAGTAGGGCAAGGGGGGTCAGAAAGCCAGATTCACTTTGTGTGTTTTTCAATCCTCACCTAATGGCATTTTTCCTCTGATGCTAGAGAAACACATTGATAGGTTGCCTTTTGCATGCACCCGGGCAAAGGAAGCGCCTGCAACAAGGGTATGTGCTCTTGACCGGAATTGAACCCAGGACCACTTCGGTCTGCAGGCTGATGCTCTATCCGCTGAGCCAAACTGGCTAGGGCTCATTTTGTTGTTCACTTTCTCTCACGTTCAGCACTCTTACCGAGTCAGAGGAAAGGATCCCAGTAAAGGATCAGGAATGTTACAGGACTGCAAAGAGAAAGAAACAATTGGTGTTGATATTTTCAATGTCTAAATATGTTTGAGAATCTCATAACAGAGATTGTGAAAGACAGATCTTTGGATCTGCAAAAGCAGAGAATTTTTAAGAAAAGAAATGCTTTTGAGAACCCAAAGAGGTAATCCTTGAAGGAGCCAGGGTATAGGGGCTGTGCCTGAACAGTATGGAGGAAAGGAATAGTTGGACTGGCCCTACAGACCATGTCAGGATTGTCCAGATGTGGAGGTGGGGTGGGGAGGGGAGGCTTGGATGGACTGTGATCTGGAAGAAGGTTGGTGACCCCACGAGAGGAGAAGAGCACCAGGAGGGACTTTCGAGAGAGAAAATGGGGTTGGCTTTGGGATACTGCCTAGGCTTCTGCTCCAGCAGGATTTGAGACCAAGAACCTGGATTGAATCTCCCACTGAAAAGAAAAGCATCTGTTTTAAACAATCTTTTTAAAAGCATTGACTTCCTGGAATAAAGTAAAATATATTCAAGACAAAAGGTACAATAGGAACATAGAGGGATAAGTACCTGCTCTTATCAAACAAATAAATGTGAGCTTTGAGTTTTAAGGGACTTGCCAGTTACAGGGTACAAGAGAAAAAGCCCCATAAAATAGGAGGCATAGCCCTATAAAGCTGGGGTTCCTAAAGAGCTATATTCCTTCTAGGACCAGCTATATAATGTATGAGCGCCAGTATAAAAGGAAAATGAGGGGTTCCTTGCTCAAAATTATTAAGAATTTCAAGATGGTGACGGAGAGCAATATAAACCAAGGGCTCTTCTGAGCTCATTGCCCTGTGCAGCCCCTGTGAAAGGGCAGCCTAGACGCAAGCCGGACTCCCACAGCTGCAGCAGGCTACCCTGAAAACGTCCACAGCCCAGTCTTCATGAGGGTTTGCAACTGAAATTCCTACCATCTGAGTAAACCCAACATACCTGCAGCCAGCAGTTTGGTATAAAGGAGACTGGGTTGGTGGTGCCATAGAGAACAAGTCTGAAGTAAAGACAAGTTCTCTCTGGTGGAATCCAGCTCCAGTCCAAGGGCCAAATCAATCCCGCTGCTTAGCGTTCCAGATTAAAACGGTTCACCGTCACAATCGTGAAACACATAAGAAAGCAAGTCACTATGAGCAGGAACCAACAGAAATAGACAATATTAAAGATATACAAAGGTTTCTATTATTAGCTTTATCCAACACAGCCTATTAAAAAGCAATGTAGTCAACACCGGTTTGGCTCAGTGGTAGAGCGTCGCCTGCAGACTGAAAGGTCCCAGTTTCAATTCCCAATAATTTCAATGAGAGAGAGAGAGACAGAGACAGAAACAGAGACAGAGAGACAGAGAGAGAATTAAGGTCCTGGTATGACTCTGTGCTATGGTTTTGCAAGAGGTTACCATTGGAGGAAACTGGGTAAAGGATACACAAGATCTCTCCGTATTACTCCTTACAAGTGCATGTGACTCCACAGTTATCACAAAATCAAAAGATTAATAACACTTAAGAAAACACTAGAAAATATGAGCCATGAGTGTTATATATTTGTAATAAAAATAAGTGGAAATTCTAGAAATTAAAAAAAAAGACTCGTAGGCTGAATATGGAATTAGTAAAGTAGGAGAATGTTCCAAAGAAATTTTGCAGAATGCAGCACAGAGAGAAAAAAATGGGATAAACCTGGTAGAGAGTAGAACAGAGTAGGGAGTTCCTGATGAAGAGGAGAAATTTAGAATGGGGAAGAGGAAACACCTGAAGAGGACAGCGGAGAATTTTTCACAACTGGGGAAGGACATGACTCACACAAACATGTCATAATACACGATAAGCAACAACTATGAGGAAAGCCCTCCTTTCAAATAGACAAAACTAGGCCAATGACTTTATACAATACTAGTAGCCTGGTGCACGAAATTCGTGCATGGAGGGGGGTTCCCTGAGCCCAACCTGCACCCGCTCCAATCAGGGGCCCCTTTGGGGATGTGTAACCCCTAACCACCTTTGCCTACCTGCCTGATCATCCCTAAGTGCTCCCCTGCTGGCCTGATTGCTCCTAACTGCCTCTGCCTTGCCCCACACTTGGGACCCAGGCTTCCCTCCCTCTGGCCAGCTATAGGCACCCAGGACCTGGGCCAACTTCACTCAGGCCAGCCGCAGCCACAGGCACCCACAGGCACCCAGGACCACAGGGCATGCTGCCTAACCCAGGGCCAGAAAGGGCCCCAGCCCTTCTATGTGCCTGTCTGGCCGAGTCCCACTACTCTGACTGCCGTGGTGTAAAAAACTTTACCGTATATGTTCTCCCCAGCCTCCTGGAGAGAGGGCATGAGCTGAGAAACTGGAGATGCTGCAGCCCCAGGGCCATTTTACCAATGGGTACATTGTCATTTTCAGATCTAGATTTGAGATAATCCATCAAACCGCTATATTTTTCAACTCTCAACTTAGATTGGTTTGCTTTAATAAAATTTATCCGATTGCCCTCCATTTTTTAATACGAATCCATGATAAACTGTTGAGTTAACTTTCCTGCATTTAAAATAGGATTGAACG
Source organism: Antrozous pallidus (assembly GCA_027563665.1). Classification (NCBI taxonomy): domain Eukaryota; kingdom Metazoa; phylum Chordata; class Mammalia; order Chiroptera; family Vespertilionidae; genus Antrozous; species Antrozous pallidus. The sequence continues at coordinate 23,081,312 of CM050517.1, forward strand.
TGTCCCTCACAGAGAGATGAAATCCATAATACTACATTTGGGAGACTCGTGTTCTTACATTTTGTCTAGTATTATTGTTGAGTACACTGTTGTCTCTGAGTCTTAATGCAATATCTGTTTCCCAACATTTTTCACCATGTGGAAAAAGAATAGGACATGTCATTGCATCTAATGTAGGAAACAGGATACAGATTCGTTTCACTTTAGTGCCATTTGGATTATTGGGATCTGGTTTACAATGAATGTGCAAGTCCCTTTCAAAGTCCATCTTCATTTCTGAATGTGACAGCAACCTCGGTTACATGGGGAGAATTATATCTACCTGGGTCACTATTATGACCATATCTAATTGCCATAGTTACTTCCGTGGGAGCTATACCTTTTGCTGCTGCTTCAGATTGGGCTTCCTTTTCTACCTCATGTAGCATCTTGTACGATTTTGTTAATTCATTTATTTCATGCATGAAGTTGTTGATTATGAGTCTTTCTGAGCAGGCCTGGTTTGCTGGGATTGCTAATCTTTTACGTGTAGCTTCAGCTGTATCCAAAATATAGAGTTGAGCAAACTTCCGAGAAACACCATCAGAAGGATGTAAAGTTCCAGTACGATGATAAACTTGTCCATGTATTCTAAAACAGTATGGCCCATACCCTGATAGCGATGCAACATTTGCACCCATAGAAGCAAAAGCAAAAGAACTATTTATAGATCGAATGTTGTCCATGAAATTTTTACTGTCAGAATCTTCGTTTGTCATTAATCTTTTAAAATATGCCGGGTAATCTGAAAAATGTATATCATTTGGACAGACTTCCCCTTTGCTACAACATCAAGTAAATTTCCCATCAGATGGTTTTTCATCAGAAAAATTTAGTGATAGGCAAAATTCACATCTAACAGTCATTTCACCACAACTATGTCCGAGAATTGCATCCTCATGTACTCCATTTTTGCTGGGAAGGCAGTTCCTGCCACTATTGGTAGTACTTGTTGATGACTGTTCTTTAGACATATTCTGTGTTCGCCACCGCCTTCTTTCAACTTCAAAGGCACGTTGTTCTTTAGACATTTCCTGTCGAAGATGCCAATGTTCTTAGGCTTCAGAGCGACGTTTTTCCAATAGCTGCTCTTCAGGTACATTCTGTCGCAGGCATTGCCTTCTTTCAAGATCAGACACACGTCGCTCTTCAGACATTTTCTGTTGATAACGTCGGCACCGTTCTGCTATACAGCTTCGTTGTATCAACAGTTTTTCTTTGGACATAGTCCCACCTATCTATTGCCACGATCTGAGATAGAGGAGAATGACAGGCCTTTCAGCACTGTGACCAAAGGCTGATTTGGACAGATTCTGTGGGGGTGGGACTTCCTCCTACCTTTTGTCAGTTTCAGCTGGGATGCTGAAGCTGAGACCCGGGACCTTCCCTTTGGCAGTTGCCTTCCGTTTTTGCTGGCATACAGCTGAAGCTACACGTAAAACATTAGCAATGCAGGGGCCTCAGATGCAGATGTAGTGAGTTCTCACTGCTGCTACCGCCTGCTGCCTTGTTCTCCGTGACCGGGCTACGCCCGGGGGCCACAGTTAGCCACAGCTGCGGTGATTTCTCCCAGCTGCTGCCGCCGCAGCCGCCACCTGGTTCTCCGCATCTGGGGGCCTCAGTTAGAGGTAGCTGTGGTGATTTCTCCCCGAAGCCGCTGCCTCGTTCTCTGCGCCCCGGGGCCTCAGTTGACTCAGCTGTGGTGAGTTCTGGCTGCCGTCCTCCACTAGGTCTCTGTGCCCGGGCGGAGCGCTTGATGCCTTCACCATTTTATCTCCGCTCCTGGGGCCTGGCGCTCACGATTCTCTACCCTACCCCTTGCTCCGACTGGCTGGTAGCATAGCCAGTCAGGAGCCAAGGTACGGTCACATTTGCATGTTACTCTTTTATTATTGGACATTTAGAATCTTCCCAGAGATGTTGGGCACATTTCAATGGTTCCCATCAGTATCTGCAAAGAGACCACAGTGGTTCGCATGGCCTGCAATGCCATGCCTAATGGGCTGTTCCAGGAGCCACTGTGCCTTCAGCCAGCTGTGCCCCATGGTTTTCTTTCAGTTTCTGGGACAGCAGCTCTATATCCTTCAGGCATGACGTTCTGTCTGCCAGAATCACTTCCCACTTCTCCCTCCCTCACCCAGATAACTCATCCTGCAGGGCTCAGAGAAAATGTCCCTTCCATGTTAAGTGTAGTGGACATTTGATAGGGTTCATGTTTGTTTTATTGTTCAACATCTAACTTCTACTTGCTACTCAAGGGGATTGGTAAGAATTATACCCTTTGGTAAAACTTGAAATATTAAGAATAGCTATTAGAAAGTATTCAGTACATATATAATAAGACTGAATACAAGTGTGGGTTAGTGAAATGTCTCATTACTGAGTAGTAGGTTTTATACTGTTTATTTATTTATTTATTATTTTTTTATCTTTATTGTTCAGTTTATTAATTACATTGTTCCCTTTTTTCCCCTATAGCTTCCCTCCACCCGGTACCCATCCCACCCTCTGCCCTCACCCCCACCCCCACTGTTCTCTCCCATAGTTGCATGATTTTTGTCCAGTCTCTTGCTGCATTTCCCACACCCCCTTTTTTCCCCAAGAATTGTCAGTACATTCCCTCTCTATGTCAGTGATTCTGTTATATTCACCAGTTTATCCTGTTCATCAGATTATTAATTCACTTGATTTTTAGATTCATTTGTTGATAGATGTTTGTTGATAGATATTTGTTGATAGATTCATTTGTTGATAGATATTTGTTGTTCATAATTTACACTTTTACCTTTTTCTTCTTCCTCTTCTTAAAGAATATCTTTCAGCATTTCATATAATATTGGTTTGGTGGTGATGAATTCCTTTAGCTTTTTCTTATCTGCAAAGCACTTTATCTGACCTTCAATTCTGAATGATAGCTTTGCTAGGTAGAGTAATCTTGGTTGTAGATTCTTGTTGTTCATCACTTTGAATATTTCTTGCCACTCCCGTCTGGCCTGCATTGTTTCTGTTTAGAAATCCGCTGACAATCGTATGGGTGCTCCCTTATAGGTAACTAACTGTTTTTCTCTTGCTGCTTTTAATATTCTCTCTTTGTCTTTTGCTCTTGGCATTTTAATTATGATGTGCCTTGGTGTGGTCCTCTTAGGGTTCCTATATATTAAGTTTCGGTGCACTTGTTGGACTCCTAAGTCAATTTCTTTCACCAGTTGTGGGAAGTTTTCGGTCACTATTTCTTCAAATAGGTTTTCATTTTCTTTCTCTCTCTCTTTCTGGCACCCCTATAATTCGTATGTTGGTATGCTTGAGGTTGTCCCAGAGGCCCCTTACACTATCTTCAACTTTTTGGATTCTTTTGGTGTCTTGCTTTTTCAGCTGAGTGGATTTTACCTCTTTGTATTTCAAATCTTTAACTTGGTTCTTGGGGTGCTCTAGAGTAATTGTCCCTCAGAGACTGCACACTTAAGTGTCCCTGAGAGAAGGATGGGCGTCACTGGATCTGAAAAGCCAGCGGACTCAGTCTCCTGGCCCAAAGGAGGGGTGTTCTGACACTGATTCTGTGTCCTGTCTCCTTGTTGAACCCCAGCCCCAGGGGAGATGAGGGAAGCCCAGAGGCCCCTGGTACCTGAGCACTGCAGCACCTCCTTCCCCATCTCCAGGAATCTGCACAGCCACTCCAGGCACTTCCTCTGCCAGTAGTGTCTCCATCTCTCAGCCTCATCAGTCTCCTCCCACTTGCGCTGGGTGAGCTGAACCTCGTAGTTGACCTTGGTCCAGGAGCTCAAGTCCTGGTTCAGGGCGATGTAGTTGGTGCCATCAGTGCCATTGTAGGCAAACTGGATTAACCGTGCCTCGAGGAGGCGCCCATCTCATTTCACAAGCAGACATCTCCTGGAGCGTGTGAGAGCCTACTCAGTGCAGATCAGTGTCGCCCACTAACCCGCGCCCCCCGCCCCCCCCCCCCCCCCCGCTCCCGCCCCATGTGTGGAGATTAAACAGAAATTGAAAGTATAACCGGGTCCAAGTCCTCGCAGACTCCTCCTGGGTGTGTGTTTGGGGGGATTGAGGTGAAACTTGCACTCAGACACTCGGGGAGACCCTGGCCTGCGTTGCTCACCGTCCTCGCTCTGGTGTAGTAACTGCGTGAGGCGTGCAGGCGTTCTCGGAGAGTCTGTGCATTGCTCCTGGCGTTCTGTGTGCTCAAGTCCCAATAGCCCGGATCCTCCTGCTCCATCCACCGCGCCTGCGGCTCCGCCCTCTACGCTCTGAGTCGCGGAGGAATCGCTGGAACTGCATATTGTCCACGTAGCTGACTTCCAGGTACCGGGCTCCCCGCCGCCGGGCGGGGACACTGCTGTGTAGAAATGTCTCAGGGAGTGGGGGCCTGAGGGTCTGGGGGCCGGACCGGTGGGGCTGACATTTGACATCCTCCTGGCGCGGGTTCAGAGCCTAGAGTCCAAGGGACAGGAGAGGGGAAGGAGCCCGGGCAGCTGGACTGAGAAGAGACGCTTACGACCTGATGGTGGTCTGGGGTCTGGGCGAGGGTGGTGGAGACGCGCCTAAGTCGGGTTCCTGCGCCCCCGCAGGTTTCCCTGGCTCAACCCTGCAGAAGCCGTTCCCTCCTAAACCCGCATTCACGCGCCCGGGTCTCTGTCACGGTCAGGGGCCCAAGAGCTGCAGGAAGAGGGCTGGGGGACCCCATGACCGCACCTTCCCTCTCTGCAGTCTGAGTCCCTATGAGGCCCTGCAAGGACAGTACCAGGAGCAGCGGTGAGGCTGATTGGATTCTCTACAAAATGCACACCAATGGGAGTGAGAACTCGGCCTGCGTCACGAGTATCCAGGTAGGAGGGTGCTACACAGGTTGTGAGGTAGAAATGAAACTGTAGGGAGATGGTGACTCCCCAACACTGAGTTTCCTGCTCCAGTCTCTTCCCCCCCCCCCCCCCCCGCTCCGCCCCGGGGCAGATACCATGAGACCAGGCCTGGACCTGGGATGTTTCCCTGACCCCCTCCTCCTGCACGGAGAGCTCCTGTCACACCTTCTCCCTCAGTCCTGCCAGGGGCTGTGTGAGAACCAGGGAGACACCCCAGGCTGGGACCAGCCCTTTCCTCCCTTTCACCTCCTGAAATACCTCTCCCAGAATGGACTGGGCCTCCCTCCTCACCTCTGCCCCTGGACACTTCTAGAGGAAAACTAACTCTGAGGACTTGACAAAGGCCCTGACCACAATCCCTGCTCACAGCCCCTCCTGTTCCCACCAGCAAAAGACTCAGCACAACAAATACATGGGTTCAAGAAAGTGCTCAGTGTTTCCCATTATTCCCTCTCTAATTTTAGAATCTTCTTCTCTACTTAACCCATCAGCCCTTCGTGGCAAGAAGTAGGAAAACAAATTCTATCCAGAGTCTTATTTCAATCAGGCAGTAAGAAGTTGCTGCTCAGTGCACCACCAAGTAAATACAGGGATGGGCAGGGCTCAGCCTGGGCTGTGCTGGACAGGAAGGGGGTAGGGAGAAGGGCCGAGCTTCTCACCTCTTTAAGTTATGCTGATAGGCAGGCACAGACATTCAGCTGCCCTTTTCAGAAAGAAATCAGAGGTTATTTATTTTCATTTTTATATTGAAAATAATTTTAATTGATCCATCACAAAAGCATTGAACAAGCAATTAATGTTAATAAAATATTTAAATAAAATATCTAAATATCTAATAAAAAAAACAGCAGTGCTGAGAATAAAATGAGCACATCATCATACATTTTTTAAAATATGTATTTTATTGATTTTTTACAGAGCGGAAGGGAGAGAGATAGAAAGTCAGAAACATCCATGAGAGAGAGATATCGATCAGCTGCCTCCTGCACGCCTCCTACTGGGGATGTGCCCGCAGCCACGGTACATGCCCTTGCCGGAATCAAACCCGGGACCCTTCAGTCAGTCTGCAGTCCAACGCTCTATCCGCTGAGCCAAAGCAGTCTCGGCACATCATCACACATTTTAACACTTACACATTCATTTGGGAATCAGGCCTTTAAATTTTGGAACCATGTTAACTTACAGGCAAATGAAAGAATGGAATGAACATATTCCACAGAAAGTTATAACCTGGAAAAGTACTTCTGGAGAGTATTATTGCCAGACAGTAATTAAGTGTTTATGAGAATCAACAATCTGAATTTATTTCTTTAAATCAGAGGTTCTTGATGCTAGGGCTTTTGCCAATATAACCCTTAATGGCCATTTGTAAGGTTCCCACCACAGGGGAACAAGAGCAGGAAAAAATTGCTGGACACCAGGAGTGAGACCATATAAGCAACTGAAATTTTCCAAAAGGCACCTGATCCCACACCTGCATTCCATCCCTTACCAAGCCACCTATGAAGCCCCCAAACCCACTGGCCACAGAGTTTCCTGCCAGTAACTGCATATAAGGATGAAACTCAAAATTTTGGGTGTTGCCATCATCCACCCAACCTCCCCTTTGGCTTGGTGCTGTGCAGCCCTTCCCTTTGATATCCCATCCCCATCCATTTTCCTTAAATAAATTCCATTTTTCTTTATTTCCATTCAAATGGCTATGTAGCCTGCCCACATATCACCGTGCTAACCTTTCACTTGAGTCACAATGTGGGAGAGTGGATAAATCTCGCATGACTCAGTCCCCCACTGAGCACCACCAAGTAAAGACAGGGATGGGGTGGACAGGAAAGTATGAGTAGGGCCAGTGGTGGGAGGGGTGGGCCAGCATCCCATCTCCTCAGGTTATGCTGATAAACACACACATTCGAATGCCATTTGCAGAAAGAAATCAGAGGTTCTTGAATCACAAAGTGGGAGCACTAACAGAACAAATCTCTCATCACTCCTTCCCCTACAAGGCACATGCCTCACGCTATGGAAGAAAATGATCATGAAATATTCAGCTCTGAGCCTGTAAGTGGTGACATTCTCAACAGCCCATGCAGACTCACTATGTCCCAAAGAATCCCCATCATCCGTCCTGTCCTCTGGTTACATCAGGATTTTACCTTTAAAAGCCAAGAAAGATACAATCAGAGTCCTGGGCACTATAGCTGCCTGAGGTAGAACAAAACAGGAAGTGGTCAGAGCCCCCAGGAGGGGAGACTAAATCGGGTGAGGTCCCCCATGGGCTTCCCTATGCACTGTCATAAGGTCTCAGGAATCACCCCTCTATACTCACTGGCAGCCTGAGCATAGCTCCCTCCTTGTCCACCTGTGGGGGAAAAACACACTGTGAGAAGACAGGGAGGAGGCAGGGCCATGAGGTCCTAAAGGAACTCTTAATCCTGGAGCCCAAAGAAACTTCCAGCACTGTGACTACAGACCCAGGACAGCATCAGGAAACCTGAGGAAACTACACATGAGGGAACTGGATCAGCCACCTTCCTGGGGAAATGTCCTAAGCAAGGACCTTCCATTCTGACCTGGGAGTGCTGGGAACCAGGCCCCCTCACTAGACTCATCAAGGTGATAAATGTGTCCCTCATATTCACACGTGTCTTATTAAAGAGTGAGTGACAGCAAATAGGGCCCCACACTGGGTAACCACACGTGGGGGGATGGTACTTGTCACTAATGAAGCAGAACACACTCTACCTGGGCTTGGAACCCCCAGGGAGACAAGACACTCAGGCCCCACCACTTCCCTACCTGAGCGCATCCTCCTCATCAACATCACAGCTCCAGTGACCATAGTTCCAAGGATGACCAGGATCACAATGACACTTTCGAGGATGGTGGCCCAAGCAGTCGGCTCTGAGAAGGGAAGGGGAGGTGAGGGCCCTGCCCCCCACACCTCAGCCCCAAACCTACTGAAGTCCTCCACAGGCCCCTGCTTCCCTGAGACCAGGCTCTGTGCCCATGCCCCTCCTCACCCCATCTCAGGGTCAGGGGCTTGGGCAGCCCCTCGTGCTCCACATGGCATGTGTATCTCTGCTCCTCTCCAGGGGCACCACCAGGGCCGCCCACTTCTGGAAGGTCCCATCCCCCGCAGGCCTGGTCTCCACAAGCTCCATGTCCTGGGTCTGCTCCTCCCCATCACGCTGCCAGGTCAGGCTGATCTCTGCAGGGTAGAAGCCCCGGGCCCAGCACCTCAGGGTGACCTCACGGTCAGAGGTGGGGTGGTGGGTCACGTGTGTCTTTGGAGGGTCTGCGGAGAAGCGTGAGGAAATTCAGAAACGGCCCTGTCAGGGGATTCTCCAACAGCCCCCATGTGACCATCCTGAGAGTGAAAGGACACCTGGAGTGGGTGAGGGAGCACACAAGTAGCCACCAGCCTGGACAAAGCATCTTTGGATGATCTATTGTCTGTAGAAAGTTCCAGTCAGAATGACACAGTCCAGGGTGGGAGGCAGGTCTTAGGGGAGAAACGGATTTCTGGTCCTGTTCTGGCGGAGGCCACATGACTCAGAAAAGTGCTGGTCAGACCTCAGATACACTGGGTGAGGGGAGGAAACAAGACCTGAGAAAGCAAGTCCACCATGGGTCCCAGAGCCACTGCAGAGTCAATGGGAACCCTGATCAGTTATTTCAGGCTTGGTCTCCCCTCTAACTGTTCCTGAGAACCTGCACCCCAATGTGTCCCTGAGAGAAGGGTGGGTGCCATTAGATCTGAAAAGCCAGCGGACTCAATCTCCTGGCTCAAAGGAGGGGTGTTCTGACACTGATCCTGTGTCCTGTCTCCTCACTGAGCCCCAGCCCCAGGGGAGATGAGGGAGGCCCAGAGGGCCCTGGTACCTGTGCGCTGCAGCACCTCCTTCCCCATCTCCAGGTATCTGTGCAGCGATGGCAGGCAGTCCCCCAGCAGGTAGTGTCTCCATTCTTCTGCCTCACCAGCCGCCTCCCACTTGCGCCGGGTGATCTGAGCCACGGTGTCGGCCGCGGTCCAGGAGCGCAGGTCCTCGTTCAGGGCGAGATAGTCGGTGCCGTCGTAGGCGAACTGGTGATAACCGCGGACGAGGCGCCCATCGGGTCCCACGTCACAGCCAAACATCCACTGGAAGGTGTGAGACCCTGACCCGTCCCCAGGTCAGCCTTGCACACCCGCCCCGCCCCGCCCCGAAGGGAGCCCAGCCCACCAAGCCCCGCTCCAAGGTCAGCCCGCTCAGAGGCCACTCCAACCCGCAGGGGGAAATGAAACTCAAACCCAAATGCGCTCTAAGTCCCTGAGGGCTCCTTCCGGGTGGGTGGCCGCGGGAGTCTGGCAGCCTTGGGATTGAGGGGTGACCCCGGTCCGTCCGGGGGCTGGGGCTCTTGGCTGGGCCCCGGGCCCGCGTGGCTCACCGTCTTCGCTCTGGTTGTAATAGTAGCGCAGGGTGTGCAGGTTCCCTCGGAAAACCTGTGAGGTGGTCTTGGCGTTCTCCGTGCTCTGGTCCCAAAAGCCCGCCTCCGCCCGCTGCATCCACGGCGCCCGCGGCTCCGCCCTCTGACTCGCGGAGTTGCTGTCGAACCTCAGGAATTGTGTGTCGTCCACGAAGCCAACAAGGACGAAGCGGGGTCTCGGGTGGCCCGGCCAGGACGCGGCGGTGTAGAAATATCTCAGGGAGTGGGGGGCTGGGGGCCGGGGGCCGGAGGGGAGGGGCTGACACCGGCGACCCTCCTCTAGCAAGGGGTCCGCCTCCCAGGTCCCCACCAGGGGCGATGGAGACCCGAAGACAGAAGGAAGGGGGGTAAGGACGTAGTGGTGGAGAACTTCGTGGGGTCCTGTGCCCCCGCCGGGTCCCCTCGCTCGTCCCCCGCAGAGGCTGTTCCCTCCCGATTCCACACTCACCTGTCCAGGTCTCGGTCCGGGCCAGGTGCCCCCAGAGCAGCAGAAAGAGGGTTGGGGATCTCAAAACAGGCATTTTCTGGGTGTAGGAAGCCTGGGCCCTGATGAGTCATAGTTCTGGGAACCGAAGTGACTCTGATTGGCTTCTCTAGAAACTACAAACCAATGGGAGTGAGAACTGGAGACCGGTCACCAGTATCCAGGAAGGAGGGCCCCACACAGGTTGTGAGATGGAGAAGTGAAACTGCAGGGAGGTGGGGACTCCCCAACACCGAGTTTCCTGCTTCAGCCTCCGCCCTGGGCTGGGACCCTGCCTGAGACCAGGCCTGGAACCTGGGACCTTGCCCTGACCCCTCTCCTGCACGGAGAGCCCCTGTCACACAGTCTCCCTCAGTCCTGCCAGGGGCTGTGTGAGAACCTGGGAGACGGGGACCAGCCCTTTTCTCCTCTTCTCTTCATGGACCCCCTCTCCCTGAAATGGACTCTCCCACCCTCACCTCTGCCCCTGGACACTTCTAGAGGAAAACTAACTCTGGAAACTTGAAAAAGACCCTGAAAACACTCCCTGCTCACAGCCCCTCCTGTTCCCACCAGCAAAAGACTCAGCACAACAAACACATGGGTTCAAGAAAGTGCTCAGTGATTCCCATTATTCCCTCTCTAATTTTAGAATCTTCTTCGCTACTTCGTGGCAAGAAGTAGGAAAACAAATTCTATCCAGAGTCTTATTTCAATCAGGCAGTAAGAAGTTGCTGCTCAGTGCACCACCAAGTAAATACAGGGATGGGCAGGGCTCAGCCTGGGCTGTGCTGGACAGGAACGGGGTAGGGAGAAGGGCCGAGTCTGCTGTCTCTAAATTATGCTGATAGGCAGGCACAGACATTCAGATGCCCTTTGCAGGAAGAAATCAGAGGTTCTTTATTTATTTTTATATTCAAAATAATTTTAATTGATCCATCACAAAAGCATTGAACAAGCAATTGATGTTAATTAAAATTTTAAATGAAATATCTAAAACAAAACAACAGTGCAGAGAATAAAATGTGCACATAATCACACATATTTTAACACTTCCACATTCATTTGGGAAATCAGGCCTTTAAATTTTGGAACCATGTTAACTTACAGGCAAATGAAAGAACGTAATGAACATATTCTACAGAAAGTTATAACCTGAAACACTACTTCCCTGGAGTATTATTGCCAGACAGTAATTAAATGTTTGTGAGCATCAACAATCTGAATTAATTAATTAATTTAAACCAGAGGTACCTCCTTCCCCATCTCCAGGAACCTGCGCAGCCACTGCAGGCACTCCCCCTGCAGCATGTGTCCCCATTTCTCAGCCTCACCGGCCGCCTCCCACTTGCGCCGGGTGATCTGAGCCGCGGTGCTGGCCGCGGTCCAGGAGCGCAGGTCCTCGTTCAGGGCGATGTAGTCGGTGCCGTCGTAGGCGAACTGGCTTTAACCACCGAGGAAGCTGCCGTCTGGTCCCATGTCACAGCCCCGCAACTCCTGCAGCGTGTGAGATCCTGACCCGCCCCGAGGTCAGTGTCCCCCACTGAGCCCGCCCCGCCCCGCCCCGCCCGCGGGGATTAAACAGAAACAAAGTAAAACCGGATCCAAGTCAAACCCGGCTCCTCCCGAGTGTATGGGGTGGGGAGGGAGTGGGGAGCGAGGGGGTGACTCGCGCACTCGGACACTCGGGGCGATCCCGGCCCGGCCCGCGTGGCTCACCGTCCTCGCTCTGGTTGTAGTAGCCGCGCAGGTTGTGCAGGTTCCCTCGGAAAGTCAGTGAGTTGCCCATGGCCTTCCGCGTGCTGAGTCCCAATAGCCCGGCTCCCCCCCGCCCCCGCTCCATCCACGGCCCCCGCGGCTCCGCCCTCTGACTCTCCGAGTCGCTATCGAACCGCTCGAATGGCCTGTCGTCCATGTAGCCGACTTCCAGGTACCGGGCCTCCCCGCCGCCGGGCCGGGACACTCCGGTGCAGAAATGTCTCAAGGAGAGGGGGCCTGGGCGCCTGAGCGGAGGGGCTGACATTTCACATCCTCCCGGCAGGGTTCGGGGTCTGGAGTCCGAGGGACAGGAGAGGGAAAGGGGCACGGGAGACCAAACGGGCAGCCGGACGGAGAAGAGACTTTTAAGGACTTGGTGGGGGTCTGGGGTCTGGGCGGGGGTGGTGGAGACGCGCGCAACTCGGAGTCTTGTGCCCCCGCAGGTTTCCCTCGCTGATCCCCGCAGAAGCCGTTTCCTCCGGACTCCACACTCCTGCGCCCAGGTCTCTGTCAGGGCCAGGTGCCCCCAGAGAAGGAGGAGGGCTGGGGACCCCATGACCGCATCCTGGCTCCTGGTAGTCTGAGTCTCTATGAGGCTCTGGAACTGCACACCAATGGGAGTGAGAGCTCGGCCTGGATGGCGGGAGGGCCCACACAGGTTGTGAGAGGGAGAAGTGAAACTGCAGGGAGAATGGGACTCCCCAACACTGAGTTTTCTGCTCCAGTCTCCGCCCTGGGGCCGGGACCCTGAGACCAGGCTTGGGACCTGACCCCTCCCCCTGCACGGAGAGCTCCTGGCACACAGTCTCCCTCAGTCCTGCCAGGGGCTGGGTGAGAACCCGGGAGACACCAGGCTGGGACCAGCCCTTTCCCCCCCTTCTCCTCCTGGACCCCCTGTCCCTGAAATGGGCTCTCCCACCCTCACCTCTGCCCCTGGACACTTTTAGAGGGAAAGTCACCTGGGAACTTGACAAAGGCCCTGACCACAATCCCTGCTCACAGCCCCTCCTGCTCCCACCAGCAAAAGACTCAGCACAGCAAACACATGGATTCAAGAAAGTGCTCAGTGATGCCCATTATTCCCTCTCTAATTTTAGGATCTTCTTCCCTACTTAACCCATCAGCCCTTCCTGGCAAGAGGTAGGAAAAGAAATTCACATCCAGAGTCTTATTTCAATCCCACACCTGCATTCTATCCCCTTCCAAGCCACCTATTAAGCCCCAAACCCATTGGCCACAGAGTTTCCTGCCAGTAACTGTATATAAGGATGAAACTAAAAAGCGGGGATTTGCCATCATCTACCCAACCTCCCCTTGGCTTGGTGTTGTGCAGCCCTTCCCTTTGATATCCCATCCCCATTTTTTTTCCTTAAATAAATTCCATTTTTTCTTTATTTCCATTCAAATGGCTATGTAGCCTGCCCACATATCACCGTGCTAACCTTTTACTTGAGTCACAATGTGGGAGAGTGGATAAATCTTGCATGACTCAGTCCCCCACTGAGCACCACCAAGTAAAGACAGGGATGGGGTGGACAGGAAAGTGTGAGTAGGGCCAGTGATGGGAGGGGTGGGCCAGCATCCCATCTCCTCAGGTTATGCTGATAAACACACACATTCAAAAGCCATTTGCAGAAAGAAATCAGAGGTTCTTGAATCACAAAGTGGGAGCACTAACAGAACAAATCTCTCATCACTCCTTCCCCTACAAGGCACATGCCTCACGCTATGGAAGAAAATGATCATGAAATATTCAGCTCTGAGCGTGTAAGTGGTGACATTCTCAACAGCCCATGCAGACTCACTATGTCCCAAAGAATCCCCATCATCCGTCCTGTCCTCTGGTTACATCAGGATTTTACCTTTAAAAGCCAAGAAAGATACAATCAGAGTCTTGGGCACTATAGCTGCCTGAGGTACAACAAAACAGGAAGTGGTCAGAGCCCCCAGGAGGGGAGACTAAATCGGGTGAGGTCCCCCATGGGCTTCCCTATGCACTGTCATAAGGTCTCAGGAATCACCCCTCTATACTCACTGGCAGCCTGAGCATAGCTCCCTCCTTGTCCACCTGTGGGGGAAAAACATACTGTGAGAAGACAGGGAGGAGGCAGGGCCATGAGGTCCTAAAGGAACTCCTAATCCTGGAGCCCAGAGAAACTTCCAGAACTGTGACTATAGACCCAGGACAGCATCAGGAAACCTGAGGAAACTACACATGAGGGAACTGGATCAGCCACCTTCCTGGGGAAATGTCCTAAGCAAGGACCTTCCATTCTGACCTGGGAGTGCTGGGAACCAGGCCCCCTCACTAGACTCATCAAGGTGATAAATGTGTCCCTCATATTCACACGTGTCTTATTAAAGAGTGAGTGACAGCAAATAGGGCCCCACACTGGGTAACCACACGTGGGGGGATGGTACTTGTCACTAATGAAGCAGAACACACTCTACCTGGGCTTGGAACCCCCAGGGAGACAAGACACTCAGGCCCCACTACTTCCCTACTTGAGTGCTTCCTCCTCATCAACATCACAGCTCCAGTGACCAAAGTTCCAAGGATGACCAGGAACACAATGACACTTTCGAGGATGGTGGCCCAAGCAGTCGGCTCTGAGAAGGGAAGGGGAGGTGAGGGCCCTGCCCCCCACACCTCAGCCCCAAACCTACTGAAGTCCTCCACAGGCCCCTGCTTCCCTGAGACCAGGCTCTGTGCCCATGCCCCTCCTCACCCCATCTCAGGGTCAGGGGCTTGGGCAGCCCCTCGTGCTCCACATGGCATGTGTATCTCTGCTCCTCTCCAGGGGGCACCACCAGGGCCGCCCACTTCTGGAAGGTCCCATCCCCCGCAGGCCTGGTCTCCACAAGCTCCGTGTCCTGGGTCTGCTCCTCCCCATCACGCTGCCAGGTCAGGCTGATCTCTGCAGGGTAGAAGCCCCGGGCCCAGCACCTCAGGGTGACCTCACGGTCAGAGGTGGGGTGGTGGGTCACGTGTGTCTTTGGAGGGTCTGAGGAGAAGCGTGAGGAAATTCAGAAACTTGGCCCTGTCAGGGGATTCTCCAACAGCCCCCATGTGACCATCCTGAGAGTGAAAGGACACCTGGAGTGGGTGAGGGAGCACACAAGTAGCCACCAGCCTGGACAAAGCATCTTTGGATGATCTATTGTCTTTAGAAAGTTCTAGTCAGAATGACACAGTCCAGGGTGGGAGGCAGGTCTTAGGGGAGAAACGGATTTCTGGTCCTGTCCTGGCGGAGGCCACATGACTCAGAAAAGTGCTGGTCAGACCTCAGATAGACTGGGTGAGGGGGGGTGGGGGGGAGGGACAGGGCCTGAGAGAGCAAGTCCCCCATGTATCCCAGGCCACTGCAGCGTGAATGGGAACCCTGATCAGTTATTTCAGGCTTGGTCTCCCCTCTAACTGTTCCTGAGAACCTGCACCCCAATGTGTCCCTGAGAGAAGGGTGGGTGTCACTAGATCTGAAAAGCCAGCGGACTCAATCTCCTGGCCCAAAGGAGGGGTGTTCTGACACCGATCCTGTGTTCTGTCTCCTTGTTGAGCCCCAGCCCCAGGGGAGATGAGGGAGGCCCAGAGGGCCCTGGTACCTGTGCGCTGCAGCACCTCCTTCCCCATCTCCAGGTATCTGTGCAGCGACAGCAGGCACTCCCCCAGCAGGTAGTGTCTCCATTCTTCTGCCTCACTAGCCACCTCCCACTTGCGCCGGGTGATCTGAGCCACGGTGTCGGCCGCGGTCCAGGAGCACAGGTCCTCGTTCAGGGCGAGATAGTCGGTGCCGTCGTAGGCGAACTGGTGATAACCGCGGACGACGCGCCCATCGGGTCCCACGTCACAGCCAAACATCCACTGGAAGGTGTGAGACCCTGACCCGTCCCCAGGTCAGCCTTGCACACCCGCCCCGCCCCGCCCCGAAGGGAGCCCAGCCCACCAAGCCCCGCCCCAAGGTCAGCCCGCTCAGAGGCCACTCCAACCCGCAGGGGGAAATGAAACTCAAACCCAAATGCGCTCTAAGTCCCTGAGGGCTCCTTCCGGGTGGGTGGCCGCGGGAGTCTGGCAGCCTTGGGATTGAGGGGTGACCCCGGTCCGTCCGGGGGCTGGGGCTCTTGGCTGGGCCCCGGGCCCGCGTGGCTCACCGTCTTCGCTCTGGTTGTAATAGTAGCGCAGGGTGTGCAGGTTCCCTCGGAAAACCTGTGAGGTGGTCTTGGCGTTCTCCGTGCTCTGGTCCCAAAAGCCCGCCTCCGCCCGCTCCATCCACGGCGCCCGCGGCTCCGCCCTCTGACTCGCGGAGTTGCTGTCGAACCTCAGGAATTGTGTGTCGTCCACGAAGCCAACAAGGACGAAGCGGGGTCTCGGGTGGCCCGGCCGGGACGCGGCGGTGTAGAAATATCTCAGGGAGTGGGGGGCTGGGGGCCGGAGGGGAGGGGCTGACACCGGCGACCCTCCTCTAGCAAGGGGTCCGCCTCCCAGGTCCCCACCAGGGGCGATGGAGACCCGAAGACAGAAGGAAGGGGGGTAAGGACGTAGTGGTGGAGAACTTCGTGGGGTCCTCTGCCCCCGCCGGGTCCCCTCGCTCGTCCCCCGCAGAGGCTATTCCCTCCCGATTCCACACTCACCTGTCCAGGTCTCGGTCCGGGCCAGGTGCCCCCAGAGCAGCAGAAAGAGGGTTGGGGATCTCAAAACCGGCATTTTCTGTGTGTAGGAAGCCTGAGCCCTAATGAGTCATAGTTCTGGGAACCGAAGTGACTGATTGGCTTCTCTAGAAACTGCAAACCAATGGGAGTGAGAACTGGAGACCGGTCACCAGTATCCAGGAAGGAGGGCCCCACACAGGTTGTGAGAGGGAGAAGTGAAAAGCAGGGAGGTGGGGACTCCCCAACACCGAGTTTCCTGCTTCAGCCTCCGCCCTGGGCTGGGACCCTGCCTGAGACCAGGCCTGGAACCTGGGACCTTGCCCTGACCCCTCTCCTGCACGGAGAGCCCCTGTCACACAGTCTCCCTCAGTCCTGCCAGGGGCTGTGTGAGAACCTGGGAGACACCCCACGCTGAGACCAGCCCTTTTCTCCTCTTCTCCTCCTGGACCCCCTCTCCCTGAAATGGACTCTCCCACCCTCACCTCTGCCCCTGGACACTTCTAGAGGAAAACTAACTCTGGAAACTTGAAAAAGACCCTGAAAACACTCCCTGCTCACAGCCCCTCCTGTTCCCACCAGCAAAAGACTCAGCACAACAAACACATGGGTTCAAGAAAGTGCTCAGTGATGCCCATTATTCCCTCTCTAATTTTAGAATTTTCTTTGCTACTTAACCCATCAGCCCTTCGTGGCAAGAAGTAGGAAAACAAATTCTATCCAGAGTCTTATTTCAATCAGGCAGTAAGAAGTTGCTGCTCAGTGCACCACCAAGTAAACAGGGATGGGCAGGGCTCAGCCTGGGCTGTGCTGGACAGGAAGGGGAGGGGGAAGGGCCGAGTCTACTGTCTCTAAGTTATGCTGATATGCAGGCACAGACATTCAGCTGCCCTTTGCAGAAAGAAATCAGAGGTTCTTTATTTATTTTTATATTGAAATAATTTTAATTGATCCATCACAAAAGCATTGAACAAGCAACTGATGTTAATTAAAATTTTAAATGAAATATCTAAAACAAAACAACAGTGCAGAGAATAAAATGTGCACATAATCACACATATTTTAACACTTCCACATTCATTTGGGAAATCAGGCCTTTAAATTTTGGAACCATGTTAACTTACAGGCAAATGAAAGAACGTAATGAACATATTCTACAGAAAGTTATAACCTGAAACACTACTTCCCTGGAGTATTATTGCCAGACAGTAATTAAATGTTTGTGAGCATCAACAATCTGAATTAATTAATTAATTAAAACCAGAGGTACCTCCTTCCCCATCTCCAGGAACCTGAGCAGCCACTGCAGGCACTCCCCCTGCTTCATGTGTCCCCATTTCTCAGCCTCACCGGCCGCCTCCCACTTGTGCCGGGTGATCTGAGCCGCGGTGCTGGCCGCGGTCCAGGAGCGCAGGTCCTCGTTCAGGGCGATGTAGTCGGTGCCGTCGTAGGCGAACTGGCGATAACCACCGAGGAAGCTGCGGTCCGGTCCCACGTCACAGCCTCGCATTTCCTGCAGCGTGTGAGACCCTGACCCGACCCGCCCCGCCCCGCCCCGCCCCGCCCCGCCCGCGGGGATTAAACAGAAACTGAAAGTAAAACCGGGTCCAAGTCAAACCGGGCTTCTCCCGAGTGTTTGGGGTGGGGAGGGAGTGGGGAGCGAGGGGGTGACTCTCGCACTCGGACACTCGGGGCGATCCCGGCCCGTGCGTGGGGGTCGGCCCGGCCCGGCCCGCGTGGCTCACCGTCCTCGCTCTGGTTGTAGTAGCCGCGCAGGGCGTGCAGGTTCCCTCGGAAAGTCAGTGAGTTGCCCATGGCCTTCCGCGTGCTGAGTCCCAATAGCCCGCCCCCCCCCCCTGCTCCATCCACGGCTCCCCCCGCTCCATCCACGGCCCCCGCGGCTCCGCCCTCTGACTCTCCGAGTCGCTATCGAACCGCTTGAATGGCGTGTCGTCCATGTAGCCGACTTCCAGGTACCGGGCCTCCCCGCCGCCGGGCCGGGACACTCCGGTGCAGAAATGTCTCAAGGAGAGGGGGCCTGGGCGCCTGAGCGGAGGGGCTGACATTTCACATCCTCCCGGCAGGGTTCGGGGTCTGGAGTCCGAGGGACAGGAGAGGGAAAGGGGCACGGGAGACCAAACGGGCAGCCGGACGGAGAAGAGACTTTTAAGGACTTGGTGGGGGTCTGGGGTCTGGGCGGGGGTGGTGGAGACGCGCGCAACTCGGAGTCTTGTGCCCCCGCAGGTTTCCCTCGCTGATCCCCGCAGAAGCCGTTTCCTCCGGACTCCACACTCCTGCGCCCAGGTCTCTGTCAGGGCCAGGTGCCCCCAGAGAAGCAGGAGGAGGGCTGGGGACCCCATGACCGCATCCTGGCTCCTGGTAGTCTGAGTCTCTATGAGGCTCTGGAACTGCACACCAATGGGAGTGAGGGCTCGGCCTGGATGGCGGGAGGGCCCACACAGGTTGTGAGAGGGAGAAGTGAAACTGCAGGGAGAATGGGACTCCCCAACACTGAGTTTTCTGCTCCAGTCTCCGCCCTGGGGCCGGGACCCTGAGATCAGGCTTGGGACCTGACCCCTCCCCCTGCACGGAGAGCTCCTGGCACACAGTCTCCCTCAGTCCTGCCAGGGGCTGGGTGAGAACCCGGGAGACACCAGGCTGGGACCAGCCCTTTCCCCCCCTTCTCCTCCTGGACCCCCTGTCCCTGAAATGGGCTCTCCCACCCTCACCTCTGCCCCTGGACACTTTTAGAGGGAAAGTCACCTGGGAACTTGACAAAGGCCCTGACCACAATCCCTGCTCACAGCCCCTCCTGCTCCCACCAGCAAAAGACTCAGCACAACAAACACATGGGTTCAAGAAAGTGCTCAGTGATTCCCATTATTCCCTCTCTAATTTTAGAATCTTCTTCCCTACTTAACCCATCAGCCCTTCCTGGCAAGAGGTAGGAAAACAAATTCACATCCAGAGTCTTATTTCAATCAGGCAGTAAGAAGTTGCTGCTCAGGCACGGCCAGCATCTCCCTCTCCTCACTCACCTTCCTTTGGGGTTTCCTTCCACCTCAGAGAAGATGTCTCAGAAAAAGCAGCTCCTCCTCCCCCCCGCCCCCCGCCGTGTTCTGCGGGGGGGGGGGGGGGGGATCCTCTTCGGCGGCGGGGAAGCCCCGGAGGGGGCATCAAGTATTCTGGGAGTCGAGCGGCTCCTCCGGGCGCGACTGGGGGGGGGGGGGGGGGTCCAAGTCCGTCCCAGTCTGCCACCAGACCCAGCAGAAGCAGGCGCCTACCTGGCCGTGCAAATAAGGCCACGGGGGCGCGGGAGCTGGAGGTGTTCTCCGTGGGCGCCGATGGGCTTAGTGTTCGCATGATAATGCCACGAGGTTCCAAATCCTTAACGTTTTAACCTCCCGCCTCCCCCCCGCCCCCCCCCCCCCCCCCAGAAGAAGCCATTGAACACTCCTGCTGTGTCTTGTTCTTGTTCTGCGGTTTTCTCCTTGGCTTCTGTACAACTACCTCCCAACCCCAGTGCCTCCTCAGCCAATAAACTTGTGATCATCAGAAAAAAAAAAAAGAAAAAGAAGAAGTTGCATCACCAAGTAAATACAGGGATGGGCAGGGCTCAGCCTGGGCTGTGCTGGACAGGAAGGGGTGGGAGAAGGGCCAAGTCTCCTGTCTCTTTAAGTTGTGCTGATAGGCAGGCACAGACATTCAGATGCCCTTTGTAGAAAGAAATAAGAGGTTCTTTATTTATTTTCATTTTTTAATATTGAAAATAACTTTAATTGATCCATCACAAAAGCATTGAACAAGCAAATAATGTTAATAAAAATATTTAAATGAAATATCTAAAACAAAACAGTGCAGAGAATGAAATGTGCGCATCATCACACATTTTAACACTTCCACATTCATTTGGGAATCAGGCCTTTAAATTTTGGAACCATGTTAACTTACAGACAAATGAAAGAATGGAATGAACATATTCTACAGAAAGTTATAACCTGGAAAACTAATTCTGGAGAGTATTATTGCCAGACAGTAATTACATGTTTGTGAGAATTAAAAATCTGAATTTATTTCTTTAAATCAGAGGTTCTTGATGCTAGGGCTTTTGGACAATATAACCCTGAATGGCCATTTGTAAGCTTCCCACCACAGGGGAGCAAGTGCAGGAAAAACTTGATGGACACCAGGAGTGAGACCATATAAGCAACTGAAATTTTCCAAAAATTTCTCTACTTAACCCATCAGCCATTCATGGCAAGAAGTAGGAAAACAAATTCACATCCAGAGTCTTATTTCAATCCCACACCTGCATTCTATCCCCTTCCAAGCCACCTATTAAGCCCCAAACCCATTGGCCACAGAGTTTCCTGCCAGTAACTGTATATAAGGATGAAACTCAAAATTGTGGGTGTTGCCATCATCCACCCAACCTCCCCTTGGCTTGGTGCTGTGCAGCCCTTCCCTTTGATATCCCATCCTCATTTTTTTTCCTTAAATAAATTCCATTTTTTCTTTATTTCCATTCAAATGGCTATGTAGCCTGCCCACATATCACCGTGCTAACCTTTCACTTGAGTCACAATGTGGGAGAGTGGATAAATCTCGCATGACTCAGTCCCCCACTGAGCACCACCAAGTAAAGACAGGGATGGGGTGGACAGGAAAGTGTGAGTAGGGCCAGTGATGGGAGGGGTGGGCCAGCATCCCATCTCCTCAGGTTATGCTGATAAACACACACATTCAAAAGCCATTTGCAGAAAGAAATCAGAGGTTCTTGAATCACAAAGTGGGAGCACTAACAGAACAAATCTCTCATCACTCCTTCCCCTACAAGGCACATGCCTCACGCTGTGGAAGAAAATGATCATGAAATATTCAGCTCTGAGCCTGTAAGTGGTGACATTCTCAACAGCCCATGCAGACTCACTATGTCCCAACGAATCCCCATCATCCGGTCCTGTCCTCTAGTTACATCAGGATTTTACCTTTAAAAGCCAAGAAAGATACAATCAGAGTCTTGGGCACTATAGCTGCCTGAGGTACAACAAAACAGGAAGTGGTCAGAGCCCCCAGGAGGGGAGACTAAATCGGGTGAGGTCCCCCATGGGCTTCCCTATGCACTGTCATAAGGTCTCAGGAATCACCCCTCTATACTCACTGGCAGCCTGAGCATAGCTCCCTCCTTGTCCACCTGTGGGGAAAAAACACACTGTGAGAAGACAGGGAGGAGGCAGGGCCATGAGCTCCTAAAGGAACTCCTAATCCTGGAGCCCAGAGAAACTTCCAGAACTGTGACTATAGACCCAGGACAGCATCAGGAAACCTGAGGAAACTACACATGAGGGAACTGGATCAGCCACCTTCCTGGGGAAATGTTCTAAGCAAGGACCTTCCATTCTGACCTGGGAGTGCTGGGAACCAGGCCCCCTCACTAGACTCATCAAGGTGATAAATGTGTCCCTCATATTCACACGTGTCTTATTAAAGAGTGAGTGACAGCAAATAGGGCCCCACACTGGGTAACCACACGTGGGGGGATGGTACTTGTCACTAATGAAGCAGAACACACTTCTACCTGGGCTTTTACCCCCAGGGAGACAAGACACTCAGGCCCCACCACTTCCCTACCTGAGTGCATCCTCCTCATCCACATCACAGCTCCAGTGACCATAGTTACAAGGATGATCAGGATCACAATGATGCCACTTTTAGGGTTGGTGGCCCAAGCAGTCGGCTCTGAGAAGGGGAGGGAAGGTGAGGGCCCTGCCTCCCACACCTCAGCCCCGACCCCAGTGAAGTCCTCCACAGGCCCCTGCTTCCCTGAGGCCAGGTTCTGTGCCCACTCTCATCCTCACCCCATCTCAGTGTCAGGGGCTCG
Source organism: Antrozous pallidus (assembly GCA_027563665.1). Lineage (NCBI taxonomy): Eukaryota > Metazoa > Chordata > Mammalia > Chiroptera > Vespertilionidae > Antrozous > Antrozous pallidus. The sequence continues at coordinate 23,103,438 of CM050517.1, forward strand.
GGCAGCCCCTCGTGCTCCACATGGCATGTGTATCTCTGCTCCTCTCCAGGGGCCACCACCAGGGCCGCCCACTTCTGGAAGGTCCCATCCCCCGCAGGCCTGGTCTCCACAAGCTCCGTGTCCTGGGTCTGCTCCTCCCCATCACGCTGCCAGGTCAGGCTGATCTCTGCAGGGTAGAAGCCCCGGGCCCAGCACCTCAGGGTGACCTCACGGTCAGAGGTGGGGTGGTGGGTCACGTGTGTCTTTGGAGGGTCTGAGGAGAAGCGTGAGGAAATTCAGAAACTTGGCCCTGTCAGGGGATTCTCCAGCAGCCCCCATGTGACCATCCTGAGAGTGAACAGGACACCTGGGGTGTGCCAGGGAGCACACTAGGAGCCACCAGCCTGGACACAGCATCTGGAGATGATCTTTACTCTTTAGAGTGTTCTAGTCAGCGTGACACAGTCCAGGGTGGGAGGCAGGTCTTAGGGGAGGAATGAATTTATGATCCTGTCCTGAGTGGAGGCCACATGACTCAGAAAAGTGGTGGTCAGACCTCAGATACACTGGGTGAGGGGGGGGGGGGGGACAGGGCCTGAGAGAGCAAGTCCCCCATGGATCACAGAGCCACTGCAGAGTCAATGGGAACCCTGATCAGTTATTTCAGGCATGGCCTCCCCTCTAATTGTCTCTCAGTACTGCACCCCTAGGTGTCCCTGAAGGAAGGGTGGGCGTCACATTCCGGAACTGGATCTGAAAAGCCAGCGGACTCAGTCTCCTGGCCCAAAGGAGGGGTGTTCTGACACCGATCCTGTGTCCTGTCTGCTCATTGAGCCCCAGCCCCAGGGCAGATGAGGGAGGCCCAGAGGGCCCTGGTACCTGTGCGCTGCAGCACCTCCTTCCCCATCTCCAGGTATCTGCGCAGCCACTGCAGGCAGTCCCCCTGCAGGTAGTGTCTCCTTTCCTCAGCTACGCCTTCTGCCTACCACTTGCGCTGGGTGATCTGAGCCGCAGTGTCGGCCGCGGTCCAGGAGCGCAGGTCCTCGTTCAGGGCGAGGTAGTCGGTGCCGTCGTAGGCGGACTGGTCATAACCGCGGGCGAGGCGCCCATCGGGTCCCATGTCACAGCCAAACATCACCTGCAGCGTGTGAGACCCTGACCCGCCCCCCTCTAGGTCAGGCCCCGCTCACCCAGACAGAACCCCATCCAACCCTCAGGGATCAAACCTAAACGGAAAGTGCAACCAGTTCCCCCTGCGTGTGTATGTGTGTTGGGGGGAGTGTGGGGGACAGGAGGGTCACAGGGCCTCAGGGTGACGCCGGTCGGTCCTGGGGGATGGGGCTCACGACCGGGTCCCAGGCCCCGGGCCCGCGTGGCTCACCGTCCTCGCTCTGGTTGTAGTAGCGGCGCAGGGTGTCCAGGTTCAGTCGGAAACTCCGTGCCGCCCCCTCGGCATTCCGCGTGTTCAGGTCCCAATAGCTCGGGCTCTCCCGCTCCATCCACGGCGCCCGCGGCTCCATCCTCGGGCTCGCGGAGTCGCTGTCGAACCGCACCAACTGCGTGTCGTCCACGTAGCTGACGACGACGAAGCGGGGCTTGCGATGTCCGGGCCGGGACTCAGCGGTGAGGAAATGTCTCAGGGAGTGGGAGCCTGGGGGCCGGAGCGGAGGGGCTGACCACCCGGGACCCTCCTCCCGGCGCGGTTGGAGTCTGAGGTTTGTAGGATAGGATGGGGGTCTGGGGTTTGGGGTCTGGGCGGGGATGGTGGAGAAGCGCCTAACTCGGGGTCCTGCGCCCCCGCAGGTTTTCCTCGCTCATCCCCGCAGAGGCCGCTCCCTTCCGACCCCGTACTCACGCGCCCAGGTCTCTGTCAGGGCCAGGGGCCCCCACAGCAGCAGGAGGAGGGCTGGGGACCCCATGAACGCACCTTCGCTCTCGGAAGCCTGAGTCCTGATGAGGCCCTGGAAGCATTGTACCAGAAGCAGCGGTGACGCCTATTGGCTTCCCTACCACCTGACACCCAATGGGAGTGAGAACTGGGGACCCGTCACCAGTATCCGGGTGGGAGGGCCCTACACAGGCTGTGAGAGGGAGAAGTGAAACTGCAAGGGGATAGTGACTCCCCAACACTGAGTTTCTCCCCTTCTGACTCCGCCCTGGGGCTGAGACTCTGAGACCAAGACTGGGACCTGGGATGTTCTCCTGACCCTTCCTCCTGCATGAAAAGTTCCTGTCACACGGTCTCCCTCAGTCCTGCCAGGGGCAGTGTGAGAACCAGGGAGACTCCCCAAGCTGGGATCAGCCCTTTCCTTCCCTTCTGCTCCCAGAAATGGGCTCTGCCTCCCACCCTCACCTCTGCCCCTGGATATTGTTAGGTCGCCGAAGGAGGAATGCAGGAGGCCAGAATGGTGAGGGATTACGAATTTGGTCATCCACACGCTAGGTGGCCAAGGCCCATATGGCTCTGGCACCCAGTGACAGGAGTCAGCTGTTTTCAAAGGACTTCTGGCAGGCTTTTCTGGGTGGAGAATTCTCTGTGCAGGTCTGGAGGGGAGAGATAACGGAATGTGGTCTCAGCAAGTAAAGTGTGGTCTCAGCATAAGGGAATGTCGATAGTGAAATGCCCTGAAAAGTCAGTTCCCCGCGGAGGGGTAACAATTCAATTGCTAGATCCAACCTAACAGACACTTCTAGGAGAAAACTCACCCTGGAAACTGGATGCCAGAGAGTGAACTTGCCCTGGGAAAGGGGGAGGAGGGTTTTCTCTTTCATCCTGGAGGAGATGTGCCTGGAAACATTGGATAGGGATTCTCAAAGATAAGTCAACTACAGCGGGGAACACAATCTGGGGGCCCTGGACATCAGGAAGCTAATCTGTAAAGCGAGTTATTTTAGAGGCTTCATATGCAAAGTGTCTAAACAGGCCTGCAGTGAGAGTTACAAAGCTCCTCAATTCTCTTTCCCACACAGTGTGTGACTTGGGCCTGGCTATTCACCTTCCCCAGTCATTCCACCAAATAAAATATTGCTTGCTTCAATTGATTAGTTTTTCCAATGCTCTAAATTTCACTTTTGGAAAAGTTTGAGATAGAGAAAGGAGATACAGCAGTACTTGTAAGATTTTCTTAGTAATGCCATTAGTAATAATGTTCACTACAGTGAGTGGAAACAAAGTTGAGGACATACGGTTAGATCAAAGAGTTTCAAGACTGGGGATCTCAAATGGGGCATTCCTGTTCATGTTGAAATGGCGCCAACAACCATCAGTGGACACAGTCCCCAGATGTAACCTTTAACCTTATACCTTGAGGTTAAAGGTATAATCTATACTATAAAGATTTTCAATAAGTATATACATATCTGCAAACCAAATTTTAGTTTTGCCAGTCTTACAATTGCCTGCACAGAGGTCTGGTACTGCATGGACACATGGAGACTCAGCGCTACCTAAGGTTCATCTCTTACATGTGATGCTGTCCTTCCATTTTGAGTGCTGAGTCTTACATTTTATGATTATCCTGAAATCTTGCTATTTTCCTATTGACGTATATGTGGTTGTTCCAGTTTTTGCTCTAGACATTAGTGCACCTGTCTCCTGGGGCACATGACAAGACATTCCCTAGAGGGGGTGATTAGAGTGGGAATTCTGGGTCTTTGGGGCCTGTAGTTTAACCAGACTCGATGATGCTCATGTGATTTAAAAGTGCGTGTGCCAATTTAAACTTTTACCAGAATGTGGAAGACTTCCTGTTGCTGATATAGTTGTTCTGAAAATAAACCAAAACACAGATTAAGTAGAAGCATTAAGAGTTGAAAGTCAGTTCTTTGGTTCCTTGCATTGCAGAATCACCAAGACATTTTCTTTCCAGACTATTAATTTTTCTTTACTTTTATTCCAGAGCCCTTGTATTTATTCCCACATAATGCTTCACTTGGCATGACCACAGAGCGTTATTTTATATGATTGGCACAAAGGAAGGAGAGAAGGAAAGATAGAAGAGGGAAGGGAGGGCAGACAGAAAATATAGGAGAGTACAGGAGGAGGACTGGAAACAGCAAGTGCAGGTAACATTTTCCAAGCGCAAGGAAACCAAGGTGTAGACTAAGAGAAGCTGAAGAGAATTTTATTACTTATCCACTGCTGAACAACAAAATACCCAAAAGGTCAGTGGCTCAAAACAAGCCACTAAAGAAGAGATGAGGTGGGTGGACAGCTGACCTGTGGTATAACGGTTTTGAAGCAGATGGTGTTGGAAGCCTATAATTGTCCTCTACTGTGTTCAGTGTCCTCAGTGAAGCAGGAAACAGGCCACTAGTAGTAACAGATGGGGAAGGAGGGCGGCTGTTTGAGCAGAGGAAGGGGGACTGAGGGAGCTGTTCAGGGACAGGATGATTGTAGACAGCGGAGTGGACGCCTTTGTGGTCTGAGTCATGACCTTAACGTGACAGTGTCAGCATGGATGTATTATTCTCCAGCCTCCTACCTGCATGGGGCCAGGTGCACGGTAGGCAGAGGTAGAATTCACAAGCAAGAGTGACACAGCAAGGGAGAGGCAAAGGAGAGGTTGAAATGGTGAATCATGGAATTTAAGATGAGTGAGGAGGGAGGAAAGGATATGGAGGGTGAGGGACAGTGAATAGATGGCTGGATAATCAGCTTGGATTCCAATGGGTTCAAAGAATTGTTGGAGTTGATGTACCACAGGAGGACTCAGGCCTGGGAAACAGGCACATTTGTTGTGAATGGTTTACTGATATTGCATTACAACATATGATGAAACTAGAGGCCCGATGCAGGAAAATTCATGCAAGAGTAGACCTTCCTTCCCCCGGATTCCTGGGATCCAGCCTGCTTTACTCAAGGCCCTCTGCTGTCCTTCTGGGGGACAGAAGACCCTGGGGAGCTGTGCTTTAGCCCTAATAGTCCCAAAGTGCAGATGACTTTATTTTGAAAATTGAGTTTGAAACACATACACACACACACACACACACACAGAGAGAGAGAGAGAGAGAGAGAGAGAGAGAGAGAGAGAGAGAGAGAGAGAGAGAAATAGAGAGTAGAAGAAAATGTTTCTACTTTTCAGGTTTCCATGGTGCTGGCCTCAAAAGATTAGGGAGAGAGCTGGCAGTGAGGAGATGAAAACCTCAGAGATAGCTTATGGCTCCTGAGCATCTTCTTAGTCAATCCCTGTTGTGTCCTGACTTTGATACTGTGGAGCCCAGGACTGCCAAAGCTACTCCTCCCCTCTCCCCCTCGAATGTCCAGCCTTCAAGTCAGCCCCCTGGGGGACACACACGACACACACACATACACACACACACACACACACACACACACACACACACACCACAGCCCCTGTCAGAGCTAGGCAGCCTAGGGAGCAGCGCAGCGGCGTCCCGTGTGGCCACGTGTGGCCACGGGGCTGAGGACAGAAGAGCCCGCTCCCCTTTCTGTTGCTAAAGGACAACCTCCCAGGGCCTCCCTCTGATCCCAGCAGCATAACAGGGCTTTGAATGCAGGAAGGGAGCCCTGTCCTATGTCAAATTCGGAGTGCAAAGTGTTTCTCCAAATGCACACTGATGTTAATGCTTCCTCCCTACTGAGTCACCGTGAATGCTGGCTGATGAAAGAGCCAGGTCTCTGGGGTATAACGGCTGGCTCCCATGTCCAGCTGCACCCCACAATCAAACTAGGAGACCTTAGTCTCCCAGATGGGATCTTGGACACGCAAGAACCTTTCCCTTTTCCGCGCTGCTGCCTCTGGAGCTAGAGACCTTCCTCCTGGGAACAAGCGCCACTTAACTGAGAGCTTAGGATGGTGTGGGGCTGGGGTGTCAGGCATGGGAAGGCAAGGATGCCCCTGAGGAGGTCAGGATGGGGGAAGTCAGCACACAGAGGGGTAGAGGCTTCAGGGAGGAGAGCAGCAGGGGAGGGTGGTGGCATGAGGACACCTACTGGTATTTGGAAGGGATCCTTCGGGTCACAGAGAGCAAATGGCTGGGGTGCTCCTGTAAGGATAAGCCCTGGTCCCAAAGGCCTGGGGTGTCCAGGGTCCCACTAACTGGGCCAGTACCCCTGACAAGTCTGGGCCCAGCCCCGAGCAGCCGGCCGCACTGGCCTTCAGGGGTCCATTCCTCCCCTGGGACAGGACAGGCCTCGGGCCAGGCCACGGGCCCTGAGGACCAGGCACTGAACCTGGGTGTGGGCTGGGCACCACATGGGGCGACAAGGACCTCAGCGAGAGGACCCAGGCTGACCATTGCCAAACAGCGGTCCCATCACCCTCCACTGCGTGAGGCCAGAGGACTCTTGGGTTCCATCTCTCTCCTCTGTGGTGACCCACCCACCACCTCCTCAGAGACAGGACCCTCCCGACCCTGATCTCTGACCCCCCCACTCCTGAACATAGGAACTCTACAGCCTCAACCCTAAGCCTCATTCCTACCCCGACAGCTGAGCCAGGACTCTGGGGGTGCTATAGGCTGAATGTGTGTGTCCTTTCAAGATTCACAGGTGGACACCTCACCACAATGTGATGGTATTTGCAGGTGAGGCCTTTGGAAGGCAATTGCAATATGAGGGAGCAACCCTGACAACAGAGACTCCAGAGAGCTGCCTGACCTTGCTCACATGTGGGGACATGGTGAATAGACAGGTGTCTCTCAGCCAGGAGTGGCCCTCACCAGACACTGAATCTGCTGGCACCTTGATTTGAACTTCTCAGCCTCTAGAACTGGGAGAAATAAACTCTTGTCATTCATAAGCCAGGCTGTGGTACTGTTTAAGCTGCTGAACAAGCAGGGGGTCCGCAAGCCAGGGGAGGGCTCCCCAGAGCCCCATGTGTGGCAGATGAGCTATGGCTGCCTCTGAGCTCAGTCATCCCTTACTGCAAAACCTACCCAGACCCCCAACCCAAAGGACATCAGAGGCAGGTGATGGGCAGGTGCTGGGCTCTGTGGGAGACCAGAGTCTGGCACACTGAGCATCAGGCTTCAGGAAGGGCTCAGGTAATGGAGACCAGTTAGTAGGTAACAAAATCACACATCAGAGGAAAAGCATTTATGGCCTGAGTTGTTTTCCCCCAAAATTCACATGTTGAGGCATCAACACTCTAAATGTTATTGCATTTAGAAACAGTCTTTAAAGAGATCTTTAAGGTTCAATGAGGTCATGGATTGGGGCTCTAATTGGACAGGACAGGTGGTTATAAGAGAAAAATATCAGATACCTACACCCCCCTCCGTGCACACACAGAGGAAAGGCCACGGTAAGACATGAGGAGAAGACAGCCATCTCCAAGCCAGGAAGAGGGCCCTCAACAAGAAACCATTGCCTGGCACTTTGATCTTGAACTTGAAGCCTCCAGAACTGGGAGAAAATAAACTTGTAGTGTTTCAGCCAACCAGTCAGCGGTGTTTGGTTATGGCAGCCCCATCAGATTAAGACAGGCTCCAAACCAAACACATGACCCCCCCTCCCTTCCCATCTCACATCAGCTGTAAGGAGGCTCAGCATATACTCCTTCATCCATTACGATGTCGGAGGGCCTCTGTGTCAGGTTTCACCTTAGGCATGGTAAACATTTCATGAAAACAGTCAGATGCCCGCTCTCCTGATGCTGGCAGTCTGACAAGAAAGACAGACAATAATGAGAACATAGGAATAGCAGTGAATTCTATAGTCTGTGTTCTTGCTATTGATCCCTGGGTAACAAAAAATCCCACAGTAAAACCACCTTTTATTCTCTCCCGTTCTCTGGTTGACAGTGCTCAGTGGGCAGTTCTTTTGCTTTCTTTCACATGGGATTGGGCTACAGTCACTGGAAACATGACTGATGAATTGTTCATATATATTTTCTGTCAGTCTCTATTTAGCCTCTACAAGATGGCAAATTTGAAATTCTTTATCCCTTCACCCTTTTCTTCCATTGCAAACCCCTTCCTCTCTAGCAAATACAAGTTTGTTCTCTGTATCTGGGTTTGTTTATATTTTGTTTGTTCATTTATGTGCCATGCCAGGACAGCCAAAGGTTCGGCAAGCCTGAGGGGGCCGGTGAAGAATGAAGAAAAGACAAAGAGAAAAAGCTATTTGGGTCTAGGTGGATCTTCTGTGCCTGCCTGAGACCACAGAAATGATCCAGACTGCAAGCTGAGCCTTTAGTTTGTATTCAGAGGTAAATAAGGTAATTGACAATGTTCTTATAAGTTTCACTTGTTTTGGCAGCACTTGCTGCACTTCCCACGGCCCATTAGCTACCCAGGAAAGATCTAGGGAACTCATAAGATCAAGCTTAATTATGCTAAGAGGGCTGTGCTCTCTAAGCTGGGACTTGTCTGTGGCTTTGTCAGCAGCTCAGTCAGAGGCTTAACCCTATAACCGTTCTCTACACATTTTTTAGATTTTTAAATTTCACAGATAAGTGATCTCTTTCACTTAGCATAATACTCTTTAAATCCATCCATGTTGTTACAAGATATTAAATTCCATTCTTTTTACTAGATGCCCAATGCATGAAGATTTGTGCAAGAATGGGCCTTCCTGCCCTTGCCAGTTTGGCTCAGTTGATAGAGCATTGGCCTGTGGACTGAAGGGTCCCAGTTTCAATGCTGGCCAAGGGCATATGCCCAGGCTGCAGGGTCGATTCCCAGTAGGGGTTGTGCTAGAGGCAGCTAATCAATTATTCTTTCTCATCATTGATGTTTCTATCTCTCCCTCTCCCTTCCTCTCTGAAATCAATAAAGATATATTTAAAAAAGAAAATAAAGAATGGGCCTTTTTTCCCCTGGCTGCTGGAAGCGCCTTCACTCTGGACCAGTGCAAGCTGCCTTTCTGCCTTCCCATGCTGCCCAGAGGCCAGGAGTGGCTGGGGTGGTGCAGAACGCCTGCATTGTTGCCATGGTGACAACACAAGCATCCCACCCTGCCCCTAGTCGCTGGGTGCCTGCGTATGCAAATTAACCCGCCATCTTTGCTGGGTTAATTTGCATACTCACTCCTGATTTGCTGGTGGTTGTTGTGAAGGTACAGTCAATTAGCACGTTATTCTTCTATAAGGTAGATGGCTGAGCAATCTTCCAGTATATATGTATTGATCTTCCGTGACTATATTACTGTCAATCTCTCCTTTTATATTCATCAATATTTGCTTTACATCTGCATTTAGGTGCTCCTATGTTGGGTGCATTAATGTTTACAAGGGTTATATCCTCTGGTTGGATTGATCATGTTATCATTATGAAATGTTCTCCTTTGTCTTTTATTAGAACCTTTGTTTTAAAATCTATTTTATCTGGTAGTAGTATTGCTACCCCAGCTTTTAGTTTGTTTGTTCCTATTTTCATGAAATATCTCTTTGATCTCTTTATTTTTGGTTTGTATTTTTCAATCTTAAGTCAGTCTCTTGTGGAGAGCATAGATAAGGTCTTGTTTTCTCATACATTCAGCTACCTATGACTTTTGATGGGAGCATTTAATGTATTTACATTTAAAGTGAATATCAATAGGTATGTAGTTTTTACCATTATTAAGATTTATGTCTTTTTTTCCTTAATTTTTTTAAAAGAGAAGTTCCTTTAACATTTCTTATATTTTTTGCAGGCAAAAAATTCTTCACCATCCCAAAAAGAGCAAGCTGTATTTTATTGGACACTTGATTTCCAGCCAAACCTGAGTGCCTGCAAAGTACCAAAGTTCCAGTCTCAGATCTTTGCTCCATTTGAGACTTGTCATCCTTATCCATCCCTCATCCCAGCAACTGAACTATCTTCCTTCAGGAGGAGAATCCTACACATAAAGAGGCTTGGTGAGAGGCAGCTATCATGTCCCTCCATAAAAGAGGGAATCCCATGTCCCCCAACAATCATGAATCTCGACACGTAACCACATGCCAGACTCTGACTCAGGACCAGGTAACACAGAGTGGCTGGCACTGTGCTGGCTGCATTTAGCAAGGGTGGTGGGAGTGGCAGTAACAGTGTAGGTGTCAGGAGCAGCAGAGGTAGTCATCCCAGCCACAGGGCCAGAATTCAGCATCAGGGGTCAATGGTGTGAGCAGTGACATCTGTGCCCAGCAGCAGGGCAGTGGCTCCTGTATAGGACCCTACCTGGGCTGAATGTGGATCAGTTTGTGGCTGTGAGACCTGAATCCTGTGTTTTTCCCCAAAATATTATTAGACCCCAATATCATATATATACTAATTTATGTCTAAATTAGAATAGATTGGGATTCCATTGTTTGCTCCAAGAACTATATCTGGGGAACAGTTTCAGTGAGCAAGCTGTTGGAGACATTATCATGGGGACCCAGTGCCCATGTCCTAACTCTTCCACTTGACCCTACCCCATGGCAGAGAGAATGACATGTGACTTCCAACATCATGTCTCATAAGTGATGATAACTGTCCTCCCTTTTTCTGAGGAAAAACTTTAAACCTTTAAATGTGGATGTAAAACCCCTCCCCATGCTGAGCTCTGGCATGGCCTCAGTAGTTCCCAGGCTGGCGGAGCCTCAGGATTGCTTGTGAGTTTCTTACAAAACCCACAGCCTCTCCCAGACCCACAGACCCAGAGAATCAGGAACAGACCAGGAACCACCTGTATAACAATCCTGCAGGCAAGGCTGACACACAGATACGGGGAGTCTTGGTCTCTGTTCTCACTGCTCAATGTGGGATCTGAAGACCAGCAGCATCAGCACCTTGTGCTAGAGCCAGATCTCACACTCTGCTCCAGTCGTCCTGAGCTAATAAGAGATCCAGGTGGTTCCTCCGCACAGGAACGTTGCGGGCTCCGTGGTCCCTGTGCCTTCTAGACCGAGACAGAACAGTGCAGTCAGCTCTGGTTTGTGGTCTGACCAGATGGCTCAGCACTGGGTCCTGGGTTCAGTCCTTCTTCCTTGGTCTCCTCTAGCCATTAGTCACTTGGTGACCTCGTCCATTCTCAGGACTTTAAATGTTATTTATCTGTGTTGCCTGCCTCCCAAGTCTGTTTCTCCAAACATCTCTCCTGACCCCAGATTCGTTTGTCCAACTGCCAATGTGACGACTCCCTTGTGTTGCTTACAGACACTCCGCTCCAGCATCTCTTAAAATGAAGGTGTGTGATGCCCCTCAAATAGGTTGCTTCAGAGGCTCCCCATCTCTGCTAATGGGAACTCTGTCTCTCTACTTGTATCCTCTGAGGTTTTTGGTGATCTTGACTCCTTTCTCACATGCCCCAGATTAACCATTAGGCACACTCTAAAGTCCATCTTTAGAGGGAACCAGAACTCCAGCACCCCCTCTCTTTCAAACATTCAGGCCCTGAAAGCATCTCCAGCCTGGAGCCCCTTACAGCCTTCTCCTGTGTCCCCACTGCCCCTCACCTCCCACGTGTTCTCAGCTCAGCAGCCGCAGTGATCCTTTAAAGGGGGTATGAGGACAGGCCTCTCCTGCTCTAAACTCATGGCTCCCTCCTCACTCAGCACAGTCCCTGCCCTTCTTCCGTCCTCCATGCCCAGTAAGTCTGGCCTTGTCTTTATCTCATCTCCATTACTCTCTGCTCCATTTCCACACTGGCCTCCTCCCTCTTAAACCAGACACACTCCTGCCCCAGGCCATTCCCACTGGACGTTCCACTACTAGAAAGGACTTTCTTCCCACATCCTCAGGAATAATTCCTCATGTCCTTCAATGCTTTCCTCAAGCTCCCTTCCCAGTGAGGCCCCCACTGACTGGCCACCCAAATCAAACAGACATGCCCTAGCAGGTTTAGTTCAGTGGATAGAGCATTGGCCTAGGGACTGAAGAGTCCTGTGTTGGATTCTGGTCAAGGGTACATGCCTGGGTTGCAGCTCAGTCCCCAACAGGGGATGTGCAGGAGGCAGCTGATCAATGATTCTCTCCCATAATTGATGTTTCCATCTCTCTCCCCCTCTCCCTTTCTCTCTGAAATCAATAATATATATATATATATATATATATATATATATATATATATACAAAAGAAACAAAAAATAAACACCCATGGTTCATGTCCTCCACAGCCACACTTGAGATTGCCTTCCCCAGTGTTTTTTCCCAGAACAGTTACTCCTTGTTACATGAACGCCCTCCTTGTTTACTGTGCTTTTTCATTCACCTTGTTTCTTCCCACACAACGTATGTCCCACAGGAAAGCAGCTTTTCTGATTTTCCTTCATTGTTCCCCAGATGCAGAAACACCGTCACACATGTGCCACCCAACTAGTATTGGTTCATAAATGATCAGTGTAGGGCACCTCCCTGTGTGAGACACGTCTTCATTAATGTGGCCTCAGACCACAGCTGTCCCCTGGCAGCTACAGCACATCGAGGTCTCACATGGACATCAGTGCACCTGCTCTTCCCACAGAGCGACTCTGAACCTACAGGAGACTCTGCTTCAGAAATCCCAGGCTTCCCACCACAGCCAGCATTGGAGGGCATGGCTAGGTAGGGAGAGAGGGTGGGCGTGCAGAACAGAATTCTACAGGAACATATGTAAGATGACCAATTACAGGACCCCTCCTCTCTGCTTGGGAAATTTAGGAAAAGATGGAAAAAACAATCAATTCCTAGAACAACCCAAGAGCAAGATGAGACTGAACATTTATCTCTCCAGACCACGGACTCTTGTGTGTAGGGACCCCTGAGGCTTGTGGGCACAATGACAGACAACCCCCCCTTTGGCTGATGCTGCATAGGGGACACTCAAAAGAAAAAAGAAACCAAAACTAATAACAAGTACACAAACAGGCACAGTCCTCTACACAAACAAAGAAACAACAAGTAAATCCCAGAGGATGAGGGCTGAGGGCAGGACCCAGGCTGGAGCCTAGGCTGACCCACACACGGGAAGGCCTTGCTGCCCACGGTTTTGGAGATGTTCCTCATGAGGCCTGGTGATGTTGGAGTCCCTGTGATGGAAAGTCCTGGTGGGACAAGGTTCTACTGAAGGGAGAAGGACAAAGGAGCAGAGAGGTGACCCAGCTGAAGAGAGATCAGGAACCCATTGGGCACAGCCCTGACCACACTCGGTCCTCACAGCCTCTCCTGTCCCCCCTGCAACAGCCTCAACACAGCAAACACACAGGACCTGACACGTTCTCAATGTTTCGCTTTATTTCCTCTCAAATTTTAGGATCTCCTCCTTTACTTAAAAAAAAAAAAATGTTTTTATTGATTTTCTGAGAGAGGTAAAAAGAGGAAGGAACAGATTGAAACATCGAAGATGAGAGTCATCCATTTGTGCCCCTTGCACGACCCAGGTGCGAACTGAGCTGAAATCTGGGCATATGTCCTGAAACGGAATCCAACCACGACTTCCTGGTTCCTGGGTGAACACTCAGCCACTGAGGCACAGCAGCCAGGCTGTTCTCCTTTAATGAGTCCATCACCCCTTCATGGCAAGAAGTGAAGAAGAATGCATATCCAGCCTCTTATTTCAATCAGGCAGTAAGAAGCTGCAGCTGAGCACACCAGGAAGTAAAAACAGGAATAGCGAGGGCCGGCTCCACTTCTACTGGACAGGAAAGGCTGGGGAGGGAGTGTGGTGGACAAGGGTGGGCCAGCATCACATCTCCTTCCATTCTGCTGACAGGAACACACACTTTCAAATGCCATTTGCAGAAAGAAATCAGAGGCTCTTGAATCACAAAGTGGGAGCGTGAACAAATCGCCCATCACTCAGTCCCCGACAGGTGCCTCACGCTGTGGAACAGAATGATGAAGAACAAATGCAGTTCAGTGGCTGTCAGCAGTGACATTCTCAACCGCCCACTGCAGGCTCAATATGTCCCAAAGAGTCCCCATCACCAGGTCCCTCCCTTTTGCCCCAACCTCTGCTGTCATCAGAGTCTCGCCTTTAGAAGCCGTGAGAGATACATCAGAGCCCTGGGCACTATCGCTGCCTGGGGTAGAGCAAACAGGACGGGGTCAGAGTCCCCAGGAGGAGACTAAGGGAGGAACCAGGGGGGTGAGGTCCCCCATGGGATCCAGTCTGTACTATCACAGGATCTCAGGGGTCACCCCTCTATACTCACTGGCAGCTTGAGCATAGCTCCCTCCTTGTCCACCTGTGCAAAAAAAACATGCCGTGAGAAGATAGGGAGGAGGCAGGGCCATGAGGTCCTAAAGGAACTCCTAGTCCTGGAGCCCAGAGAAACTTCCAGAACTGAGACTACAGAACCAGGGCAGATCAGGAAACCTAAGGAAACTACACGTGAGGGGACTGGACCAACCATGCTCCGGGAGGTCTGTCCTTAGCAGGGACCTTCCACTCTGACCTGGGAGTGCTGGGAACCAGGCCCCCTCACTAGAATCATCAAGGTGATAAATGTGTCCCTCATGTTCACACAAGTTTTACTAAAGAGTGAGTGTCATACTGGGCAACCACACGTGTGGGGATGGTACTTGCCATTAATGAATCAGAACACACTTCTACCTGGGCTTTTACCCCCAGTGAGACAAGACACTCAGGCCCCACCCCTTCCCTACCTGAGGGCTTGCTCCTCTTCCACATCACAGCTCCAGTGACCAGAAAGACCACAGCTCCCAGGAAGACCAGGCCCACAATGAGGGCCACTCGGGGCTTGGTGGCCCAAGCAGTCGGCTCTGGGAAGGGAAGGGGAGGTGAGGGCCCTGACCCCCAGGCTTCAATCCCAACCCCATTAAAGTCCTCCACAGGCCCCTGCTTCCCTGAGACCAGGCTCTGTGCCCACTCTCATCCTCACCCCATCTCAGGGTCAGGGGCTTGGGCAGCCCCTCGTGCTGCACATGGCATGTGTATCTCTGCTCCTCTCCAGGGGCCACCACCAGAGCCGCCCACTTCTGGAAGGTCCCATCCCCCGCAGGCCTGGTCTCCACAAGCTCCATGTCCTGGGTCTGCTCCTCCCCATCACGCTGCCAGGTCAGGCTGATCTCCGCAGGGTAGAAGCCCCGGGCCCAGCACCTCAGGGTGACCTCACGGTCAGAGGTGGGGTGGTGGGTCACGTGTGTCTTTGGAGGGTCTGAGGAGAAGCGTGAGGAAATTCAGGAACTTGGCCCTGTCAGGGGTCCCTCCAGCAGCACTCGTGTGACCATCCTGAGAGTGAACAGGACACGTGGGGTGTGCCAGGGAGCACACTAGGAGCCACCAGCCTGGACACAGCATCTGGAGATGATCTTTACTCTTTAGAGTGTTCTAGTCAGAATGACACAGTCCAGGGTGGGAGGCAGTTCTGGGAGGGCGGGGGGTGGGGTGGAGGAGGAGAAACGGATTTCTGGTCCTGTCCTGGTGGAGGCCAAATGACTCAGAAAAGTGGTGGTCAGACCTCAGATACACTGGGTGAGGGGAGGGAACAGGGCCTGAGAGAGCAAGTCCCCCATGGGTCTCAGAGCCACTGCAGGGTCAATGGGAACCCTAATCAGTTATTTCAGGCTTGGTCTCCCCTCTAATTGTCCCTCAGTACTGCACCCCTAAGTGTTCCTGACACGTGTGGGTGTCACTGGATCTGAAAAGCCAGGCGGAGTCAGTCTCCTGGCCCAACGGAGGGGTGTTCTGACACTGATCCTATGTCCTGTCTCCTTGTTGAGCCCCAGCCCCGGCGGAGAAGAGGGAGGCCCAGAGGGCCCTGATACCTGTGCGCTGCAGCACCTCCTTCCCCATCTCCAGGAACCTGCGCAGCCACTGCAGGCAGTGCCCCTGCAGGATGTGTCTCCATTTCTCAGCCTCACCAGCCGCCTCCCACTTGCGCCAGGTGATCTGAGCCGCGGTGCTGGCCGCGGTCCAGGAGCGCAGGTCCTCGTTCAGGGCGATGTAGTCGGTGCCGTCGTAGGCGAACTGGTGATAACCGCGGAGGAAGCTGCCGTCCGGTCCCATGTCACAGCCCCACATCTCCTGCAGCGTGTGAGACCCTGACCCGCCCCAGGTCAGTGTCCCCCACTGAGCCCGCCCCGCCCCGCCCCGCCCCGCCCCGCCCGCGGGAATTAAACAGAAACTGAAAGTAAAACCGGGTCCAAGTCAAACCGGGCTCCTCCCGGGTGTGTGTTTGGGGGAGTGGGGAGTGAGGGGGTGACTCTCGCACTCGGACACTCGGATGGGGGTCGGCCCAGCCCGGCCCGCGGGGCTCACCGTCCTCGCTCTGGTTGTAGTAGCCGCGCAGGTTGTGCAGGCTCGCTCGGAAAGTCAGTGCCTCTCTCTTGGCGTTCCGGGTGCTCAGGTCCCAAATGCCCGGGTCCCCCCGGTCCATCCACGGCGCCCGCGGCTCCGCCCTCTGACTCTCCGAGTCGCTGTCGAACCCTTCGAATGGCGTGTCGTCCACGTAGCCGACTTCCAGGTACCGGACCTCCCCGCCGCCGGGCCGGGACACGGCGGTGAGAAAATATCTCACCGAGTGGGGTCCTGGGGGCCGGAGGAGAGGGGCTGACACCCGTGACCCTCCTCCCGGCCCGCGTTCGGGGGGTCCGTGTCGGAGGGACAGGAGAGGGGAAGGGGCTGGGGAGAGGAAACAGGGGCAGCGGGACTGAGAAGAGAGGGGTCAGGACGGGGTGGGGTCTGGGGTGTGGGCCGGGTTGGTGGAGACGCCCTTTCCCGGGTCCTGCGCCCCCGCTAGGTCCCCTCGTTGCTCCTCCCCAGAGGCCATTCCTTCCCGACCACGCACTCACCCGCCCAGGTCTTGGTCAGGGCCAGCGCCCCCCAGAGCAGCAGGAGGGGTATTGGGGACCCCAAGAGCGGCATCCTCCAGGTTGGGGAGTCTGTGAGTCCTCAGAGACTTATAACTGGGAACTGAGGTGACCCTGATTGGCTTCTGTGGCATCTGACACCCAATGAGAGTGAGAACTGGGGACCGGTCACCAGTATCCAGGAAGGAGGGCCCCACACAGTTTGTGAGAGGGAGAAGTGAAACTGCAGGGTGGTGGGGACTCCCCAACACGGAGCTTCCTGCTTCAGCCTCCGCCCTGGGACCTGGACCCTGAGACCAGGCCTGGAACCTGGCACCTTGTCCAGACCCCTCCCCCTGCACGGAGAGCTCCTAGCACACAGTCTCCCTCAGTCCTGCCAGGGGCTGGGTGAGAACCCGGGAGACACCCCAGGCTGGGACCAGCCCTTTCCTCCTCTTCTCCTCCTGGAACCCCTCTCCCTGAAATGGACTCTCCCACCCTCACCTCTACCCCTGGACACTTCTAGAGGGAAACTCACCTGGGAACTTGATGCCAGAGAGTGAGCTGCCTGTGAAAGGAGGCAGAGGGACAAGTTTTCCTCTGTAATCCTGGAGGAGATGGGCCTGAAAAGACCAGTGAAGCCTTGTGGGGGGATGGGCGGACAGGACGGTCTTGGGAAACCTGAATGTCAGGAAGTTAATCTGTAAAATGAGTGATTTCAGACGTTTCATATGCAAAGTGTCCAAACAGCCCTGCAGCCAGAGTTACAAAGCTCCTCAGTTCTCCTCCCCATACAGGGAGTATGTGACTGGGGGCTCTTACATTGTGAAGTGACCTGCATTCCCCATCTCTGAGTTTGTCCCTGTGAGTCCCCTACACCCTGCCTACAAAGGAGCCCAGGGAGCAGTATGTTCTGTGCATTCCAGCAGGAGCGTGTGCATCCTCAGCCGCAAGTGCTCAGTGGGTTCAAAGTGCCCTTCACCAGTGCTCCTGCACTGCCCATCTTTATGAATCACGCACATCTAAGCAGTGAGCACATTTATCAGGACACATTATTTTTTTGTTTCCACAAACATGGGTTTTACTATTATTATTCCCATTGTACAGACAAGGAAACTGAGGCACAGAGAGATTGAGTAATGTGCTTAAGGTCACACAGCGAATAAATAGATGTTTGGGATGGCTTTCAAATGTAGATAGTCTGGCGCAAGAGTCTGTATTCTGAATTGTAGGTTACCAGTTTGTAGTGCTTTTCTTAAAGGAGTTATAATCATCCTCTATAGTAAAAGACTAATATGCAAATAGACGAACAGCAAAACAACCTGAATAACCAAACAACTGTTTGCTATGATGTGCGCTAACCACCAGGGGGAGTGAGTGGAACATGCTGGGCGTCAGTTGCTGCAGGATGGTGGAGCAGGTGAGCGGGAGCACCAGACCAAGGCCAGTCGCTGTCATCTAGGTGAACTTTTGGTGGTTACTGAAAATTCTTTGCTCCTGTAAACCACCATCCTGCTCGGCACTTGCACCTGCTGCTAACACTGGCCCCGTTTCCACCTGCTGCCGAAACCAAAGCCGCTGCTCACACCCACTGCGGGCACCCAGTGTCAGCCCCAAGCATTCGATGCTGTCAGCAGGTGCGAGCTGTGGTCACTGGCCCCTTTTCGCCCCTCAGGGCTTCTCTGCCTCCTCCTGCTCCTGAGGGGTCATCAGGGTGGGAGAGAATGGGCCGAGATCTGCCCCTGTTACTACCACAGCCTCATGGCCCACAGTTCCTTTCAAGGTGCGCTAATTCGTGCACTGGGCCCCTAGTATTATTTGCTTCCACAAACACTTCCTTTTGTTGGTATTGAAGGAACAAATTGTCTCTAACCTCTTTGCTTCTTTACTTACTAGCAACCACAATTACTCCCACCATCACCATCATCACCACCACCACCACCATCACAACCAAAACACTTCTATTGAGCCAGCCCTTTAACTGCAGGATAGAGTGCTCAAAACAGGGAGACAAAAGGGTTTACGACACATAGTCTTTGCCTTCAAATAGCTTAAACTTCAGTTAGAAATGTGACCTGTGTACTTGGGAGATAAATACTATTCCAGATAGTTGGGACACGTTATTTTTTTAACCAATTAACATAAGGTGGCAATTAGTTTTAAGGCAGCCCCACAGAGTGTATTAAGTAACAAATGCAAAGAACACCCTTCTAGCTCTTTAAATATTTTAACTATAGGTCTATAAACCACAGTTAAATCTGAGAATTCCCTGCTTTAGACCTTGATCTCTACTTTTTTTCCTCACCTCTGCTTGTCCAGTCCTTCTTTGTCTCTCACCCCTCAGGTCTCTTTACCTCTTTGTCTCTATCGCCCTCCCCCTCCTGACTGTGGCAACACTGTCACCTCGTCCCCTGCCACCCAAGTTCTATTCTTACAGGGTCAACAGCACCGCTAGTGTGAGTCAGGGTGTGTAGTTTCATCTATAAAAGTGCTCCAGTGGCTGCATCACATTCTGGGAAGCCGCTAGCATGTAAGACATGGAGCACAGGGGCTTTGGGTCAAAGTTGTCTCCCATCACATGAAGCTGCTTCTGGTACATGGTAGACAGTAAGTTGCTTGTTGTTGAATGAATGAATGAAAGAATGGATGAATACCAGTTGTGTATGTTTTTATCCTCAGCTGAGGATATTTCCCCATTGACAATCAGAGAGAGTGGAAGAGAGAAGGAAAGACACAGAGAAATATCGATGTGAGAGAAATACATCCATTAATTGTCCTCTACAAGCGCCCTGATCAGGGCCCGGAAAGGGGAGGAGCCTGAACCAGGGTACTGGCCCTTTATGGGAATCGAACCCAGGGCCCTTCAGTCTGCAGCCTGATACTCTATCCACTGAGCCAAACCGGCCAGCACAATACCAACTGGATTAAGATTTCAATTGCATTACATAAAATCCTTAAATAAAAAACACTAGGAAGGGTTTTATTACATGTAACTATAGTATATGTTAGCTCATAAATTTATTTCAGTGGAAATACTAGCTGTATGCTTACCTATGGCATAGTTGAGCCTGTGAGTTAGTTTTCTATTACTATAAAAAAAATCACCACAACTTAGTGCAGTGATGGGCAACCTTTTAAGCTTAGTGTGTCAAAATTCGCCAAAAAACCGATCATAACTCGAGTCGTGTGTCACTTCGAGAAAAAAAACCATAATTTTGCAATATTTATAGTTTAAGTAACAAAAATGTATAATTATAATATATAACTGTATTTAATAAACCAAAAACTAATTATTTAACTTACCTGCTTAGTGACTTCTTTGTTGATCTTGTCAGTCAGTTTCTTTTGTTGATCTTTTTTTTTGTATGTAGTATTTTCTTTTTTTCTTTTTTTAAATATATTTTTATTGATTTTTTTGCAGTATAACTTATAATTAATAGTAGTACATGTTTTCCTTTCCCCCTCCCCCTTATCCTCCCCCAGCCTCCCCTACCCCCAAGCATATATCCCCATCCTCCCCCCTCCCCGCCCCAGTGTCTTTCATTCATTGGTTATGCTCATATGCATGCATACAAGTCCTTCGGTTGACCTCCCCCAGCATCTGCCTCCCATCCACCCAAGCCTTCCCCTGTAGCTTGACAGCCTCTTCAAGGCCACCCTGCCTCTATATCAATCACTCTCCCCTGTTTCTTTTCTTCAAATTATCTTGCCTCTGCATACTAGAAATAAATGTATAAGAGCAAAAAATGTTTCAGTCTCAGTTTCAATGTCCAACTGTTCTGAGTCCCAGTTTCAGTGTCAAATAATTCTTTATGTGTACATGTCAGCAATGGTATCCAGATGGTGGACACATCATGGAAACGCAAGATCCATCCTCTCTGGTTTGGTCCTGGGCCACCTGCAGACATTCACAGCTGCCGACTGCTAGAATGGCAAGGTGTTGTCAGTGTCCCCCATCTCTGGACCATCCTCGTGACTGGGACAGATCTATCAGTTCCTCACAGTCGCAGGAACCCACATGGTCTTGGAGTTGTTCTCTGAAAACACACAAACACATTCTCGACCAAAAGTTAACAAAGGGATCCTCTATGCAAAATAGACTTGGGATTCTTTTTAATTTTTGCCTAAATGATTTTCCTTTGGCTTATTTTGACACGATGTGTGTTTTTTCATGGGTGTCCTGCAATTGGTTTTACAAATGGAATTTACTTTACTGAAGTAAGAATTTTCTAGATGTATTTTACTTACTCGATATTTTTTTCCCTTACATGATACTACCCCACTGCCCCCTCCCCTTTTTTGATTAATGGGGGCTTTTGGAAATTTTATATTGCAGTCTTGGTAATTTTAAATTTTAATTTTTGCACACAAATATGACTGCTTTAGGTTCTTTGGATGTCAGGCAATTTTACAGTGAGATGAACTACTAATAGATTTTTTAGTTAATGTTTTAGGAAAAGATTTTTGTCCAGTACACTAAAATTTTCATGAGTATTCACTTATTTCACTTGGCCAATTTAAATTAATCTGAAAACTTGATTACTATTTTCCTGTCAATTTTAATACTCAAGCAGAAATCTTAGTTTACCCTGTAAATACTAGTGGAAAGGAATATTTGCAATTTTGAGTAGGTCCTGAGCATTCCTGGTAATAGACTGAATTTAGATATAGAACAGCTATTGCTGGCCGAGTCTCTGTCTGCCACCTGGGTCTCGGTCTGAGTTGTGCGTGGGAGGCGAAGCAGCCGTGGGGGTAGGAGACCTCCCTCAGGAGGGGTAAGAATTCAAACCCCTGCAAGGTTTGTGGATGAGGGTCTGTGCCCCACCTCTGTTGACCTTTTAGTTCTCTCCTGTTGGCCCCTCTGCGACTGTGCCTGTCTTAGGTTGTTCCTTCCCTGAGGAATCTTACCCGTCTCTGGCTAACCAGCCATCCTCCGGGGCCAAACAGGGTGATGTGAGATTCAGTTCTGTCTCCTTTGTAGTCTATGCCCCCGTGGCCTCCACGTCCAGTACCTGCCTTGGGGTCCCCTCGCCTGCTGGCGGGGTCCCGGTACTGATCACATATCTCGGGGGACCCAGATTTCTTCTCCAGAGAGGGCTCAGCTCACACCATTGGTCGAGATACAGACCCATGGTGCCAGCTGCCCAGAGGCTTCAGCCACAGCTGGAACTGAAAATTCAGGCATCAGCTGTGTGTATTTGGATAGTAATGAAAAGGTCCCTCTTGGCAGAAAGGGCAAGAAGGGCCAATATAGAATGCTCGGATGCCTTCCCAGTGCCTTAATTCCTTCTGAAAGGGATTAATTTCTTTCCTATCCTTTTTTAAGTTGCTGCCCAACATTCAAAGAATTAGTTTGTAAGTTTATTTGGGATAATTGTATAATATACTGTTGTCAAATATCAAATATTATAATGACATTGTAGAATAATATCATGTAAGGGTATTATGGTGTCACGGGAGGTTAAGCAGGGCCTAGCCTAAGGACTGGTCTCCATAGGATATGACAAGCTCTAGGCCATGTCAATTCAATCTCAAACTAGCTGCCATTTTTTTTATAACTTTATATAAACTTTGTCAGGGATGTAAAAACACAAATCACTTACCTCAGTTCAAGAGTTCAAATATATTGACTTTTCTACTTACTCCCACCACCTGCCACTTACCCTGGGGTTTGACATTCTGATGGACTTTTCTCAGTCTCTGGATCCATTCTTGTTCATCAGTCTATGTCATTGATTGTATTCCTCAAATGAGTGAGATCATGTGATATTTGTCTTTCTCTGCCTGGCTAATTTCACTTAGCATAATGCTCTCCAAATCCATCCATGTTGTTACAAATGGTAGGAGCTCCTTTTTTTTCCGCAGCGTAGTATTCCATTGTGTAAATGTACCATAGTTTTTTAATCCACTCATCTGCTGATGGGCACTTAGGCTGTTTCCAAATCTTAGCTATGGTAAATTGTGCTGCTATGAACATAGGGGTACATATATCCTTTCTAATTCGCCTTTCTAATTTCTTGGGGTATATTCCTAGAAGTGGGATCACTGGGTCGAATGGGAGTTCCATTTTTAGTTTTTTGAGGAAACTCCATACTGTTCTCCACAGTGGCTGCACTAGTCTACAATCCCACCAGCAGTGCACGAGAGTTCCTTTTTCTCTGCATCCTCGCCAGCACTTGTCGTTTGTTGATTTGTTGATGTAAGCCATTCTGACAGGTGTGAGATGGTATCGCATAGTCGTTTTGATTTGCATCTCTCGGATAATTAGTGACTTTGAGCAAGTTTTCATATGTCTCTGGGCCTTCCTTTTGTCTTCTTTTGTGAAGATTCTATTTAGGTCTGTTGCCCATTTCTTTATTGGATCATTTGTCCTCCTTTTATTGAGTTGGGTGAGTTGCCTGTAGATGCTTGAGATTAAACCTTTATCACTGATAACATTTGCAAATATGTTCTCCCATACAGTGGGTTTTCTTGTTGTATTGTTGATGGTTTCTTTAGCTGTGCAAAAGCTTTTGATTTTGATGTAGTCCCATTTGTTTATTTTCTCTTTAGCTTCCATTGCCCTAGGAGCAGTATCATCAAAGAAGTTCTTTTGGCATATGTCTGAGATTTTTCTTCCTGTAGATTCCTCTAATATTTTTATGGTTTCCTGTCTTACGTTTAAGTCCTGTATCCATTTTGAGTTTATTTTTGTGTATGGTGTAAGTTGGTGCTCTAGTTTCATTTTTTTGCATGTATCTGTCCAATTTTCCCAACACCATTTATTGAAGAGACTGTCTTGACTCCATTTTATGTTCATGCCTCCTTTGTCAAATATTAATTGAGCATAGTGGTTTGGGTTGATATCCGGATACTCTATTCTATTCCATTGATCTATATGTCTGTTCTTGTGCCAGTACCAGGCTGTTTTGAGAACACTAGCTTTGTAATACAGCTTGAAATCTGGTATGGAAATCCCACCGACTTTGTGCTTCTTTCTCAGGATTGCTGTGGCTATTTGGGGCCTTTTTTGTTCCAGATGAATTTTTAGAGAGTTCTTTCTAGGTCTGTGAAGTATGCCATTAGTATTTTAATGGGGAGTGCATTAAATTTATAGATTGCTTTCGGTAGTATGAACATTTTAATTATATTGATTCTCCTAATCCATGAACATGGAATGTTATTCCACCTGTTTACATCTTCCTCTATCTCTTTTTTCAGTGTCCTGTAGTTTTCCACGACTAGGTCTTTTACCTCCTTAGTTAAGTTTATTCTTAGGTATCTTAATTTTTTTGGTGTGATGGTAAATGGGATTGCTTTTTTAGTCTCTCTTTCTGTAAGTTCACTATTAGTGTATAGAAATGCCATAGATTTCTTGGCGTTGATTTTGTAGCCTGCTACGTTGCTGAACTCATTTATTAAGTCTACTAACTTTTTTATGGAGTCTTTCGGGTTTTTTATGTACAATAGCATGTCATCTGCAAATAAGGATAGCTTAACTTCTTCTTTTCCAATTTGGATGCCTTTTATTTCTTCTTCTTGTCTAATTGCAATGGCTAATACTTCCAATACTATGTTGAACAGGAGTGGTGAAAGTGGGCAACCCTGTCTTGTTCCTGTTCTTAGGGTAAATGGTTGTAGTTTTTGCCCATTGAGTATGATGTTTGCTGTGGGTTATCATATATGGCTTTTATTATGTTGAAGTATGATCCTTCTATTCCTACCTTATTGAGAGTCTTATTAAGAAAGGATGTTGGATTTTGTCAAATGCTTTTTCTGCATCAATTGATATGACTATGTGATTTTTATCTCTCAATTTGTTTATGTGATTTATCACATTTATTGATTTGTGGATATTGTACCATCCTTGCATTCCTGGGATAAATCCTACTTGGTCATGGTGTATGATCTTTCTGACGTACTGCTGGATCCGATTTGCTAGAATTTTATTGAGGATTTTGGCATCTATATTCATGAGGGATGTTGGCCTGTAATTCTCTTTCATTGTGTCGTCTTTATCTGGTTTTGGTATTAGGGTGATGCTAGCTTCATAGAAGAAGTTTGGAAGTGTTCCATCCTCTTGAATTTTCTGGAATAGTCTGAGGAGTATAGGTTTTAGTTCTTCCTTGAATGTTTGGTAAACTCCCCTGTGAAGCCGTCTGGCCCTGGGCTTTTGTTTGCTGGAAGCTTTATGATGATTGCTTCAATTTCTTACACAGTTATTGGTCTATTGACTTGTTTAGATTCTTCTTGATTGAGTTTTGGGAGGTTATATTTTTCTAGAAACATACCCATTTCCTCCAGGTTGTCCAGTTTGTTGGAGTAGAGTTGTTTATAGTATTTTTTAACAATCCTTTGTATTTCAGTGGGGTCTGCTGTTATTTCAGCTCTTTCATTTCTGATTTTATTTATTAGGGTCCTCTCCATCTTGGTGAGTCTGGCTAGAGGTTCATCAATCTTGTTTATCCTTTCAAAGAACCAGTTCTTGGTTTTGTTGATCTTCTGTATTGTTTCTTTGGTCTCTATGTCATTTATTTCTGCTCTGATCTTTACTATTTCCTTCCTTCTGCTTACACTGGGCTTTTCTTGTTGCTTTCTTTCTAACTCTTTGAGTTGTTGGGTTAGATAATTTATTGCCGCTGTTTCTAGTTTTTTGCGGTAGGATTGTAGAGCTATGAACTTCCCTCTCAGAAATGCTTTCACTGTGTCCCATAGATTTTGGATTGTTGTGCTATCATTGTCATTTGTTTCCATGATGTTTTCTATCTCTTCCTTAATCTCTCTAGTAACCCAGTCATAGTTTAATAGTATGCTGTTTAGTCTCCATGTGTTCGATTTCTTTGGATTGTTTCTACTGTAGTTGATTTCCAGCTTTATGCTACTGTGATCTGAGAATATACTTGATATGATTTCTATCTTCTTGAATTTGGAGAGACTTTGCCTATGAGCCAACACATGGTCTATCTTTGAGAATGACCCATGGGCACTTGAAAAGAATGTATATTCTGTGGCTTTGGGGTGAAATGATCTGAAGATGTCAATTAATTCCATCTGGTCTAATGAGTCATTGAGGATTGATGTTTCTTTACTGATTTTTTGTTTAGAGGATCTGTCTAATGGTGATAGTGGGGTATTAAAGTCTCCTACTATGATTGTATTGCTGTCTATCTCTCCCTTGATATCCTCTAGGAGTTTTTGTATATATTTGGGTGCTCCTGTATTGGGTGCGTATATGTTTACCAGAGTTATTTCTTCTTGTTGGATTTCTCCCTTTAGTATTATGAAGTGGCCTTCTTTATCTCTTGTTACATCCTTCACTTTGAGATCTAATTTGTCAGATATAAGAATGGCTACCCCAGCTTTTTTTTTCATTTCCATTTGCCTGAATAACTTTTTTCCAACCTCTCATCCTCAGTCTGTGTGCGTCTTTTTTTCGGAGGTGGGTTTCTTGTAGATAGCAGATACATGGGTTGTGTTTTCTTATCCAATCTATTACCCTATGTCTTTTGATTGGAGCATTTAAACCATTTGCATTTAAAGTTGTTATTGATAAGTACTTATATGTTGCCATTTTTGTTCTTTACCCCCGTGTTCCTTCTTCGCTTCCTATTTCTTTTTACAGCAGATCCTTTAGCATTTCTTGCATTGCTGGTTTGGTGGTGACGAATTCCCTTCGTCCTTTTTTATCTGTGAAGCTCCTGATTTGACCTTCAATTTTGATTGAGAGCCTTGCTGGGTATAGTATTCTAGGATTCAGACCCTTCCTTTGCATGACTTTGTAAATTTCATTCCACTGCCTTCTGGCCTGATAGGTTTCTGTTGAGAGATCACTTGTTAGTCTGATGGGGGTTCCTTTGTAGGTGACTTTCTGTCTCTCTCTGGCAGCTTTTAATATTCTTACTTTGTCATTGGTGTTTGCCAATTTAATTATAATGTGCCTTGGCGTAGGTCTTTTGGGGTTCATTTTGCTTGGGACTCTGTGAGCTTCTTGGATTTGTGTGGGTTTTTTCTTTCCTATATCAGGGAAGTTTTCTGTCATTATTTCTTCCAACAGATTTTCTATTCCTTGCTCAGTTTCCTGTCCTTCTGGAAGCCCGATTATACGAATGTTGTTTTGTTTCATGTTGTCCCAAAGTTCCCTTAGGCTCTCCTCCTGCTTTTTAATTTTTTTTCTAGAAGCTGCTCTACTTGATTATTTTTTCCTACCTGGTCTTCTAGCTCACTGATGCGATCCTCTGCTTCTTCTAGTCTACTCTTAATACTTTCTATTGAGTTCTTTACTTCAGCAATGTCACTTTTCATTTCTTCTTGGCTCTTCATCATTTCTTCCTGGGTCTTTCTCATTTCCTCTTGGTTCTTACTCATATTATCAAATTTATCTTCCATTCTTTTCAGCCACCTTATGACCATTTCTCTGAATTCTTTCTCTGACAGGTTTTTAACTTGCATTTCGTTTACCTCCTTTTCTGGTGAGCCTTGGTTTTCTTTCATATGTGGGCTGTTTCTTTGTCTTCCCATGGTCTCTCTTCTCTGTGTATCTGGTTATGTAGTTCTCACTCTCCTGCGTTGATTTAAAGGCACAAAATACAACACAACCAGGTGCAACGCACCAGGCACTGAACCGGAATGTAGTCACAGTAATGGTAATTCCAAATAAAGGTGACTGCCAGAGAAAGCAAATTCGGTGATAGGTGGGAAAAAAGAAAGAGAACCTCCCCCAGACACACACAGACACTCACACACCCACACTCACACAAAAAGAAAGAGGCCTCCCCCCCCCCCACACACACACACTCACAAAAAAGAAAGACAGGAATGCCAAAATGATAATGGGAAAAGGGGGAGAAGAAAAAAAAAGGAGTAAATTATGAATGTGGGGTGAAAACTCCTATAGGACAACCCCTAATCAGAACCAAAACCTGCAACAAGTACCTGGAGATTGATACAAATTACATACAACTACTAATATCAAGAGAGGTGAGGGAACACAGAAGCAAAAATCTATCTCAAAAACAATGCAAATGAGGACAACAAAACAAGAAACAACACCAAAAATAAAAATAACCCCCCTACAAGACAAACCAAAATAAAAGAATAAGCAAATCAATCTCATAAACCTACTTAAAAAATCGATATAATCAACAGTCAAGTAAACAACAACAACAGGACAGGGATAAAAACACTTTAAGATAGTGAAGTCAGAGAAGCTAGAGGTATATATGGACTTGGAGTAGGTGGTCGGAAATTAGATATATCAGTGGGGTGAAATTTTAACAGGGGGTAAAAGGAAAGAATTAAAGTAAATTTAAAGCGGGAAAAGTGTAAGGGAAACAAGGCACTAAATAGGGAAAGGTTAGCAAGAGAGTGGTGGTATAAAGGTGAAGTTGAGGTAGAGTAAAAGATACTAAAGAGTAGATGAAAATAGACTGTATTCCCAAGGTCGAAGAGAAAATATAATCAATTCCGTGTGTCACACAAGAGTCAATTTGTGATTTGGCCCCTGGGTGGCAGTGTTTCTAGATTGATTTCTGGGTCTATTGGTCCTCTCTATCCTGAACTAAACTTTTGCTGTCCCTGTGGTATTCAATACTGCCTCTCTAATGGTGACTGCTGTTTTAGCAGCCAGGACCCTCCCAAAATCTTCCAGGTCTCCCTCCTCTGTCAGGTCCAAATTGGTTGTGCTCCAGGGATTAACTCTGCCACCAGCTCCAAGGGCCCTCTCCCACGTTTACCAGCTCCAACAGCCACAGATTTTATTTCAGGTGCAGATTTCCAGGCTTTGAGTTCCAAGGTGCAGATCTTTCAGACTGCCAGCCCCCTCAGTTTCGCGCCCAAAGTACCCCCAGGGAAATCTGACCTTTCCGTGCTGGAGTTTAGAGCTCCCTGGGCTCTGCGCGTCTCCGCACCAGCTGGACGCTGGTGTTCTGGGAGTCTCAGCCGTCCAGCAGGTACTGTACCTGTATATTTTCAGGTCCTTCCCCTTCAAGATGTCGTGGTCTGCCTCCGCGCGCCTCCTCGCACAGTTGGCTCTGGGAGAGAACCCAGCAGTACTGGGGCCGCTCAGGCTGGGGAGGCCAGCCCAGAAGTCCCCTATCTTCTCCTGGAGCACAACTGTCCCCCTAGTCGCCGACAAACGCTCCCTCTTTTGTTGATCTTGATGTTATTTAACTTGTGTGGGGTGATGTGAACTAAGATAAGTGAGGGGGAGGGGAATTCTTTAACTAACCTGCTATTAGTGACTTTTCTGTTGCTGAATTTCATTGGCTAAACCTTCAACTGAAGGTTGGTATTTTGTACGCTTCAAAACAAGCAAGCGCTACTAACTTCATCTGTCAATCTGTTTCTTTTGTTGGTTTTGATATTATTTAATGCTGAGAATAAGGTCTCACAAAAGTATGTTTAGGGAAAAATTGTGAGTAAAGCAATTGCTACATTTTTCAGGGTGCTAAAAGTGTCTGGTATTCCGTTCCAGGCACTCCAAATTTCCTGTTCGTAGTGACACACCTCTTGGTTCTCCAAGTGGCACCTTTCCAGATTCTCAAGCTTTGACCTCAAGTCGACAGACATCTGAGTCCAGATGCTGTCTTGAAATTCTGCAAGTTCCATTTCTAAATCATCAATTTGCATCCATTTGAAACCATGTAATTCTAAACTACAGTAGACTACTACATCAGGATACTTGATTATTTTTATGGTCTGTTCTAGGCTTCTAAGTTGATTAAATCTATCACTGAACTGGTCAAGTAAGGAGTCTAAAACATGCTGGTACTTTATATATGCAAGGGTTCCATTTCATTTTGAACAACTGCACTGGCCTTCTCAAAATACTTTGTTACTCCAGGAAAATAATTATAAGTTTTAGTTTCTACACCTCGCTTGAAAATTGTAAGTTTACTTTCAAAAGCTTTTATGTATCCAAACATAACGTCAATACTTTTTGCCAAAACCTTGTAACTTTAAGTTCAGTTCATTAATATGAACAGAGAGATCTGTAAAAAACATCAGGGTGCTGATCCACTTATCATCATTGAGCTGAGAAAAGTTTCCCAGGTCCTTATCCTCAAGAAATACCTTAATTTCTTCAAAGCACTCCACAAAGCGCTCAAGAACTTTGCCTCGGCTCAGCCATCTTACATTATTGTACATCAGCAGTCCACTGTAGGTGGAAGCAACCTCCAGTAAAAGTGCAGAAAACCCTCGCTTGTGAAGGGGGCGAGCAGCTATTAAATTAACTATTTTTGTAACAATTGACATTAA
Source organism: Antrozous pallidus (assembly GCA_027563665.1). NCBI lineage: Eukaryota > Metazoa > Chordata > Mammalia > Chiroptera > Vespertilionidae > Antrozous > Antrozous pallidus. The sequence continues at coordinate 23,133,291 of CM050517.1, forward strand.
GTAGTTTAAGTCGGTGAATCCTGCCTTGGCACAGGAAACCTCCTGATGGATAATACAATGAAAAGGCACAATTGGATGTCCAATAGCTTCCATAAACAATTTGACAAATCCGACTTTTTTCCCCACCAAGTGTAGTGCCCCATCTGTCATCACTGACTCAACTTTAGAGATATCAGTGCTTAAATCACAAAATGTTTGTATAACAACCTTACATAATTCACTTCCTGATGCACTTGTTGGCACTGATACTAACTTTATCAACTCTCATTGTGAGACCATAAAAAATATTGATCAATAATGGACCAGCTGAGCATATGATGTGACATCAGTAGTTTCATCAAGAGAGATAAAAAAATATTTACAATTTCTTATGTCTCTCTTTAATTTACGTTGTACGTTTGTGTTCGGTCTCCTTCCGTCTTTTATGATATTTCTTCTGAGTGGTAACTCAGATATTCTCTTAATAATTGCATCTTTATTCTGCATATCATGAAATAGAACCTGGTGCCCATCTTAGGAGAGTTTCTTTAATATATTCTTGCTCACTGTGTGTTTTTCCATGCTGAACTATGGAGTAAGCAGTGCTCAAACTTGTAGATGTTAAATTTGTAGAGCCTTTTATAAGTTTAAGGATGGAATTAGATTGGCTCTTATAAAAGTGTAGCTGCCTGGAAATGTATTCCTTCCTTTCATCCTCACTTTTTTTCAAGAGCAGGGAATGACTAGTTTCAAAATGTCTATTTATATTCCACATTCTGTCTACTACCATTTCAGTATATTGAATGCAAAATGATCTGCCATTTTTTTTCTATAATGCCATACATCTTTGTCCATGTCTCCTGAAAGGGTCGGCTATGCTACTACCACTGCCTTTACTTAACCTTGGTTTTTTATGTTTTGGGTTCTCCATCAGGGGGGCAGTGACAGAAGATAGAATTATAGATAGCCTGTTAGCCCTGCAGGCAATTAGGGGTTAACTAGCCTAACTTACCACAAGATGGCACATGTAACTGTCTTTTAGGAAAGGGCAGGGTTAATAAGCAGAAATAGGGGTTAATAAGGATGAACAGTAATAGTGGTGAACTGGAGTCTGCACTATGCTGCAAAATGGCGTTCCTTATATAAATTAAGATGGCTGCAGCACAGGCCCTCGCCTCTCCCAGCCTCCCCCTCACTTATCTCAGTAATGATCATCAATTAGAAATCCATAACACCCAGGACAGTAGATTGGATGATGGTTGCTGTGGTTATGTGTTTGCTGGTAATGGCGATCACAAGGCCCCCAGATATCCGTCCCTCACGGCATTCTGCTGCTCCCTGCTCCACAGGCCAGAAGTGAGGTCAGAGATCCCCAATGGCCTAACCGGGAGTCCCAGAACTAGAGCTCTGTGCCAGAGATCTGTTGTTTTGGCCTGCAGACCTCTTGCACAGAGTGTCTACACTACACTACAGCAAATGTTTCATGCTCCGCTACTACACCTGGCTGTGCAGTAGCCGAGGATGAAATGTCCTTCTCAGCATGTGGCCCCATACTTCTCTGTATGTAACCACATGCGTCGAATGTCATTGAAAATGGCCATGTGTGACACGCGTGTCATAGGTTCGCCATCACGCCCTAGCTGGTTTGGCTCAGTGGATACAGCATCGGCCTGCAGAAGTGTCCCAGGTTTGATTCTGATCAAGGGCATATGCCCAGGAGGGAGTGTGCAAGAGGCAGCTGATCAATGATTCTCTCTAATCATTCATGTTTCTCTCTTTCTCTCCCTCTCCCTTCCTCTCTGAAGTCAATAAAAGAATATTTAAAAAATAAATAAATTCAGCCTCAAAAGTGTATGTATATGTAGCATGCTTTTATTTGTATGAGATATTCAAAATGTATTCAAATTCAAGATAATCCGTATTGGTTGGAGATGCACACATTGAGATAAAAAGGAGAGAAAAGCTTGAACATGACGACTATGATATCGGTCGGCAGAAGGCCTTTACTCTTGGATGTCTGTGGTGCTAGGACACTGTGACTCACAGACAAGAGGCCATCAACCAGTAGTCCTCTGCTCCTTGTCTAGCCCATCTTCCCAGCTGCCGGTCTGATCTACCAACAGCAGCCGGCCCTTGGCTGAAGCCCAAAGGACTGGGAGCCGGTGGTGGTGAAAGGTCCCACAGTCGCATCTCAGCAGCCAGCACAAGCAGTTCCTCACATGCTCCCACAGGTGTGGGGCCATCCGGTGCTGTAGCCGGGGGTGACTGTCTCTCTGGTCCTCCAGCTCTACATCCATCCCTTCCTCACCCCCAACTCCTCTCCCATTCTGTGAGCTCTAAGGTCAATAGTACCCCCCCCCCCCATCCCTGTAAGACTCATAATGGCTGTTTTCCTGTTTGAACTCAGATGGAGACTTGCCCCTTTAGGTTTGACTTTGGATAAGAAAAACCAACAACGTGATTAAGTGCTTAGGGTTGAAGAAATCTGCGATCATTTACTAGAGTCTCCAACCCGCTAATACAGACAGCTCTGTCCACTGTGGATGAAAGCATGAACTTGGTCATCAGATAAATTGGCTTAATCAACTAATAACCATGTCATCCTTATTTGTTCTTATTTATTCTCTTGGAGCCTCATTTTCCCTCTATAAAGTGTGAAATGGATCATTCCTTCCTTATTTGATAGTTTTAAAGATTGAATGAAATAATTCATTTAGTATTTAGATGGTGCCTGGCACAAAATTGAAAACAAAAACTCCTATCAGATTCCTTTTTTCAGATTTGAAAGTTTCTGGGCATGTTACAGAAAATAATTCTAAAAACCTATGCTTAAATTTTGAATCGTAGATAAAAATATTATTAGGAGGTCTTTCAAAATGAAGAGTTAAAATTGTTAAGGGAATTCCTAGCCAGGTTGTTGGAGCATCGTCCCATGCACCAAAAGGTTGCAGGTTTGTTTTCTGATTAGGGCACATATCTGTCATGGGGAAAAAGACATTTTGGGAGCTAGCAATCAAAATCTAGTCACTGCCCCATTAATTGTCTGGTCCTGCAAGACCTGTTTACTCCCATATTAGAGAGTCCATAAATCTTCCCCAGTCGAAGTTATCAGTGTGGCCCCAGGCCAGTCCTTTGGCTCAGGTCTCAAAGCCCCAACACATAGAGCTCTTTAAGAACTAGCAAAGGAGAACAGAAACCCCCATATTTGGGAGACAAAGGACTGAAAAAGTTATAAAAAGGCACAACTTCCTCCAGGTTGTGCTCAGGATTTGAAAGCCATTTGCCTCTTAGCCCACCGGTATACAATTAAGTGTAACTCCACCTCTCTAAGAGTTGCTTGGTTTTCTCTGGTCTTCTGTAATACCCGAGTTTCAGGTTCCCTACCTGGTTGGGGCTTGTACCGGATCAAAGTTTCTCTCTCACATGGATGATTCCCTCTCTCTGTGTCTCAAAAATCAATAAAAACATATCATTGGGTGAGGATTTAAGAAAATAACTGAGAAGGGGGGTGAGGAAAATCCATGCATGCATACAGACAGAGTGAAAATGCAGAGGAAACTAAACACCAAAGCAAGTGGCTGCTCCAAAGACATCTACTGGGACCTAGAAATGTGATTTTAATAGCACACTGGGATGCGGGGCTACATGGAGAACAGGGTGAAAAAGCAGTCAAGTGAACATTTGGATGCCAACCATTGAAGCCAGAATCCCAAAGAAATTCCCCACAGAGAGGAAAAGTAGCCCACCTTGCTGATCTCTACCTTTCCAGTAAATAAAATGAGAAATAACAAAATAACTGCTCAAGAATGTGTAACAGAAGCCAGCTCACTCACCAGTTTGGAGATAAAACTCATTCTATTTGCATGGTCTCCAAAATCCCAAGTCAAGAATATGAAGTTGTACCAGGCTGGTAGTAGCCTATCCCCCAGGTATCCACCAAGGCAAACATAAACTCTTTTTAGAGAAACCACCAACAACCCAGGCACCAGAACATTCCTACAAATGAGGTTCTAAGAACTCTGAGCTCACAATCCAAATAACTATTTTTTAAAAATAAAAAGGAAACCAGGCTCAACAAGTAAGTGTTAGCTGAGATAACCTGCTGAGGAATTAGGACTACAGAGGTTTCAGATATTGAAGTTAGAACATACATGTTTTACATTCTTGAAGAAAGAAATGAGGAAATGAGAATTATGCCTATGGAAGGGATCATCCACTGACAAGGTAGATTTAAATGGGAGCGTATTGTACACCCACTCACTGAACACACATGAAACAATGAAAATCATATTCAGTGAGCGTCCTCAGCAGGAGACTGGGTTCAGGCAGAGCACTGGTGTACTGGAAGGGCTGAAGAACTATGCAGACTGCACTCCAGAGAGATAAAATAAATAGAAAACACCACAGACATGTTAACAAAACAAAACGGAAAGATCCGACATTGAAGCTGCAGGAGGAAAAGGGAATGAGGTAGAATGTATTCACTAAGAAATTTCCAAAAGTGACCTGATCTGCTGTGATATTCCAGAGATACAGAAAGCCCTTTGAGCCTCAAATAAATACAAAGAAATCTTCACTAAGACACATCATAATAAGCTTTCACGTTATAAAATGTTAAGAGATTCTCTTAAAAACATGCCATTACATACAGTAATCTATCTTTTACCTGCAAAGAACTACACAGACTGAGAACAACTGCTCCACATCATGATTCCTGGGAAGAAACAATTCCCACAGACCAGCCAGCAGCCCTCGTTATTCTCTGGTGACTGAGCAGACTGGCCTGCAGTGAGCCCAGGGGAGCCTCTGCATACACCATGGGGATGACATGCTAAAGTTTATCTCAGTTGAGTGTGATTATGTTCAGCTTGAGGCCTTTCCAGAAGTCTGACCTAAAAGGATTCTGCTATCCGAATCCCTTGCCCTCTGGTTTTCCCTTAGGCTTGGTCAATGAGGGCCCCAAAAGGATCTGGAGGGAGGGAGGGAAGGACGGAGGGGAGAGAGTAAGGTCAACATTGATAGAGTCACAGGCTACATAATGATGTATCTGTCAATCAGGGACCACATATACAAAGGAGGTCCCATATCTTACAATGGAGCTGAAAAATTCCTGTTGCCTAGGACAATGTAGCTGCCATCAGGTCATAGGACAACACATGACTCGTGTTTGGAGGGGTGCTGGTGGAAACACCCTACTGGGCTGCCAGTGGCATAGAAGTATGGTACATGCCATTGCATACAGTACATAGTACTTCATAATGGATGACTATACTACTGGTTTATGTATTTATTGTATTACATATTTCATTGTTATTTTACTAAAATTACTTTTATTGTTGCAAGTATTACAGATGTTCCCTTTGTTTTCTTTTCCAAATGCCCTCCTCTACCCAGAACCCGTCCTTCCCAGGCCTTCACCACTCTATATTCTGAGTCCATGGGCTATGCATAGCCAATCTAATAAAAGAGTAGTATGCAAATTAACCATCACTCTGCTACACCCACAAGCCATGACCACCAGCCAATCAGGAGAGAGTATGCAAATTAACTCCAACCAAGATGGCTGTAGCAGGGTGTGAGCAGGAGGGAGGTTTGGATTTCCCCAGTGATGGAAGAAGCCAAGCTTTCCACATACCTTTGCAGGCCCAGGCCTCCACTAAAGGCTACAAAGTTTCAATTATAGAAGATAAATAAACTGTAACAGAAATGGCTGCAGCCAAGGAGTGAGCAGGAGACTTGGCTCCACTCCAGACAACAAAGTTTTAATTGTAGAACATAAATAAGTCCTAGAATCCAGGGCCTCCACTTGGGTCACTGGGGGGTGTGGTTGGCCTGCAAATTACCATAGGGCCCTCTCCCAGGCCTCCCCATGCCCCAAGGGAACTCCAATCCTGATTCAGGACACCCTTCAGGGCAAACCAGCTGGATCCCACCCATGTACCACACCTCTATCCTATTTAATAAAAGAGTAATACACAGATTGACCATCACTCCAACACACAAGAGGGCTACCCCCATGTGGTCAAAGATCCTGCCCCCAAGATGGCCATCACAAGATGGCCAGCAGGGGAGAGCCATTGGGAGGAACCAGGACTGCAAGGGAGGGCAGTTGTGGGCAATCAAGCCTGCAGGGGAGACTAATTAGGGGTGACCAGCCCGGCAGAGGAGGGAAGTGGGGGTGACTGGACTTGGAGTAGAGGGCAGTTAGGGGCAAACAGGCTGGCAGGGGAGCAGTTAGGCATCAATCAGGCTAGCAGGGGAGTGGTTAGGGTGTGATTAGGCTGGTAGGCAGAAGCAGTTAGGGGCAATCAGGAAGGCAGGCAGGCATGCGAGCAGTTGGGAGCCAGCAGTCCTGGATTGTGAGAGGGGTCCCAGATTGGAGAGGCTACAGGCTGGGCTGAAGGATACCCCGCCCATTTATGAATTTCATGTACCGGGCCTCTAGCAAACATATAAGTTCTCCAGTTATTGACTCCCCAACTATCCCTTTGCCCCACCTTCCCACTGTCACTGTTATTTTTGAGTCTACTCTTTCTACTTATGAAGGAACATTTGCTGTAGAGGTGTTAGGCTGGGAGCAGCCTCATGCATCTCATGGCTATTGTCTCTGTTGATTGCATCATTTTGTCTTGTCTTGATTTAATCCTGTGTTGTTTTGTGCAGTAACATGTTGTACAGTAGGTAGCCTAGAAGTCACAGGCTTCACCATATGGCCTCTGTGTGCAGTTGCTTTACCATCTAAGTTTGTGTAAGTGCCCTTTGTGATTTGAGGAAACTGACAAGTGACACATTTCTCAGGATGGCATTCCCCTGGACTCCCTGTGGGGTCACCTGGGGCTGGCTGCCACCTAAGGTGAGGCCTTCTCTCCATGACTGTCTCCTGCAGCATCCCCATTACTACTTCTTCCCTTTGTCCTGATTCAGGGACAGTAACTTCTCCACTGCTAAAGCTCTGGGTTACTTTCTGCATGCTCTCTGCTGGGTCCCTACACCTGCCCCACACATTAGTAAAGAACCCCTCTGTGAATGACCCTTAGTTGGGCATGTCACCTGCTTCCTGTGGGGACCCTGCCCGAAACAATTCCCGTTTGTCCAGGACTCTGTGAAACTCTGAGAGAGCAAGAGCACACACCCCCTTCCTTTAATTCTCTTACCAAGTGCTGTGCTCAGGGGAGAAATGATTGGAAAAGAAAGGAGTAGGCCCAGTGTGAAACAACCCTATGTCTGTGGTTCCATTAGGTTTGCTGCATGACATTGGGGCAAGTGTGAGGAATGACTGGGAGTGTTTCATGGGATCCAGGAAGGCCATCGAGGCCCCGGAGCATCTAACTTTATATCCCTAAAGTGGACTTGTGCCTTGTGCCTAGTGAGGGAAACCACCTTTACAAATGACCTGAAATCCCCTTCTCTCCTCATCGCTACGGGAGCCTGCTGTCATGTTCATGCAGGAAGTCTTATTACTCAAAGTTGTTCAAAGCAAACATCACCCTTTAGTTTCTACTCTTCTCCTGGTGAAATTGCAAAGGTACGTGCTATAAGGACAGGAAAAAAGGCCTTTCTTTCTCTTTGAGGTGGCCTTCCACAACTTATAAGAAGCACCTGGTAATTAACCCCCAAATTTTAGCTCCTCTGATTCAAACAGCTCAGCAGGACCAAGATAAGCTATTGTCCAGGCTACATTCTTCCACTCCCCTCCTCCTACCTACTGTTTTTACAACTCAGGGAAAATTAGCACCAAGGAGTCTCTGGTTAGAGAATTCCCTTCCCCTGTTCCCTCCAAACAAGCCTCACTTGAACTCTTCATAACCTTCGCTCTAAGCTGTAGAGGCTTGGGGCAAAACACTGATGAGACACTCCGATGTCATCTGCCGGACTGCCTCCTGGGAAGCAAACAAAATGTAACTTTCCAAAGACAACCCCAGATATCCGCTCATCCTCAATAGAGTTCCCCTCCCATCGCTGTCCCTTAGCAAAAAGCCTCTGCTTTATAAGAGCAGGCTTGCTCCTTTATTTCCTGTCCATATCCACTAGCAATACACAGGCCCTTTCCTCCCTTGGAAAGTAAACTAAAATTTCCTCCTGGCCTCTCTCTCTTCTCTCATTGGTGAATTCTTCCACAGCCCACATCACGTGCCAAACCCCAACACCTTCCTCGCTGGATGCTTTATTGTGTGCTGGTTTCCTGAGGAGCTCCAGTCCCTGAAGGCTGCCGCTGCCCCCACAGGGAGCTCCCAGCATCCAGTGCTTGAGGTGCGGCTCTGCCCCGCCCTCTCGTGGCAGAGATGTGCCAGAGCAGTGGCTGCTCTGCCTTTTCAGCTGCAGAGGCTCCCAGTGAGGAAAGGCTCAGCCCTTGCTATTTCCCAGTAGGGCTCTGCTAGAGTTCTTGCTTGATGCAGCTTTCTTGCCAGAAGAGGACAACTTTAAAGAATAGCAGCCATCTTGGGCCCTAGTTTAAGTCAATGTAGTGCACCCTGCTGCACAGCACACGCCACTTTGGAGTAACAATTATGGGACCAGCCCCTTGCCATGAGCCACCCCTTCACATCACTGGAGGAGGGATTGCTGGATATCACAGAGGTGTGGTAGGGCCAGATCCCCATCTTCACCACCGCTTCTATCTCTATCCTCTTCTCACACTGTGTCCTGATGGGAAATGTATGTCAGAGAAGGAGAAGGAATGAGAGAGAGAGAGAGAGAGAGAGAGAGAGAGAGAGAGAGAGAGAGAGAGAGAGAGAGAGAGAGAGAGAGAGTAACAGTGGAACTGAGGGGAGAGAGAGGGGGGTGGGAGGAAGGGGAGAGAGAGAGAGAGAGAGAGAGAGAGAGAGAGAGGGGGAGGAAATAAAACCTTCCGAGGCCTTTTTGTTCTATTAAGGCTCTCAGCGGGTTGCATGGTGCCCACCCACCCAGACAGGGAAATGTGCTTCGCTCAGTCCACTGAGCCCAATGCTTATCTCTCCTGGAAACATCCTCACAGACACCCAGGAATAACATTTCACCAGACTACTTGGGCGTCCCATGGCCCAGGCAAGTTGACATACCAAGTTAACCATCACAGGGGTAAGCTATTGGAAAGACTAAGTAACTGGACAAAGGCAAGTAATGTGTTAGCCTAATAATGACAGGAGGTAACTGGTAGCTAAAGAAAGTCTTGTAGATGCTCTAAGATGAAGAATTCCAAATTGCTGTCCCCACATGTTCCCTAGAAGAAAGTACAGTGGCGCTGCCACCCACAGTCCAGGTTGAAGCCAGAGGGAGCTTGGGAAGCTGAGCATCTCCCCCTGCTGTTCAGAGGCGAGGCTGACACCCCCCAGGGGAGGGCAGGGCAGTGCACAGAGCATCCTGAGGAGAGGACCTGACTGATGCCCAGCTGAGGGGGAGCTCTAGAAATGAGAAGGTGACTCATGAGAACAGTGGAAATAAATATTGTACAGCATCCCCAACCCTATTCATTTTTATTCATTTATATTATCTGTGATGACTCATTTTACCTTCAAAACACTCCAGGTATTGAAGGTGGAGGGAAAAGCTATACAGAGGTTTCAATTCATTCCCGGGTCTCAAGAGAAGAAAGGGGTGATGCCCATATTCTAAATGGAACATTTTTTCCCTTATGAAATATGACCAGGTCCCATAACTGTTACTCCAAAGGCTTCCACCCTGACTTCACATTAGAATAAAGAGCATTTTCAAATATGAAATCAGAATGAAGGAGAGGTGATGGGGCTGGGCATTTGAGTTTTTCAGAAGCTCCCCCAGAGGGTGTACCCAGGATGGAGAACCCCCGTGTTAGCACGTAGCACTGCAGCATACCATGGGATGAAGTCATGGGGTCGAGAGATATCTAAGGTTACAGGTCTGCCCAGCATTTAGTCTTTACAACTTTCTTTCAACCTCACCTCTGGAGAAAGCCCTTGAAAACTGATGTGGTCTGCTCCGCCCTCTAGTGGTGGTCAGGTCACAGAACACCTTCAAAGAGGGACTTACTATGTAAAAGCTCTCCAGAATGGTCCTGGAGGCCAGCCTGCAACATAACCTGAGCACTGCACACCCAGTTGTCTTCTCATCCTTCCTTTGCTGCTTTCTAGGACAGGTTTGTGAACCTTTGGTCAAGGATCTGTAGTCACATTCAGCCGGAGAGCTTCCCAGAAAGGGAGTCAGGGTGTTTAACAACAGATTGCTCACCACACCAAACATTAGGGTGCCAGATGTTTTCTTCCTCTTGAACCCCAGATGTTTCCCCATATGTATGGGACACCGGTGCAGAGCAAGCTTGGCAAGGCTCTCGGTATTAATGTCCCTCAGTGTAAATCCTATATAATAAAAGCCTAACACACAAATCAACCAAAGAGCAGAAAAACTGGTGGAATGACTGCCTGCTATGTTTCACACTGACCACCAGGGGGAAGACACTCCATGCAGGATCTTTCACCTGGTGTTCAGTGTGCTCCCAGAGGGGAAGCCAGCTCAGCCAGAGCCAAGCTCACAGCTGGCAAGTGCAGAGGCAGTGGCGGGAGCCTCTCTTGCTTCAGCTGCAGGCAGGTATTAAGGAGCAAGGGGTCCCGGACTGTGAGAACCCAAACTGCTAGAGGGATCCTTTACTTTAAGAGGGTGCAGGCTGGGCTGAGGGTCCCCTGCTCCCCAGTGTACTAATTTTGTGCACGTGGCCTCTAGTATTCAAATAAAATTCCACAATAACAATGCAAAGTAGCCCAATTCAACTGACCCGAGGTGTTTCATCAAGCCTCATCAATCTAAAGAAAGTTACGTTTGTTTCTGAGTTTTGTTGTTGACAGTGTTAATAAGAAAGCTTGTTAATAAGAAAGCTGTTGCTGGGGCTTTGAGGAGCAGGTCTAGAATATCACTGAAGCCTGCAGCTTGATGAAATGACCACATAGAGTCTGGCAATAAGGGAAAATGCATTCTGATTCTGATTGCACCTTTTTTTTTTTTTATGAAGGACAGAAGGGGGATGGACAGAGCATCTGCAAAGAGAGCATGCTCACTGCCTGTGAACAGCGCTGCTCCTACAAATTGCATTTTATCAGCAAGTTGCAAACACTTTCTCCAAATTGCAGGCACATGTTTGAGTTCTGACAATGTGATTGAGGAGGCAATTTGTTGTCACGGTTTCTTTTACTAAATGATGATGTTTAAGAACATCTTGTAATTAGGTCGAAGGAAAACAGTGGTATTTTAAGAGTTGATAGGCTGCAAGTCTGAGTTCTAATGAACCCGGTGGTTGATTCAGCAACACCAAGTGTCAGTTTTCCATGCAGACATTAAAGCGATTCTACAGCAACATTTTGCAGCGGCCTCTTTAGTACATCAGGGCAGTTGGGTGGCATCCAGGCCTAATGCAGTCTGATGAACTGTATACCCATCACCTGGCTTCTCATCTGAGACCCGCTTGGGAGAAAAAGAGATTTTCCCACTCAGTGTGCACAGCGAGGCCTGTGAGTGGGGAGCTGTAAAAGTGAAAGTACTGGACCAGGCACTTGGAACAAGGACACAGCAAGGCCCGAGAGAGACAGACAGAGACAGAGACAGAGAAAGAGAGAGAGCAAGGGCGGGGGGGGGTGGCGCTCTGTGTCTCCCGGGGCTCTGCCACACTCTGCTGGCTTTCTGCAGGGCTAAGGCTTGGACTGAAATGCTGATGTTGGAAAACATCCCATGGGGACCTCAGGGTTCCACCTTACCCAGCCCCATGTTCAGATGATAATGTTAAGACAGGTATGAAGTCCCTTTTCAGTAGAACTCCACAATCCTGTGAAAAGTGTCAAAGGAGATTAATTAATGGGGAAAGGGGAACTTTCTCTTGCTCATAGAAGATGAAGATCAGCTGTAGTCACTCCAGTGTGACAGAAATGCTACAGATGACTGCCACCCCAATGATTCAGTCCACTTTTTTTTAAATTAAAATTTTGAGGTAACATCTCAGTCTATTCTCCATAGCACTTTAAACTCTCTCCCACCCCTCTCATCTTTTAGTCTTCCCAGCAGAGTATGTTTCCTTTATGATGTTTTTTGTTTTTAAAGCACTAATACCTTTAATATGACATAGATCCTCAATACATTAACTCAGTGTTATAGTAAAACACATTTTATGTACAATTGTGAAGAACCCACTGCACAGATGACTCCAATGTAAACATGGGCTGTGTTTTAAATTCATTGAGTTCATAAAATGGAAAGTGTGCTAGCCCCTTTCAACCAAGCAGTAGCTGCAGTGCACATTTGTCAATGTGTTTCCTTATGTGGGAGGCCCGTTAAGCAGAGAAAGGATTGGTTGTCTAAGTGAAGGGACCAGGCTGTATTTAAGAATTTGAATCCTTTTGCCACAGCTTGGGAGTTTGGGAGATTCTAATGCGTTGAGTTGTCTGAAGCCCATCAAAGAATCTCAAGAGCTCTTCCACCTCTCGCCTACTCTTTAATCTCCTTGTGAGACAGGGGAAGGTCAAATATGGTTATTTTCCATTTTAAAATGTGGGTCATTGAGGATAAAATTCTGAGCAGAGCTGGCCCTGAGCAAAATGGAGAAATAGGTATTTGGTGTCTGCCTTTACATTTTAGCTAGTGGCCTTTCACTTACATTTATTCCTTCTTTTCTTTCTTTCTTTCCTTTCTTTTTTGTTATTGTTGTTGTTGTTAACCCTCACTCAAGGATATTCTTCCACTGATTTTTACAGAGAGTGGAAGGGAGAGGGACAGACAGAGAGAAACATGGATGTGAGAGACACATCAGTTGGTTGCCTCTGCATGCATCCCAACCAGGGCTGGTGAATCTATAACTGAGGTATGTGTCCTTGATCAGAATCAAACCTGGAACCCTTCAGTCTGCAGGCCAACACTCTATCCACTGAACCATACAAGGCAGGGCCCTTTTATCCTTCTGCAGGTGTCCTGTGCAGCCTGGTCTTTAAGCAACTGTCATCTACCACATCATGTAACTCTAGGTGCCCACATGGGCCCCGAAAAGACCTAGGACACCTGTTCCGGGGTGTTTGGGGCCCCTCATCCTCCAAATACTCACAGCCTCTGCAACTAATGATCTGAGTTCTCACTCCTGCTGTTCTGTAGGATTCTGTCCCGTGTTCACTCAAAAAACCACTAATTATGTTCTGGTTTAATAAATATAAAATGTGTTATTATGGTTTCAGGAAACAAAGAAAATGCTTGATATGTTGACAGAAAAATCTTTAGCTTTAATTGTAAAAATCCCTTACTCTTTCGTTATGTACAGATTTACACAAGTCTGCTTCAGGTAATAACAGCAAGCACTATTGCATGCACTTAGAAGCATATCTAAGTATTTCTATGAGCATTAAAAGAAAAAAATGAAATTTTATTGAATCTTCCTTCTCTTATATTACTGGTTAATAATGGTATACTCTTAATAGTTTTAAAATTACTTACTTGATTTCACTTTATTTTTATAATAATCATGTGAAGTAGGGAATATTATTTCCATTCTTTTATAAAGATTTAAAAACTGAGTCCCAAAAGTGTCTTATTTGTCCATGAGGTGTGAACAGATAATATTGCTGAGAAATGAAGATGGGTAAAATGAACAGTCCATTTCGGCACAAAATGAACCACATCAACATTTAAAGCTTAATTTGCATTAATTCAATTATTTTAAAATAGAGGCCCCGAGGCAGGGTTCCCTCAACCCAGCCTGTACCCTCTCCAATCCGAGATCCCTCAGGGTTATCTGACTGTGGGTTTGGGCCTGATTTCACAGGGATAGAGCCTAAACCGGCAGTCAGACATCCCTAACACAATCTGGGACAGCTGGCTCCTAACCCCTCACCAGCCTGCCTGCCCAATCACTCTTAACCACTCTGTCTGTCTGCCTGATGCCCCTAACTGCTACCCTGCCTGCCTAATCACCCCAAACTGACTCTGCCTGCCTGCCTGAGAGCCCCTAAGTTCTCTACATGCTTGCCTGCCTGATTGCTCCTAACTACTCCCCTAATGTCCTTATCTTCCCTAACTGCTCTCCCCTGCCTACCTGATCGCCCCTAACCACCTCTGCCTCAGACCCTGCTGCTGTGGCTTTGTTCAGAAGGATGACTCGAAGGATGTTTGGTCTAATTAGCATATTACCCTTTTATTAGTACATAAGGCTGTGTAATTTCCTACTATTACTAGGAAGGCTGCTGTGCAGGAGTTTTCTTTTTGTTGTTGACAGTATTACAGATGTCTCCTATTTTCTCCCTCTTTATCTCCTCCACCAACACACAGCACACCCCACCCTAGCTCTTCCTGATGCTACTGTCTACGCCCATGGGTTATGGATATATGCATAAATGTTCTTGGGTTAATCTTTACCCCCACCTCTGCCACTCCAAGTCCTCCAAAACCCCTTCTGTCCCATGTATTCATACCTCTGGCCCTATTTTGCTCATCAGTGTATTTTGTTCATTAGATTCCAATTATAAGTGAGATCAGGTGACATTTGTCTTACTCTAACTGGCTTCACTTAGCAGAATACTTGAGTTTTCTTTTAAAATAAACATTCATTAACTAAGATTCATCACGGACTATAATAGCAAAATTACAATTTCCATTTTTAATACTCAGGCACATATACTATTATTTCTCTATTTTTTGCAGGTCTTTCTATTACCAAGTTGGGGTTTCCTATGAACTATAGGATGGGACATATTTCTGAGACATTGCCCACAGTAGATTGAATCATTTTCATTACACCTTGTAGAGCAGCTGAAAGCAGACCTAGAGCTGAGTGTTAAACCATCCAGCGTCTGCAGTGGGAGGCGCCCGGGGCAGTTATGTTTCCCCAGGGGCCTCTTGGTGCAGTCTTTGCATCAGGGCCACAAACCGAGCGGCTCCTTGCACTGCTAGCATCAGTCATGTGACTTTGCTCAGAACCAGTGTTGCCTCAATGCTCTCACATCTGCCCTGTCCTGTCAAACTCTGTAACACGTTCTCAACACAAGTTAGGACACAGACCTGGAACTGAAAAGCTTTCTCGTGTATCCACATTGCATTTTGCGTTTTGTTTTACTTAGAAAAATGGGGAGAAGATGTAAACAGGCAATTCAGAAACAACTGTCCCCAAACTGAAATATTAGGGAAAAAGGCAACCTTGAAGGATTGCCTGTGCATTAATCTGTGACAAGCTGCTTTTCCTATCTTCCATCAAGTCAGAACTAGCTATCCTGAGGCTCTTACTCTCAAACCAGTGACACCTGTAATAATACTTTATTTACCTCCTATAGCTGATTGCTAAAGACATTCTTTCCCCACAACTGCAGACTGAGAAAACACACCTGTCAAAATGGATTTAACAAATGGGAACCTAAAAAACCACTATCAACCAGAGAAATGCTAATTGAAAGCAAATATTTCACAGCTATCGAGGGGTGAAGACTTAAAGTCTAATAATGTGACGATGATGAAAAGGAAACTCTTGCGCTGCAGATGAGGCAGGACACTGACTAGACCATTCTGGAGAGCGACTTGCTAACAGCCTGTCGAGCCAAAGAGGCCCCTGACCATCAAGACAGAAATGCCACTTTGAACTAGAAACTGTGCGGAGATTCTCAAACTGTCTATAATAAAATGCAACATTTTAAAAGAAGATTCCAACCTATAGAGGCTCAATATTTTTATAAAATACAATAAAAATGAATAAAACAAAAAATAGACGTAAATTAAAGTCTGAGTAGTTTACATTCTTAGACCCAACAGACATAAAAGGACTCAGCGGAGTTGCTTGCACAGTTTCCAGATGCTGTTCTCGGTTTCCGCACTGACCTGGCCCTGGGCCGGAGGGAGCGGGCTGTCCCCAGTGCGAGGAGCAGGGCCGGAGGTCACGCCAGCCCTCAGCAACCAGGAGACGCACTGAAGGAAGGGTGTTCACCGCAACACTATTTTATATATAAAAATTTTAAGTTCATTCTCACAGGGGAAAATGAGCATTGTAGTCAGACAATGAACTACAACACAACAATGATACACGAATTAACATGGCTATTATATCTTGAAACCAAAACATTGAGTGAAAAAAATATTGTGAAGAGAATATTTCCTGGATAATGCCATTTATATAAACTTCAAAAACAGTCAAAGTGACATTAGATAAAGATCTGATGGATATTAACGAGCGGGGATCACACACCACCTTCAGGTTAGTGATTTTCCTCTAGGAGAGAGAAACAATGGGAGACTAGGCTACTTGGGTTTTATCTGTAAATTCTTATTTCTATAAAACACTGAAATAGTGTATAATATAAATATTTGCTAAATCTTGGTATTAGGTACATGGGTGCCCTGTTATTTCCCTTTTTAAAATGTTTGAATTACTTCATGATTTTTAATTTTAAAAGGCAATGAAAGTAGTTCAAGGAAATGCACTGTCTTTGGAAAACTGGAACAGCCATAGGTGCCCACGTTTATTTGGGCAGAACACAGGTAGCTTTAGAGACAGAGACTTCATTTAGAGTTTAGTCACAGAACAACTGAGGGGGCGGTATGAGGATATCTGTATAAGCCCCACCTCTACCTGCTAATGGCCCTGTCCCATCCCCATTATGAACTCCCGCTCAACCCCACACAGTGGTACATCTGTCACAACTGATGAACCTACACTGACACATCACTCCAAGTCCATAGTTTAAACTAGGGTTCACTCTTGGTGTTGTTTATTCTATGGTTAGGATAAATGTATTAATTATGTAGTTTTCATTATAAAGTTCTGTCATAAAACTGCAATTATCCAAAACTCAATGGGAAAAGCTGCTCCCTTCTGAACATAGAACAGCTGTGTCTGAGCCCCAGCTCTTCCTGTGCTAATGCGAATATCAATGTCTCCAATTACAGAGGGAAGCAGGCCACCTCCACCAAGCCCTCTGCATAAAGGAAACCAGCCCACAGATGCAATGAATGCACCAAGTTCTCACTGATTGTTCCTGAAATGCCTAGTGTTCAACATTCTCTCCATCAGGAAAAGTCACGATCATTGTGAAGAAACAAACAGAAACCAGGGTATGGATACTGCTCAGTGCTTCTGCAGGTCTTGGTTTGAATCCATGTAGTCCACAGTGCTGCTGCTTGAAAATGAGGCTTGAAAATCTCTGGCCCATTGGAAGCCAGGAAAGAGCCCTGGCTGTGAGTCAGCAGGTCTTGGTGTGAATTCCAGCCTTGGCCTTGGCCTTGGCTGTGACCTGCGTGACCCTGGGCCTACGTTTGCTTACTCCCAAATAGTGGGAAGAATATATTACACATATAGCGTCCCAAGCACATGATACACCAAAGAGTGCCTTAAAAACTTTATTTTCTTTCACCATCCTTAACTACCGAGTCGCAGGGGATAAAGGACTCTATGCTTGCCTGGAGGTGTTGAAGCAGATGGGGAACCAATAATTACAAAAGAGTGAGACACATTCTGAGTACTCTGAGGTAATTGAAAAAGCAGCAGGCAACTACTATGCTATGTGGCCATTTAGCAAATCTGCATTTCAGTGTATTCCCTTACACAATGGTTGTCTGGTTATCATCTACTCATTCAAAAGTGAGAGCATAAAAAATGAAAGTGTTTGGCCTGTCATAAAGCATTGTACTAATAGGAGGCATTGCTCAGTTTGCCCTACTACCTGCCTCACCAAAGAACTTCGTGGTAGGGAGACTAAGGCCTATGCTACATGGCCAAGAGGAATTTGGGTGGCTCACCACCTGTCCTGAAAATAAGGTCAGTCTGGGGGACCCCAGTGTGGATACAAGTGTCCTTGAAATGTGGAAGAGGGAGGCAGACATTCAGGGTCAGAGAAAATTTTGATGATGCTCACTGCTGGCCTTAAAGACAGAGGAAGGAACCAAAAACTAACGGAATGCAGTTGGGTTCAAAAAGCTGGCAAAACAAGGACACAGATCTATCCTAGTGTCTCCAGAATAGGGTTGTGAGCCATGCTTAGCCCAGCCAGGTGTGAAGGATTAAAGAAGATACACAAGAGAATAAAGCTGGGGGTACGTGGGACACTACTGTCCGACGGAGAGGCAGTGCCACAGCCCGCAAGCAGAGTCTTTATTTTATAGCCAGATTTGATGAGGCAGAGTAAGAGTGTGGTCAAGATGTTTACAATGTTCTCACAGGTTTCTAATCTACTCAATTACATGCACCTGAACTGTATCAAGCTTTGTTTTGGCTGCACTAGCTACACCTCCTGCAGCCTCTATCACTTAGTCACCTGAGACCACAGGTTCGTGCCAGAAGTCAAGCTTACAACTGTAGCCTTTGGTTATAACTGTGCTGGGCGCGCTTTGTCTTCCCAGCTGGGACTTGCACATGGCTTTGCCACCAGACGACCATGCCCTGTTATTAGTCCAGGGCTTGAACCTGTCCCAATGCTGTAGCCATTCTCCACAGGTTTGATTTCAGCTCTTAGACCCATTTCAGACTTCTAACCTCCAGAACTGTAAAACAACAAAAGTGTGTTGTTTTTAAGCCATTTAAGGTGGAGGTAATTTGGTAACGGTGGCAACAGGAAACTAATACAAACCCCAGTCTCAGTCCTCGGAAGACAGTAGCATGAAGGATGGGTGACTGCAGAAGGCAGCCCAGAATGTGAATCCTGCTTTTCTGCTTTTAAGTGTCACTGTCTTGAAAACGGAGACATTGAATGAAAAAGGTCCCATCATGGTCCATCAGGAGGATGAGGCCTTTTAGTAAAGCTCTAGATCCATCTGGCTCAGGCATGCAAAGGCTGTGCCCATCTCTACACAGCAATGGCCCCCGTATATCTCATGTCGGACACTGAGCATGGATGCCTCCCAGCAGTCCCAACTCCTATCTCTCAATTCTTTTAGGCCAAATACTGTGCATCAACAGTCCTTAATTCCTCCCGATCCATATTTCAGATGTTTACATCCACCGGATAAGCTTGTAATCATCTCTCAGGATGAAAGGTTCTCTCCTGTGGCAAATTAAAGTTTGGGTTCCAGTTCTTCACTTTGTGTAGTAGCATCCACAGCTACCTCATGGAAAGGCAGAGTATACCCCCCTGTCCATTGATACTGGGCTTGGCAAGCTACTTGCTTTGGCCAATGGGATTTAGTGACTGATGCAAGAACAAAGACTTGAATAATTTTTGCACAATTGGGCGCTTTGGCTCTTGAATGACCACTATCTATAACAGGGGTGGGAACTTTTTTTTTTGCCAAGGGCCTTTAGATATTTATAACATCATTCTTGGGCCATACACAATTATTTTGCTATGTTTGGCCAAGCATTTAATGTACTCAACCCTAATGCCTTGGCATTGTCTGACGAAATAATTTTGGTCCTCAGGCCGGACATTCCCCAACCTTGATCTATGGGAACATAATCTGATCTAAGGTGGATGAGAGCTGTGATAAGCAAACCGGAATCCAATGTGCAGCATGCAGCCTGGAGCTCAAAGCCTGTAGCCCAGCACAGCCAGGGAATTGGCCAGTGTCTTGCAGACCAGGAGCCTGCAGACGACTGTTTTAAGCCAGTATGTCTTTGAGCATTTTATTACATAGCATCATTGTGGCAATAGCTGACTGATACACATCTCCCCAGTAGAGCTGATCACATCGTCCTTTGATATCTATCTCCCTAATTGGACTGAAAGTCCTTGAGGCCAGACACCAAGTGTTTGTTGACATTATATCTACCACCTCTAGCATGATGCTCAGAATATTGTAGGCTCCTAATACTTTTTTGTTTTTGATGAAAAGAAATAATTGAACAAACAAATGAATGAATACAAGGAACATGCTATTCCAAGTCCGTGACCTTGAAGTATGGATAGTGAGGTGCAGGAGGAAATGATACTTAACTGACTGCAAACATCATTAAATACATAAGGGCCACACTTTGTTGGTTGGCTGAATACATCGTATTTTATGTATCCATAAAAGTTATTGTGGATAATGAAATAAAAAGTGTATTTCAAAGTAACAAACGGTCACTTGCTTGTTATTATGTGATGACAGAACCAGGGGCAATGATTAATGACCTCTTGCTTTGATGCTGACCCATCAGTAGAGAACATGACCCTGAAAGAACATACCTGTAAAAACTCATGAATATTTTGTTGAAATCCTGAGGTAAGATTTCCCTAAACTCCTAGCCTTTAAAACCCTCAAGACTGTTCTTGCTGATTTGGCTGAGTGGATAGAGCGTTGGCCCCAGGACTGAAGGATCACAGGCTTGATTCCAGTCAAGGACATGTACCTCAGCACCCTCACAGAGAAATGATGGCACACAATAGGTTTCAGTTAGTATTTGCTGGATGGAAGAGTGAATGGCTTCATTCATTTATTGAATGACTGTGGAGCTGATGCTGTGATGACAATATGAAGATGAATAAAATGCAGCCTTTGCTCACTACAGAGAGAGAGTCCACAAGCCAGCTTCCTTCCCTGCCTCTGCTCCTGGAGGTGCTCCTTTGCCTCACACCATCATTATTTCACAAGCACATACCTATTGTCTTTATCTCCGTTCTCTCTCTCTCTCTCTCTCTCTCTCTCTCTCTCTCTCTCTCTCTCTCTCTCTCTCTCTCTCTCTCCCCCCTTCCTTCAACACTACTCAATTCATGTAGAGAGCTATTTTTTCTTTCCTTAAAAACACACACTGATGGATGAGCATAAAAAGTAGTGCTGGTAACTAAACATTCATTAAGAGAAAGTCAATTTTGAAGGAAAAACAACAATATTATTGATTGTGAACATTTATCAAGTGTATATCATATACCTCACTCTCTGCCAAGCAATTTATATGCACTTCCTCATACAATCAGTCCAGATAAGGAAACTAGAGCCGAAAGAAGTGACTTGTCTAGGTCACAGAGACAATACCTGGTCTGAACCCACATCAGTCTGATTCAGAGCCCAGCCTCTACAAGAGGGAACAGAAAGACCGCTGTTCATGGCTCATGTAACCCCTCTGTGGGGTTTTCCCCCATTTCTTTCACACTGCACGCAGCGGTTTTCTTCATGCTCCTTCAGCTCTGTGCTCATCTTCTCCTTCTGCTCTGACCACATAAAGCACCCGGTGTGTGTCTGAAAGGGTTAGCTGGGTACCTTTTCACTCATTACCCATCTTAGGAAGCATGTACTCTCCTTTCTCATTGCAATCAGGGGAGTAACAGAAGCAGGAGAATAAATACAGAGTTCAAAAATCTGGTGTTGGCTACTTATTAGCGGTGTAAAGTGGGGCACACTATTTAACCCTTCTGATCCTTAGGTTACGCAAATGTAACATGGGGATAATGAGGCCAGTGTTACCCTGTAATGAGAATTAATGTGAAATGTGTCTGTGAGGTGGTGGCACAGTGCCTAGCACAACACAGGTGCTCAGTGAGCATTCTTCTCTTCACCTCTCTCCTGTTCAGTCCCCTGCCTACCTTGATTCTGACTCTTCTGCTCCACCTTATATAGCATGCCGGCTGTTAAGTGCTACCTGTTATGGTCTGCATTAGTTATATATTACTGTGCAACAAACTGCCCTAAACTTAGCAGCTTGAAAGGACAAACATTTATTATCTCAAAGTATCTGTGGTTCATCTATGGTTCAAGGATCCGGGAAGCTTAGCTGGCTTTTTCTGATTCAGTTCCTCCTGAGTCTGCAGCCAAGATGTCAGCTGGATACCAAGACCGGTTTGGCTCAGTGGATATAAGGTAGGACTGTGGACTGAAGGGTCCCAGGTTCGATTCCGGCAAGGGTATATACCTTGGCTGCGGGCACATCCCAGTGGGGGGCATGCAAGAGGCAGCTGATCGATGTCTCTTTCTCATCGATGTTTCTGACTTTCTATCCCTCTCCTTTCTGCTCTGTAAAAAAATCAATAAAAAATATTTTTTAAAAAAGATGTCAGCTGGAGCTATTGTCATCTCAAGGGTCAACGCCTGCTCTAGGTTCACGCATGTGGCTGGTGACATGCTGTTGGAGGCTTGCTTCCAAGCTTATTCATGTAGGTCTCTCCACATGCCTGTCACAGTCCATGGCAGCTTCTTTTTCCCAGAACAAGCAATCCAAAAGAGGGCAAGAGAGCATCCAAGATGGAAGACATAGACTTAAAAATTTGTTGTTGTTGTTGAAAGTATTACATATGTCTCCCCTTTCTACCACTGACCTCTTCTAGCCGGCCTTCTCTCCCCACCCCAGGTCTTTACCCCCTGTTGTCTGTGTCCATGGGTTATGCATACTAGTATATGCAAACAAGTTCATTGGTTGATCTCTTCCCACCCACCCATCCTCCCCTTCCTTCCTTCTGAAGTTTGACAGTTTGTTCAATGCTTCTATGTCTCTGGATCTATTTTTGTTCACCAGTTTATGTTGTTTATTATTTTCCACCAATGAGGGAAATCATGTGATACTTACCTTTCTCTGATTGGCTTATTTGACTTAGCATAATGCTCTCTAGGTCCATCATTGCTGTTGCAAATGGTAAGAGTTCTTTCTTTTTTCAAGCTGTGTAGTATTCCGTTGTGTAGATGTACCACTATTTTTTAATCCACTCATCTTCTGATGGGCACTTAGGCTGCTTCCAAACCTTAGGTTTTGTAAACTGCACTGCTATGAACATAGGGTGTATATATTCTTTCTGATTGGTGCTCCTGATTTCTTGGGATATATTCCTAGAGGTGGTATTACTGGGTCAAATGGCACTTCTATTTTTAAATTTTTTCTTTTTTGTGGAAACTCCATACTGTTTTCCACAGAATCTGTACCACTCTGCATTTCCACCAGCACTGAATGAAGGTTCCCTTTTCTTCATATTCTCTCTAACACTTGTCGTTTGCTGATGATAGTCATTCTGACAGGTGTGCTGCATAGCCATCTTGAGAAAGAAGAACAAGGCTGGAGTCATCAAGCTTCCTAATTTCAGACCATATTACAAAGCTATAGTAATCAAAACAGTATGGCATTGGCATAAAAAAGAAACTCAGAGATGAATGGATCAGAATAAAAAGCCCTAAAACAAACACATTCACATATGGTTAATTAATTTATGACAAAGAAGGCTAAAATATACCATCGGAAAGGATAGACTGTTTAATAAATTGTATTGGAAAAGCTGGACAGCCACATGCAAAAAAAAAAAAAAAAATGGACCCTTATCTAACACCGCACATAAAAATCAACTCAAAATGGATTGAAAACTTAAATTTATGACCTGAAACCATAGCACTCCTAGAACAAAAGTTAGAGCTTCTTGCCATTGGATTTTTTGATTTGACACCAAAAAGAAAAGGCAATGAAGCAAAAATAAGCAAGTGGGACACATCAAACTAAAAAGTTTCTGCAAAGAAAAGACCATCAACAAAATGAAAAGGCAACCTGTGAAATGGAAGAAAGTATTTACAAATCATATATGTGATAAGGACTTAATATTCAAAATACATAAAGTGTACTACTCAACAGCAAATTAGGAAACAATCCCATTTAAAAATGGGCAGGAGGATGATATAGATATTTTTTTCTAAAGAATACATCCAAATCTCTAATAAGTACATGAAACGGTCTTAAAATTTCTAATCATCAGAGAAATTTGCCAGGGTTCTTTCCCCAGCCTTACAAAGGATTCAGCATTCTGGAGAAAGGGGCTGCACGTAGATGATTAAGAAGGACTCCAAGGACAAAAGATATTTTTGAAAGGCATTAGGGGTCAGATGAGCTTCAGCTAAAGGGAGATAAAGACTCTCCCTTGACCAAGGACCTGTGCCTTTATTCAACACGATTTATCCTAAAGCAAGGTGGAAATATCCACTTCAAAGAGTATGGTATCAAAGGGTACAGAATCATTGTCAGTTTGGGGAATAGCCCACAGTTGTGCAGGTGTTTGGCCAACAAGAGGCAATAAAATGCTCTGAGCTGTCTGGCAGTTAACAATCCTATTCAGGTTTGGGGGAAGTGACAGCCATTTTCACCAGGTAAACTACAAGTGTGGCTCACAGTTATTGAGCCCCAAAGTCCCATCAACCTTTTGATAGAACTCTTTTAATTATTACATGCTAGAATTGGTTCTCGGCAGAAATTCAAATCAAAACTGCAGTCCAAATTACACCTGTTAGAATGGCTATTAGAAAAAAGAGATAACAGGTTTTGGCAAGGATGTATTGAAAAGGGAAACCTTGTAAACTGCTGGCGGGAATGCACTTTGGCATAGACACTATGGGAAATAGTATGAGGTTCCCCACTTATGAGTGTATATTCAAAGGAAATGAAAAGAGGGTCTTGATTTCATATTCCCATGTTCATTGTAGTATTATTTATAACAGCCAAAATATGGAAACAATGTGACAGTAGATAATGGATAAAGAAGATGTGGTGTATGCCTGCAATAAAATATTATTCAGTTACTAGTGGCCCGGTGCACAAAATTTGTGCACATTAAAAGGGTATTAATTAGAGGAAATATTTTAATAGTGCTATTTGCCCTTTCTCTATAATAAAAGTGTGACAGATAAAAGGTAATGAGTACAATGTATATGAAAATAATACATAATTCCATTAATAAATAAATGATAACAAAATGATATAACAATAACAAACTCATGATATAAAAAACAACATTGATGCAAATAATGACTGATAAAGTGATTAAACTTATTCTACTATCTCCCTCTATACCATATTAACAGTGAAAACACTTTTAGTGTGCTTGACTAATTTCCTTTAGGAAAAAGTATTTACAACTTTAACTTTGACATCACATGTTCTTCGAACTCAAAAGAAAGCAACATAATAACTGACCATGTGTGAAAATGGGTTCAGGTAGGAATATTCCTACTCTATCTAGTGTTTGTCCTTGTGATTTATTAATAGTCATTGCAAATGCTGGAATCACAGAAAACTTTGGTTGAATTAATTTAAATGGGAAGCCAGTGTCAGATGGGGAAAATCAATTCTTAGAATCAGAACAACCTCTACCTCTGCAGATCCTTTTAATACTTCAGCTTCGATAATGTTAGGGAGTAATCTTTTGAGAATAAATCTGGTACCATTACAAAGACCCCATTTACTATTAAGATTTCTCAATAGCATGATGATTACACCCACTTTCAATTTTAATTTATGACACTGCATTCCTGAAGGAGTAATACTATTAAGAAATCCAATGGGAAATTTTTCATTTTCAGCATCATTTATTTTTGGTTTTGTTTTTTTAAATCTTTATTGTTCAGTTTATTCATTACATTGTTCCCTCTTTTTTCGCCGATAGCTCCCCTCCACCCGGTACCCATCCTACCCTCCGCCCTTACCTCTTCCTCCCCAATATTCTCTCCCATAGTTGCATGATTTTTGTCCAGTCTCTTGTTGAACCTCCCATACCCCTTTTCGCCCCAAGAATTGTCAGTCCATTCCCTCTCTATGTCCATGATTCTGTTATATTCACCAGTTTGTCTTGTTCATCAGCTTATTAATTCACTTGAATTTTAGATTCATATGTTGATAGATGTGTATTTGTCGTTCAAAATTTACACTTTTATCTTCTTCTTCCTCTTCTTAAAGAATATCTTTCAGCATTTCATATAATATTGGTTTGGTGGTGATGAACTTCTTTAGCTTTTTCTTTTCTGCGAAGCACTTTATCTGACCTTCAATTCTGAATGATAGCTTTGCTGGATAGAGTAATCTTGGTTGTAGATTCTTGCTGTTCATCACTTTGAATATTTCTTGCCACTCCCGTCTGGCCTGTATCATTTCTGTTGAGAAATCCGCTGACAATCGTATGGGTGCTCCCTTATAGGTAACCATCTGTTTTTTTTCTTGCTGCTTTTAATATTCTCTCTTTGTCTTTTGCTCTTGGCATTTTAATTATGATGTGCCTTGGTGTGGTCCTCTTATGGTTCCTATATATTGGGGTTCGGTGCACTTGTTGGACTCCTAAGTCAATTTCTTTCACCAGGTATGGGAAGTTTTTGGACACTCTTTCTTCAAATAGATTTTCATTGTCTTGCTCTCTCTCTTTTTCTGGCACCCCTATAATTTGGATGTTGATATGCTTGAGGTTGTCCCAGAGGCCCCTTACACTATCTTCAATTTTTTGGATTCTTTTGGTTTCTTGCTTTTTCAGCTGAGTGGATTTTACCTCTTTGTATTTCAAATCTTTAACTTGGTTCTTGCGGTTCTCTAGAGGACTTTTAGGTCTTTCTGTAATATTTTTTATTTCTGTCAGTGTATGCTTAACTTCTGGTTGGTCCTTTTTCATATCCTTGAGGGTCTCATTCATATCCTTGAGGGTTTCATTCATTTCCTTGTAGGTCTTGCTTATTTCCTTGTAGGTCTTGGCCTTTTCTAGGAGCCTCATGAGAAACCCTATTGAATTCCATGTCCAGTCATTTTTTCCCCTCCATTTCTTTCACATCTGATTTCTTTCCATGTCTCTGCATGGTGGCTACTTCCCTGAGTTGGTCAATTAGTTTTTTGTGGTAGATGTCCTACAAGGGACAGTGGTTGAGCCTCCCCAATTACCTGAGGTAGATATGGGTTGCACAGTTTTGTTGAAGTTAAGCCCATGTTAATTGTTGTTAGCACTTGGAGGGGTTGACCTCCAGGCCAATTGTCTGTGATGTTCAGCTGTGCTCAGGTTGGGTGGGTGGAGTCTCTGGGCCAAGCAGACAGTGTCAGCTCCGCCCTATGTGGCCCCAGGGACTTTGTGCTGGTGGCAATGTCCGCCAGCACCTCTGAGAGAGAGCCGCTGCCGAGCTCCACCAGCTGCCAGAGAATTCAGACTCTCCTTAAATGAGTTTGCACCCCCAGTGGCTCACCAGGGTCGCAAAACAATGCAATCTGATGGTTTCCTGAATGAGAAAGCAAGTCATGAGTGCTCTCCGCGCAGTCACGCAGCAGCCCTGTTCCCAAGTTCATGTGCACTGCGCACAAGCTCACCTTTTCCACAAGCCGGCAGGCCCCTGCAGCACCTGAGCTTTGGTGTGACCTCCTACTGTCCAGTTTTTACCCCATATGATTGTGGGTTCCCTGACTTCTCCCAGAGCTGGGGGAATCAGTGCAGTGGGACATCTTTGTCTCCCCCATTCAAGAAAAGTGGCCAGTTTCAGCCGCCCGCCCTATCCGCTGATGCACACTCCAAACCTCTCTCTGCGCGTATCTTCAATACTGTCCTCAGCTGCTCCTCTGAGTCACAGTGTCCTATCTTCTTTTTTATTTGTGGAATTTTCACTCAGCCAGCTTTCTGGTGATTCTGGATGGTGTTTGTTCTGTCGTTAAGTTGTAGTTTTGAAATTGCTGTGTGGGGTAGCAAGATAGGTGTTTACCTATGCCGCCATCTTGGTTCTCCCCTCTCTTGCTCTCTCTCTTTTTCTGGCACCGCTATAATTCCGATGTTGGTATGCTTGAGGTTGTTCCAGAGGCCCCTTACATTATCTTCAATTATTTGGATTCTTTTTGCTTCTTGATTTTCTGGCTGAGTGGATTTTGCTTCTTTGTATTTCAAATTTTGACTTCGTTCTTGTGGTCCTCTGGACTGCTTTTAGGACTTTGTGTAATATTTTTTTATTTCAGTCAGTGTATGCTTAATTTCAAGTTGGCCTTTTTTCATATCCTCGTAAGTCTTGTTCATCTCCTTGTAGGTCTCGGCCTTTTCTAAGAGCCTCTTGAAAAGCCTTATAACCGTGGTTTTGAACTCTATGTCTAGTCATCTTTTTTCCTCCATTTCTTTCACATCTGATTTCTTTCCATTTCTATGCATTGTGGCTGCTATCCTGAGTTCGTCCATTAGCTTCGTGTGGTAGATGTCCTCTAAGGGACAGTGGCTCAGCCTCCCCAGTTACCTGAGGTGGATACTCTTACTGCAATCATTTATGGGTTGTACAGTATTGTTGAAGCTAATCCCAGCTTATTGTTGTTAGCACTAGGAGGGTTTGACTTCTAGGCCAATTGGCTATGAAGGTAAGCTGTGTTCAGGTTGGATGGGTGGAGTCTCTGGGCTGAGCAGGCAGCATCAGCTCTGCCTTATGTGGCATGTGGGTCTCTGTGCTCAATGGTAATGGCTGCAGGCACCTCCGAGAGAAAGCTGCTGCTGGTCTCCACCTGTTGCCAGACACTCTGCCTCTCCCCAAATGAGTCTGCACACCTAAAGTCTCGCCCAGGGTTGTAAAACAAAGCAGTCTGGTGGTCTCCTGAACGAGGGAGCAAGTCATGAGTTCTCTCTGTGCGGTCGCGCACTTCTGTTCCCAAGTTTACAGGCAAATTACTCTCCCAAGTTACACGCACTCTCCTCAAACTCGCAGGCCTCTGCCTCGCCTGGGGTTTAGCTTGCCTTCTCTGGACCTTGGACCTCGCCTGGAACTGGGGAATCAGTGCAATGGGATGCCTCCACCCTCCCTGTTGGAGAAAACCAGTCGGGTTTGCTGCCGCCCGCCCTTTACCACTCGTGCGCACACGGCTCCGAATCTCTCTCTGCGTGTATCTTCAAGACTGCGCTCTGCCATTCCTCTGAGTCACAGTGTCCTATCTTTACTTTTATCTGTGGAATTTTCACTCAGCCAGCGTTCTGGCGGTTCTGGATGATGTTTGTTTTGTTGTTAAGTTGTAGTTTTGGAATTATTGTGTGGGGCAGCAAAATAGGTGTTTACCTATGCTGCCATCTTGGTTTCACCTCTCAGGATCATTTGTTGAGTCAATGGAATCATCACTCAATAGGTGTCAAAATCTCCATCAAGTATATTCAAAATTTCTTCATTTAATTTTTGAACATGCTCAGTTTTTGGCCAAAGAATTGCACATTTAGATATATTTTTCATGTTATCTATAGAGGATATACTATTTCCAAAGGTGGTTTCAATAATAGATCCATTACAAATCATTTTATGGAGAATTTCAATAATGTCCATTCCTAAATGAATACCGCTATCAAGTTTGCCATCTCCAAGTTTTTTTTTTTCTTTAAAAATTTTTTTTTCTTTACTTAAAAAAACACAAACAAACCCTTTTATCGAGGGCTGACTTTCAATAGATTGCAGTGGGGGAGCTGCTCTGCTACGTACAAAACCCCGACCCAGAAGCAGGTTGTTTACGAATGGTTTAGCACCAGGTTCCCCACGAACGTGCGTTGCATGAAGGGCATGAGGGGGGCCCCTTTTCTGGCCGCGCCCCGTCTCCCAGGATGAAGGTGTCTCCGCACTGGGCCCTGGTCCCGAAACGCGACGAAGTGTGACACCACGCAAAACAATGCAATCTGATGGTTTCCTGAATGAGAAAGCAAGCACTGAATGAGAAAGCCCAATGGCGCAGCAAAGCCATTGGGCACAAAGGTCCTGGACAGGTGGGAACAGCGGGGGACCGGCTATGCGAGGCCAACAGAGACTTCCGGGGACCTCTGTATCATTCTGCCTGGGTGGGAATCTGACTTAGAGGCATTCAGTCATAATCCCACAGATGGTAGCTTTGCCCCATTGGCTCCTCAGCCTGCCATCTCCAAGTTTTATTAACCATTCTCTATAAGCACAATCCTCTAATATCATATTTGTTTTAAGAGACAACTTTGTGAAACATCTCCAAACATCACAGTACTTTAAACTCTCTCCTGCTGTGCACCTGCCACCAGAACCATATTTCCCAGCATTCTTGGTGCTCTCCACACTCTGCACGAACCAAGAGCACTGTGAACTTTCTCCACCTGGTGGTGGCCACCAGGGTCTCTGCACACCCAAGAGACTGGCAGCCAAGCCCCCACCCCCATCGTGGGTGCTGGGCTGGGGTCATGCAGCGACTCTTGGGTCTCACACAGCGACGGCCACCAGGGTATCTGCATGCTCCAGAGGGCAGCAACCAGTTCTGACGTAGGTGCTGGGCTGGGGGCCCAAATTGCTGCTTGTCTTACAGCCTGTCTTGCATCTGGCGCTCATTACCCAAGGTGCCACGGGCTCTCATTTGCATGTGACTCACTCACAGTAACTGTAAGGAGGGATCTCATAGGCCCTTAAGTACCGTGTGGGCAGAGCTTATAGCGTGGTGCTTGCTTACACAGCACTGTTGCCACGTACCTGCTGGTCAGGCCCTTGTGTGCTGGCCACACCCCCTGTCTGCTGGCCATGCCCCCTTGTGCTCACTACGCCCCCTGTCTTCAGGCCACGCCTGCTGCCCATGTGCCCTGTCTGTGTCCCCTGTCTGCACCCCCTGTCACACCCCCTGTTCATGCCCCCTGTCCCCTGGTGATGCCCCCTGTCTGCTGGACATGTCCTCTGCTCATGATAGACTAGAAGCTAGCAGAGGTACGGTCAATTTGCATGTTACTCTTTTATTAGATGGGATTAAAAAAAAGAAAATAAATCCTGCCATTTGCAACAACGTAGGTAGGGTATTATGCTATGTGAACTAAGATAGACAAAGACAAGTACTGCATGGTATCACTTATATGTGGACCTTTAAAAAAAGTTCAAACTCACAGAAACAGAGAATAAAAAGGTTGTTTCTGGAGGCTAGAGCCAGTGGGAGGGGACCAGTCCATGGGGATGAGTAGGAGAGGTGGTGGACAGAATGTGGGAAGCAGAAATGGGGACTGTGGAAGGGCTGGGCTATTGGCTATGTCAGGATCTAGGGGAGAAAGAGGGAAGGTCATGGAGGAGAGGAGCTCAGGGGAGTGAGAAGCAGGGTTGAGAGCATGCTCACTGCTGTGTGGGTGGGTGCATGTCCCTGCTGGACAGTGACCACAAATCGAGTTCCTGTGAACAACACCCATTCACGATGTCACGGTTGTGTAGGTTCCATATCCCACATGACCTCTCTGGGTTAAGTACGCGTGTGGCCAGGTCTCTGTTCCTCACTGAGTTTACTGCCAGGCTCATCCACTTGGTTGTGTGAAGGCAGATTCCTACACATTTGGGACTGAGGTCCCCATCTCCTTGCTGGCTGCCAGCTGGAGCCTCCTGAGCTCCCAGAGGACGCCTGCAGTCCCGGACTGTGGCCCCCACAGAACAACAGTCCTTCCCCGACATGGAGCCAGGCTGACTCCCCTAAACCTCATCTCTCCTGCCGCACCCCTGCCTCCAGCCAGAGAAATTACTCTGTTTCAGGGTCTATATGCCTTGATTGGCCCACCAGATCGCCCAGGACAGTGTCCCCATCCAAGGTCCTTACCCTTCATTACCTCGCCCACGTCCCTTTGCTAAGTCAGGAAACATGCTCAAAAGCTCCATGGATTCTGGCTGGACATCTCTGGGGACCACTGTTCAGCCTTCCACATCTGATTTTATTGAAATCATCGAGGATCAAAGAGGGAGTGCTCTGGGGAAGGGTGACAGTGAGCCAGGAGCTGAAAGAATTCAGGAATGGCCTCCGGGCCCACAGCGAATATCTACCAGGAGGAGACTTGAGACTCCAATCTGATGGCAGAAGATTCATAGAAAACGTTCAGGGATGAGAGAGGGACATGGGGTACCAGGTCTGGGGAGGCGAGACATCCCATAGGAAAATACTTCAGAGAGAGCTGTGTCTCAGAGAGACCTAGGTTTCCCTCAGAGCTGCGAGGTGCAGGGGCCTGGGAGGTGCACTTTGGGCTGGTCCTGGGCTGAGAACCCTGAGAAGGGCAGTGGGAAGGTTTCAGGAGTTGGGGAAGTGTTGTGCGAGGAGACAGTGTGTGTGTCGGGAGGGTTCCTGTGGAGAGGAGCATGTATGATGTTTGGGAGACTGAGTGACTGAGACAAATGGCAATAGGACAGAATGAAGTTAGTCCTGGTGGCTTCAGGGCTGATGGTGGTGGTGAATGTGAGAGAGAGGAGGTGGGAGGAGCACAGTTTTGGGGCTCTCACTTGGGCTGTGAGGGTGAAGATGAGGAGGGTTAGGGTGGTTGGTCTTCATTGCAGTGTGTGAAGCCTTTCTGGATCCGGAGGTGTATGCCTGAGGGAAAGGAGGGTCTTAGAGGATGTGCTGGGCTCACTCTGGACCCCGAAAGAGGGACTGTGCTCACAGGAGGTCTCAGGGATAGCTTGGGGTTGGAGCTGTGACCTCTGGGGCACCACATGTGACCCTTGTCACAGGGGCCCATCTGCTGTCCTTCTGGGGGACCAAAGGCCATAGGAGCTGTGCTTTAGCCCAATAGTCCCAATGTGCATCTCCACACAGTGGAAGATGGTGCAGACATTGAGATGTTGTTCTCAAATATGAGATGATTTTATTTCAAAAACTGAGTTTGAAAAAAAACAACAACCAGAAATAGCGAGTAGAAGAAAATGTTTCTAATTTTCAGGTTTCCATGGTGCTGTCCTCAAAAGATTGAAGAGAGGGGTGGCAGTGAGGATGGAAACCTCAGAGATGGCTTATGGCTCCTGCGCATCTTCTTAGTCAATCCCTGTTGTGTCCTGACCTTGACACTGTGGAACCCACGAACCCCCAAAGCTTCTCTGTCCCCCCTTGGATACCCAGACTTCAAGCCAGCGCCCTGGGACACACACACACACACACACACACACACACACACACACACACACACACACACCACAGCTCCTGTCAGGGCCAGGCAGCCTAGGGAGCAGCACGGCAGCGCCTCTGTGTGGCCACGGGGCTGAGGACAGAAGAGCCTGCTCCCCTTTCTGTTGCTCAACCAGTACCTCCCAGGGTCTCCCTCTGCTCCCAGCACCAGAACAGGGCTTTGACTGCTAGAGGGGAGCCCTGTCCTATGTCATATTCGCTGTGTAACGTGTTTCCCCAAATGTACACTGATGTTGATGCTTCCTCCCCATTGAGTCACCTTGGACGCTGCCTCAGGAAAGAGCCAGGTATCCTAGGCCATAACCACTGGCTTCCAGGTCCAGCTGTACTCCACAATCAAACTACCAGTCCTTGGACACCCAACAACCTGTCCCCTGTTCCCACTGCTGCCTCTGGAGCTAGAGCACCTTTCTCCAGGTAACAAGTGCCACTTGACTCAGAGCTTGGAATGGGGTGGGGCTGGGGTGTCAGGTCTGGGAAGGCAAGAATGCCCTGAGGAGGTCAGGATGGGGGGGAGTCAGCAAGCAGAGGGGTAGAGGTTTCAGGGAGGAGAACAGCAGGGGAGGGTGTGGCATGGGGACACCTGCTGGTGTTTGGAAGGTATCCTCCGGGTCACAGACAGCAAATGGCTGGGCTGCTCCTGTAGGAATGAGCCCTAGTCCCAAAATCCTGGGGTGTCCAGGGTCCCACTAACTGGGCCAGTACCCCTGCCAAGTCTGGGCCCAGCCCTAAGCAGCTGGCTGCACTGGCCTTCAGGGGTCCCTTCCTCCCCTGGGACAGGACAGGCCTCGGGCCAGGCCACAGGCCCTGAGGACCAGGCACTGCACCTGGGTGTGGGCTGGGCACCACATGGGGCGACAAGGACCTCAGCGAGAGGAGTGAGGCTGCCTGTTGCCCAGCAGAGGTCCTGTCACCCTCCACTGCATGAGGTCGGAGGACTCTGGGGTCCCATCTCTTTCCTCTGTGCTGACCCACTCACTGCCTCCTCAGGCAGGACCCTCCCCACTTTTCTCCCTGCTCCCCCCATCCCTGAACATAGGAACTCCGGAGCCTCAGCCCTAAGCCTCATTCCTACCCCGACAGCTGAGATAGGACTCTGGGGGTGCTACAGGCTGAATTCATAGGTGGACACCTCTCCCCAATGTGATGGTATTTGGAGGGGAGTCTTTGGAAGGCAATTGCAATATAAGGGTGTAGCGCTGAAAACGGAAACTCCAGAGAGCTGCGAGCCACATGTGGGGACACGGTGAGTGGACGGGCATCTGTGACCCAGGAGTGGCCCTCACCAGACACTGAATCTTCTGGCACCTTGATTTAAACTTCTCAGCCTCTAGAACTGGGAGAAATAAGCTTTGTTATTCATTAGTCAGGCTATGGTTCTGTTTAAGCTGCTGAACAGGCAGGGGGTCCACAAGGGAAGGACTGTCCAGAACCCCATGTGTGGCAGCTGAGCCATGGCTGCCTCTGGGCACCAGTCATCCATGACCCCAAAATCTAACCAGACCCCAACCCAAAGGACATCAGAGGCAGGTGCTGAGCTCTGTGGGAGACTAGAGTCTGGGGGCACTGAGCATCAGACTTGAGGAGGGGCTAAGGAAATGAAGACCAGGTGGCAGGTAACAAAATCACACATCAGAGGAAAAGCATTTATGGCCTGAGTTGTGTCCCTCAAAATTCTCATGTTGAGGCATCAACCCTCCAATGTGACTGCATTTAGAGACCGAGATCTTTAAGGTTAAATGAGGTCATGGGGTAGGCTCTCATTGGACAGGACAGGTGGTTTATAACAGAAATATATCAGATACCTACACTCCCCCCCCCACCTCCCTGCACACACAGAGGAAAGGCCACGGTAAGACATGGGAACAAGACAGCCATCTCCAAGCTAGGAAGAGGGCCCTCAACCAGAAACCATTGCCTGGCACTTTGATCTTGGACTGGAAGCCCCCAGAACTGTGAGAAAATAAACTTGTAGTGTTTCAGCCAACCGGTCAGTGGTGTTTGCTTATGGCAGCCCCATCGGCCTGAGACAGGTTCCAAACCAAACACAGTGACCCTCTCCCCATCTCAGATCAGCTGTAAGGAGCCTGGTCCTCATTTACTCACTCCTTCATCCACTATGATGTCAGAAGGCCTCTGTGCCAGGCTTCACCTTAAGCCTGGGAAACATTTCCTGAAAACAGATACCTGCTTTCCTGATGGTGACAGTCTGACAGGAGAGACAGACAATATCAAGAACATAATCATAGCAGAGAATTCTATGGTCTGTGTTCCTGCTATTGATCCCTGGGCAACAAAAAATCCCACAGTAAAACAACCTTTTATTCTCTCCCGTTCTCTGGTTGACTGTGCTCAGTGGGCAGTTCTTCTGCTCCGTGTCCATGGGGTTGGGCTGCAGTCACTGGGGCCTTGATTGATCCAGAACATTCTAGAAGGTCCTTGTTTGGGCCACAGCTGGGGATGGCTGTCGTTGGGAGCTCACTGGGGCTGTTAACCAGGTGGCCTAGGGCACTCTCCACTGGCTTTTCCACCTATTGTGGCTGCTCCCAGCCAGAGCAAGGGCATGGGTGTGTTCCATGTGCCCAATTCAGAAACCACAAGGCATCTTATGTCCCAGCTCAAAGGCCAGGCAATGCCCCCTTCCTCAGTTTCTAATTATCAGAGCAAGTCCCAGATGCAAGGGGAGGGATACAGGCCCTACCTCTACCTAGGGGATGGAGAGGTCACCTGGCTAAAGGGCATGTGGGGAGGGGGAGTGTGGTTAAGCCATCTTTGGAGAAAGAATATTTCAAGGTATGTTAGAAAGTGATAGAAGATACAGAGGGAAACAAATTCACAGTAATCAATCAATGCGTGGTGATGGCAGAGGTGACATTTTTTATTTATTTTCATTTTTAAATGACACTTCACAGTCAATCTTATATTAGTTTTAGGTGTACAATATAGTGGGTAAACATTTATATAATTTACAAAGTGATTCCTGATAAGTCTAGTCCCCCCTGGCACCATGCATCATTATTACAATATTATCAACTATACTAGAGGCCCAGTGCATGAAATTTTTGCACGGGGGGCGGGGAGCAGGAGCATGGTGTCCCTCAGCCCAGCCTGCACCCTCTCCAATCTGGGACCTCTGGAAAGATGTCTAACTGCTGGTTTAGGCCCAATCCCACAGGGTATCCTTCACAATCCAGGAGTGCTGGCTCCCAACTGCTTGCCAGCCTGCCAGCCTGATCACCCCCTAACCACTATACTACCTGTCTGATCGATACCTAACTGCTCCCCTGCTGCCCAATTGCCCCCAACTGCCCTCCCCTGCTGGCCCAGGAGCCCCCAACTTCCCTCCCCTGCAGGGCTTATCCCTCCCAACTGCCCTTCACTGCTGGCCTGATTGCCCACAACTGCTCTCCTCAGGTGGCCATCTTGTGCTGGCCATCTTGTGTCTACATGGGGGCAGCCATCTTTGACCACCTGAGGTCAGCCATCTTGTGTGTTAGAGTGATGGTCAATTTGCATATTACCTCTTTATTATATAGGATTTTCTATAGTTTGCTTTACATTCCCAGCACTAGTTTGTAATTGCCAATTAAAAATTCTCTTTTTTTAAGTTATATCATTGTTTTAATTTTTATTTTTGATAACTAAAAATGTTGAATATTTAAAATAAGAGTTTTGACTGTTTGAATTATTTCCTTAGTGAATGTTCATCTATTTTTTCTGTCACTCTCTAGCCTCTACAAGATGGCAAGTTTGAAATTCTTCACCCCTTCACCTTTTTCCTCCAATTCAAACCCCCTCTCCTCTAACAAATACCAGTTTGGTCTCTGCATCTGGGTCTGTTTCTATTTTGTTTTTTCATTTATTTTGGTTTTTAAATTTTACATATAAGTCACTTCTTTCACTTAGAATAATACTCGATAAATCCATCCATGTTGTTACAAGTGATAAGATTTCATCCTTTTTATGGCTGAGTAATATTCCATT
Source organism: Antrozous pallidus (assembly GCA_027563665.1). Classification (NCBI taxonomy): domain Eukaryota; kingdom Metazoa; phylum Chordata; class Mammalia; order Chiroptera; family Vespertilionidae; genus Antrozous; species Antrozous pallidus. The sequence goes on from CM050517.1 coordinate 23,169,697, forward strand.
ATATGTGCATAGATCTTCTATGACTGTATTACTGTCAATATCTCCTTTTATATTCATCACTATTTGCTTTACATGTGCATTTAGGTGCTCCTATGTTGGGTGCATTAATGTTTACAAGGGTTATATTCTCTGGTTGGATTGATCCCATTATCATTATGAAATGTTCTTGTCTTTTATTAGAACCTTTATTTTAAAATCTATTTTATCTGTTGTAGTATTGCTACCCCCAGCTTTTAGTTTGTTTGTTCCTATTGGCATGAGATCTCTTTATCTCTTTATTTTTGGTCTGTATTTTTTCATCTGAATTCAATATCTTGTAGACAGCATATATAAGTGTCTTGTTTTCTCATCCACTCAGCTACCCTGTGACTTTTGATGAGAGCATTTAATGCGCTTACATTCAAAGTGAATGTCAATAGGTATATAGTTTTTGCCATTTCATTATTAAGATTTATGTCTTTTTTCCCTTATTTTTTTAAAAGAGAATTTCCTTTAACATTTCTTGTAATACTAATTTTTTGCAGGGAAAAAATTCCTCACCATCCTACAAAGAGCAAGCGAGTAGCTCTCTAGATGGGATGTCCTTTATTGGTCACTTGGTTTCCAGCCAAATCTGAGTGCCTGCAAATTACCAAAGTTCCAGGGTCAGATCTTTGCTCTATTTGAGTCTTGACATCCTTATCCATCCCTCACCCCAGCAACGGAACCCTCTTTTAACAGGGGGAGAATCCCATACATAAAGAGACTTGGTGAGAGGCAGATATCATGTCCCTCCATAAAAGAGGGAAACCCACATCCTCCAACAATTATGCATCTGGATACTTAACCACATGCCAGACTCTGACTCAGGACCAGGTTACACAGAGAGGCTGGCACTGTGCAGGCTGCATTTGGCAAGGGTGGTGGGAATGGCAGTGACAGTGTAGGTGTCAGGAGGAGCAGAGGTAGCTGTCCTTGCCACAGGGCCAGAGTTCAGCATCAGGGTCAGTGGTGTGAGCAGTGACATCTGTGCCTAGTAGCAGGGCACTGGCTCCTATATCCATTAATATGAGCCAGTACCCCTACCTGGGCTGAATGTGGATCAGTTTCTGGCTGTGTGACCTGAAGCCTGTGGTTTTCCCCAAAAAACTATTAGACCCCAATATCTATCTATCTATCTATCTATCTATCTATCTATCTATCTATCTATCTACCTACCTACCTACCTACCTATCTATCCATCCTATCTAATAAAGAGTAAATATACTAATTGACCTCACACCATTGCAAAGATGGCAGCACCCACAGCCAATAAGGAAGGAATATGCTAATTGACTGACCCGCCCTCACAGATGGCAACACCCATAGCCAATAAGGAGGGAATATGCTAAGTGCTGCCCCGCCCTCAAAGATGGTTGCACCCACATCCAATAAGAAAAATGCTAATTGACTGCCATGCCCTCAAAGATGGCAACACCCACAGCCACAAGATGGCAGTGCCCAGTCCCCTCAGCTCCTAGTGCCTGCTTCTGGAGTTCCCCATTCCTCTCAGCCCCCCAGGGCTGACCTGAGGTGCAAGCAAGTCTCAGATGGTGACTGCCTGGCTGCACAGTGCCGCTGATGGCTCAGGTAACCAGGGATGGCCAAGTCTTTGGCTGCTGGCAGTGGTTACAGCAGAGGTGTGTTAGGATATTGCCTTCCCGTAATCCCTGGGTCGCCCTCCAGCCCTGAGGGTTCCCAGACTCTGAGGGACTTCCCTCCAGTGCATGAATTTTCATATACTGGGCCTCTAGTGCATGTGTGTGTGTGTATTTTATATTTTATAAAATCTATTTTATATCTAAACTAGATGCTCTGTGCACAAAATTTGTGCACGGGCAGAGGGGTCCCTAATCCTGGCCTGCACCCTCTCTAATTCGGGAAACCTCAGGAGATGTCCAACTACTGGTTTAGGTCCAATTCTGCAGAGATCAAGCCTAAACCAGCAGTCAAATATCCCTCTTCCAATCTGGGAACACTGACTCCTAACGGCTTGCCTGCCCAATCACCCTTAACTGCTCCCCTGATTGCCCCTAACTGCTCCACTATCTGATTGCTCCTAATCACCTCTGCCTGCCTGCCTGATTGCCCCTAACTGTTCCCCACAGCCTGATTGCTCCTAACTACTGCCCTGCCATCCCGATCACCTCTAATCTCCTTTGCTTTTGCCTCTGCACCCAGGATGCAGGCTTCCCTCCTTCTAGCCAGCCACAGGCACCAGGGACTGCAGGCAGCTTTCTCCAGGCCAGTCCCAGGCAACCAGGATTGCAGGCGGCTTCGCCCAGGCTTGGCTTTGTCAGGAAGGATGTCTGGAAGACATCCAGTCTAATTAGCATATTACCCTTTTATTATATAGACTAGAGGCCCAGTGCACAATATTTGTGCATGGGGGAGGTCCCTCAGCCCAGCCTGCACCCTGTCCAATCTGGGACCCCTCAAGGGATGTTCAACTGCCTGTTTGGTCTGAACCTGTTGGCTCCCAACTGCTCAACTGCCTGCCTTCCTGATTGCCCCCAACTGCTTCTGTCTGCCATCCTGATCACGCCCTAACCATTCCACTGCCAGCTTGATTGATGCCTAATTGCTCCCCTGCCAGCCTGTTTGCCTTAACTGCCCTCCCCTGCAGGCCTGGTCCCCCCCAACTGCTCTCCCCTGCAGTCCCAGGTCCCCCTCAACTGCCCTTCCCTATAGGCTCGGTCAGCCCCAACTTCCCTCCTCTGCCAGCCGGGTCACTCACAACTCCCCTCCCCCCCTACAGGCTTGATCCTCCCCAACTGCCCTCCCTTGCAGACCTACTCCCTCCCAACTACCCTCCCCTGCTGGCCATCTTTTGGTGGCCATCTTGTGTCCACATGGGGCAGCCATCTTTGACCCCATAGGGGCAGCCATCTTGTGTGTTGGAGTGATGGTCAATTTGTATATTACTCTTTCATTAGATAGGATTAAAATAGCCTGGGATTCCATTGTTTGCTGAAGAAATATGCCCAGGGAACAGTTTCAGAGAGCAAACCTTCAGTGATGTTATCATTGGAACCCAGGGCCCATGTCCTAACACTTCCACCTGACTCTACCCCATGGCAGAGAGAATGACATGTAATTCCCAACATTATATCTCATAAGTGGTGATAAATGCCTTCCCTTCCCTTTCTGAGGAAAAAATAAAAGGCTTAAATGTGGATTGAAAATGCCTCCCCATCCTGAACTTTGGCACTCACCTCAGTGGTTCCCAGGCTGGCTGAGGCTCAGGATTGCTTGTGAGTTTCTTACAAAACCCCAAGCCTCTCCCAGACCCACAGACCCAGAGAATTAGGCACAGACCAGGAACCACCTGTGTATCAACCCTGCAGGTGAGGCTGACACACAGATACGGGGAGTCTTGGTCTGTGTTCTCACTGCTCAATGTGGGATCTGAAGACCAGCAGCATCAGCACCTTGTGCTAGAGCCAGATCTCACACTCTGCTCCAGTTGTCCTGAGCTAATAAGAGGTCCAGGTGGTTCCTCCGCACAGGAACGCTGGGGGCTCTGTGATCTCTGTGCCTTCTGGACCGAGACAGAACAGTGCAGTCAGCTCTGGTTTGTGGTCTGACCAGATGGCTCAGCACTGGGTCCTGGATTCAGTCCTTCTTCCTTGGTCTCCTCTAGCCATTAGTCACTTGGTGACCTCGTCCATTCTCAGGACTTTAAATGTTATTTATCTGTGTTGCCTGCTTCCCAAGTCTGTTTCTCCAAACATCTCTCCTGACCCCAGATTCGTTTGTCCAACTGCCAATGTGATGACTCCCTTGTGTTGCTTACAGACACTCCGCTCCAGCATCTCTTAAAATGAAGGTGTGTGATGCCCCTCAAATAGGCTGCTTCAGAGTCTCCCCATCTCTGCTAATGGGAACTCTGTCTCTCTACTTGTATCCTCTGAGGTTTTTGGTGATCTTGACTCCTTTCTCACATGCCTCAGATTAACCATTAGGCACACTCTAAAGTCCATCTTTAGAAGGAACCAGAACTCCAGCACCCCCTCTCTTTCAACCATTCAGGCCCTGAAAGCATCTCCAGCCTGGAGCCCCTTACAGCCTTCTCCTGTGTCCCCACTGCCCCTCACCTCCCACGTGTTCTCAGCTCAGCAGCCAAAGTGATCCTTTAAAGGGGGTATGAGGACAGGCCTCTCCTGCTCTAAACTCATGGCTCCCTCCTCACTCAGCACAGTCTCTGCACTTCTTCTGTCCTCCAGGCCCAGTAAGTCTGGCCTTGTCTTTATCTCATCTCCGTTACTCTCTGCTCCATTTCCACACTGGCCTCCTCCCTCTTAAACCAGACACACTCCTGCCCCAGGCCATTCCCACTGGAGTTTCCTTGCTGGAAAGGACTTCCTTCCCACACCCTCAGGGATAATTCCTCATGTTCTTCAATGCTTTCCTCAAGCTCCCTTCCCAGTGAGGCCCCCACTCACTGGCCACCCAAATCAAACAGCCATGCTCTAGCAGGTTTAGCTCAATAGATAGGGGGTTGGCCTGTGGACTGAAGAGTCCCAGTTGGATTCTGGTCAATGTCACATGCCTGGGTTGCAGGCTCCAGCCACAGTAGGGAAAGTGCAGGAGGCAGCTAATCAATGACTTACTCCTATCATTGATGTTTCTATATCTCTCCCTCTCCCTTTCTCTCTGAAATCAATAAGGTATATATATAAACAAACAAAACAAACAAACAAAAAAAAATAAACACCCATGGTCCATGTGCTCCGAAGCCACACTTGAGATTGCCTTCCCCAGAGTATTTTTTCTCAGAACAGTTACCCCTTGTTACAAGGACACCTCCTTGTTTACTGTGCGTTTTCATTCACCCCATTTCTTCCCACACAACATAAGTCCCATAGGAAAGCAGGTTTTATGATTTTCCTTCATTGTTCCCCACATGCAGAAACACTGTCACACATCTGCCACCCAACTAGTATTGGTTCATGAATGATCAGTATAGAGCACCTCCCTGTGCTAGAGACACATCTTCATTAATGTGGCCTCAGACCACAGCTGTCCCCTGGCAGCTACAGCAGAGTGAGCTCTCACATGCACATCAGTGTATCTGTTCTTCCCACAGAGTGACTCTCCCTGAACCTACAGGAGAATCTCCTTCAGAAATCCCAGGGTTCCCACTACAGCCAGCATTGGAGAGCATGGCTGGGCAGGGAGAGAGGGTAGGCACGCAGAGCAGAATTCCAATAGGAACATATGTAAGATAACCAATTACAGGACCCCTCCTCTCTGCTAATTCTAGAACCCGGTTGCTTGGAGAGTTTAGGCAAAGATGGAAAGAACAATCATTTCCTAGAAGGAGCCAAGAGCAAAATGAGACTGAACATTTATCTCTCCAGACCACGGACTCTTGTGTGTAGGGACCCCTGAGGCTTGTGGGCACAATGACAGACAATTCACCTCTGGCTGATTGTGGACAGGGGACACTCAAAAGAAGAAATAGACCAAAATTCACAACAAGAATACAATACGCAAAGTCCTCTACACCACCACCACCAACAAAAAAACAACAAATACAGTCCCAGATGAGGGCTGAGGGCTGGACCCAGGCCGGAGCCTAGGCTGACCCGCACATGGGAAGGCCTTGCTCCCCACGGTTTTGGAGATGTTCCTCATGAGGTGAATTTACAAAGCCTGGTGATGTTGGAGTCCTTGTGATGGAAAGTCCTGGTGGGACAAGGTTCTACTGAAGGGAGAAGGACAAAGGAGCAGAGAGGTGACCCAGCTGAAGAGAGATCAGGAACCAATTGGGCACAGCCCTGACCACACTCGGTCCTCACAGCCTCTCCTGTCCCCGCTGCAACAGCTTCAACACAGCAAACACACAGGACCTGACAAGTTCTCAATGTTTCGCTTTAATTCCTCTCAAATTTTAGGATCTTCTTCTTTAATTTTTAAAAAATATATGTTTTTATTAATTTTCCGAGAAAGGAAATAAGAGGGAGAGACAGACTGAAACATCGAAGATGAGAGTCATCCATTTGTGCCACTTGCAGGACCCGGGTGCGAACTGAGCTGAAATCTGGGCATATGCCCTGAAAGGGAATCCAACCACGACTTCCTGGTTCCTGGGTGAACACTCAGCCACTGAGGCACAGCAGCCGGGCTGTTCTCCTTTAATGAGTCCATCACCCCTTCATGGCAAGAAGTGAAGAAGAATGCATATCCAGCCTCTTATTTCAATCAGGCAGTAAGAAGCTGCAGCTGAGCGCACCAGGAAGTACAAATAGGAATGGGGAGGGTCGGCTCCACCTCTCCTGGACAGGAAAGGCTGGGGATGGGGTTTGATGGACAGGGGTGGGTCAACCTCCCCATCCTCACATTCTGCTGATAGAAACATTCATATTCAGATGCAGTTTGCAGAAAGAAATCAGAGGCTCTTGAATCACAAAGTGGGAGCGTGAACAAATCGCCCATCACTCAGTCCCCGACAGGTGCCTCACGCTGTGGAACAGAATGATGAAGAACAAATGCAGTTCAGTGGCTGTCAGCAGTGACATTCTCAACCGCCCACTGCAGGCTCAATATGTCCCAAAGAGTCCCCATCACCAGGTCCCTCCCATTTGCCCCAACCCCTGCTGTCATCAGAGTCTCACGATTAGAAGCCGTGAGAGATACATCAGAGCCCTGGGCACTATCGCTGCCTGGGGTAGAACAAAACAGGACGGGGTCAGAGTCCCCAGGAGGAGACTAAGGGAGGAACCAGGGCCGTGAGGTCCCCCATGGGATCCAGTCTGTACTATCATAGGATCTCAGGGGTCACCCCTCTATACTCACTGGCAGCTTGAGCATAGCTCCCTCCTTGTCCACCTGTGGGAAGAAAACATCCTGTGAGAAGACAGGGAGGAGGCAGGGCCATGAGGTCCTAAAGGAACTCCTAATCCTGGAGCCCAGAGAAACTTCCAGAACTGAGACTACAGAACCAGGGCAGGATCAGGAAACCTAAGGAAACTACACGTGAGGGGACTGGACCAACCATGCTCCGGGAGGTCTGTCCTCAGCAGGGACCTTGCACTCTGACCCGTGAGGGCTGGGAACCAGGCCCCCTCACTAGAATCATCAAGGTGATAAATGTGTCCCTCATTTTAACCTGTGTCTTACTTCTAGGCAACCACACGTGTGGGCATAGTACTTGTCATTAATGAAGCAGAACACACTTCTACCTGGGCTTTCAACCCCCAGTGAGACAAGACACTCAGGCCCCCACCCCTTCCCTACCTGAGCGATTCCTCCTCATCCACATCACAGCTCCAGTGACCAGAAAGACCAGAAAGGCTCCCAGGATGACCAGGCCCACAATGAGGGCCACTCGGGTTATGGTGGCCCAAGCAGTCGGCTCTGGGAAGGGAAGGGGAGGTGAGGGCCCTGCCCCCCACACCTCAGCCCCAATCCCACTGAAGTCCTCCAAGGCCCCTTCTTTCCTGAGACCTGGCTCTGTGCCCACACCCGTCCTCACCCCATCTCAGTGTCAGGGGCTCGGGCAGCCCCTCGTGCTCCACATGGCATGTGTATCTCTGCTCCTCTCCAGGGGCCACCACCAGGGCCGCCCACTTCTGGAAGGTCCCATCCCCCGCAGGCCTGGTCTCCACAAGCTCCATGTCCTGGGTCTGCTCCTCCCCATCACGCTGCCAGGTCAGGGTGATCTCCGCAGGGTAGAAGCCCCGGGCCCAGCACCTCAGGGTGACCTCACGGTCAGAGGTGGGGTGGTGGGTCACGTGTGTCTTTGGAGGGTCTGAGGAGAAGGGTGAGCATATTCAGGAATATGGCATTGTCAGGGGACCCTCCGGCAGCACTCGTGTGACTATCCTGAGAGCGAAAGGACACCTGGGGTGGGTGAGAAAACACACAAGCAGTCATCAGCCTAGACATAGCATCTGGAGATGATCTCTAGTCTTTAGGAAGTTCTAGACAGAGTGAATCAGTCCAGGGTGAGAGGCAGGTCTCAGGGGGGAGAAACGGATTTCTGGTCCTGTCCCGGTGGAGGCCAAATGACTCAGAAAAGTGGTGATCAGACCTCAGATACACTGGGTGAGGGCAGGGAACGGCCTGAGAGAGCAAGTCCCCCATGGGTTCCAGAGACACTACAGGGTCAATGGGAACTGCGGATCAGTTATTTTAGGCGTGGTCTCCCCTCTAATTGTTCTTCAGTACAGCACCCCTATTTGTCCCTGAGAGAAGGGTGGGTGTCACTGGATCTGAAAAGCCAGGCGGACTCAGTCTCCTGGCCCAAAGGAGGGGTGTTCTGACACCGATCCTGTGTCCTGTCTCCTCATTGAGCCCCAGCTCCAGGGCAGATGAGGGAGGCCCAAGGGCCCTGGTACCTGTGCGCTGCAGCACCTCCTTCCCCATCTCCAGGAACCTGCGCAGCCACTGCAGGCACTCCCCCTGCAGGTAGTGTCTCCATTCCTCAGCTACACCAGCCGCCTCCCACTTGCGCCAGGTGATCTGAGCCGCGGTGCTGGCCGCGGTCCAGGAGCGCAGGTCCTCGTTCAGGGCGAGGTAGTCGGTGCCGTCGTAGGCTAACTGGTCATAACCGCGAAGGAATCTGCCGTCCGGTCCCATGTCACAGCCCCACATCTCCTGCAGCGTGTGAGACCCTGACCCGCCCCAGGTCAGTGTCCCCCACTGAGCCCGCCCCGCCCCGCCCCACCTGCGGGGATTAAACAGAAACTAAAAGTAAAACCGGGTCCAAGTCAAACCCGGCTCCTCCCGAGTGTACGGGGTGGGGAGGGAGTGGGGAGCGAGGGGGTGACTCTCGCACTCGGACCCTCGGGGCGATCCCGGCCCCCGTGCATGGGGATGGGGGTCGGCCCGGCCCGGCCCGCGGGGCTCACCGTCCTCGCTCTGGTTGTAGTAGCCGCGCAGGGCGTGCAGGTTCCCTCGGAAAGTCTGTGCAGTGGCCGTGGCGACCCTGGTGCTCCAGTCCCAATAGCCCGGCTTCTCCAGCTCCATCCACGGCGCCCGCGGCTCCGCCCTCTGCTTCTTTAAGTCGCTGTCGAACCTCTCGAATGGCGTGTCGTCCACGTAGCCGACTTCCAGGTACCGGGCCTCCCCGCCGCCGGGCCGGGACACGGCGGTGAGAAAATATCTCACCGAGTGGGGTCCTGCGGGCCGAGGAGAGGGGTTGACACCCGTGACCCTCCTCCCGGCCCGCGTTCGGGGGGTCCGGGTCGGAGGGACAGGAGAGGGGAAGGGGCTGGGGAGAGGAAACAGGGGGCAGCGGGACTGAGAAGAGAGGGGTCAGGACGGGGTGGGGACTGGGGTGTGGGCCGGGGTGGTGGAGACGCCCTTTCCCGGGTCCTGCGCCCCCGCCAGGTCCCCTCGATGCTCCTCCCCAGAGGCCATTCCCTCTGGATCCCGCACCCACCCGCCCAGGTCTTGGTCAGGGCCAGCGCCCCCCAGAGAAGCAGGAATGGGGTTGGGGATCCCAAGAGCAGCATCCTCTGGGGAGTCTGTGAGTTGCAGAGACTTATAACTAGGAACGGAGGTGACGCTGATTGGCTTCTCTAGAAACTGCAAACCAATGAGGGTGAGAACTGGGGACTGGTCACCAGTATCCAGGAAGGAGGTCTCCACACAGGTTGTGAGAGGGAGAAGAGGAACGGAAGGGAGGTGGGGACTCCCCAACACCGAGTTTCCTGCTTCAGCCTCCGCCCTTGGGCTGGGACCCTGGGACCAGGCCTGGGACCTGAAACCTTGCCCTGACCCCTCCCCCTGCACGGAGAGCCCCTGTCACACAGTCTCCCTCAGTCCTGCCCAGCCCTTTCCTCCCCTTCTCCTCCTGGAATCCCTCTCTCTGAAAGGGATGCTGCCTCCCACCCTCACCTCTGCCCTGGACACTTCTAGAGGGAAACTCACCCCGGGAACTTGATGCCAGAGAGTGAGCTCCCTGTGAAAGGAGGCGGAGGGACAGGGTTTCCTCTGTGATCCTGGAGGGGTTGGGTCTGAGAAGAACAGTGAAGGGCAGGGGGGATCACTGTCTTGGGAAGCCTGAACATCAGGAAGCTAATCTGTAAAATGAGTGATTTCAGGTGCTTCATATGCACAGTGTCCAAACAGCCCTGCAGCCAGAGTAACAAAGCTCCTCAGTTCTCCCCACACACATTCTGAAGTGACCAGCGTTCCCCAGGCCTGAGTTTGTCCCTGCGAGTTCCCCACACCTCCCCACAAAGGAGCCCAGGGAGCAGCATGTTCCTGTGCATTCCGGCAGGAGCGTGTGCATCCTCCCAGTCCGAAATGCTCAGTGGGGTCAAAGTGCCCTTCACCGGCGCTCCTGCACTGCCCGTGTTTATGAATGACTCACATCTAAGCAGTGTGCACATTTTATCGGGACACATTATTATTATTATTATTATTATTATTATTTACAAACATAGGTTTTACTATTATTCCCATTTTACAGACAAGGAAAGGAAGCACAGAGAGATTGAGTAATGTGCTTAAGGCAGTGGTTCTCAACCTGTGGGTCGCGACCTCTCTGGGGATTGAACGACCCTTTCACAGGGGTCGCCTAAGACATCCTGCATATCAGATACTTACATTAGAATTCATAACAGTAGCAAAATTACAGTTATGAAGTAGCAACAAAAATAACTTTATGATTGGGGGGGTCACCACAACATGAGGAATTGTAATAAGGATCGAGCATTAGGAATGTTGAGAACCACTGACTTAAGGTCATACAACTAATAAATAGATATTTGGAATGGATTTCTAATATAGATAGTCTGGCTCAAGAGCCTGTACTCTGAATTATAGGTTACTAGTTTGTAGTGCTTTTCTTAAAGGAATTGTAATTATCCTATCTAATAAAAGAGAAACATGCAAATTATTGTACCTTCCCTACGCTACCAGCCAATCAGTGGGAGTGCGGGTGGTGGGCGGCAGGGGGCATGGCCAAGGCAAAGGACTGAAGTCACCACTCCGAAGGCTACCCAAGGTCTTATTTCAGCCCTGATGTTGGGCTGCTTCCTCCGACCATAAGTTCCCAACGCACTTCCAGCCAGAGTTAAAGGGGGCTTCTTCTGTTTTTAAGGCATCGCCATATCCAGTGCCTGCCAGGCCCCTGTGAAAGCACTACTTCTTAGGTCTGGGGTGCTGGGAGCTGAAGCAGAGAGGCTGTAAGGTCCAGCTCACCCAGTATGCTGGGCCCCCATTACACCCTCCCAATTATCCTGGCCCAGCCTTCCCTATGCTTCCTGCTCACGGAGAGCATGAGGTGGTCCTGTCAGCAGGACAAGAGGCCGGCAGGGGGCATGGCTGCGGTGAGTGGGACAGGAGCCCTACACCCTCTGCCAATCCAGAGGGGCTTGACAGGGGACCTCAGGCCTCAACCACCACCCTGGCACCAGGCCAGGGGACCTGAGGCCATATCCTCCACCCAGTGGGGCTTGACGGGGGACCTCAAAGTGTAATTCGCTTCCTGGTGCTGGGCTAGGGGACCTCCAGCTGCTCCTTCTGCCTGGCTTGGCTTGACAGGGAACCTCAAGGTGTCCTTGCCGCCCTGGTGCTGGTCTAGGGTAGCCCAGGCTGTTCTCCCCACCCCAGTTTCAGGCTGGGGGACCTCAGGCTGTGCTTCCCATCTGGTACAGCTTGACAGGGGACTGCAGGCCACACTCCCAACTGGCAGGGCTTGACAGGGGACCTCAGGCTGTGCCCCCACATGGTAAGGCTTGACAGGGGACTTCAAGCCACACTCCCACCCCAGCACCAGGCTGGGGGACCTCAGACCATATACTCCGCTCCAGCCCCAGGCCAGGGGACCTGAGGCTGTGCCCCTCCTGCCTGGCTGGGCTTGACAGGGGACCACAGGCTGTGCCCCCACCGAGCGGGGCCTCACAGGGGACCTGAGCTTGCGCACCCATGCCAGTGGGGATTGATGGGGGACCTGAGGCTGTGCTCCGCTGCCTGGTGGGGCTTGATGGGGGACCTCAGGCCATGCCCGCTACCTAACAAGGCTTGACAGGGGATCTCAGGTTGTGTCTCTCACCTGGTGGGACTTGATGGGGGACCTCAGGCCATGCCCCCATCCTGGTGCTGGGCCAGGGGACCCAAGGACGCCTCCTGCCCCTGCAGGGCTTGACAAGGGTGGGACTGGCTGTGTCTGGATCTATCCCAATGTGGGGGAGGGGGAGGAGGGACTGGGTTTGGGTCTCAGGTGATTTTAAGGCACATGTGAGTGAGTGGGGACTTGACTCTGGGTCCCGTAGTATGCTCCAGACTCTTTAGTCGCTGATACTTCTATTGTAGAGAAAGAGCAAATAGCAATATTAAATTATTTCCTCTAATTAATACCTTTTTAATGTTCATGAATTTTGTGTACCAGGCCACTAGTTCTAGATAATAAAACGCTAATATGCAAATAACCCAATGGTGGAATAACCAATCTAACAACAGGTCTCTATGATGGGCGCTGATCACTAGGGGGCGTGTGTGGAACATCCCAGGCATTGGTTGTGGCAAAATGATGCAGCAAGTGAGCAGGGTCACCAGACCAAGGCAGTGTGCTGGTAGCTGTTATTGGGGCGAGCCTCTGGTGGTTACTAGATATTTTCTATTCCTGAACACCACGGTCCCACCCGGCACTTGCACCTGTTGCTGGGAGCTGACCCTGCTCATCCCTGCCGCCAGTACCAAAGCTGCCCATCCCACCCACTGCTGGTGCCCATTGCCAGCCCAAATCCCTTGGCGCCATCAGTGGTGCTGGCCCTGATCATCCCTGAGGGCTTCTCCACCTCTCACTGCTCCTCAGGGGTTATCGGGCAGCAGAGGATGGGCTGAGACCCACCTTGTGCCTACCGCAGCACTGAGGCACACAGTTCCTTTCAAGGTGCACTAATTCATGTACTAGGCCCCAGGTATTATATGTTTCTACAAATACTTCCTTTTGTTGGTATTGAGGGAACAAATTGTCTCTAACCTTTTTGTTTCTTTATTTAGTACCAACCGCAATTACTCTCACCATCATCACCACCACCACCACCACCACCACAACCAAAACACTTTTTTTTCTTTCTTTTTTTTAATTTTTTAATTTATTTTTATTTTTTTAAATCTTTATTGTTCAGTATATTAATTACATTGTTCCCTTTTTCCCCCCCTATAGTTCCCCTCCACCTGGTACCCATCCCACCTTCCGCCCTCACCCCCCTCCACTGTCCTCTCCCATAGTTGCATGATTTTTGTCCTGTCTCTTGCTGCACTTCCCACACCCCCTTTCTCCCCAAGAGTTGTCAGTCCATTCCCTCTCTATGTCCATGATTCTGTTACATTCACCAGTTTATCCTGTTCATCAGCTTATTAATTCACTTGATTTTTAGATTCATTTGTTGATAGATGTGTATTTGTTGTTCCTAATTTACACTTTTATCTTTTTCTTCCTCCTCTTCTTAAAGAATATCTTTCAGCATTTCATATATTATTGGTTTGGTGGTGATGAACTCCTTTAGCTTTTTCTTATCTGCGAAGCACTTCATCTGACCTTCAATTCTGCATGATAGCTTTGCTGGATAGAGTAATCTTGGTTGTAGATTCTTGCTGTTCATCACTTTGAATATTTCTTGCCACTCCCGTCTGGCCTGCATCGTTTCTGTTGAGAAATCTGCTGACAATCGTATGGGTGCTCCCTTATAGGTAACCAACTGTTTCTCTCTTGCTGCTTTTAATATTCTTTCTTTGTCTTTTGCTCTTGGCATTTTAATTATGATGTGCCTTGGTGTGGTCCTCTTAGGGTTCCTATATATTGGGGTTCAGTGTGCTTCTTGGACTCCTAAGTCAATTTCTTTCACCAGGTGTGGGAAGTTTTCGGTCACTATATCTTCAAATTGGTTTTCATTGTCTTGGTCTCTCTCTTTTTCTGGCACCCCTATAATTCGGATGTTGGTATGCTTGACGTTGTCCCAGAGGCCCCTTACACTATCTTCAATTTTTTGGATTTTTTTGGTTTCTTGCTTTTTCAGCCGAGTGGATTTTGCTTCTTTTATTTCAAATCTTTAACTTGGTTCTTGGGGGTGCTCCAGAGCACTTTTAGGTCTTTGTATAATATTTTTTATTTCAGTCAGTGTATGCTTAACTTCTGGTTGGTCCTTTTTCATATCCTTGAGAGTCTCCTTTATGTCCTTGAGTGTCTCCCTCATTTCCTTGCAGGTCTCGTTCATTTCCTTGTAGGACTCATTCATTTCCTTTGCGGTCTCGCTTATTTCCTTATAGGCCTCGACCTTTTGTTGGAGCCTCTTGAAAAACCCTATAACCATGGTTTTGAATTCCATGTCCAGTCGTTTTTTTTCCTCCATTTCTTTCACATCTGATTTCTTTCCATGTCTCTGCATGGTGGCTGCTTCCCTGAGTTGGTCAATTAGCTTTGTGTGGTAGACTTCCTACTAGGGACAGTGGCTCAGCCTCCCCAGTTACCTGAGGTGGATATGGGTTGCACAGTCTTGCTGAAGTTAAGCTCAGTTAATCGTTGTTAGCACTTGGAGGGGTTGACCTCCAGGCCAATTGTCTGTGAAGCTCAGCTGTGCTCAGGTTGGATGGGCAGAGTTTCTGGGCCAAGCAGACAGCGTTAGCTCCGTCCTATGCGGCCCTGGGGACTCTGTGCCAGGGCAATGGCTGCCAGCACCTCTGAGAGAGAGCCGCTGCCGAGCTCCACTGGCTGCTGGGGAATTCAGACTCTCCCCAAATGACTCTGCACGCCCAATGTCTCACCCAGGCTCGTAAAACAAAGCAGACTGATGGTTTTCCAATGAGATAGCAAGTCAGAGAGCACTCTCTGCACAGTCACACAGCTGCGCTGTTCCCAAGGTCACACGCAAGCTGCCTCTCCACAAGCCGGCAGACCCTGCAGCACCCAAGCTTCAGCGTGCCCTCCCACTGTCCGGTTTTCACTCCATATGATAGTGGATTCCCTGGACTTCGCCCAGAGCTGAAGAATCAGTCCAGTGGGACGTCTTTGTCTCCCCGTTCAAGAAAACTGGCCGGTTTTCAGCCGCCCGCCCTCTCTGCTGGTGCGCTCCAAACCTCTCTCCGCCCGAATCTTTCAATGCTGTCCGCCGCCGCTCCTCCGAGTCACAGTGTCTTATTTTCACTTTTATTTGTGGAATTTTTACTCGGCCAGCTTTCTAGTGATTCTGGAATGTGTTTGTTCTTTCGTTAAGTTGTAGTATTAAAATTGTTGAGTATGATGGCAAGATAGGTGTTTTACCTATGCCGCCATCTTGGTTCTCTCAGCCAAAACACTTTTTTTTCAATCAACTTATTTTTTAATATATTTTTTATTGATTTTTTTTGCAGTATAACTTATATTTAATAGTAGTACATAAGTTTTCCTTTTCCACCCCAATATCCTCCCCCCAGCCTCCCTTATCCCCCCAGCACATGTCCCCACCTGCCCCCCCCTCCCCACCCCAGTGTCTTTCATTCATTGGTTATGCTCACATGCATGCATACAAGTCCTTCGGTTGATTTCCCCCAGCATCCGCCTCCCATCCACCCCAGCCTTCCCTCTGTAGCTTGACAGCCTGTTCAATGCCTCCCTGCCTCTATATCAATCACTCTTCCCTGTTTCTTTTCTTCAAAAATATCTTGCCTCTGCATACTAGAAATAAATGTATAAGAACAAAAAAAAATGTTTGAGTGTCAGTTTAAATGTCCAAGTGTTCTGAGTCCCAGTTTCAATGTCAAATAGTTCTTTATGTGTACATGTCAGCAATGGTATCCAGATGGTGGACACATCGTGGCGATGCAAGGTCCATCCTCTCTGATTTGGTCCTGGGCCACCTGCAGCCACGCACAGCTGCCGACTGCTAGCATGGCAAGGTGTTGTCAGCGTTCGCCATCTCTGGACCGTCCTCGTGGCTGGAACAGACCCGTCAGTTCCTCACTGTCGTAGGAACCCACATACAACCAAAACACTTCTATTGAGCCAGCCCTTTAACTGCAGGATAGAGTGCTCAAAACAGGGAGACAAAAGAATCAATGACACATAGCCTTTGCCTTCAAATAGCTTAAACTGGGAGATAAATATCATTCCAGATAGTTGGGACACATTATTTTTTAACCAATTAACATAAGGTGGCAATTACTTTTTAGGCAGCTTCACAGAATGTATTAAGTACTAAATGCAAAGGACACACTGCTAGCTCTGTAGTTATATTTACCACAACTTAGTAGCTCAAAACAACCCTCATTTACTTACTAACATTTGCTCAACGGGAAATGCAGGTGTGGTGGGATGGGATCTCTGATAAGGGTCACAAAGTTGTGTCCTCATCTGAGCTCAGGACCCTGTCTAAGCTTATATAGAAGTTGTTAGCAGAATACAGTTGTTTCAGTTGTGGGTCTGAGGTCCCTGTTTCCTTGACAACTGTCAGGGAGGAGGAGCCTAGGAGGGCTGCTCCCCACACCTGGTGGCACCAGGAGTCTCTACCATGTGGCCTTTTGTTTTCAAAGCCCCCAGAGAGGAAGATGGCCCACAATGAACTCATTTCACACTTGTAATCTCTTTGCTGAGGAGGAACCCCATTCAGTACTCATCTGATTAGGATAGTTCCATCCAGGGCAGTGTAACGGTTAACTGATTTGAGGCCTTATTTCCATTTTCAAAATCCCTTCCGAGAAGCCCTACAGGGTGTTTGTCTGGGGGAAGTGAATAATCAGGGTGGTTATTGGGGACCATCACAGAGTCGGTGTAGCACAACCTGTCCTTCCTTCAGTGTTTATTGGTCATGGTTGGAAATGGAAGTGCAAATAAATAGATTGTTGTCAATGGTAATAAAATGCATCCTGCCTATTAGCCATGGAGGTTCTCCTAATCCTCCTCCTCCTTCTTCTTTCCTAGCCATGGAGAGTCTTACATCTAAAAGGAAATGGCATGTTTGTATCCTATATAATAAAAGGCTAACATGCAAAATGACCAAACTGTGGAACAACCAAATAACCAGTCCTGACCACTGGGGGTGTGCACGGAACATGGAGGGCATCAGTAGCAGGCATCAGAGTGCAGGATATGGTGGGCATCAACCATGATGAGTTGGTGGAGCAAGTGAATGGGGGCGCCAGATCAAGGTGGGACGTCAGTCATCAGGGTAAGCCACTGGTGGTTACTGAAAATTCTTAGCTCCTGCGCACTGTGATCCCGCTGTCACTTGTACCTGCTGCCTACACTGGCCCAGCTTGCAACCACAGCTGGTGCTAGAGCCACTGTGCGCACCCACTGCTGGCACCCAGCACCCATCCTGATGGTTTGGCACTGTAAGCAGGTGCGAGTACCAGCTGCTACTCTGCCCCTGAGGGCTTCTCCATTTTCCCCAGATACTGAGGGGTGATGTGGGTAGCATCTGCCACTCCCACCTGCTGCTGGCACAGGCCCCAATTGCTTCACGCTGTCAGTGGGTGTGAGACATGGGAGTGGGGCTGTAGGCAGACAGGGGACGGGATTATGGAGGGAGGGGCCAGAGGGGGGCACAGAAGATTGGCCAGGACCCACCCCTGTGCTCACTGCATCCTCCTGGCCCACAGTAGGTGCATGAATTCATGCACTGGGCCCCTAGGATCTTATAATTAATTTAGAACAAATGGAAATTCAGTGCAACCACTCATTCTCTCTGTGGACACTGTATTAGTTATGTTTTTCAGCTTAAGTAACTCTACACTTAGCAGCTAAAAACAAATGTGTGTTACCTCCCAGTTTCCTGGAGTCAGGAACCCAGGAGAGGTTGCCCTGAGTGCCTCTAGCTCAGGCATCTCTCAAGGTTGCAGTCACTGTCAGCCAGGGCTGCATGGTCTGATGGCTGGCTGGGCTGGAGGACTTGCTGAAACATAGCTCACTCCTAGTGCTGTTGGCAGAGGCCTGATTTCCTTCCTGGATGGTCCCAGGAGCCCTCAGTTCCTAGCCATGGGGACTCGATCATAAGGCAGTGAATGACCAGAGCTTCTTGTCCCAGAGCAAGTGATGAGAGAGAGAGCAACCAGCATGGAAGGGGAGTGAGTTGAATGTCCTAGGCTGAGAGTCACACACATTATATCAGCCTCACTACTCAGTGAGAAGTGAGTGAGCAAGTCCAGCCCCACCCTTAAGAGGAGGGAATCGCTCCACCTCCAGAAGGGGGAGTGTCACAGAATTCACACACACGTGAAAACCGAAGTTCGCACTTCATGTTTTCTCAGGATTCTGTCAGTCAGTGTTTCTTTTATCCAATTATTTTATTCAGTGCTCTAAATTTCACTTTTGGAAAGTAAAGATTAAAAGGTTGAGACAGAGCGAGGAGATACAACAATATTTGGAAGGTTTTCTTAGCCTTGCCTTTAGTAATAATGTTCCCCACTTAAGTGGCAACAACATTGAGAACACATAGTAGCTGGATCAAACAGTTTAAAGACTGGGCTCTATGACAATACCACCTTCAAAAACAATTCTCTGCTTTTTCTCAGAATTTTCAAATTTAGCTCATTAAGAATGTCAAAAATATGGGCTAAAATGTCAGTTTTTGTACTCAGCATCTTCAAAAACCTGTGTGTCAGGAAACTGATGTTCAGTCAGAAAAATGGGGATCTTATACTTGGTCTACACACCACCTTAGTGTCATGGCAGCAATTGGGTGCAACGCTGTGGGCAGAGAGGGTAACAGTCCTGCTGTCTCACAACCTAGCTGTCCCCCAGCTGAGCTGGTCTCGCTGACGAGCTGCATTACCGTCCAACTGTCTGCAATGGCTAAAGTGAGCTTCAGCCAACCTCAGTTTGAGGATTCCTTTTGGCATTGACACTCACAATCTTTGCCCCCAGATATAATCTCTGTTCTCAGTCTGGTGGTTTTTACTCCCTTGAGACTCTCTAAAGAATTTCTATAAGAGTGTATGTATCTCCAAACAAATGTTATTTGGCTTTAAATTTCCTGTAGAGTAAACTTGTATTTAATGGAGTCTTCTGAGACTCAGCATTGCGTAAGGATCATTTCTCATCTGTGACACTGTCCTTCTTCCATTTTTTAGTGCTAAAGTTGTATATTTTATGTTTGTACTACAATTTTGCTATTTTTCTAATGACGAATATGTAGCCATTCAAGTTTTTGCTGCAAACCTTAGTGTACATGTCTCTTGGAGCACAAGACAAGAAATTTCCCTGGCGGGGGTGGGGTCAAGGTGGGAATTCTGGGCCCTGTGAGGCCTGTACTTTAACCAGACTCCATGATGCTCATGTGATTTAAAAGTGCCTGTGCCTATTTAAGCTTTTACCAGGAACGTGGAAGACTTCATGTTGCTGATATAATTGTTCTGAAAGTAAGCCAACCTCAGCTTCAATAGAAAGAAGCATTAAGAGTGAAAAGTCAGGTCCTTGGTTGCAAAATCACCTGGGCATTTTCTTTTGAGACTATTAATTAATTCCTTTTCTTTCATTTCCTTTTACTCCATAATGGTGACCTGGTGCATGAAAGTCATATACATTAAAAGGGGGTTAATTAGAGAAAATATTTTAATATTGAAGGAACCCGTCCTTCCCAGGCCTTCAGCACTCTATATCCATGGGCTGTGCATAGCCAATCTAATAAAAAAGTAATATGCAAATTAACCATGTCTCTATAATAGAAATGTCAGAGATGAAAGAAAATTGGTAAAATGTATATGAAAATCTTCCTTCTGTTAGAGTTGGGGCATGCAGTGGGACCCAGAGTTAAGTCCTAGCCCACCTGCATCCACCTCGAAATCATGGGAGACCCAGCCCCAGCCAGCCCCACCCCCACTGGGTGAGACCAAGTCCCAGCCAGCCACACCCTTGTCAAGCCCCACCGGGTGTGGGAGTGCAGCCTCAGGTCCCCAGTCAAGCCCTGCAGGGTAGGCAAGGGTAGGGAAAGGGTGTGCAGCCTCAGGTTCCCGGCACATGCTGGTTTGGGGGGCAGTTTCAGTTTCCCTAGTGCACCCTCAGGTCCCCTGGCTCAGCGCCAGGGCGGGGGCACTGCCTGAGGTCCCTCAGCCCAGTTCCTGGGCAGCACGGCCTGAGGTCCCCCAGCCTGGGCTGAGATGGGGGGCGCACCTTGAGGTCCCCCATCAAACCCCACTGGGTGGGAGATGTGGCTTGAGATCCCTAATCAAGCCCCAACAGATGGAGGTGCATGGTCTGAGATCCCCCATCAAGCACCGCTGGGTGGGGGGTGCAGCCTCAGGTTCCCCAACAAGCCCTGCTGAGTGAGGTGTGCAGCCTGAAGTCCCCCAGCCAGGGGGTGCCTGAGGTCCCCTGTCAAAACCTACCATGTAGGGGGCACTGTCTCTCATCCCCCAACCCAACACCAGGGCAGGGGGCACAGCCTGAAGTACCACGGCCTGGCACTGGGGGCAGGGGGATTTGTGGCCTGAGGTCCCCGGACAAGCTCTTCTGGGCGGGGGGAACCACCTGAAGTCCTCTGTCAAGCCCCACCAGGCACTGGGGCGCAGCCCAGCACCACACAGCCTCAGATCCCCTGCCCCAGCCCAGCACCACACAGCCTCAGGTCCCCTGCCCCAGCCCAGCACCAGACAGCCTCAGAACCCTGATGATTGCCTGTTAAGGCTCTTTATGGGAACTCACTGTTGGTGCTACCATCTTTGTGATGATGTGATGGTCAATTTGCATACCCCCTATTTATTAGATAGGATTAGAGGCCTGATGCACGAAAATTCTTGCAACAGTAGGCCTTCCTTCCCCCCTGTTGCTGGCACATGCTTTCCTCTGGCACCTGGGACCCGGGCTGCTTCCCTCCAGCCCTAGCTTCATCCAGAAGGATGTCCAGAATGATGCCCTGAAGAACATTAGGTCTAATCAGCATATTACCTTTTTATTATTATAGATGCCTTGGGTTTATACTTTTAGCATACACACCCAGGTAATGCTTCCTGTAGCATAACCACAGAGTATTATTTTATACTAGAGGCCCAGTGCATGAAAATTCATGCATGAGTTTGAGGGGTGGGAGGGTCCCTCAGCCCAGCCTGCCTTCTCTCACAGTTTGGGAACCTTCAGGGGATGTTCTACTGATGTTTCTGACTTTCTATCCCTCTCCCTTCCTCTCTGAGGGAAATCAATAAAATATAATTTTTTAAAATAAAAAGAAAACCAGGTCCAACAAGTAAGTGTTAGCTGAGATAGCCTGCTGAGGAGTCAAGCCTACAAAGGTTTCAGATATTGAAGTTAGTGTTTGTATAACATACGTGTTTTACATTCTTGAGGAAAGAAATGAGGAAATGAGAGTTATACCTAAAGAAGGGACCATCCACTGACAAGGTAGATTTAAACTGAACACACATGAAACAATGAAAATCATATTCAGTGAGTGTCCTCAGCAGGAGACTGGGTTCAGGCAGAGCACTGGTGTACTGGAAGGGCTGAAGAACTATGCAGACTGCACTCCAGAGAGACAAAATAAATAGAAAACACCACAGACATGTTAACAAAACAAAACGGAAAAGATCCGACATTGAAGCTGCAGAAGGAGGAAAAGGGAATGACTTAGAATGTATTCACTAAGAATTCTCCAAAAGTGACCTGATCTGCTGTGATATTCCAGAGATACAGAAAGCCCTTTGAGCCTCAAATAAAATAAATAGAAAGAAATCCTCACTAAGACACATCATAATAAGCTTTCACGTTATAAAACGTTAAGAGATTCTCTTAAAAACATGCCATTACATACAGTAATCTATCTTTTACCTGCAAAGAACTACACGGACTGAGAACAACTGCTCCACATCATGATTCCTGGGAAGAAACAATTCCCACAGACCAGCCAGCAGCCCTCATTATTCCCTGGTGACTGAGCAGACTGGCCTGCAGTGAGCCCAGGGGAGCCCCTGTATACACCATGGGGATGACATGCAAAAGTTTATCTCAGTTGAGTGTGATTATGTTCAGCTTGAGGTCTTTCCAGAAGCCTGACCTAAAAGGATTCTGCTATCCGAATCCCTTGCCCTCTGGTTTTCCCTTAGGCTTGGTCAATGAGGGCCCCAAAAGGATCTGGAGGGAGGGAAGGATGGAGGTGAGAGAGTAAAGTCAACATTGATGGAGTCACAGGCTATATAATGATGTATCTGTCAATCAGGGACCACATATACAAAGGAGGTCCCATATCTTACAATGGAGCTGAAAAATTCCTGTTGCCTAGGACAATGTAGCTGCCATCAGGTCATAGGACAACACATGACTCATGTGTTTGGAGGGGTGCTGGTGGAAACACCCTACTGGGCTGCCAGTGGCATAAAAGTATGGTACATGCCATTGCATACAGTACATAGTACTTCATAATGGATGACTATACTACTGGTTTATGTATTTATTGTATTACATATTTCATTGTTATTTCACTAAAAATACTTTTATTGTTGCAAGTATTACAGATGTTCCCTTTGTTTTCTTTTCCAATTGCCCCCCTCTACCCAGAACCCGTCCTTCCCAGGCCTTCAGCACTCTATATTCTGAGTCCATGGGCTATACATAGCCAATCTAATAAAAGAGTGATATGTAAATTAACCATCACTCTGCTACACCCACAAGCCATGACCACCAGCCAATCAGGAGAGAGTATGCAAATTAACTCCAACCAAGATGGCTATAGCAGGGTGTGAGCAGGAGGGAGGCTTGGATTTCCCCAGTGATGGAAGAAGCCAAGCTATCCACATACCTTGGCAGGCCCAGGCCTCCACTAAAGGCTACAAAGTTTCAATTATAGAAGATAAATAAACTGTAACAGAAATGGCTGCAGCCAAGGAGTGAGCAGGAGACTTGGCTCCACTCCAGACATCAAAGTTTTAATTGTAGAACATAAATAAGTCCTAGAATCCAGGGCCTCCACTTGGGTCACTGGGGGTGTGGTTGGCCTGCAAACCACCATAGGGCCCTCTCCCAGGCCTCCCCATGCCCCAAGGCAACTCCAATCCTGATCCAGGACACCCTTCAGGGCAAACCAGCTGGATCCCACCCATGTACCACACATCTATCCTTTTTAATAAAAGAGTAATACACAGATTGACCACCATTCCAACACACAGGAGGGCTACCCCCATGTGGTCAAAGATGGCCATCACAAGATGGCCAGCAGGGGAGAGCCATTGGGAGGAACCAGGCCTGCAAGGGAGGGCAGTTGTGGGCGATCAAGCCTGCAGGGGAGACTAATTAGGGGTGACCAGCCCGGCAGAGGAGGGAAGTGGGGGAGACTGGACTTGCAGTAGAGGGCAGTTAGGGGCAAACAGGCTGGCAGGGGAGCAGTTAGGTATCAATCAGGCTAGCAGGGGAGTGGTTAGGGTGTGATTAGGCTGGTAGGCAGAAGCAGTTAGGGGCAATCAGGAAGGGAGGCAGGCATGCGAGCAGTTGGGAGCCAGCAGTCCTGGATTGTGAGAGGGGTCCCAGATTGGAGAGGCTACAGGCTGGGCTGAAGGATACCCCGCCCATTTATGAATTTCATGTACCGGGCCTCTAGCAAACATATAAGTTCTCCAGTTATTTACTCCCCAACTATCCCTTTGTCCCACCTTCCCACTGTCACTGTTATTTTTGAGTCTACTCTTTCTACTTATGAAGGAACATTTGCTGTAGAGGTGTTAGGCTGGGAGCAGCCTCATGCATCTCATGGCTATTGTCTCTGTTAATTGCATCATTTTGCCTTGTGCTTGATTTAATCCTGTGTTGTTTTGTGCAGTAACATGTTGTACAGTATGTAGCCTAGAAGTCACAGGCTTCACCATATGGCCTATGTGTGCAGTTGCTTTACCATCTAAGTTTGCGTAAGTGCCCTCTGTGATTTGAGGAAACTGACAAGTGACACATTTCTCAGGATGGCATTCCCCTGGACTCCCTGTGGGGTCACCTGGGGCTGGCTGCCACCTAAGGTGAGGCCTTCTCTCCATGACTGTCTCCTGCAGCATCCCCATTACTACTTCTTCCCTTTGTCCTGATTCAGGGACAGTAACTTCTCCACTGCTAAAGCTCTGGGTTACTTCCTGCATGCTCTCTGCTGGGTCCTACACCTTCCCCACACATTAGTAAAGAACCTCTCTGTGAATGACCCTGACTTGGGCATGCCACCTGCTTCCTGTGGGGACCCTGCCCGAAACAATTCCCATTTGTCCAGGACTCTGTGAAACTCTCAGAGAGCAAGAGCACACACCCCCTTCCTTTAATTCTCTTACCAAGTGCTGTGCTGAGGGGAGAAATGATTGGTAAAGGAAGGGGTAGGCCCAGTGTGAAACAACCCTATGTCTGTGGTTCCCTTAGGTTTGCTGCATGACATTGGGACAAGTGTGAGGAATGACTGAGAGGGTTTCATGGGACCCAGGAAGGACAGCGTGGCCCCGGAGCATCTAACTTTATATCCCTAAAGTGGACTTGTGCCATGTGCCTAGTGAGGGAAACCACTTTTACAAATGACCTCAAATCCCCTTCTCTCCTCATCTCTGTCCTGTTCATGCAGGAAGTCTCATTACTCAAAGTTGTTGAAAGCAAACATCACCCTTTAGTTTCTACTCTTCTCCTGGTGAAATTGCAAAGGTGCGTGCTATAAGGACAGGAAAAAAGGCCTTTTTTTCTCTTTGAGGTGGCCTTCCACAACTTATAAGAAGCACCTGGTAATTAACCCCCAAATTTTAGGTCCTCTGATTCAAACAGCTCAGCAGGACCAAGATAAGCTACTGTCCAGGCTACACTCTTCCACTCCCCTCCTCCTACCTACTGTTTTTACAACTCATGGAAAATTAGCACCAAGGAGTCTCTGGTTAGAGAATTCCCTTCCCCTGTTCCCTCCAAACAAGCCTCACTTGAACTCTTCATAACCTTCGCTCTAAGCTGACACCCCCCAGGGGAGGGAAGGGTAGTGCTCAGAGCATCCTGAGGAGAGGACCTGACTGATGCCCAGCTGAGGGGGAGCTCTAGAAATGAGAAGGTGACTCATGAGACCAGTGGAAATAAATATTGTACAGCATCCCCAACCCTATTCATTTTTATTCATTTATATTATCTGTGATGACTCATTTTACCTACAAAACACTCCAGGTATTGAAGGTGGAAGGAAAAGCTATATAGAAGTTTCAATTCATTCCCGGGGCTGAAGAGAAGAAAGTGGTGATGCCCATATTCTAAATGGAACTTTTTTTCCCCTAAAGTAGAGGCTTGGGGCAAAACACTGATGAGACACTCCGATGTCATCTGCTGGACTGCCTCCTGGGAAGCAAACAAAATGTAACTTTCCGAATACAACCGAAGATATCCGCTCATCCTCAATAGAGTTCCCTCCCTTCACTGTCCCTTAGCAAAAGGCCTCTGCTTTATAAGATCAGGCTTGCTCCTTTATTTCCTGTCCATATCCACTAGCAATACACAGGCCCTTTCCTCCCTTGGAAAGTAAACTAAAATTTCCTCCTGGCCTCTCTCTCTTCTCTCATTGGTGAATTCTTCCACAGCCCACATCACGTGCCAAACCCCAACACCTTCCTTGCTGGATACTTTATTCTGTGCCTGTTTCATGAGGAGCTCTAGTCCCTGAAGGCTGCAGCTCCCCCCACATGGAGCTCCCAGCATCCAGGGCTTGAGCTGCGGCTCTGCCCCGCCCTCTAGTGGCAGAGACGTGCCAGAGCAGCGGCTGCTCTACCTTTTCAGCTGCAGAGGCTCCCAGTGTGGAAAGGCTCAGCCCTTGCTATTTCCCAGTAGGGCTCTGCTAGAGTTCTTGCTTGGTGCAGCTTTCTTGCCAGAAGAGGACAACTTTAAAGAACAGCAGCCATCTTGAGTCCTAGTTTAAGTCAATGTAGTGCACCCTGCTACACAGAACACGCCACTTTGGAGTAACAGTTATGGGACCGGCCCCTTGCCATGAGCCCACCCCTTCACTTCACTGGAGGAGGGATTGCTGGATATCACAGAGGTGTGGCAGGGCCAGATCCCCATCTTCACCATCGCTTCTATCTCTATCCACTTCTCACACTGTGTCCTGATGGGAAATGTATGTCAGAGAAGGAGAAGGAATGAAAGAAAGAGAGAGAGAGCGAGAGAGCGAGAGAGCGAGAGAGCGAGAGCGAGAGCGAGAGAGAGAGAGAGAGAGAGAGAGAGGAAATAAAACCTTATGAGGCCTTTTTGCTCTATTAAGCTCTCAGCGGGTTGCATGGTGCCCACCCACCCAGAGAGGGAAATCTGCTTTGCTCAGTCCACCGAGCCAAATGCTTATCTCTCCTGGAAACATCCTCACAGACACCCAGGAATAACATTTCACCAGACTACTTGGGCGTCCCATGGCCCAGGCAGGTTGACACACCAAGTTAACCATCACAGGGGAAAACTATTGGAAAGACTGAGTAACTGGACAAAGGCAAGTAATGTGTTAGCCTAATAATGACAGGAGGTAACTGGTAGCTAAAGAAAGTCTTGTAGATGCTCTAAGATGAAGAATTCCAAATTGCTGTCCCCACATGTTCCCTAGAAGAAAGCACAGTGGCGCTGCCACCCACAGTCCAGGTTGAAGCCAGAGGGAGCTTGGGAAGCTGAGCATCTCCCCCTGCTGTTCAGAGGCGAGGCTGACACCCCCCAGGGGAGGGCACGGTAGTGCACAGAGCATCCTGAGGAGAGGACCTGACTGATGCCCAGCTGAGGGGGAGCTCTAGAAATGAGAAGGTGACTCATGAGAACAGTCGAAATAAATACTGTGCAGCATCCCCGACCCTATTCATTTTTATTCATTTATATTATTTGTGATGACTCATTTTACCTACAAAACACTCCAGGTATTGAAGGTGGAAGGAAAAGCTATATAGAAGTTTCAATTCATTCCCGGGGCTGAAGAGAAGAAAGTGGTGATGCCCATATTCTAAATGGAACTTTTTTTCCCTTATGAAATATGACCAGGTCCCATAACTGTTAAAGGCTTCCACCCTGACTTCACGTTAGAATAAAGAGCATTTTCAAACATGAAATTAGAATGAAGGAGGGGTGATGGGGCTGGGCATTTGAGTTTTTCAGAAGCTCCCCCACATAGGGTATAGCCAGGATGGAGAACCCCTGTGTTAGCACATAGCACTGCAGCACACCGTGTGATGAAGTCACAGGGTCGAGAGATATCTAAGGTTACAGGTCTGCCTAGCATTTAGTCTTTACAACTTTCTTTCAACCTCACCTTGGAGAAAGCCCTTGAAAACTGATGTGGTCTGCTCCGCCCTCTAGTGGTGGTCAGGTCACAGAACACCTTCAAAGAGGGACTTACTATGTATAAGCTCTCCAGAATGGTCCTGGAGGCCAGCCTGCAACATAACCTGAGCACTGCACACCCAGTTGTCTTCTCATCCTTCCTTTGCTGCTTTTTAGGACAGGTTTGTGAACCTTTGGTCAAGGATCTGTAGTCACATTCAGGAGGAGAGCTTCCCAGGAAGGGAGTCAGTGTGTTTAACAACAGATTGCTCACCACACCAAACGTTAGGGTGCCAGATGTTTTCTTCCTCTTGAACCCCAGATGTTTCCCCATATATATGGAACACCTGTGCAAAACAAGCTTGGCAAGGCTCTCGGTATTAATGTCCCTCAGTGTAAATCCTATATAATAAAAGCCTAACACACAAATCAACCAAAGAGCAGAAAAACTGGTGGAGTGACTGCTCTCTATGTTTCACACTGACCACCAGGGGGAAGACACTCCATGCAGGATCTTTCACCTGGTGTTCAGTGTGCTCCCACAGGGGAAGCCAGCTCAGCCAGAGCCAGGCTCACAGCTGGCAAGTGCAGAGGCAGTGGCGGGAGCCTCTCTTGCCTCAGCTGCAGGCAGGTAGTAAGGAGCTAGGGGTCCTGGACTGTGAGAACCAGAACTGCTAGAGGGATCATGGACTGCAAGAGGGTGCAGGCTGTGCATGCCCCCTACTGGGTATTGAGCCCACAACCCAGGCAGGCATGTGCCCTTCATAGGAATTTACCTGGGTCCTTTCATTCTGCAGGCCAACACCTTATCCACTAAGCCAAACAGCTACAGTGGATTTTTTTTAAAAAAAGTTTTTAATAATAAAGCTGTTGCTGGAGCTTTCAGGAGGAGCTCTAGAATATCACTGAAGCCAGCTGATTTTTGGAAATATCCACATAGAGTCTGGCAATAAGGGAAAGAGCATTCTGATTCTGATTGGACCTTTAATTTTTAGCTGAAGGACAGAACAGGGATGGACAGAGCATCTGCAAAGAGAGCATGTCACTGCCTGTGAACAGCGCTGCTCCTACCGACTGCATTTTATCAGCAAGTTGCAAACACTTTCTCCAAATTGCAGGCACATATTTGAGTTCTGACAATGTGATTGAGGAGGCAATTTGTCGTCACCGTCTCTTTTACTAAATGATGATGTTTAAGAACATCTTGTAATTAGGTCGAAGGAAAACAGTGGTATTCTAAGAGCTGAGGATAGGCTGCAAGTCTGAGTTCTAATGAACCCGGTGGTAGATTCAGCAACACCAAGTGTCAGTTGTCCATGCAGACATTAAAGCGATTCCACAGCAACATTTTGCAGCGGCCTCTTTAGTACATCAGGCCAGTTGGGTGGCATCCAGGCGTAATGCAGTCTGATGAGCTGTGTACTCATCACCTGGCTTCTCATCTGAGACCCACTTGGGAGAAAAAGAGATTTTCCCACCCAGTGTGCACAGCGAGGCCTGTGAGTGGGGAGCTGTCAAAAGTGAAAGTACTGGACCAGGCACTTGTAACAAGGACACAGCAAGGCCTGAGAGAGAGAGAGAGAGAGAGGGAGGTGGAGGGGGGGCTCTGTGTTCACCACCAGAGCCCGAGGGCCCGGTCAGGACAGGCTCCCGGGGCTCTGCCCCACTCTGCTGGCTTTCTGCAGGGCTAAGGCTTGGACTGAAATGCTGATGTTGGAAAACATCCCCTTGGGGAGCTCAGGGTTCCACCTTACCCAGCCCCAGGTTCAGATGATAATGTTAAGACAGGTATGAATTCCCTTTTCAGTAGAACTCCACAATACTGTGAAAAGTGTCAAAGGAGATTAATTAATGGGGAAAGGGGGACTTTCTCTTGCTCATAAAAGTTGAAAACTGAAGCAGAAGATTAGCTGTAGTCGCTCTAGTGTTGCAGAAATGCTACAGATGACTGCCACCCCAATGACTCAGTCCACTTTTTTTTTAATTAAAATTTTGAGGTAACATCTCTGTCTATTCTCCATAGCACATTAAACTCTCTCCCACCCCTCTCATCTTTTAGTCTTCCCAGCAGAGTATGTTTCCTTTATGATGTTTTTTGTTTTCAAAGCACTAATACCTTTAATATGACATAGATCCTCAATACATTAACTCAATGTTATAGTAAAACACATTTTATGTACAATTGTAAAGAACCCACTGCACAGATGACTCCAATGTAAACATGGGTTGTGTTTTAAAATTCATTGAGTTCATAAAATGGAAAGTGTGCTAGCCCCTTTCAACCAAGCAGTAGCTGCAGTGCACATTTGTAAATGTGTTTCTTTATGTGGGAGGCCGGTTAAGCAGAGAAAGGATTGGTTGTCTAAGTGAAGGGACCAGGCTGTATTTAATAACTTGAATCCTTTTGCCACAGCTTGGGAGTTTGGGTGATTCTAATGCATTGAGTTGTCTGAAGCCCATCAAAGAATCTCAAGAGCTCTTTTTCCACCTCCCGCCTACTCTTTAATCTCCTTGTGAGATAGGGGAAGGTCAAATACGGTTATTTTCCATTTTAAAATGTGGATCATTGAGGATAAAATTCTGAACAGAGTTGGCCCTGAGCAAAATGGAGAAATAGGTATTTGGTGTCTGCCTTTACATTTTAGCTAGTGGCCTTTCACTTACCTTTATTCCTTCTTTTCTTTCTTTTTTGTTATTGTTGTTGTTAACCCTCACTCAAGGATATTCTTCCACTGATTTTTACAGAGAGTGGAAGGGAGAGGGACAGACAGAGAGAAACATGGATGTGAGAGACACGTCAATTGGTTGCTCCTGCATGCATCCCAACCAGGGCTGGTGAACCTATAACTGAGGTATGTGTCCTTGATCAGAATCAAACCTGGAACCCTTCAGTCTGCAGGCCAACACTCTATCCACTGAACCAAACAAGGCAGGGCCCTTTAATCCTTCTGCAGGTGTCCTGTGCAGCCTCGTCTTTAAGCAACTGTTATCTACCACATCTGATAACTCTAGGTGCCCACATGGGCCACGAAAAGGCCTAGGACACCTGTTCCGGGATGTTTGGGGCCCCTCCTCCTCCAAATAATCACAGCCTCTGCAACTAATGATCTGAGTTCTCACTCCTGTTGTTCTGTAGGATTCTGTCCCGTGTTCACTCGAAAAACCACTAATTATGTTCTGGTTTAATAAATATAAAATGTGTTATTATGGTTTCAGGAAACAAAGAAAGTGCTTGACATATTGACAGAAAAATCTTTAGCTTTAATTGTAAAAATCCCTTGCTCTTTTGTTATGTACAGATTTACATAGGTCTGCTTCAGGTAATAACAGCAAGAACTAATGCATGCATTTAGAAGGATACATAAGTATTTCTATGAGCATTAAAAGAAAAAATGGAATTTTATTGAATTTTCCTTCTCTTATATTATTGATAATGGGATACTCTTCATAGTTTTAAAATTACTTACTTGATTTTAGTTTATTTTTATAATAATTATGTGATGTGCGGAGTATTATTTCCATTCTTTTACAATGATTTAAAAACTGAGTCCCAAAAGTGTCTTATTTGTCCATGAGGTGTGAACAGAAAATATTGCTGAGAAATGAAGATGGGTAAAATGTGCAGTCCATTTCGGCACAAAATGAACCACATCAACATTTAAAGCTTAATTTGCATTAATTCCATTATTTTAAAATAGAAGCCCTGTGCATGAAATTTGTGCACTAGGGCAGGGTTCCCTCAACCCAGCCTGTACCCTCTCCAATCCAAGATCCCTAAGGGCTATCTGACTGTCAGTTTAGGCTTGATTTCACAGGGATAGAGCCTAAACCGGCAGTCAGACATCCCTAACACAACCTGGGACTGCTGGCTCCTAACCCCTCACCAGCCTGCCTGCCCAATCACCAGTAAGCACTCTGTCTGCCTGCCTGATGCCCCTAATTGCTACCCTGCCTGCCTAATCATCCCAAACTGACTCTGCCTGCCTGCCTGAGAGCCCCTAACTTCTCTACATGCTTGCTTGCCTGATTGCTCCTAACTGCTCCCCTAATGTCCTTATCTTCCCTAACTGCTCTCCCCTGCCTACCTGATCGCCCCTAACTACTCCCCTAATGTCCTTATTTTCCCTAACTGGTCTCCCCTGCCTACCTGATCGCCCCTAACCACCTCTGCCTCAGACCCTGCTGCTGTGGCTTTGTTCAGAAGGATGACTCGAAGGATGTCTGGTCTAATTAGCATATTACCCTTTTATTAGTACATAAGGCTATGTAATTTCCTGCTATTACTAGGAAGGCTGCCGTGCAGGAGTTTTCTTTTCAATGTCCCCCCCCTCCCCCTTGGCTTTTCTTTATTCTTTTAAAGTAAAATTAGTGGCTGTAATGCTATAAGTAACATTTAAAATATTACTTAGAAATCATAAATTACAGAAAGAGGATCATCATTTTGTCCTAATTAATTGAAATACCAGCATCACAAATATTTTCCCACTTTGATTTCATATTTTAAGATGCCAGAATGTGTTTATTCTTTTTTTAGCATTTAATTTTTTATTGATTTTTTTTGCAGTATAACATATTTAATAGTAGTACATATTTTCCTTCCCCACCTTCCCATTATCCTCCCCCCAGCCTCCCCTACCCCCCAGCAATGTCCCCACCCACCCACCGCCGCTCTTTTTATTGTTGACAGTATTACAGGTGTCTCCTATTTTCTCCCTCTTTATCCCCTCCACCAACACACAGCCCACCCCACCCTAGCTCTTCCTGATGCTACTGTCTATGTCCATGGGTTATGAGTTATGCATATATGCATAGATATTCTTGGGTTAATCTCTATGCCCACCCCTGCCACCCCAAGTCCTCCAAAACCCCTTCTGTCCCATGTATTCATACCTCTGGCCCAATTTTGCTCATCAGTGTATTTTGTTCATTAGATTCCAATTATAAGTGAGATCAGGTGATATTTGTCTTACTCTAACTGGCTTCACTTAGCAGAATACTTGAGTTTTCTTTTAAAATAAACATTCATTACCTAAGACTCATCATCGACTATAATAGCAAAATTAAAATTTCCATTTTAATACTTAGACACATATACTGTTATTTCTCTATTTTTTGCAGGCCTTTCTATTACCAAGTCGGGGTTTCCTATGAACTATAGGATGGGACATATTTCTGAGACATTGCTCACAGTAGATGGAATCATTTTCATTATCGTTGTAGAGCAGCTGAAAGCAGACCTAGAGCTGAGTGTTAAACCATCCAGCTTCTGCAGTGGGAGGCGCCCGTGGCAGTTATGTTTCCCCAGGGGCCTCTTGGTGCAGTCTTTGCATCAGGGCCACAAACCGAGTGGCCCCTTGCACTGCTAGCATCAGTCATGTGGCTTTGCTCAGAACCAGTGTTGCCTCAATGCTCTCACATCTGCCCTGTCCTGTCAAACTCTGTAACACGTTCTCAACACAAGTTAGGACACAGGCCAGGAACTGAAAAGCTTTCTCGTGTATCCACATTGCATTTTGGGTTTTGTTTTACTTAGAAAAATGGGGAGAAGATGTAAACAGGCAATTCAGAAACAACTGTCCCCAAACTGAAATATTAGGGAAAAAGGCAACCTTGAAGGATTGCCTGTGCATTAATCTGTGACAACCTGCTTTTCCTATCTTCCATCAAATCAGAACGAGCTATCCTGAGGCTCTTACTCTCAAACCAGTGACACCTGTAATAATACTTTATTTACCTCCTATAGCTGATTGCTAAAGACATTCTTTCCCCACAACTGCAGATTGAGAAAACACACCTTGTTAAAGTGGATTTAACAAATGGGAACCTAAAAAACCCCTATCAACCAGAGAAATGCTAATTAAAAGCAAATATTTCACAGCTATCGAGGGGTGAAGACTTAAAGTCTAATAATGTGACGATGATGAAAAGGAAACTCTTGCGCTGCAGATGAGGCAGGACACTGACTAGACCATTCTGGAGAGCGACTTGCTAACAGCTTGTCGAGCCAAAGAGGCCCCTGACCATCAAGACAGAAATGCCACTTTGAACTAGAAACTGTGCAGAGATTCTCAAACTGTCTATAATAAAATGCAACATTTAAAAAGAAGATTCCAACCTGTAGAGGCTCAATATTTTTATAAAATACAATAAAAATGAATAAAACAAAAAATAGAAAGACAGACGTAAATTAAAGTCTGCGTAGTTTACATTCTTAGACCCAACAGACATAAAAGGACTCAGCGGAGGTGCTTGCACAGTTTCCAGATGCTGTTCTCGGTTTCCGCACTCACCTGGCCCTGGGCCGGAGGGAGCGGGCTGTCCCCAGTGCGAGGAGCAGGGCCGGAGGTCACGCCAGCCCTCAGCAACCAGGAGACGCACTGAAGGAAGGGTGTTCACCGCAACACTATTTTATATATAAAAAAAATTTTTTAAACACAATTATTTTATTGATTTCTTACAATCAAATACTGCCAACTAGCATTACTTCCACTCATGCATCATTAAAAACAAAAGGATTATTTCCTTGGTATTTTCAAATGATGCATTATACAATAAACAAAAAAGTTAGAACTTAAAATGCACCCTGATTAATTATGTAAACTGGTAATTTTTATAAAAAAGCATAACTTATAATTTGGTTCTTCATAAAATGGAAATTTAAATATTTCTCCTGATAGTCTTGAGGTTATCATTATGAGTAGTGCAAAGTGTGGCACACAGAGTTTCATCTAGAAAGGTGTCTTACACACCTTATTGAACAAATGAAATGTGCATAACAAAATGCATACAGTCAATGCATGATAGAACGCATGTTTCAAATACAAGGCAGCCTCCCAGGCCACCAGAGGAAATAATACAGTTAATCCAGAAGAAACAAAAAAGGGAAAGCACATACAAGGGTAATCCTGGAAATGCTTCATTACCTGACACCCTCGGAGAGGAGGCAGTGCAGGACTTGGAAGCAGGCACTGTGAAATACACCATGTATCTGACTTACTGACTTAAGCTAATGATTCCAGACTTGGCAGACACTAAACTCTCGGAGGTTCACTTTCTCCTAATACAAACCAAATGGCTACCTGGAATAATTTTTTTCAAGCAACAATTTTGTTTGTTTTGCATTATGGCATTACAGATTAATTACACATAACATACTTTTATACATTTTAACCCTGAACATAAGAAAACATACTTTTATATATTTTAACCCTGAACATAAGAAAAACAATTGCTGCTTGAAAAAATTATTCCAGGTAGCCATTTGGTTTGTATTAGGAGAAAGTGAACCTCCGAGAGTTTAGTGTCTGCCAAGTCTGGAATCATTAGCTTAAGTCAGTAAGTCAGATACATGGTGTATTTCACAGTGCCTGCTTCCAAGTCCTGCACTGCCTCCTCTCCGAGGGTGCCAGGTAATGAAGCATTTCCAGGATTACCCTTGTAAGTGCTTTCCCTTTTTTGTTTCTTCTGGATTAACTGTATTATTTCCTCTTCTCAACTCTTCTATGGCCTTCCATTTTAATTATTCATAAGTCCTTTCAGAATATCCTCAGAGAGTTCCATAAGGGGTAGTTCTGGAGATGGAAAATCCAAGGGAGGAAGATTGGGTATTAGAATATCCTTGGCTTTCCCGGTACTTGCTGCAAATTTCTGCCAGGTTGGAGAGGCTGTAGCGGTTTCTGACTGTGGTGGGAAGCTCCATAACTCTGACTTTTCTACAAAATCAGCATCTACATCCAGCTCCTTTTCTGCTGGGCCTTTTAGAAGTCTGGCCTTTTCAGCCTTGAGTTGTTTATTTTCTTTCCTTAATTTTTCATTCTCAGCCACAAGGAATTCCACATGCTTCTTCAAATCTGCAATTTTGGTTGCCTGCTCTTCTATAATGGTTTTATCGTCTTTTGGGGCATGGTTCTGTTGGCTCGCTCTTTTGCTGAAGTTAAAATAGCAGCAGTGTGTCTGGATGCCTGTCAAAGACCCTCTGAGTTTCAGGCAGGTGTTTCTCCGTGGAAGGGCTGTAGTTCCGAGAGAGAAGGAGACTGGCCTTCTGCCTCCTCAGCAGAGGGCTTGTGAGATGCCTGAAGCTGGGCACCAGCATCCTTGTCTGTGCTCTGCTGGGCTCTCCACCTTTCCTCCGCTTCGCCCTCTTCCACCTCTCTTGAATGAGGAGGAGCTGTCTCATGTGGCTGTCCCTTTGCAGTTCCAGTGACAAAGGAGCCTGTAGCCTTTTTGTGACAAGAAATAGCCTCTTCGTATTTCCCCGCAGCTAATAAACGATCCGCTCGTCTGCTCTGTTGATGAGCCAAGGCGAGGGGTCCTTCCATTACTTCCATAGACCCCGGAGTAAGAGGTGGCCCGAGGGAGGGGAGCGACGACGCCAGAGCACATGGAGGAGCACAGCAGAGGAGCTGAGGCAGCAACGGGGACCGGGGACCGGGGACCGAGGCTCCTCTCGGCAGGAGCCAGCCAAGGGAGTAGCGGGAGCGCGCCGCGGGCCCGCCCCCTCTCTATATAAAAATTTTAAATCCATTCTCACCGGGGAAAATGAGCACCATAGTCAGACAATGAACTACAACACAACAACGATACACGTATTAACACGGCTATTAATCTTGAAACCAAAACACTGAGTGAAAAAAATATTGTGAAGAGAATATTTCCTGGATAATGCCATTTATATAAACTTCAAAAACAGTCAAAGTGACATTAGATAAAGATCTGACGGATATTAACGAGCGGGGATCAGACACCACCTTCAAGTTAGTGATTTTCCTCTAGGAGAGAGAAACAATGGGAGACTAGGCTTCTTGGGTTTTATCTGTAAATTCTTATTTCTATAAAACACTGAAATAGTGTATAATATAAATATTTGCTAAATCTTGGTATTAGGTACATGGGTGCCCTGTTATTTCCCTTTTTAAAATGTTTGAATTACTTCATGATTTTTAATTTTAAAAGGCAAGGAAAGCAGTTCAAGGAAATGCACTGTCTTTAGAAAACTGGAACAGCCATAGGTGCCCACGTTTCTTTGGGCAGAACACAGGTAGCTTTAGAGACAGAGACTTCATTTAGATTTTAGGATCCCAGAACAACTAAGGGGACGGTATGAGGATATCTGTATAAGCCCCACCTCTACCTGCAAATGGCCCTGTCCCATCCCCCATTATGAACTCCCGCTCAACCCCCCACAGTGGTACATCTGTCACAACTGATGAACCTACACTGACACATCACTCCAAGTCCATAGTTTAAACTAGGGTTCACTCTTGGTGTTGTTTATTCTATGATTTGGATAAATGTATTAATTATGTAGTTTTCATTACAAAGTTCTGTCATAAAACTGCAATTATCCAAAACTCAATGGGAAAAGCTGCTCCCTTCTGAACATAGAACAGCTGTGTCTGAGCCCCAGCTCTTCCTGTGCTAATGCGAATATCAATGTCTCCAATTACAGAGGGAAGCAGGCCACCTCCACCAAGCCCTCTGCATAAAGGAAACCAGCCCACAGATGCAGTGAATGCACCAAGGTCTCACTGATTGTTCCTGAAATGCCTAGTGTTCAACATTCTCTCCATCAGGAAAAGTCACGATCATTGTGAAGAAACATTTATATAATGGGTATGGAAACTGCCCCGTGCTTCTGCAGGTCTTGGTTTGAATTCCACATAGTCCACACTGCTGCTGCTTGAAAATGTGGCTTCAAAATCTCTGGCCCATAGGAAGCTGGGAAAGAGCCCTGGCTGTGAGTCAGCAGGTCTCGGTGTGAATTCCAGCCTTGGCCTTGGCTGTGACCTGCGTGACCCTGGGCCTACGTTTGCTTACTCCCAAATAGTGGGAAGAATATATTACACATATAGCATCCCAAGCACATGATAGACCAAAGAGTGCCTTAAAAATGTTATTTTCTTTCACCATCCTTAACTACTGAGTCACAGGGGATAAAGGACTCTATGCTTGCCTGGAGGTGTTGAAGCAGATGGGGGAACCAATAATTGCCATAGAGTGAGACTGGGACCAATCTGGACACATTCTGAGAACTCTGAGGTAATTGAAAAAGTAGCAGGTAACTACTATGCTATGTGGCCATTTAGCAAATCTGGATTTCAGTGTATTCCCTTATACAATGGTTGTCTTGCTTATCATCTACTCATTCAAAAGTGAGAGCATAAAAAAATGAAAGTGTTTGGCCTGTCATAAAGCATTGTACTAATAGGAGGCATTGCTTAGTTTGCCCTCCTACCTGCCTCAGCCAAGAACTTCATGGTAGGGAGACTAAGGCCTATGCTACATGGCCAAGAGGAATTTGGGTGGCTCACCACCTGTCCTGAAAATAAGGTCAGTCTGGGTGAGCACAGTATGGATACAAGTGTCCTTTAATATGGAAGAGGGAGGCAGAAGTTCAGGGTCAGAGAAAAATTTGATGATGCTCACTGCTGGCCTTGAAGACAGAGGAAGGAACCAAAAACTATCGGAATGCAGTTGGGTTCAAAAAGCTGGCAAAGACAAGGACACAGATCTATCCTAGTGTCTCCAGAATAGGGTTGTGAGCCATGCTTAACCCAGCCAGGGGTGAAGGATTAAAGAAGACACACAAGAGAATAAAGCTGGGGGTACGTGGGACACTACTCTCAGATGGAGAGACAGTGCCACAGCCCGCAAGCAGAGTCTTTATTTTATAGCCAGATTTGATGAGGCAGAGTAAGAGCGTGTTCAAGATGTTTACAATGTTCTCACAGGTTTCTAATCTACTCAATTACATGCACCTGAACTGTATCAAGCTTTGTTTTGGCTGCACTAGCTACACCTCCTGAAGCCTATATCACTTAGTCACCTGAGACCACAGGTTCGTGCCATAAAGTCAAGCTTACAACTATCGCCTTTGGTTATAACTGTGCTGGGGGCGCTTTGTCTTCCAAGCTGGGACTTGCATATGGCTCTGCCACCAGACAACCATGCCCTGTTATTAGTCCAGGGCTTGAACCTGTCCCAATGCTGTAGCCATTCTCCACAGGTTTGATTTCAGCTCTTAGACCCATTTCAGACTTCTAACCTCCAGAACTGTAAAACAACAAAAGTGTGTTGTTTTTAAGCCATTTAAGGTGGAGGTAATTTGGTAACAGTGGCAACAGGAAACTAATACAAACCCCAGCCTCAGTGCTCGGAAGACAGCAGCATGAAGGATGGGTGACTGCAGAAGGCAGCCCAGAATGTGAATCCTGCTTTTTTGCTTTTAAGTGTCACTGTCTTGAAAACGGAGACATTGAATGAAAAAGGTCCCATCATGGTCTATCAGAAGGATGAGGCCTTTTATTAAAGCTCTAGATCCATCTGGCTCAGGCATGCAAAGGCTGTGCCCATCTCTACACAGCAATGGCCCCCATATATCTCATGACGGACACTGAGCATGGATGCCTCCCAGCATTTCCAACTCCTATCTCTCAATTCTTTTAGGCCAAATACTGTGCACCAACAGTCCTTAATTCCTCCTGATCCATATTTCAGATGTTTACATCCACCGGATAAGCTTTTAGTCTTCTCTCAAGATATAGATCAAAGGTTCTCTTCTGTGGCAAATTCAAGTTTGGGTCCCAGTTCTTCACTTTGTGTAGTAGCATCCACAGCTACCTCATGGAAAGGCAGAGTATACCCCCCTGTCCCTTGATACTGGGCTTGGCATACTACTTGATTTGCTCAATGGCATTTAGTGACTGCAGCAAGAACAAAGACTTGAATAATTATTTGGTCTGATACAATTAACCTGCTATGTTTGGCCAAGCATTTAATGTACTCATCCCTAATGCCTTGGTAGTGTCAGACCAAATAATTTTGGCCCTTGGGTGGAATGTTTTCCAACCTTGATCTATGGGAAGATAATCTGATCTAAGGAGGATGAGAGCTGTGATAAGCAAACTGGAACCCAATGTGCAGCATGCAGCCTGGAGCTCAAAGCCTGCAGCCCAGCACAGCCAGGGAATTGGCCATCATCTTGCAGACCAGGTGCCTGCAGACGACTGTTTTAAGCCAGTATGTCTTTGAGTAATTTATTACATAGCATCATTGTGGCAATAGCTGACAAGTACACCCTTCCCCAGTAGAGCTGACCGCATCCTCCTTTGATATCTATCTCCCTAATTTGGCTTAAAGTCCTTGAGGGCAGACACCACCTCTAGCATGATGCTCAAAATATTGTAGGTTCCTAATACTTTTTTGTTTTTGATGAAAAGAAATAATTGAATAAACAAATGAATGAATATAAGGAACACGCTTTTCCAGGTCCGTGACCTTGAAGTATGGGCAGCGAGAGGCAGGAGGAAATCACAATTAATGGGCTGCTGCAAACATCATTAAATATATAAGGGCCAAGGTTTGTTGATTGCCTGAATACATCATATTTTATGTATCCACGAAAGTTATTGTGGATAATGAAATAAAAAGTGTATTTCAAAGTAATAAATGTGCAGTTGCTTGTTATTATGTATTTCTTTAAATAATGTCTTCAAAAAGAACAAGTCATTTCATATGAGGAATGAAGAGTTTTGACATTCAAAAGAGGCCCATTTGTTCCAAAATGCTGGGAACTACTGTTCTAGACCATTCCTTTTAAAGATGCCTAGAGAATTCAGCACCGCTTTCTTCCTGTTGACTGGTAGTCAAAGCAACAGTGCCTTGACAGGCCTGTCTGTCGCTCATTCTCTCCCCAATCTCCATGTTACTGCACATTTACATCACGAGGGCAGGGCTACTGTCAGACTTCAAGACAGCTCAGAGAAAATTATAAGCTTCCATCCTCTCTCCTCCCTTCCTATCACAAAGCTGTCACATCACTGCTCTTTCCAGCTCAGCCTTGGGTTGTAATTATAGTCATTGCCCTAAGAATTCTTTCAAATGACAGGCTTACTTAATGGGGAGAAACTCACACAAGAGACTGTCAATACAGGAGCAATGAGTGAACACAGATAGTTTGGAGCACTGATAGTTTAAAACATGGAAACGGCACAGTGAATGTGGCAGGGACTTGACTTAAACCATGTACTGTGTCTGAAATATTTATAGTAGCAAAGAGATTTCTATACAGCTGTTGAAGCTCTTTTCCCTTTAAATGTGTTTGTTTTATCTCATTCAAAGGATGACATCTAATCTATGAGTAGATACTAGATAAATTATTTAAGGATTTAAATGTTATGGGGACGGAGAGTGGAGGTTGGGAAGAGGGTAGCAAGAGACCAAGGGTGACTTCACTTAGAATCTATCTGCTCACAGGTGACGCTCACAGTCTTGACTTAAGCAGCGAGGCAGGCATAGCTCTTTGGGGCTGAGAGAACTACCAGGGACTCTGGAAAGGATGTTAACTAAGTATTTGTTGACATGTAAATGAATGAACACTTCACTCTCATGCTCCCCTGAGCACCC
Organism: Antrozous pallidus; assembly: GCA_027563665.1. Taxonomy (NCBI): domain Eukaryota; kingdom Metazoa; phylum Chordata; class Mammalia; order Chiroptera; family Vespertilionidae; genus Antrozous; species Antrozous pallidus. Next base: position 23,210,264 of record CM050517.1, read on the forward strand.
CACGCTCCTGCTGCAATGAACTGCTGGCTATTTCCCAGGCATCATGCCTCCTTTTGCTGTAACTTCTGGCTGCCTTATCTCCCCATGCAGTCCACTCACTGCTGCCTGGCAAGTTCCTTCTCAACCAAGTCACGGCTCAAGCTCCCTGGTCTGGCAGTTCTGTATGTGCATATAACGGCACAAACTCATATGTTGTCATTCTCCCAACTCAAGTTTCCGATTTTAATCACTGCAACTAAGCAACCGGCTGGGTGCCTGACAGACACACCACAAGTATTCAGTAAGAGACCACCAAATAACCTTTATGCTGTTGGACTTCTCCAGTGCTTCCCAAATAGAAACTCCCTCACAGGAGGACATCTCTTCTACAATTCTTTACTGAGGCTCATTTCTTCCTTAGAATACACCAGGTGACCCTGGCTCAGAACTGATGAGGCAGCAAGAGGAGTAAGACATAGTTGTGATGGGTTAAGAGGATGAAGGCAGGACCATCCAAAGAAGCTTAGCTGGAATGACATCATCAGACCTACCTGTGGGAAAGAAACATTATAGTTTGGAGGGAACAACATTTTGAAGTAGACAAGAAGGTCATTGTGCTAGTCCAGAAAAAAAAAATGATGACAGATGACTACAGGTATTAAGTGAGATCAGGGCAGTGGGAAAGGAGAGCTGGGGATGTATATTATATATTTGATATGGCAATTATAGGATTTGGTGGCTGACTTAAAATGGCACAGAGGATGGGAGAAGTCTAGGACGGTGCTAAGGCAGTTACCTCAGGCAAACTGTGTGTCCTTCAAGATAAGAGGGGACTATGGGAGGATTAGGTCCAGCAGTAGGGGAAGGGCCCTGGGTTTTGTGTTGCTTTTATTGCAAACAAGGAACCCGTGGATCATCCAGAAGAGAAGTGTCAACCAGTGGAGAGTTCTGGAGCTCAGCAGAGCCATCTGGACTGGAGATACAGACTTCAGGTTAGCAAGCAAGTGGAAGTTGAAGGTTATGAGTTAGGTTACCCAAGGACATTGTTTAGAGCAGAGGTTCTGAGGGGCTATGGTAGGAAGCGGTTACCCAAGAGTTCTCCTACTTGAAAAATGTCAAGGAGTTGACTTAAAAGAAAAGCCTGCCCTTTGCTACATGTGTGGCAGTAGTTTTAAACATGTGAGAATCCTTGAGAGTGTAGCCCCCTCCCCATGGGTGGCCGTGTGTGACCTATCCTGTGTGTATATGATATACCCTCCCATCTTGTGAACTATCTATCACACTGGACTAACCTGCTCACACATTTGCCTTTCCAGGTAGTTTCTGCTCCATTGGAGGGCAGGGATTTTATCTTGCTCAAATCTGTGTCCTGGGACTTAGCACACAGGAGTCAAGTGTTTCATGACTCACATGGTATCATGTACTGTTGATTTCAAGAGGTGTGGTTTGCCTCTGACATTGTACATGTGAGGACAGGAGGCCTCATAGGACAAAGTAACTGGTCCAGTGAGACAGCTAACAGTTGCTTGGACTCTAGCATTGCCTCTGCTCATTTCTCAACCTGCCACTGCCACCTAAAAGCGGGGAGGGAGGTCATTCGGCAATAGCAACTGGCTGCAGCCATTCTGGAAGATCTTTTCATGTTAAACGGGAAGACGTGCCAGCTAGGACTTGTGCGGATGGCCTTCTCACACCCAACTTCTAGAAATGTCAGGTGAAAGAATAGGAAGCCAGGCCCACTTCATGCCCGACTCACTGCGTAGAAGTTCACTCTAGATGGGAACACAGGAGAAATGACTAACTGGAGGAGAAGCGTGTGTCATAGCTCTTGATAAGCCTCACCCCTTTTATCTGATTAGAAAAGGAGCTTGTTTTCACATGCTTCTTGTATGAATAGTACAGCTTTTTCTTCAAACAGGAAATGAAAACTTTTGCTGCTTTTTCAGATTCCCCTGAACCAAAAACTTGTTATGTGGATGCTGTATTTATTGTAAAAAAAAATATATATATACTAAGAAAAAAAAACCACAAAGAAAATGTTGAGAAAAAAAGTGGGGGCTAGAGAGGAGATCCTATGATTGAAAAGCGTAGCGAGGGGCCAGAATATGAGGCCGGGAAGGTGCACACATGAAGATGGGTGCCAGAGTCCAAATTTGCCAATATGAGAGTAGTTACTAAGGGCCCACTGTGCACCAGGAGGGGAAGGAATTCTTTCTCCTCCCCGCAGCCTGGAAGCTTCCCAGAACATCCTCCACTTGAACTAGTCTGGACTTCAGGGTTCTTTGCTGATCCCTTGCCTCTAACGGTTATGTTTATAGCTATTTGTCTTGACCCTTTGATTTGAGCCTATGAGAAGGAAATGAAACTTAATGTTAATCAAACATATTGACTATCTTACAATTGTTATTTCATATCAATCCTTTTACAGTCTTATGTGGCAAGAACTATTATCGCCTCTGCCTCTAGGAAACCAAAGCTTAGAAAGTTCAATGTTGTGGTTTTTTCATATTTACAACTCGCAAGACACAAAGCAGAAATTCACATCCAAATCTGTCTAAATCCAAAATCTTCATCCAGAGACGGCCTGTCTCGCAGGAGGCCCAGAATCATGACATATACATTGTTTTCCTTTCATTGTACCTGGCGCAGTAACTTGCATATGGTGAGTGCTGGATACATAGGTATTTAATTGATTTTGAGTTTGTGGCTCTTTGAGGGTGTCAGTTTTTATTGAATTGACTCCAGGGTATTAAGCAAGAACATTAGTTATTACAGACCAGGTACAAGTCTTGTCTTCCTTCTCAGACTCTCTCCTCCACTGCTTCATACACACACACGCACACACACACACACACACACACACACACACACACACACACCTACATTCCACTCCCCTCCAGTCACGTTTCAGGACATTGGACTTGTTTTCTCCCAGCATCTGAAGAGCAGGTGAGACCATACTGACTTGTGGGGTAATTAGGTCCCCATCACAGGAAACTCAACTAAGGGTAAGTGGGAGCGAGGAGGGAGTCAGGCAGATAAACTCAACCTTTTCTTGCAACTTTTCGGAGGAAGTCTTTGTGCCAGAGGATAGAACCATGCTCAGCAGAGTGCTGTGCTCTCTGCGTTGCTGGGCAAGTGCTGCCAGCAGGGCAACTGTACTTCACAGCCTGGCATTCCCCCTGTCTCACCCCCTCACTTCCTCACCTGTACTGTCCTGGGCTTGTACCTAAGGGAAAGAGAGAAGGAAAAAAGAGAGAGACATGATCATCACTAAAGGAATAATCCAGGAAACTCTGACAAACATGTGCTTACATGTATCTAGCAACAGAGACATGAACTTTTTATAAAGGAAAAAAGTTGTTGCCACACATAGAGACAGGCAAACTCAAATCATAGTGGCAGAGTTTAATACACCTCTCAGGAGCGGGTAGATAGATTTCAATAATCCTTCCTATGAGAAGAATAAAAAAAATCTAAACCAGATTTAAATGAGAAAAAGATGCAAAAGATCTTTGAAACCTCAAAGGAACCTGGACTCCTATGAAACAATAGAAATGTAGGTTTGGGAGTTCAAACAATACCACATTTCAGAATGTGACAACGTTATAAGTGAAGGGTAGGTTGGCCCTCACAGAGGCTCCTGTGATTGATTCTCTGGTGCAGCTGCTCACCACTCACCCTGGGCTCAGGATTCACTCCACAGGTCACACTTCCCCAGGAAACTAACCACTGCTGGTCAGAGCCTGCTGTGCTGTCAGACTAGGAGGTGGGCCTTGGAAGGTCTGTGGTCTCTGCCCCAGGCTCAGGGTCCCCCACACCTCTTTAACTCTCTCCATGTGATAATCTCTACTTTCCAAGCAAAGTTCACTCCTGTGCTCTGAAGAGCTGTGAGAAAGTTGTAAGAAATAATCCAGGAAACTCTAACGAACATGTGCTTACATGTATCTAGCAACAGAGACATGAAATTTTTGTTGCTAATGCTTTTCCTGAGTTTTGCATGTGAGATTCTTGGAGGTCTTTTAGCAGTGATTAAGCAGATATTTTTACCTTGTCACAGCTTTCTCTTTTCCACTATACACTGAGTGGCCAGATTTTTATGATCTCCTAACATATAATAATGTGGCCACTCAGTGTATTTGTGTCTCAAATGGGTAGCAAAGTATTCCAGACTTTTGCTGGAGATCAACCACATATTTGCTCTGAGCTTTCTATCAGCCAGTGCAAAGGGGAAAACTGATCAGGTGCACGATTTATACTATCTTTGATATCAAATAAATGAGGTACTCAAGAGAAGTACCCTGAGTATCCTACTATCCATTTTCACATTTTATTTGAACCCTGCAACAACTTTTTGAAGCTCACTGCCTATAATTTCCTGAGGGTCGTAGGCCTGGCCTTTTCCTCTCCTACTGTTCTTGCTTTCTGTCCTTCTCCTCACTCCTCTCCCATTTCCTTTGCCAATTCATGACAAAAGAGCAAGTAACATAGAAACATTAAATAAAAACTTAGGTGTCATAAAGCCACAGTGAAGATATAAATTTGTTGATCAGATTTGATATGAAAGGTAAATACTAGCACTAACCATCTAAGTTACGAATTGGATGAAGAATAGGAAAGAATCAGTTTCCAGGGTTACCCAAAAAGCTCACTTTCTCTACGGAGTTGACAGTTCAGATCCCTCTATCCAGAGAGATCTCTCTAGACTCTACTAGAGCTCTCTCTTAGGCTCTACAGTAGCGGTTCTCAACCTGTGGGTCGAGACATATCAGAAAACATAGATATTTACATTACGATTTATAACAGTAGGAAAATTACAGTTATGAAGTAGAAACGAAAATAATTTTATGGTTGGGGATCACCATAACATGAAGAACTGTATTAAAGGCTTGTGGCATTAGAAAGGTTGAGAACCACTGCCCTAGAGCAAAGGCTATCTTCATCACAGGGTCCAAGTAAACAATGGCATGTAGCACACAGGCAGAACTCATGTGCCACGCCCTATCATAATTACTTTCCAAACATTTTAATATATATATTACACACACACACACACACACACACACACACACACACACACACACTAGAGGCCCGGTGCACGAAATTTGAGCACATGTGGGGGTGGGAGTGGGGATGGGGTGTCTCTCAGCCCAGCCTGCACCCTCTCCAATCTGGGACATCCCTCTCACAATCCAGGACTGCTGGCTCCCAATTGTTCACCTGCCTGCCTTCCTGATTGCCCCTAACCGCTTCTGCCTGCCAGCCTGATCACTCCTGAACCACTCCCCTGCCAGCCTGATTGATGCCTAACTGCTCCCTTGCCAGCCTGGTCACCCCTAACTGTCCTCCCCTGCAGGCCTGTCCCTCCCTACTGCCCTTCCCTGTAGGCCTGGTCGCCCCCAACTTCCCTCCTCTGCTGGCCTGGTCACCCCTAACTGCCCTCCCTTGCAGGCCTGATCCCTCCCAACTGCCCTCTCCTGCTGGCCATCTTGTGTTCACACGGGGGCAGCCACCTTTGACCACAAGGGGGCAGCCAGCTTTTGTTGGAGTGACAGTCAATTTTCATCTTACTCTTTTATTACATAGGATTATTATTGACAGTATTACAGATGTCCCCCATTCCCTTCCCCCTTGTCCTGCTCCACCCAGCCTTTGCCCTGTCCAAGGTCTTCACCACACTATTGTCCCTGCCCATGGGTTATGCATATATGGATATAAATTCTTTGGTTAATCTCTTACTGACTTCTCCACCTGCCTCCTCTCTGAGATCTGTTAGTCTGTTGCATGCATTCATACCTCTGACCGCCTAAAATATGCATCCTAAAAATGGGTTCTTGACCCAATTTCCAATATGTGTATACATGGGGGGTGGGCTCCTACACCAATAAGCAATTCTCCAACTCTCAGCTGAGTGTCCCACAATTCAACTCAGTTCTCACACTACCTACCTGAAGACAGCATCCCATTCCACAAATTAACTCCCTCCATTTCCAACAAGTTCCTGGTAATGCCATCACTACTGGCCTACAAAGCAGACTGAGTTGAGAGGATCTAAGTGAGAGTTACTTTATTCCTGCTTGGGGCTCTATCACAGTTCTCTCTCTGTCCCTGTAGCTTCCGTCACACTTCCAATCACTTGTATCTTCCTGTTGTTGTTGTTAACCCTCACCCGAGGATATTATTTTCATTGATTTTTAGAGAGAATGGAAGGGAGGGAGAGAGGGAGAGAGAGAGAAAAGGAAGCATGGATGTTAGAGAGACACATAGATTGGCTGCCTCCTGGACACGCCCCCATTAGGTAGTGGATGGAACCTGCAATCCAGGCACATGACCTTGACCATGAATCCAACCTATGACCCTTTGATGCAAAGGCCTATGTTCTAACCAAAGAGCCACACTGGCCAGAGACAATTGCTTATATCTTAAATACACATTCCAAAAGAGAAAAGATTGAGTTGACTTACCTCAGGTTGGTGGAAATATAGGCACCTTTAAAACTATTCTTTTGCATCTTCTAAATGCACATTAATTAGCTGCTATCCTATATAATAAAAGAGCAATATGCAAATTGACCATACCCCCACTACACCCACCAGCCACACCCACCAGCCAATTATGAGCAATATACAAATTAACTCCCAACCAAGATGACTATTGCCCAAGGCCGGAAAGCCTCAATCAGAGGCTTTCCGGCTTTGGGCAGGCCAGGGCTGAGGCAGAGCCAGTGAACAGCCCCATTGCAGGGCGATCGCTAGGTGCCCAAGGCCAGAAAGCCTTGGGCAGGTCAGGAATGAGCCATCAGTAGGACATCCCCTGAGGGCTCCCAGTATGTGAGAGGGGGCAGGTTGGGCTGAGGGACCACTCACACCCCCCCTCCTGGGCAGGAATTTTGTGTGCTGGGCCCCTAGTTACTTACATAATCAGAAAAAAAAAACACCCATATTTTCTGCTATTTGTACCTAACAACATTATCTATAATCTTGACTACCTTGTATGCCATGCTGGCCAAAAATGAAAGTCCTTCAGAAACCTATGGAGCTGGAGAGAAAAATAGATTTAGAAAGCAGGGACTAGAACCCTGGGCACTAAAGAACACAGCCAGCATCTCTGGAAGGAAAAATGCAGAAGCCCTGAGGGCCTGCAAATTGCATGCAAACAGAAAAAGCCCAGCCCTCCTGGACCGAGATCTCTAACGTTTTGTAAGTCAGTGTATCCAACTGTGCACTGAAGCTATGTGGGTTCACTTAGGAAGGCAGTAGGAAAGCTTTGTCACCCCATGACTTCTTCCTACTTTAGACAAGCTTATAGCAACTCTTCTGAGCATCATGCATGGTCCCCAGTTATATGAACACAGAAAGGCCAAGAGAGGCTTATCTGAGGGCACTTGCACCTAGAATTGGCCTGTAGGTACGTATAGAGAATAATAAGCGATTTCTGCAGTTTTTCACTAATTACTGGCTCAGGGCTTAACCAGCACAAGGTAGTATGTCTTACCAGCCTTTTCTATTTAGCATTAAGTAACTTGGTCAGAGAAACAAGTGCCTAATGTTATATAGTGAGTGAAGTGTAGATAAGTTTGTCAAAGAAAGGGGCCCTCCTCAGCCTGGGACCTTGCTCTCCCAGCCCATCATTTACCTTTAATAAAAATGGCCTGGGAGACAGGAAGCATGAGCAGATTGTTATCAGGACCTAAGGCTGGGAAGTCAGTGATCTTGCCTTTTGGGTCTGAACCCCTAGTTGACCTCAGGCACAAATTGCACTTGCCTAAAGATAGATCCTAAAGCCCTAAGCTCATAAAAAGGTTCTGCCAGTGCAACCTGAGGTTTCCTGCTGGGGGTGCTCATGACACACATACGCTGTTAGGAGCATCTATGAGCTCTGAGGGTTTTAGACAATAGAGAAGTACTGAGGACTGCATTGTGTTAATCAGTTTAGCACAGGACTCATAACCACGTGTTGTAGACATGATCCCATTGTGTAATCTGAGCCAATCGATGTGAACAGATATATACAACTTATCTATCCATATAGTTTCTGGTGTTGGTTTGTTTTGCTAGCATTTGCATTTTATCCTTGAAAACCTACAAACACCCAGCTGTTACTCCTTGATGTAAAAAGACTATCTTTGGTGGCGAGAGGCCATTTGCATCCTTTTCTTATGCTTTGCCACAATGGTTCAGAGAATTCAAAATTTAAAAAAGAAGGAAAGCCAGGCAGTGCTCATCAGGGAGGAAGGACAGGGGAAAAATAGTGCCCACACTTGAAGAGTGTCTTCAGGAAAAGAAAAATGTCTAATGGGTCATTTAAAAAATTAAGCGGTGTGATGCTAATTCCCTCTGTTGTTTTTCCCAGAAGATCTTCAGTGAAGGATATGCCACTAACAGTTTTATGTGAATGGAAGCCGAATACATGAACATTTGCTGCGTTGCATTCCGTGTCCTAGTGGGTGTGAAGGGAGCAGAGGGCACTCCTCAGCACCGGAGCTGGAAGAGGGGGCCCCTGGTGCACGGGTCCAAGGGGTGCACTGTTCCAAGAAGTGCTACTCACGCTGAAGCATAGGTGAGTGTTGCCCCTAGAGTTGTGATGTTCTCAATCTGCACAACCATTGGTGTGGCCTAAATTAAGGGTCAGCTTGTAAGTGGATTTGCTTTCTTATATCAACACATTTATAGAGCCTCTCCTGTGTAGATGGTTGGGATTTTATTCTTGCCTTGGAGTTTCCTATAGGCTGTAGGAAGGTAAAGTTAAATGCAAAGCTAGAAATGCAAAACATGGCATATGCTAAGTGTCCCCTGAGTCGTGCAGAAAACTCCTGAGAAACACTGGTCCTATTAGGTCTCTGTGAAGTGTCCTAGATCACTTAACTGGGGGAAACAGGCATACACTTCCAACTTCTCGAAGATTCTCCATGCATATGAGCAGGTGGAAGGCTTAGGGACGGGCTACCACAATGTAATCTGCACACCTTTGGTAACCCAGAATTCCCCACTGTGGTCGCTAACCTTTTGGACCTCATGGACCACCACTGGTCTGAGGGCCACCAGCTGGCAACTGCTGTAGTAGAATATAAAAACCACTCTCCCCCCCCCCCCCTTTCTTATTTATTTATTTATTTATTTATTTATTTATATTTTTTAAACAAATATATTTTTTAAAAACCACTCTTGTATAACATCAATTAAACATTCCAAGAGAATGGGGAGGTGCTGTTGAAGATATACGCTGAAGAAAAGGAAGGAAGAAATCAGCTTGGGCTAGAATTCCTATTCAAGGAAAGCATCTCAAGGAGGCAAAGAAAAAGCAGCACAGTCTCTTGAGGTAGACAACATTCAGATGAGCAGGGACAGGGCAGAAAGAGATTGCTTGAGAACCATGACAGCTAGGCAGAAAGGAAGGTGGGAGCACACGAACGCGCGCGCGCACACACACACACACACACACACACACACACATACACACACACACACTCTCCCCCTTGCTTCCCCCACTCCCCCCCACCCCATACACACACATCCCTGACTCATGACTTTGGGAAGGGGCTGGGGAAAAAGTTGAAAAGGTACTTAGTAACCACCAGATTTTGAGTCTTAAGTGTCAGGTGACAGCTCTAACTTCACTCTGTACATCACAATAAGTACTGAAAGTTTTGCATAGAAGATGGCCATGAACCAAGCAATGTTTAAGACTGGCTGTGGGAGGAGAAAGACCGTATGTAGAAAGAATTCCAGTTAGGAGGGCAGGAACAAGACGAGAAGACCTGAACTAAGGCAGTAGAAGAGGGGGTGATCTTGGCATCGAGTGGGTAGAGGCAGAGATGCTGGCCAACATTTTATAGTGCATAGAACACTCTCCACAACAAAGAGCTATCCAGTCCAAAATGCTAATAGTGCCCAGAACGTTGATTTCGAGATGAAGACAGGGACGCTTAACTCGACTTCCTGTTTCTAACCTGAAGTGCTTCATGAGTGTGTGGACTGAATTCTTGTTAAAATCCAACAAAAATCAAAGTCACCACATGCAGTTTCTCTGAATTCCATAGGAATGGTGGTGGGGGCATCTGCTGATGGCAGTGTAATCACCACTTAGGACTAGTTTGGAGTGCAGAGCTTTCTTATAGACAGCACCTCAAGGTGAGAAATTGCATGATGGTACAAGAAGAAATAGACACCCCCAAAAGACCCAGGGAAGTTTTAACAACAAAAATAGTAGCTTGCGGAGATCCCAGCAGATACCTGTCACCCTGTTCCTAAAACAGCCGAACCCTTTTGGAGGAAACGACACCAGCAGCTGTGTGAAAAGAACCTGGACAGGCAGAGGCTGCAATTGCCTCCAGGTTCCCTGGGCAAAAGGGAAAGAGAAAGAACTCAAATTCCTATCACTCGACCACTTGCTGTAACACAGCAAATAGGAAGGTGGGGGTGGCGGCTTTAAGCAGACGGCTGCTCCAGGTGAGCCAGGAACAGAGTGACCCCAAGGATGTTTAATGAGCCCAGAAGAGGACACTCTGTTCCACTAGACAGTTTTCACCAAGAATCACTGACCAGATGTGCAAACCTGTTTGAGTAAGATATCTTGCGGTTTCTCTTGGTTGCCTATAAGTTTATTGCAAAATGTACAGCTCTGAAGAATCACAATCTCTTAGAAATATGAGGACATGCCCTGGCTGGTATGGCTCAGTTGGTTGAGCATCATCCCATGCCTTGAGAGGTCTTGGATTCAATTCCTGGTCAGGGCACAAGCCCAGATTGTGGGCTTGGTCCCCAGTATGGGGCAGCCAATAAATGTTTCTAATGTTCTACCTCCCTCTCCCTCTCCCTCTCCCTCTCCCTCTCCCTCTCCCTCTCCTTTCTCACTCGCGACTGCATCTCCCTCTCCCTCTCCCTCTCCCTCTCCCTCTCCCTCTCCCTCTCCCTCTCCCTCTCCCTCTCCTTATCCTTCTCCCTATCCCTATCTCTCTCTCTCTCTCAAAAATAAATAAAAACGTATTTAAAAAATATGAGGACATGAAGACATTAATGGTGAATACTGTTTCCTCCTACATAGGAAAGAAGGAGAAGGCCTCGAAACAGCAGAAGGAATGTCAGGGACCATTAGGTCAGGGAGTGACAGGTGTGTCCCTTTCTTCCTCCCTCCACACAAGAAAAGACCCCAAACTATTTACTGTTGCCTCAAGGCTCTTCCAGTGGATGGTAACAGATGGTGGGTAAGGTGGTCAGAATGGGGGAAATGGGTGTGGTGGAACAGAGTTTTGGGGAGAGGCACACACCTGTGAAACCACAACCAGTACTGGTTTCCAGATACTGATTTCCAGGGTTCCCAGGGGACCAGCCAGAGATAGATAACACTGGAAGTCTTGATCTGGCAGCTAGAAGGGTTCTGGAATCTGGAGAAAGGGCTGTGCATAAATTAAATAGGAGTCCAGAAAAGAAACATAATTTTGAAAGGCGATATTGGGGGGGGGGGGCGGGCAGAGGCAGAGGAGCTTGGCTGAAGAAACCAAGTTCTCCTTGTCTCAGGACTCATTGCTTTTTATTAACACAATTTGTCCTAAGGCAAGGTGGAGATATACACATCAAAGGGTAGGGTTTCCTCTACAGAGTCCATTGTCAGTTTGGGGAATTGTCTTCAGCTGTTTAGTAGTTTGGCCAGTAGGAGGCAATAACATGTAGATTAAGATGCCCTGAGTTGCCTGGCAGCAAACAATCAATTTAATACATCCTTTTCAGGTTTTCAGACATGCCTTTAGCCTTTCCCAGATGATTCAGCCCTTGCTGACATGCTGGAATTGGCATCCGGCAGATAGGGGTTCATATGTCCCAGCCACAAGCTCCATTACAATGCTGCCTAAATTTGGAAAGCAGACCCTTCCTTAGGAGCTGTTCTGCTGTCTTCCAGAAAATTGTCATAAAAATACATGGCTACAATGAGTGCTACATCAAGCTTTCTCCCTTCCTCTTCAGAGTTGTGTGAAGCATAATTTGTGAAATCATAAAGAAAGAGCCCTGGTGAAGATATCAGTGGTCATCAGAGCTTGAGATTTTAAAATTCAGTGGTTCTAGGGAGGCAGGTTAATAAGAAGCTAGGAAAATTCCTTGGCAAGTGTAATGGGGAAACAGACAGCTGAAAACAATGGACTTGTAATTTACATCCAGAAGGTTATAGGGCAGAAATCCTCTTGTACTTAGCAATGGACAGAACTGGTCCTGGACTTCACTCCTAGTGTGGCCTTTTCTCCCCTGGCATATCGCTGGTCTTTCAATTTAGACCCCATGAACTTTCCTCCCTAGAGATAACATCTAGGCCTCAGTTGTATTTCAGTTCCAGGCCCAGAAAAGCAGCAAAACCAGGAGGGTGATGCCAGGACCAGGGGCAATGACTAATGACCCTTTGCTTTGGTGCTGACCTATTACTAGAGACCATGACCCTGAAAGAACACATATCGTGAATATTCTATTGAGATCCTGATCTAAGATCTCCCCTAAACTTCCCAGCCTTTAAAACCCTCAAGACTGCCCTTGCTGGTTTGGCTCAATGGATAGAGCATTGGCCCCAGGACTGAGTATCACAAGTTCGATTCCAGTCACGTACCTCGGTTCCCTCCCAGAAAATGATGGCACACAACAGGTTTCAGTTAGTGTTTGCTGAATGGAAGAGTGAATGGCTTCACTCATTTATTGAATGATTGTAGACCTGATACTGTAATGATAATACAACGATGAATAAAATGCAGCCTTTGCTCCCTACAGAGAGAGAGTCCACAAACCAGCCTCCCTCTCTGCCTCTGCTCCTGGAGGTGCTCATTTGCCTCACACCATCATTATCTCACAAACACATAACTATTATCTTTATCCCCCTTCCTTCTCTCTCTGCCTCCCCCCTCTTCTTCCTTCAACTCTTACCCAATGCTTGTAGGGAGCTATTTTTCTCCTCCCTTATAAAAACACACTGATGGATGAGCATAAAAAGTAGTACTGGTAACTAAACATTCATTAAGAGAAAGTCAATTTTGAAAGAAAAACAACAATATTATTGATTGTGAACATTTATCAAGTGTTTATCATATACCTCACTCTCTGCCAAGCAATTTATATGCACTTGCTCATTCAATCAGTTCAGATAAGGAAACTAGGGCTGCAAGAAGTAACTTGTCCAGGTCACAGAGACAATACCTGGTCTGAACCCACATTAGTCTGATTCAGAGCCCAGCCTCTACCAGAGAGAACAGAAAGACCGCTCGCTGTTCATGGCTCATGTAACCCCTCTGTGGGGTTTTCCCCCATTTCTTTCACACTGCACGCAGTGGTTCTCTTCATGCTCCTTTAGCTCTGTGCTCATCCTCTCCTTCTGCTCTGACCACGTAAAGCACCCGGTATGTGTCTGAAAGGGTTAGCTGGGTACATTTTCACTCATTACCCATGTTAGGAAGCATGTACTCTCCTTTCTCATTGCAATCAGGATAGTAACAGAAGCAGGAGAATAAATACAGAGTTCAAAAATCTGGTGTTGGCTACTTATTAGCGGTGTAAAGTGGGGCACACTATTTAACCCTTCTGATCCTTAGGTTACGCAAATGTAACATGGGGATAATGAGGCCAGTGTTACCCTGTAATGAGAATTAATGTGAAATGTGTCTGTGAGGTGGTGGCACAGTGCCTAGCACAACACAGGTGCTCAGTGAGCATTCTTCTCTTCACCTCTCTCCTGTTCAGTCCCCTGACTGCCTTGATTCTGACTCTTTTGCTCCACCTTATATAGCATGCCGGCTGTTAAGTGCTACCTGTTATGGTCTGCATTAGTTATATATTACTGTGCAACAAACTGCCCTAAACTTAGCAGCTTGAAAGGACAAACATTTATTATCTCAAAGTATCTGTGGTTCATCTATGGTTCAAGGATCCAGGAAGCTTAGCTGGCTTTTTCTGATTCAGTTCCTCCTGAGTCTGCAGCCAAGATGTCAGCTGGAGCTGTGGTCATCTCAAGACTCAACGCCAGGAGAACCTGCTCCAGGTTCACTCATGTGGCTGTTGCAAATGCTGTCGGAGGCTTGCTTCCGAGCTTATTCATGTGGGTCTCTCCACAGGCCTGTCACAGCCCATGGCAGCTTATTTTCCCAGAGTAAGCAATCCAAGAGAGAGCAAGAGAGTATCCAAGCCATAGAGTTTAAAAAAAAATCTTTATTATTGAAAGTATCATATATGTCTCCCCTTTCCTCCCCTGACCTCTTTCAGCCAACTTCATTCTGCATTCCAGGTCTTCACTTCCCTGTTGTCTGTGTCCATGGGTTATGCATACTAGTATATGCAAACAAGTTCATTGGTTGATCTCTTCCACTCACCCACCCGCCCTCCCCTTTCTTCCCTCTGAAATTTGACCATTTGTTCAATGCTGCTATGTCTCTGAATCTATTTTTGTTCACCAGTTTATTTTTATTATATTCCATCTATGAGTAAGATCATGTGATAATTACTGTATTTTCCAGCGTATAAAGATGACTTTTTAACCCAGGAAAATCTTCTCAAAAGTCGGGGTTTCTCTTATATGACAGGTGTAAAAATACTGTAGCTAGCAGTTATGATAGGCATTGCTAACTCGCCAGGGACTTGCCTGGCACTTGCTCTCTCTCTATTGTTTGTTATCTTCCTCCTATCATTATCATTCCAGTCATCTTATATGCCGGAAAATATGATATATTTCTCTGATTGGCTTATTTGACTTAGCATAATGCTCTCTAGGTCCATCCATGCTGTTGCAAATGGTAAAAGTTCTTTCTTTTTTACAGCAGCATAGTATTCCATTGTGTAGATGTACCACTATTTATTTAATCTACTCATCTGCTGATGGGCACTTAGGCTGCTTCCAAACCTTAGGTATTGTAAACTGTGCTGCTATGAACATAGGAGTGCATATATTCTTTCTGATTTCTTGAGATATATTCCTAGAGGTGGGATTACTGGGTCAAATGGGAGCTCCATTTTTAATTTTTTTGCAGAAGCTCCATACTGTTTTCCACAGAGGCTTCACCAATCTGCATTCCCACCAGCACTATATATGAGTTCCCTTTTCTGCACATTCTCACCAACACTTTTCGTTTGCTGATGATAGCCATTCTGGCAGGTGTGCTGAATACCAATCTTGAGAAAGGAGAACAAGTCTGGAGTCATCAAGCTTCCTAATTTCAACCATATTACAAAGCTATAGTAATCAAAACAGTACAGTATTTGCATAAAAACAGATACAAAGATCAATGGATCAGAATAAAAAGCCCTAAAATAAACACATGCATAAATGATTAATTAATTTATGACATAGGAGGCTAAAATATACCATAAGAAAGGATAGACTCTTTAATAAATTGTGTTAGAAAAGCTGGACAGCCACAATGCAAAAGAAATTTGGACCCTTATAACTAACAGCACGCATAAAAATCAACTCAAAATGGACTAAAGACTTAAATTTATGACCTGAAACCATATCATTCTTAGAACAAAGATTCGAGCTTCTTGACATTGAATTTTTTTTTATTTGACACCAAAAAGAAAAAGGCAACAAAGCAAAAATAAGCAAGTGGGACACATCAAATTAAAAAGTTTCTGCAAAGCAAAACGAACCATCAACAAAATGAAAAGGCAACTCATGGAATGGAAGAAAATATTTGCAAATTATATATATGACAAGGAGTTAATACCCAAAATATGTAAAGAACTCATACAACTCAACAGCAGAATAGGAAACCATCTAATTTAAAAATGGGCAGGGGAATAAAATAGACTTTTTTCCCTAAAGAATACATCCAAATCTATAAAAATACCTGAAGAGGCCTTAAAATAACTAATCATCAGAGAAATTCAAATCAAAACCACAGTCCAAATTACACCTGTTAGAGTGGCTATCAGAAAAAAAGAAATAACAAGTGTTGGCAAGGATGTGTAGAAAAGGGAAGCCTTGTAAACTGCTGGTGGGAGTGTACTTTGGCACAGACACTATGGGAAACAGTATGTGGTTCCTGAAGAAATAATAATAATAAAAAACTGCCATATGATCCTGCAAACCCACTTCTGCGTGTATATTCAAAGGAAATGAAAAGAGGGTCTTGAAGCCATATCTATATTCCCATGTACATTGTAGTATATTATTTACAATAGCCGAAATATGGAAACAATGTGACAGTGGATAATGGATAAAGACGATGTGGTGTATGCATGCAATAAAATATTATTTATTATGAGAAAATAAATAAATCCTGCTATTTGCAAAAACATGGGTAGATCTTGAGGGCATTATGCTACGTGAACTAAGCCAGACAGAGAAAGACAAACACTGCATGGTATCACTTATATGTGGAGTTTTAAAAAAATTTCAAACTCATAGAAATAGAGAGTAGAAAGGTGGTTTCCAGGGGCTAGAGCAAGTGGGAGGGGGGACGAATAGGAAAAGGCTGGTAAAAGGGTCCCAACTTTCTGCTGTAAGAGGAGTAAGTTCTGAGGATCTGGTGTAAAACATGGTGACTATACTTGATAAATTGTGTTACATAAGTGTGCAAGAGAGTAGAACCTAAAGGTTCTCACCAAAAAACAAAAGATGGAGATGTGAAGAGAAATATGCATTAATTAACTAGATGGAGGCATCCTGTCACAATATATTAATCACAATGTACACTTTAAATACCTTATAATTTTATATGTCCATTATGCTCAATAAAGCTGAAATTTTTTTTTAAAAAAAGCTTTTAAAATAACTTCACAATATTTTATTCTGACAGGGCTTAAAAGCTTTTATTTCATAATCAAGGTTGCACCAATTTCAAAGATGGTTGCAAACCTGAATGGAGAAATATGACATCTTTTGGGTTTATTTTATTTAACTGACTAACATACTAGCACTAAGTGGCATTTCATTGTCTAAATGGCTCTGCTCATTCCCAGGAGCACAGTTCTGCTTATTTATATCTTTTTACTTTTATGAAGTACGTCTTGGCCTTCAGTGAAGACCAAGTGTCCATATTGATGTAATTTATATGATAGGAACCACAACTATAAAATAAAAGTGTTATAAGAAAAAGCTGGTCAATAGGATCTTAAATCCTTTGTGGATCAAGGTGGAAAATAAATGAAGCATCTGTCTTGACTTAAATGACTTAAAAATACATTTTGGTCAATTGAGATGAGGTCAGCTAATGGTTGTTTTAAACTAGAAATCATTATGCAAATGTCAAGCAGTGCCCCAACCCGAGAAAGGCTGCTTGTGAACCTCCCCTGGTGTCACCCACATGTTTCTGTGTTATTGGGGGAAGGACACTATAAAGCAGAGACAGAGGCCTCAAAAATGGTGGATTGAGTGGCAGGTGCTGTTTGTTTTTTTAATTTTATTTACAATATAACTTATATTTAATAGTAGTACATATGTTTTCCTCCCCCCCCAATATCCTCCCCCCAGCCTCCCCTACCCCCCAGCACATGTCCCCACCTGCCTCCCTCCCCACCCCAGAGTCTTTCATTCATTGGTTATGCTCATATGTATGCATACAAGTCCTTCGGTTGATCTCCCCCAGCATCTGCCTCCCCTCCACTCCAGCCTTCCCCCTGTAACTTGACAGCCTGTTCGAGGCCACCCTGCCTCTATATCAATCACTCTCCCCTGTTTCTTTTCTTCAAAAATATCTTGCCTCTGCATACTGAAAACAAACGTATAAGAGCAAAAAAAGTTTGAGTGTCAGTTTCAATGTCCAACTGTTCTGAGTCTCAGTTTCAATGTCAAATAGTTCTTCATGTGTACATGTCAGCAATGGTATCCAGATGGTGGACACATCGTGGCAATGCAAGATCCATCCTCTCTGGTATGTTCCTGGGTCGCCTGCAGCCACACACAGCTGCCGACTGCTAGCATGGCAAGGTGTCGTCAGCGTCCGCCATCTCTGGACCGTCCTCGTGGATGGAACAGGCCCGTCAGTTCCTCACTGTCGCAGGAACCCACATGGTCTTGGAGTAGTTCTCTGAAAACACACAAACACATTCTCGACCAAAGGTTAACAAAGGGATCCTCTCTGCAAAATAGACTTGGGATTCTTTTTATTTTTGCCTAAATGATTTTCCTTTGGCTTATTTTGACACCATGTGTGTTTTTTCATGGGTGTCCTGCAGCTGGTTTTACAAATGGAATTTTCTTTTCTGGAGTAAGAATTTTCTACATGTATTTTACTTATAGGATATTTTTCCTTACATGATATTACCTCACTGTCCCCCACCCCCCTTTTTTTGGTTAATAGGGGCTTTTGGAAATTTTATCTTGCAGTCTTGGTAATTTTAAATTTTAATTTTTGCATACAAATATTACTACTTTAGGTTCTTTGGATGTTAGGCAATTTTGCAGTGAGATGAACTACTAATAGATAATTTAGTTAATGTTTTAGGAAAAGCTTTTTGTCCAGTACAGTTAGATTTTCTTGAGTATTCACTTATTTCACTTGGCCAATTTAAATTAATCTGAAAACTTGATTACTATTTTACTGTCAATTTTAATACTCAAGCAGAAATCTTAGTTTACCCAGTAAATACTTGTGGAAAGGAATATTTGCATTTTTGAGTAGGTCCTCAGAATTCTTTGTAATAAACTAAATTTAGGTATAGGACAGCTATTGCTGGCCGAGTCTCTGTCTACCACCTGGGTCCTGGTGTGATTTGTGCGTGGGAGGCGTAGCAGCCGTGGGGGTAGGAGACCTTCCTCAGGAGGGGTGAGAATTCAAGCCCCTGCAAAGGTGCTGGTTTTTAAAAAAATATTTTTTGTAGTCCTAATTGGTTTGGCTCAGTGGATAGAGCCTGTGGATTCAAGGGTCCCAGGTTCAATTCTGGTCAAGGGCAGCTGATCGATGTTTCTCCCTCATTGATGTTTCTAATTCTCTCTCTCCCTTCCTCTCTGTAAAAAATCAATAAAATATATTTTAAAAAGTATTTTTATAGATTTTTAGAGAGAAAGGGAGAGGGAGAGAAACACTGATGTGTGAGTGGAACATCCACCAGCTGCCTCCTGCACCCCCACTCCCCCCATTGGGGATCAAGCCCACAACCCAGTTATATGACTAGAATGGGAATTGAACCCGAAATCTTTTAAAAAATATATATATTTTATTGATTTTTTTTACAGAGAGGAAGGGAGAAGGATAGAGAGAAACATCGATGAAAGAGAAACATTGATCAACTGCCTCCTGCACACCCCCTACTAGGGATGTGCCTGCAACCATGGTACATGCCTTTGACTGGAATTGAAACTGGGACCCTTGAGTACGCAGGTCGACGCTCTATCCACTGAGCCAAACCTGTTAGGGCTGAGGGACCAAACAACTGAGCCAATCGGCCAGGGAAACAGATGCTAGATTTGTTGTTGTTGTTCATCCTCATCCGAGAATTTTTTCCCCATCTCTTCATAGGGTGGGAGGAAGGGGGTAGAGAAAGAGAAAGAAACATCCATGTGAGAGAGACACGTTGATTGGTTGCCTCTTTCATGAGTCCTGACGAGGGCTGGAGATGGAACCTGCCACCCAAGTATGTGCCCTGGACTGGGAATCAAACCCACAATCCTTTGGTCCTCAGGCCAATGCTCTAACCACTGAGCAAACAGGCCAGGGCATGGGTGCTAGCTTTGATTGGGCCTCTCTGGTGTAATCTTTTTTATATGTTCAAATAGTGTGCAGTTTCATTTCTATCAATCCAATTATTTATATATTGTTTATCCAAACAGAATACATACAGAGCAGACTTCCTTTCGGCTGGTGACTGAGAAAAGAATATGATAATGACTAATGCCTAATGTGTAGTTTTCTGCAGTACAGAAAGATCTTTCCACAACATTAATCCACAATATTTCAACAGCTTTTCAAGCTTGACATCTTTCATCTCTTTTGTAGAAATAAAGAAAATGAATTTTGGCGTTAATATGATTCACCCAAGATCTCATCCCTAGTAGACACAGAGGCAAAAATTCTATGTAAAATTATGAATTTTTTCACACCACCCCCACATGAGAGATAGTGTTTGGTTAATTTCCACCAAGGCAAAATGTTCAATATTTGACTCATCATTCACACATTTATTAGGAGAGTGAGAAAAACAGAAAAGCAGATGAAACTCAGATTGCTCATTTATAACTTCTCTGAATACAGGAGTAGATTAACATCTTTGTAATGTGAAATTTTGGATTGTTCATATGCCATTGCAATCTGTGTAGCTGAGTAAATCAACAGCTATAACAGAAAGCGGGAAAGTGTTTTTTTTCTTCTTTCAGTAATGACTCAGAAGTTACAATCAAACAAATCTTCCCACAGATAACAATTATAATGCTGGGAAAAGTATTAAAAAAAAACTCTCTGAAGGTGTGGCATGGTGACCAAAAGGAGGCAGAAACTGGAGGGAGTCTATGCTTGGAAGGAAGAAAAACAATGGGTGAGTTTTCTGTTGTTTATGGCTTTGACATGCATAGCCACTATTCTTCCACTACATCAAAAGATACAATTCAATGGAGAGAGGGAGGGAGGAGGAGGAGAGAGAGAGAGAGAGAGAGAGAGAGAGAGAGAGAGAGAGAGAGAGAGAGGAGATTGGTTGATTCCCGCATGCATCCTGATATCCTGACCTGAGATCCAACAGGAAACCTGGGAGGTGCCCTGGCCAGGAATGGAACCCGCCACTTCCTGGAGTATGGGACAGTGCTCCAACCAACAGAGCCATACCAGCCAGGGCTATTTGTATTTCTATGTGCTCAATGCTATACTTCTCTGAATTGTCTATAGTTTTGTTCTCTACCAAAATATTAGCACACACGTCTCTAATGTTAATAAATACAAAAATTTTGTAAATTCTGGTATGTCTTGCATTCTCAAAGTGAACTGTTACTTGTACAAGGCCTAAGATTTCTTTTATTTTAATGATAAATTAAGTTTTAATTGACATCCTATGTAATAAAAGAGTAATATGCAAATTGGCTGTGACTCCAAGACACAAGATGGCCACCCCCATGTGGCCAAAGATGGCTGTCCCCATGTAGACACAGATGGCCTGCCACAAGATGGCTGACAAGGGAGGGCAGTTGTGGGTAGATGTGGGAGACCAGGCCAGCAAGAAAGGGCAGTTGTGGCAATTAGGCTAGCAGGGGTGGGCAGTTGGGAGAGACCAGGCCTACAAGGAAGGGCAGTTGTGGGTGATCAGGCCAGCAGGGGAGGGCAGTTGTGGGGACCTGGCCTGCAGGGAAGGGCAGCTGAGGGGGGAATCCAGGCCTGCAGGGGAGGGCAGTTGGGGGGGCAGGCTTACAGGGGAGGGAAGTTAGGGGTGACCAGGCTGGCAGGGAAGGCAGTTAGGGACAATTGGGCCAGCTGAGGAGCAGTCAGACATTGATCAGGCTGGCAATGGAGTGGTTAGGGGGTGATCAGGTTGGCAGGCAGAAATGGTTAGGAGCAATCAGTCAGAGGCAGGTGAGCAATTGGGAGTCAGCAGTCCTGGATTGTGAGAGGGATGTCCAATTTCCTGTCAGACATCCCTCAAGGGGTCCCAGATTAGAGAGGGTGCAGTCTGGGCTGAGGGACACCCCCCCCCCCACACACACACCATGCATGAATTTCGTGCATGGGGCCTCTAGTATTTATATGTTTATCCACCATATATGGGGTTATCTTCAATTCCAATTTACTTTTAACAGTATTTTGTATTAGTTTCAAGTGTACACCAGAGAGGTTAGACAACCATATACTTTACAAAGTATTCCCCCCAATATTTTAAGTATTCACTTGGCACCATACAGTTATTACAATATTATTGACTATATTCCCTATGCTTTACTTTATATCCCCATGACTATTTTTAAACTACCAATAAGCATTTCTTAATCTCTTTACCTTTTCATCAGGCTCCCCAAATTCCCTTCTCTCTGGCAACCATTAGTCTGTTCTCTGTATCTATGAATCTGTTTCTATTTTGTTTGTTTGTTTATATTGTTCTTTAGATTCCACATATAAGTGAAATCATATGGTATTTGTCTTTCTCTGTCTTGCTTATTTCCCTTAGCATAATATTCTCTAGATCTATCCATCCTGTCACAAATGGTACAATTTAATTCTTTTTTTAATGATTGAGGAGTATTTCATTGTATAAATGTACCAAACTTTATTATTCATTTGTCTAGTGATGGGCACTTGGGTGGCCTCCATAACATGACTATTGTAAATAACACAGCAATGAACACAGAAATGCATATATTCTTTTGAATTAGTGTTTCGGGATTGTTTTCAGATATATACCCAGGAGTGGAATTGCTAGGCTATAAAGCAGTTCCATTTTTAATTTTTTGAAGAGCTTCCATTCTGTTTTCCATGGTGGCTGCACCAATCAGCATTCCCACCAGCAATGCATGAGGGTTTCCCTTTTCTCCACAACCTCACCAATACTTGTTTGTGAATTTATTGATGATAGCCATTCTGACAGGTATGAGGTGATATTTCATTGCCCTTTTAATTCACATTTCTCTGACGATCAGTACATTGAGCATCTTTTCATATGTCTATTGGCCATCTGTATGTCCTCTTTGGAGAAGTGTCTACTCATGTGCTCTGCCCATTTTTAAATTGAATTTTTTTTTTAGTGCTGAGTTCCTTATACATTTTGGATATTAACCCCTTATCATTTGTGTTATTGATAAATATCTTCTCCCATTCAATAAATAGGTTGTCTTTTTGTTTTGTTGATAAAAACTTTTTAGTTTGATGTAGTCTTATTTGTTTATTATGTTGTTTCCCTTGCCCTACGAAATATGTCAGAAAAAATACTGCTAAGAAAAATGTCAGAGATTTTACTGCCGATATGTTCTTCTGGGAGATTTATGATTTTGAGTCTTATATTTAAGTCTTTAACCCATTTTGAATTTATTCTTGTATATGGTGTAAGAAGGTAGTCTAATTTTTTTTGCATGCTTCTGTCCAATTTTCCCCACACCATTTATTGAAATGACTGTCTTTACTCCATTTTATGTTTTTGTCCCCTTTGTCTTATATTAATTGACCATAGAGGTGTGGGTTTATTTCTGGGATCTCTATTCTGTTCCATTGATTGTGTCTGATTTTATGCTAGTATCATCGTATTTTGATTAAAATAGCCTTGTAGTTTAGTTTGATATCAAGTAGTGTGATATCTCCAACTTTGTCCTTTTTTAGAGAGGGAGGGAGAGGGTTAGAGACATAGAAACATTGATGAGAGGGAAACATAGTAGATTGGCTGTCTCTGCACGCTCCTCACTAGGGATCAGGCCAGAAACCTAGGCATGTGCTGTGACCGGGAATCCAACCAGTAACCTCTTGGTTCATGTGTCAATACTCAACCACTGAGCAACACTGGCTAGACATTGTTCTTTTTTTTCTCAAGACTGTTGTGGCTATTCAAGATCTTTTGTGGTTCTATGTAAATTTTTGAATTATTTTTTCTAGTTTTGTGAAAAATGCCATTGGTATTTTGATGGGAATTGCATTGAATCTATAGATTGCTTTGGGTAGTATGAACATTTTAACAGTGTTAATTATCCCTATTCATACACATAATATATTCTTCCATTTATTTGTATCTGCTTTGATTTCTTTCTTCAATGTCTTATAATTTTCTGAGTAAAGGTCTTTTATGCATATAGGGCTTTTGGGAGATGATTATTAGGTCCTGAGGGTAGAATCCTCATGAATAGGATTAGTGTCCTCATAAAAGAGACCCCAGAGAGCTCCCCACTCCCCTCTAATATGTGAGGTCACAGTGAAAAACAGATCATCTACCAACCAGGAGAGTGTCCTCACATGACACAAAATCTATTAGTTCCTTGATCTTGGACTTCCCAGCCTCCAGATCTATAAGAAATAACCTTCTGTTATTTCTAAGTCACCCAGTATATGCTATTTTTGTTATAGCAGACTGAATGAATGAAGACATAAGAGTTTGATTTCATCCAAGCTGACTGTGTGCTAAAACAAAACAGCAAAAAATTTGGAGTAATGTAATAGAATCCAGAGATTCTATCATTCATGATGTCCAGGATACAATTCAAAATTACTGGGACTATGAAGAGACAGGAAAATGTGACTCACAGTTAAAAGAAAAGGCACTCAAAAGGACTAAATCTGAAATGACCTGGTGTTAGAATTAGCATATGAAGAGTTTAAAGCAGATGTTATAATTATAATCAGATATGTAAAGTAATACTCAAGGAATAAACAAAAGAAATCTCAACAGAGAAATAGAAACAATAAAAAAAGAACCAAATGGAAATTCTATAACTAAAAAAATACACTTTCTAAAATGGCATTTTATATGGGTTTAATAGTAGCCTCAGATGATAGAAGAACTAGTAAACTTGAATCTAGATCAATATATTATCCAATCTGAAGAACAGAGAAGAAAACAATGTTGGGGGTGGAAAACAGAACCTCAAATAAAGATGAGACAATATCAAAAAGTCTAACATCTATAAAATTGGAGTAGGAGAGAGAGAGAGAGAGAGAGAGAGAGAGAGAGAGAGAGAGAGAGAGAGAGGATAGATAGATAATGGGGCAAAAATTTGAGAAATCAAGGATGAAAATATCCTAAATTTGGTGAAAGTTATGTTTTTAGGCTTGAGATTTAGTAAACCCCAATCAAGATAAATATAGATATATACTAATTGAATTGCTAAAAGCCAAAGATAAAGAGAAAATACTGAAAGCAGACAAAGGAAAATAAATGACACATGTACAAGTTAGCACCAATTTGAAATATTGTTAACTTTTCATAAGAAATAATGGGTATCAGGAGAAAATGGATCACTTTTAGATGACTGAAATAAAAGACTGTCAATCTAGAATTCTGTATCCACTGAAAATGTCCTTACAGAATTAAGTTGAAATAAAGGCACTACAGATAGGTAGGAATGAAGAACACTGCAAATAGTAAACATTTGCGTAAACATGAGACTTTTTCCTCTTATTTCTGTAAAATATATATAACTTTAAAAATCATAAAATTGTGTTGAGGAGTTTATAACATATGTAAATGAAATATATACATAAACTGTAACATAAAGGACCAAAGAGGATAGATAATTTAATGAATTGGTATATTCACTCTAAATTAACTGAAAATTTGATGAAGCATTAAATCCCTAGAGCAATGTTTACAACTAGCCAATAGACAAATACGGTGTGAAAAGTAGAACAGAGGGACAAAAATCAGATGATACAAACAGAAAACAAATTATAAGATAGATTCAACCCAAACATATCATTGATTATATTAAATATTTATAGATGTTTCTGACTCTCCCTCTCCCTTCCTTTCTCTAAAAATCAATTTAAGAAAACCTTCTAAAATGTAAATAGGCTAAACATTCCAGGTAAAAAATAAGGAATGGAGGATAGAATTTTAATTTTAAAGTAATAAGAAATCAAAGAGATTTTAGATAGTGACTTTGGTTCTTATTATAAAGTTTGTTGAATTTTTAATTTTTACCCAAAATATTGGCTCTCAGGTTTCTTAAATGGTTTGAGTGTCCTTGCCTTACAGCAGGTATACATAATTTCTGGAACATATCCTTAAATTCAAGTTTGGAAAAGTAGAGATTGGGGTCAGAGTGCTTCTTCTCCCAGAGAACTTGGGGTGCTAAGAATATTTTTTCCTAGTATTCAGCATTGTATATAATAGAATTTCATTTGCTTGTTTGACTTGCACATAAATACCTCAGAGGGTTACTGAAGTGACCCTTTATAGGACGAAAAAGATCAGCCTCTCTCTGGATTTTAAAAAAATAGTACTATGGTTGTAATATTTTCCTTAAAACTGCCTGTCATCCAATAAAGCTGACACAGTGTGTGGCATATAGAGAGCACTCAATAAATAACAAAATATGACCTAGCCCAGAAGTTACTTACAATTGCCTGTTGGATACATTTACTTGTATACTATTGGTTAACTTTTAAAGTTAATTTTATTTATGTATAAGTTTTATCTAATAATTTTAAGTGTAAAGTTTGATGAGTTGAATAACCACAATCACAATCAAGATATAGAATAACTCCATTACCCCAAAACAGTATTTACCAATTTCTCCCAAGTTCTGGCTGCAGGTACCCACTGATGTAGGTTTTCACACTTTATATCAGCTTTCATTTTCTAGAATTCATTCACACACACACACACACACACACACACACACACACACACACGTATAGTCACATGGTATTGTACTCTTGTGTCAAGCTTCTTTTGCTCAGCATAATGTTTTTGAGATTCATTTTAGTTGTTATACATATCAGTATGTTCCCTTTTATTGTTGTTATTCTATTGTCTTGGTATAGTATATTTTGTTTATTTATTCATTTTTAAAAAATGTTTTTAAATTGACTTTTAGAGAGGGAGAGGGAGAAGAACATTGATGTGAGAACGAAACATTTATTGGCTGCCTCCTGCACACCCCTACTGGGGATTGAGCCCACAACCTGGGCATGTGCCCCTGACTGGTAGCCTTTCATATGCCCAGCCAACTGAGACATACCAGTGAGGGATACTCATTCATCTTTTGAAAATCATTTGAATTATTTTCAGTTTTTGACCATTATTAACAAAACTGCTATCAACATTTGTAGACAAGCCTTTGTATAAAGATGTTTTTATTTTTTGTGTGTATAAATACCTAGGAATAGAATGACTAGATCATTAGGGTAGGTATATGCTTATAAGAAACTTCCCAATTGTTTTCTGAAAGTGGTTTTAACATTTTACATTCCCACTAGCAATGCATGAGTTCCAGTTGCTCTATATCTCTAGGAACACATGAAACCGTCAATCTTTTTTAGTCATTCAAATGGATAGGTGGTGGTGTCTCACTTCAAAATTCAGATGCTCAAATCTCTGAATCCCCATTCTGTCCCTGTCTTACTAGCTATCACTTTCGACTTTCAATTTTTTAAAAAAATTAATGACAATCATATAAGAAATTAGTAAGGGAACAACATTAATTTAGCATTTATCCTTCCCCTAACCTCAGAGTGTAAGCTTCATGAGGGCAAGACCTACCTGGTCTTTGTATCTAGCACAATGCATGATCCAGTGTGCACACTTACTAATTATCTGTTGCTCTGTAATAAAGTACCTCACCTCTTAGCAGCTTAAAATAATAAGCATTCATTGTTTCACACAATTTCTAAGTGCTAGGAATCCAGGAATAGCCTAGTTTAGTAGTCCTGGGTCAGGGTCTATCATGAGGTTGCAGTTAAGCCGTTGGCTGATGCTACAGTCATTTGAAGGCTTGGCTAGGGTTAAAGGGTTGGCACCTAAGATTACTCACTCACAAGGCTATTTGGCAAGAGGTCTCAGTTCCTTGCTGGCTGTTGTCAGCAGTCCTCAATTCTCTGCCATGCAAACCTCTCCAATGGGCTGCTCAAAACAGGTTTCCGCAAAGTGAGTGATCCAAGAGACACAAAGATAGAAGTTGATTACATAGACCAACCAGGAGATGGGAATGGTTGGGGTGCATCCAAAAGGTTGGCTAGCACAGTGCATAGTAAATATTTATTGATTGAACTAATGTGGCCTGAAACTCTGCCAAGCATTTTGCTTATATCATCTCATTTAATCCTGATAACAATTAATGGGCCGTTGTCTTTATCTGAGATTGATGAAACTCAGGCTCATGAAAGTTAAGCAACCTGTTCATTTCTACAAAATTATGAGGTGACAGAACCGAAGTTCAAAGCCAGACCTCTCTAGCCCCAAAGGCTGTGAAAAATGATTCACATAAAAAATGACTGTATTGCACTACTCTAAAGAAACAGATTTAGATGGTCTTTTAAATTTTGTTTATATTGCATATACAATTCATTTTTACTAGTTTATGGGAAGGAAACTAAAAATTATATCAACAGGGAAACCTTAACATCCTGCAGGAGGATAAAAAATTGGTTCTCTATTCTCCAACTGACAAAGTGTTTTTCATTTGTTTATCTCTTACCAGACTAAGGTTTCAAATTCTTTTTAAAAAATATATTTTTATTGATTTCAGAGAGGAAGGGAGAGGGAGAGAGAAAAATCGATGATGATAGTGAATCATTGATTGGCTGCATTTTGCACACCTACTGGGGATTGAGCCCGCAACCTGGGCATGTGCCCTTGACCAGAATTCAACCTGGGACCCTTCAGTCTGCAGGCGGATGCTCTATCCACTGAGGCAAACCAGCTAGGGCTGTTCAAATTCTTGACAGGTGCTTGGAAACAAGGCAAGTCAAGAATTCTGCCACTGACCTTCCGTAGAGTCAACACAGGCTTGCTGTCATACAGTGTGCATATGGCACTTGTGGTAGCTGCAAGTGAAACTGTTCCTGATGTCCGGGTAGGGAGCAGGGAGGGGGGTCACAATCTCTTTGGGATTAAGGTGATAACACGATGAAGGGTAAATTTCCTGGAGAGGTACACAGGGAATGCTTAGTGAATTTAAAAATATATATATTTTATTGACTTTTTTACAGAATGGAAGGGAGAGAGATAGAAAGTCAGAAACATCGATGAGAGACATCGATCAGCTGCCTCTTGCACGCCACCTACTGGGGATGTGCCCACAGCCACGGTAGATGCCCTTGCCAGAAGCGAACCTGGGACCCTTCAGTTCGCAGTCCAACGCTCTATCCACTGAGCCAAACCAGTCTCGGCTGCTTAGTGAATTTTTAAGAAGACTAGCCCCATCTTTAAAACACATTTGGCATATATTAAAATAGCTAGTGTGATCATATCTGGAAGTTAATGAGGGAACCTCCCTCCCTCCCTCCCTCCCTCCCTCCCTCCCTCCCTCCCTCCCTCCCTCCCTCCTCCCTTCCTTCCTTCCTTCCTTCCTTCCTTCCTTCCTTCCTTCCTTCCTTCCTTCCTTCCTTCCTTCAGCAGTTGGAAAATTTGCAAACACAGTGGCTTGCTTACCATGCCAGATGCAGACTCTCAGTGAGGAACCATAGCTTTCCACTAAAGGTGGCACAAAATGGGCTTCTGGAATGCAAGAACAAGGAAGAAGAGTATCTAAGGTTCAAAGTCCAGATAGCCTTTCCAGAGAATGAGGAATCACACAAAGACAAAAGAGAGTGGGGAGTGGGTAGGACAAAGACTTTAGGAATCGTTTAAAGAGTTAAGGTGATACTGCTGGGGTAGGGATGCCTCCCTAGCAGAGTTGAAATGAAGAGTCCCCCTCCCACTCACCCAGGGGAAACTCCTGTGCACAGGTGGAACTAAGAGGAGAGTCTGTGAAGCCACCTATGCCCTGCAAAAACTTGTTTCAGACCAACATTTACTTTGGCCACTGAGCTCGCTCAACTTTCATACTTCTGCAGAAGTGGAGATTCTGTGGCTCTAGATGTTATCTTTAGTAGCTGGAGGCCACAGGTAGAATCTGGTGTTTGAGTACACTCCGAGGGGAAAGTGTGAGGACTAGGGGGCAGTTGGGAGGGGAGTCACACACACATCATGTGATTGTCTTTGATCTGGTGGGCAAACCTCTAGGAAGGAGCCAGTTTGGTGTGGTGATGCCCAGATAGTGAGTACTATACAAAGAGTTATAGGAGCGGAGGGGCAATTCAGAGTTCTGGCCCTTGTCCTTGGGTATGAATCCGGGTCAAAAGAATAGTCTTCCCAGCTACGCCTTCTTGAGTTGCAAATTACCTGTTACAAGGAATTGGATGTCGGTGCAGACAACGGGAGCCAGGAGGATGGTCACCAGGCAGTCCACGCGCGACCTGTGCCACCTCCTCCGATTGTTCCTCTACACCAGTCCAGACCAGTCGCCAGGGGCCAAACATCTGGCCAGGCAGAACAGGCTCTGAAACTCACCTTGGCCAGCTCACTTTGACATTTGGGCTCCTGATGGGGTGCACCTACACCTATGAGAATCTCGCGGATTCTCCCTCCTATGCCGTTGGTGGCATGGGGATCTCCTTTTACTACGTCTCTGAACTACGATTCCTGAAGATGTGCTCCCAGGTTACACAGCCTGCAGGCGGTGCCCGCGGGCCAGAAGGCAAGGAAGGGCCCTGGTTCCGCGCAGGACTCACTCTGGGGCTTCTGTGAACAGAGCGCACTCGTGGCTAAGAAAGCAGCAGTCAGGGTGGCGGAGACCCCTCACAGCCGCGCAGCACCCCGGGCTCGGGGCGCCCGCTGGCTGCACACACAGTGCGCTTCGGGGCGGTCCGGCCTGACCCCGGAAGAGAAAGTTGTTTTGGGGAAGGGGAGCGCAGCGGGAGAGGAGAGCGAGTTAAGTAAAACTAAAAATCAAAGTTGTTCTGCTCCGCTCGGGCTGCCTCTCCCCCGCCTCATCTTGGCATTAGTCTCCTGTGCAGCCTGGCTTCCTCAGGGGGCTCGATGCTCCCCAAGTCCGAGTCCAAGCGTGAGTGTGTGTGTGTGGGGGGGCGGGGGGGGGGACCTTGGGCAACTTGGTCTGCAGGTCCCACGACCCTCCCCGGATCCGGTCGCCGGGAAAACCCGGTGCGGAGCATCCCCGGGCGGGGAAACGCCCAGGGCGCGCGCCCAGTGGCGCGCATGCTCCGTCGCGCGGAGGCGGCGAGTAGGAAGCTCTGCGCGGCGGCGGCGAGACTGGAGGGTGGGAGGGGACGCACCGGCTGGCGGGCGGGGGCGCTGGGACGAGGCTGCGGCTCCCGCCCGAGGTTCCTGGGAGCGTTTCAGGCCGCGAAGGTCCCGCGCGAGGAGCCAGAAAGCACGGGAGCCAACGAGCGCGGAGAGGGCAGCGGGCGGAGCGGAGCCGCCGGGCGGAGCGGGCTCAGAGCCCGGGTGTCCGCGGCTCGGGACCCGGCGGCGGGGCGGCGATGTTCCACTGCATCCCCCTGTGGCGGTGCAACCGTCATGTGGAGACCATCGACAAGCGCCACTGCTCGCTGCTCTACGTCCCCGAGGAGATCTACCGCTACGCCCGCAGCCTGGAGGAGCTCTTGCTGGACGCCAACCAGCTCCGCGAGCTGCCCGAGGTGAGTGTCCGGCCTCACCTGAGCGCCGCCCGGGGGAGCGCGGCCGAGCGGCGCCAGCCTCGCCGCCTCCTTCCTCCTCTTGTCCCCTCCGCTCTCCACACTCGTCCCCTTCCTTTCCCACCCTCGGATCCGGCCGGCCCGTCCCCCCGGGAACTGCCTCTACCTGCATTCACCTGCTTCTTGTTCCGCGTACCGCCCGCCCCCCTCCGCCAAGCCCCACCAAAGTTTCCTTCCATTCTGTACAGAGCAGCTGGCTGTCTTCCCAGTCCCTAGAGCTTGTCGGTTTGGGGGAACATTCTGATGAATTTAGATACCCGTCTAGGTACTAACGAACACCTGGCACTTTGGTCTGGGCGGGTAAAGGAGGCAGGTGGCTCGGGCTGTTTCCTGCTGGAAGGACCGAGCAAGGCATCCCACCCTCCGGGCCAGAACCCTCGCCGCCCCGCATCTCCCGGACCCCTGGCCGGGGAGTGCCTCCCCCTTGGCGAGGGCAGGTCCTGGAGAAGGTGGGCAGCGCGCTAGTGAGCCTCTTTATCTCGGCATCTGGCTGGGACTGTGCTCGGGCCTTATCGTCGTGTATCGTGCTTGGAAGAGCTGTAGCTTGGCCGGCCTACCTTAGCCCCAGGAGCGGCCTCGAGGTTTAGGGGTGGGGGTTGGAGGCGGGAGGAGAGCTGCGCCCCCCGGAGCTGTGGGCAGGTGCCCAGGTGCTCGCCTCTTGGACCTGCCTGCGTGGACCTGTTGTGTGGAAGCAGCGCGTCACCAGAGTCTCAGCCCACAGCGGGCCAGCCTCGCAGCAGCCGCGCTCAGCCTCCCGACTTCTGCCCTAGCAGCGATGCGTTACCGCTTCAGAGTTGCTTACATAAATTCATCAGAATGCTGAACTTGTCCGGGGACGCATGCTGATTGTGCTTTCGTGGAGGGATCAGGACTAGCAAACTAACTCTTAGCCTTGGAGCTTGCCTCCGGAACTTAGCTTGAGTAACTCTTCAGGAGGAAGGAATCCCAAATCCAGGGATGTGCCGTGCAGGAAGTCAGAGTGCAATAATTCAAAGGTGTGCAGGAAGTAGAAAGGCTCCTGCCAGTCTGGAGAGCACCCGAAGGGCTGAGCTTTGGAACGCTGATAACTTGCTTGTCCTTTAGTTAAGACCTCGTCACAGACACAACTCACTAATCAAATCTTCTAGCTTGTTAGAATGACCTGATAGGGTCTCCAGCACTGACAGAGTGTTTTTAAAAGCAGAACTGTGTGTGTGTGTTTTTTTTCTCTCAGTATTTCAAGCGTTGTTATTCTTCTTGGATTAATTTTCCTTGGTTGGCGTAGAATTGATTGGAAGCTTTGCACTGTGTAATCACAGGGATTATCCGAGCTAGGATCTTTGCAAAGCCCCCCCAAGCTTTATTTAGCTTAGAAGCCTAAGAGCCATCCAGTTCCCTCAGGCATTTATTATTTTGCAGGCTCTTTCAAACACATGCTTTTGTCCGGCCTTTAACTTTCTTAAATTTGACTTAAAAGTCATTAGCTCACTTACTGCCTTACATTATAATAAGTTTTAAGTGTTGCATCGCCAGAAATATAGAATATGTACTTTACTATTTTTCACGGGCTTCAGAATGAAGTTATTAAAGATTGAGTGAAAAGCTGTTCAGCTAGAAGTGTTTCAGTGCTCTTTGTGCTGTTTTTGTTTGTTGGTTTTCTTTTGCAAAACTGGCAAATTTCCTTGGACTAGATTGGCTTTTCATTCCCTTCTGCAAAGGTTGTGGGTTTTCCTGTAATGTTGGGGATTTCAGCGTGGTATGGGAATTATGGGTTTTGAAAATGTCAGGTATTTCTACTGATCCTAAATGGAAACTTCTGAGAAGCTCAAAATACAGTTTGATATAACTCTGTAAAAACAGTATATAAACATGCTTTTCAAAGGCTAAAGGTGGTCTTGCTTATGGGTAATTCTCTCTCTTGCAGCTCTTAAATTAGTTTTATAGTTTTTAGGTGGCGTAAAATCTATTTCTCCTTGACTTATTGTACATGTGGGTGCCTGGGGTGTACAAACCAGATACTCTCATTCCGAGTTCAAGTCCTTCCTTGGGCCATCTGATCTTTCACTTCTGAGACCTGGATGACTCATTAGCAGGGCTCACTACTGTCTCAGCCCCCTCTCCCAACCTCTGTCTCCTTACCTGCCACATCACCAGTGAGCCTCTCTTTCTGACAGACCTCCAAGGTCCTTGTGGTAGTGGCCATACCGGCTGCATGCTCTCTCTGTAATTTGTTTGAAAGCACAGCCAAAGGGGAATCCTGCACCCCCTGCCTCAACAGCAGAGATACACACACACTCTCCAGACTTCAGCTTAATGAAAGCATCTCCTCTCTACTGAAAGGCCTGCGCCCTGGTTTGCTCCACCAACCCCCTCATTTTACAAATTGAGACTCAGAATTGAAGTGACTTTTTCAGGTTTATCTAGCTGGTTAGATAGAGTCGCTGGTCATCCTCCTGTACATGTGTCCACCAACGGTATCAGCCTTGCAGGAATCTGGCCTCACAGCCATCAGACTTTCGTTTGTTTAGCCCCTCCTGCTTTACTCATGTCATTAAACCTGGGCTTCAGCCAAACATTTATTGACCCTTCGTTGTCTGCTAGTGGCTGGGAACACAGAGATGAATGGAGATGTGGTTCCTATGAACTGTTACAGCTTTATGGCGAAGCAGATGTGGTTAATGTGGGGTGGAGCAGGCATCAAACTTGATGGTTACTGATCTAATGGAACCTTTGCTAAACCTGCACCAGCCATCCTCAGCAGTGGTTCCCCCTTGGGATCAGAAGATTCTTCTGTAGGGAAGGTTGAGAACGCTCATCTTTGGCCTCACCTTTCCCATCCACCTATGTCTTGCCACCTCCTCCCCACTAGATCCATTTGGGTTGTGTATTAACAGAGATAGACTTGAACATCCTTCAGGTGTCCATGTGTTTTTGCTCACACTTGTGAGCACAGAGCCTAGCACCCAGGAGGTACTGCTTAGTAAACAGCTGTCCATCTGCTGAATGAATGTGATTGAGTCTGATGCAAATTGTCCTCCTTTTCTTCTTGCTCTTCCCTTAAACATATCACAACTCTAGCATATATGCTTTTCTGATATACTCAGAAAATATTCAAGTTGGAAGCGGCTTCAGAAGTTAAGATCGTGTGGTAGTGACATTGTTTTGTCTTCCTTTAGACCCCTCTGTACTTGTGTTTGACATAATCATCACCCCCCCTCAGTGTGCGGTGATTCTCTAATACCTTCAAATATATGTGTTTTACTGTCATCTCTGTAGCACCGGTACATGTACCTAGTCTAATAGGCAGTGGAATTTTGAGTGAATGCTTTCAAGCCTTTATAGCATAAAAACTGGTTTCATCTCAGTGCCTCCTTTTAGAGTTCAGCTAGAGTTCTTTCCATGGTTGCCAGATGACATTATTTCAGACACCTGCCCCTTCCCATCTCCTTTCTCATACCCTGCTTTATTTTTTCCTAGCCTTTAGAACACGTATCACAACCTAACTTGAGACAGTATATATTTGCTTACTTTTTCTTTGTCTATCTCCCCAGCTAGAACATAAGCTCCATGAGGGCAGGGATGTAAGTTTGTGGCTGGACATAATATAGTATCTGTGATACATAGTGGGTATTCACATGTTTGTCCATGTGTGTTGTCATGGGTAGGCTGCCCTTATTTCTTAGCCATTGTAATTTCCCTTCTATAGCCTGTTTTCTATTGTACACCAACAGCCTAATGAAATTAGTAATGACAAAATGTTAGAATTCAGTGGCCTTGTCTTGCCAGTCTTTGTTCTGTATCTCTTCTGAGCTGGAGACATTTAAAAAATGTGTTTTTATTGTTTTTTTTCAGAGAGAGAGAGAGAGAGAGAGACAGACAGACAGACAGACAGACATTGATGTGAAAGAAACATCATTTGGCTGCCTCCTGCATGCCCCCTACTGGGATTGGAGCCCGCAAACCGGGGCTTGTGCCCCGACTGGGAATTGAACCAGTGACTTCTTGGTTCATGGGCCCATGCTCGACCACTGAGCCACACAGGAGACTTTTGATCTTCTTATATTTTTGAAACACTTTTTATGAATGTGACTTGAACAACTCCAGCTGTGATCTGTTAAGAGCATATCTATCCCCACTTGGAATAGTCCCTTTGTCTTAAATCCACCATACCTTGTCTCCTGACCTGGTTTCTTTCCCCACCGGTTTCATTTTTAAAGGATGGGACTGCCATTCTTCCTGTCTCTACAAGTTTATGGACTTACCTTCTCATCCTTTCATCTTGTCACTAAGTCCTGTTATTTTTCTCTTCAAAATGCCATCTTTCCTCTTTGGTTCCACCTTGTTGCTGTCCCCTGGATTTCTGATGTCCGTTGCTGGTCCTCCTCTGCTGAGACTCTTCGGGCTTGTGGTGAGGAGCAGAGAGCAGGGGGGCTGCCACCAGTTCATATGCAGCTCCCCACTTGGATGCTTTCTTCAAGTCTTGGTTTCTCCACGTGTGAGAGTAGTGCCCACTTTATAGGTTCTTTTGGGGGTTAAGAGAGAATCCATGTAAAGCACTCCGAGTTGGGTCTAAGATGTCTAAGATCTTTCTGGATACTGTGGCAAGACACTTTTATTATAAGACATTTTTTTTCTTAAACTTGGAGGTTGAAGACTTTTTTCTGTGAGTTTTAAGTTATTTTTTTTTTTAAAACCAGAATTAAATTTCAAATAATATTTTAAGTAATAATTTTAAAGATCATAGATTCTGTAATATCTATATCACTACAAATGAGTAGTACCCTAAGGTTTTAGTGCCTATGTTTGTTTGAGCATTTTTTTGATTGTCGCAAGGGGGAAAGAACAGACGGAGACTTGCTGCAGAAATCACGTGTTTGGGTTGGATGGTGGCTGGAAGTCACATGAGCAGTCATTAGAGAAGAGTGATGACTAGCTGAGGGGCCCCGGGGACCCATGGTGGTGCAGGCATGCGGAACTGCAAGGAACGTGCTCCGAGGTGTTGTTGTATTTAATACACTGTGAGCAGCCAAGCGTGTCTGTAAAATTGCATCACTGTCGTTTGTCATGTTAAATTAATGTTGAGTCATCTTTTATTGATTTTTACCAGATTTTTAAATTGCTTCATCTTATAGTTTTATAGGAGCTGAGCATAGGGAGGACCTATTTCATTTTATATTTAGTCATACTTAAATAACATTGCAATAAAAATAATTTAAGGCAAAGCTTAAGGTGGAAGGGAGTCCAAGAGAGTACTTTGTGTTTATAGTGGCCATCCACACATTTATCAAATTAGGGAAACAGCCTTCATTTTTCAGGTATACTGTTGTTATTTCACTGTTTAGCACTTAATTGTTTTCTGGTTCTTTTATGTGTTGGTACAACCTCCCTTTTTCTTCTCCACTCCTGCCCTCTCCCCTCTTCTTCCCCCTACACTTTACAGGTGAAGAAACAGACTTAGAGAAGTTGTAAATTTAGTCTCTTTAATTAAGAAACATTTAATGAGTATTTGCTACATATGAATAATAATTGTAATAGCCATCACTTGTTGAGATTTAACTGCGCTTCAAACATTGTATTAAATGCTCTACATAAATTATTTCCCTTAAACTGAGTAACAACTTACTTTAGCCATTATAATTTCACTTTTGCAAATATAGAAACTGAGACTTATTTAAGAAAATTGGTCAAGGATAGCATAGGAAATATAGTCAGTAATATTGTAATAACTACGTATGATGCCAGTTGGGTACTGGAAATACAAAGAGAACACTTTGTAAAGTATATGATTGTCTAATCATGATGCAATACACCTGAAACTAATACAAAATAATATTGAATGTAAACTGTAAGTAAGAAAAAAGAAAGAAAAAGAAACTTGGTCCAAGTCAGTTCTGGAGTGAGCATTTGATTCCAGCTCCACATTCATGACCTGGGAACCCACCTGGGAGCAAGGAGGCGTGCCATTGTGACTCCAGTGACAGCTCTGAGGTGTCTCACATTCTCCTGGGAGCTGAGGGAAGGCTTTAGATGTGCCATTCACACCAGACTGAAAAGAGGGAAAAAGCATGTCGCTGTTGCTGAAACCCATCCTTCCCAGGTGGCTAGAATGAGGAGTGTCTTTGTGTTTGGGAATTTTGCTCAGGAGGTGAACCCTGTTCTGTAGGCAGAGGTGGCCCATGATGGTGTGTAGGCAGAGGGGCAGTATAGTTAGATCTCTGTTTTAGAAAATGTGGTTCTGGGCGCAGTAAGGTGTGGAGTCAGGGAGACCTTTCAGGAGCCTGCTGCGGGGGTCCAACCATCGGAAAGGAAAAGGCACCTGTGAGAGGAACAGAGGGGATGTTTTCGTCCAAGATGTTAACATGGGGAGTCCTCTGGTCCAGTGCTCTTTGTCCTGTGCCACCTTCCATGCCGTGCTGACCATGCGAGGCACTTCATCAATCCTTGGGGGACATTTACCACTGTTGTGTGGACATGTTTTTCTTGATTATGGGGTGTGTCTACATTCAGAGTGTGAATTGCTAGCTAAGACATGACAAGTTTTCTAAGTACGGTGGGGGTAGCAGGGGGATATGGACAGCCAGGTGTGCTATGGATGGGAAAGTTTATTTTTGATTTCTGATAATGTGTCTTGTAGTTTATAAAAATGCAAGCCTGCGGGTTCTCTTTTTTTGAGTAACATGATTGTGTACTGTGTTTATACTGTATCATAAACTTTAATTTTTATCAGCATCTGCTGATGCTTTAGAAGACTAACACTTGGAGCATTTTTGTTATTCTAGAGTAACTTGGAAGATACCTTGTTGCTGGCATGTCTTTTAAAGTAAATACCTCAATAGTTTTACTTTGAGAAAAAGTGTTACTATTCACTTAATAAAACTTTTCTAGAGTTGACAGACTTGAGTCATGCTGGTAAACTAGCAAAATGAGCCTGCCTCCACCATTCCCCTCCCTTCTTCCTAGGGTTTCCAGTGAGAAGGGCACCTCGACTCCTCCCCACAACCTTCCCGCACATTGTCCTCACTGCCGGAATTTGCAGTTTCTGTACTATGATAAGTAGGTGCTGTACTTGGGATTTCCTTAAAAAGGACCTTTTACTACAGACTTGAAATTTTACAGGTAAAGTATAGCTGATATTTATGCCATAGGGTCAGAAATAGCAATGTAAACATTTCTTAGCCACAACGACAAAAATCCCAACCATGATCTTGGCTGTGCCGTGGAATAGAAGCATTGGGCTCTTTTGGTGAGAATCTCGTATGCCCTACAGGCTTCTCTCTGCTCAGGGAAAGTTTGCCTATTTGAGGACTCTACCCGGAACTCAACGCTAGAAATGCTTGTCCTTTACTTCATGTGATAGTTATGAGGGATGATGAGTAATGCATAGAAGAAACTTCTGGATGTCCATTTACTTTCGCTTGGGTGTTATTTAGTGGACAGGAATGGTAATTACTGTTGCATGTGGTATTTTAGAAATTTAATTGTGTGTGTGTGTGTGTGTGTGTTGTGTAATGTAAAATACTTTATCTTCTAGAAGTAAGATGTAGAATATTTAAAACAACATTTATTATCATTGTTTTGAAGAATTTTCTTACCTAGGCTGTAACTTCTAGATTCTAGAGAAATGGACTCAATTGGAAGAAATTTGGCAGTTCTGTTTCCAAAAGGAATGGATTTGTCGTTTGGTGGGTGGAAGGAGGTGTCACACCAAACTGTTTCCTGGGCTCTGTCTCCCCTGACCACTCTCGTCGCCTTTCTGTCCACAGTCCACACCCACTTCTGGGGAAAAGGTCATCAGGAGGGGCTACCAGCTGACTTGAGGTGGAAATTAGGAGCTCAAGTCCAGCGAACAGTTGTGAAGGCCAGAGAGTGGTTTCTGAATGTCCGAGGATGTGACCTGGGCTTTGGCTGCTTGACCTGATTTGGAAAGTTCTTGACTTGATTGAGGAGATGCTGAGACCCCTGAGGCTCATGCTTGTTAGTGCAACTGGCCTGTCTCTGGACCCTCTGGACCGTCACATCGTCACATCGCCTTGTTTTTACTCTGTTGGGTGCTTAAAAGAATTCAAAGAATTTTTAAAAAGTGACGTTTTCGCTAGTTGAGGAGAGTTTAGTGTCATGGAATTCTAATGTATCCAATATGAGTGTGCTGTGGAGTGGGCTCTCTGGGGTGCATCGGGAAAGCAGGGCTCTTTTTCAGATGGGCTGGGAAGGGGAGGGCAGGCACTGCAGGCAGGGAGTTTTGAGGTGATACAATGTCGTGTTGTGTTATAGAGCAGGCACCCTCACTGTGGGTTGACTTGGTTCTGTTTCTGGAGCAGAAGGGTAGGACAGTGTGCAGGATGTGGGGGGACATGACGCTTGGGCATTAATTAACCTGGTGTGATGACGGCGTGGATCAGCTCCTCTCTCTGTCCCTTCTACTGCAGTGTCGGTTCAGGCCGGAGACTTTTGCTTAAAGAGAAAGCATGTATAATGGTTAGGAGATGGACCTCTTAGTTGTGACACCTTTGACAAGTAGTAACTCAGCCTCACTGTGCCTCAGTTTGCTCATCTGTGAAAGGAAGGTAATAATAGTCCCTACCCAATAAAGATATATGAAGATTAAATGGGTTAATATGTGTAAGTGCTGGGAACAATGTCTGTTATGGAGAGAGTACCCATTAAAATTCATCATTGTTGTTAGCATATTGACTGTTTTGTGGTAGAGGCCCAAACTCATTCATTCTTGTCTCCTTCAAACCCTTTCTCAACACTTGATCAGAGTGATCTTTCTAAAACACAGATGTGCTGGTGTGACTTCCTGCTTCTGACACCTGCAGGTTACAACCTGCCAGCATTTTTGTCCTCTATCCTTTCCACCTTATCTCCCATCTCTTTCCAACTTGAACCTTGTGTTTCTGCAACAATTAGCTGCCCTTAGTCACTGACATACTGTTTCATGCTTCTGAGTCTTCATTTTTCTTCCTCTGTCTATTGTCAACTACTCTTTCTTCACTTCTATGCCTGGCTCATTGTTCTTGATCCCAAGAGACTCAGCTTAGGTGACATCATTCCTTCGGGAAGTCTTTCCTCTCCTCTTCTCTGATCTCTGGGGGACACTTGTGTCACTTCTCCTACCTCTTTGTAATCATCTCTGTCCCCCATCAAAGCAAGTTCCTTAAAGCTACGCACCTTTTCTTCTATGCATTCCTGCTGCCTAACGGGGTGGTTGGCACAGAGCAGACATTTAGTATGTGTTTGAGCAGCATTCTTGGTGAGGTTTGCAGCCCTGTTGGGGAGTGGATTTAGAAATGGATTTGAGCCAGACCTATCAGTGAGAGCTTGAAGATGACTCCAGAAGAGCTTGCCTTGCTGCAGTTCTTGCTTGTGTGGATGACATCGTGCTGGAGTGAAGTCCACCCCGGGTTCTTGTCCTTGTTCTGTCCAACACTACCATTGTGACCTGGGGCAAATCACATAATCTCTTGAGTCTCAGTTTCCTTATCTGAGTGATGATGGAATGGTGTCAGTGACATTCAAAGTCCCTTTGAATTCTGACCTCTTTGGATGCTGATATTATGGGATTTTTATGACTCAGTTCCTCAACACTAACCTTAAGAGACTGTCACTTGTGCACATGTTCTGTGAGGTTGCTGGGTGAGGATTAGTAGAACCACAGTCTAGGCTTAATCATTATAATCAAGGATTAGATAATAAGGAGAAACTGTTCCAAATAATTAACCTCCTGTGGTCAGTTGTTGATTTCTAGAGCCAATTAAGGGAAAAAGATCAGCAGATTTTCTTTGGTTAGCGCGCACACACACACACACACACACACACACACACACACACACACAAAACCTTTGAACACTGAATTATTCCCCCTGTGTCTGTTGCATTTTCCCAGCCTTCAAAAGTGAGGTTAAATGAGCACTTGGCTAGGACTTGTCTCCTTGTTAAATGAACTCAAACAAATCAGAGGTGATTGCTTGAAATTATCACTGGGCCGAGAGACTGTATTTTGGGAAATTTGGTTTGGGGACCAATGATAAGAGTCCCTGTGGGTTAATGGCAGACTAAGGTGGCTTCTCAAGGAGTACATCAGGATCCGAGGGTACACGTTTCTCCTCTCCTGCTGAGTACTTGGCTTCCTGACTTGATGTTGGTGCCAGGTTTCCTGACTGGGGACTGGGGATAGATCTCCTTCCTCATTCCCTGTCCCTCACATTCACATGTATATGGGTGCTGGCTGGGCTTTAGGAATAGTTCTGTCTAGCAAGGCAGATATCTTGCCTTGTCCTTCTAGGGTTTGGTGGGGCTCATTTACAGGGCTTGGCTACCCTGTGAGGAGTTTGGATTTTTTTATTTTCGGTCAGCTGAAGTAAGGGGAGGGGGTCACAAGCCCATGAGATCTCTGATTTATGCCTTACAAGCTCACTCTGGCTGCTGTAGGGAGGAGGAGAAGGAGTGGGAGAGCTGGAGAGGAGGCTTTTTGTGGAAAAGTTCCAGAGCAGAGCTGACAGTGACTTAGACTAGGGTGGTAGCAGTGGGTGAAGACCTGCTGATGTATGGGGTGCAGGCTTCTGGTTTTAAAAACTGGGGAGATGGCGGAGCCATTGCCTGGGTTGGGGAAGACTGAGACAGGGAAAGAACAATGTAGGAACTGGCAAGTACCTGA
The DNA here is from genome assembly GCA_027563665.1 of Antrozous pallidus. Lineage (NCBI taxonomy): Eukaryota > Metazoa > Chordata > Mammalia > Chiroptera > Vespertilionidae > Antrozous > Antrozous pallidus. The sequence continues at coordinate 23,251,930 of CM050517.1, forward strand.
GTTGGGGCATGGTGAAAGTTTTTATGAATTTAGGAGAGTAAGTCTGGGCAATGACAATTACAGTACAGACAGCAACATTTTTTGAGCAATATGCCTTGCACAGTTGTAAATATTCCCCATGATTAGCTCATTTAACTCTTACCACAACCATGGCTTCATTTTACATAGAAAGCTTTATTTTACCACTGAGGACACTGCTGGGGGCACCCAGATGAATCAATTTTCTAAGGTTACACAGCAGAGCTGGGGTTCAGGAGCCATTTTTCTTAGTCATGGGGGCCTTCTTTCATCAAGGTCAGACTTGGAGAGACCGTGTTGTCTGCACCAGAAGCCACCTGATGAGCCAGGAGTTGTGTCTGTTCTGTGACAGGGAACAGGGAGAGACCTATGACCCCTGGGTTGTTTTTTTGCATTTTTTAAGGAAAAGAGTACTGAGCTGAAATAGCATTTTAAGAAGTAGGTTACCAAATATTCTTGTGCTCATTCAAGCATAGGCTTTCTAAGAAGATCAGTGGTACCCATTCTTTGGTGTTGGATTTTTTTACCTTCAGAAAGCACCGTATAGCTGTATCCTTGCACTGTTGAGAGCACATCTGTTTGGGGAAAGGAGAGAAGTCTTACTGAATATAATGAGCACTGATTTTATCATAGCAGTACCCCCTGTATAATTCTGCTCATGATTGTTCAGCTATTACACTGTTTGCTTCTGCTCTCAAAGCATATCAAGGAATTAGCTGGTGAGGCAGTCATTAGTCTTGACTGTAAAAGGTCAGTATTCTAAAGAGGTTGTAATGTACTTTCTGGAACTATACGTATAACAATACCACTGCAAGTGAATTCTAACTAGGTTAAGTTAATGGAAAATATGCATTTTACAATAGATTTACCTCACCTAGTATAATGTTATGGTTATCCCCGTACCTAATGCTCAACAGAACTTCATTCTAAAATGGCAAGAGCGGTCCTGGCCAACGCGGCTCATTAGGTTGGAGCATCGTCCCGTACACCAAGAGGTGGGGGTTCGATTCCTGGCCAGCACACATATCCAGGTGGCAGGAAGCATCCTCTCTCTCAAATGAAATAAAATAAAATGACAAGAGGAAGGATGGGGAAAGTTGTTAACACATGACTGCGTCTTTGGTAACTAATGGTTCACTGAAGTAATACAGAGGCCAGAAAAGCTATTCGGCCCCTACTTTTCTGCCTTACCCATCCCACCATTCTTTAGTAATGGACCGTTTAAAAAGAAAACGTGTGTAAACACGTCGTGTAAGTGAATATATCAGAAGGTTATTGTGTGTGGTGGGCAGTTTATGTGGTCTTTGAACATTTATATGTTCTAATAAGTTTTATTTCAGTTTTCAGGTTTAGGTTCAAAGCAAGTCTGGTCCAAGAGCAATGTCCAGGAACTTCTGTGGTTCAGTTCATGTTAGTTTCTGCTCAGGGAGAGAGGATTAAGCCTTGGAGAAATAGGAGTATACATATTTGACTGCAAATAACAAACATTTCAACTTAAACTGCCTTAAATGAAGGCTGTATTTAGCGACCTCCCCTATCAGGAAATCTGAGGAAGGTGGTTGGGGTGGCAGGTTGGCATGCTGGGCACTGCTGGGTCTTCTGTGGGACTTGGTGGGCCTCTCTCCGACAGCTGCTTCTCACAGGGGCATTCCGAGGGAAAGCATGGAGTCCCAGAGCCAGCCCAGTCTTTTTTTCCCTTCTTTTCTTTATAGTGATAGGCAGGTAGGCAAGGAAAGCATGGATAGGAATAAAGAGGATGGAATGGGTGTGGGGTGCAGTGTCTGCACAAGGAAAAAGGAAGAGAGGCAGACAGTGTGAGCCTGCCTGGTGCTTCCAACACCTTCTCTCCCATCAGCTAGTAGTAGATAGTTGTGAAGTCTCCCTCTTGTCTTCTGCCAAAACCACAGGGACCATCTGCTCAGGAAAAGCCTATAGTAGGAGTAATTTCTGTTTCAGAGTTTCCTTTTTTTTCTAAATAAGCTTGTACATACATGTACACATTTTCCCTAGATTTTGTCCTCATTATGTGTGGGAGAAATTTTGTGAGAGAAGCAAATAGGATAATATAAAAATTAATTTGCCATATATACTTATTTTCTAAATTGTTAAATTCTGATGTACTTTCTAATGTACTTTTTAATAGTTAAACATCTATGACTTAGTGGTCTCACCTGTTAAAGACCTCCGGGCTTGGTCAGTGCTGTGTGCTCTGCTAGTAATGCTCTTCTCCAGGACAGATGCCGCCTCCTCTGTGAAGCCCTTCTAGATCTAGTCACACCCAAGTCTCCGTGCTCCTCCATCCCTGTGCAGCCCATGTCTCTCCTGCTGTTTATTAGGGTGCAACCTAACTGTGCATCTATTCCCTCAGTTTGTCATCAAGGATTTACTTTATGTCTCTGTTCCAGATATTAGGGAATTTGGGGTCTTACTCATAGGAAATGCTTTAAAAGTGCCAGTTGCATTAAACCAATTTTTGTGTAAAGTAGTTAGTTTAGATGCATCAACCCTCAAATATTTCTCATTGCGCCTTGGTGTAATGAGTTATTCTGAGGGTTTGATGCCAGCAGTACAGCTTCAGTCTAGTTCAGTCTGAGCCTGGCGCCTCCTTCCCCGGGGTTGTGGGTACTGTGTGTGGCCACAGATATAGAGCTGGCTCCCCTAGGCATGTTACATTTGTTTGCTGTCCACCTGAGAGGGAGGGGTGCTACTGGCTGAGTCAGCCTGTCCTGCTGGCAGAGGGTCAACAGTAGCTGGGAAAGATAACACACCATTAGTCATGTTGACAGAAGGAGGGCTCCTCTCCCTCTGGCCTCTCAGTAGAGGTGTTAATGAGGAGCAAAATAGCCAAAAGGCAGGAAGTGTTTCTGAAGCCCTGGGCCTGGGCTGCCCACACACTGGATAACCTTTGCTGCCCTGCCCTGCCCTTGGAAGAGAGGAATGAACTCTGAGGTACCATTTTGAAAAAAACCAATAGTAGCTCTTTATTGCCTGCCTGTGTAATTCCAGATGGACCACGAGGCACTTAAACAGAATTTGTTTGGTCCTCACGTTAGCCTTATATGAGAGGGCTTTTTAAAGTCCTATTTTAGATGAGAAAACTGAGGCCAAGCTCTTTACTAAGGTCACGCAGGTAGGAAATGACCTGGCTGGGTGGGTCAGACTCCAAAAGCTGATGCTTTTTCATACCATGTGGTAATCTGGCAGACCCACCCTGGTGGCCTTGAGATCTTCATGCAGCTAACATGCATCGAAGGTCCACTGTGTTCTCAGGTAATGGGCATGCAGAGGTGAGTGACAGTCCCTGCCTTTCGGTGTCAGAATTTAGTGATGGCATCAGACACTGAGCAGATTGTGAGGCCTGGGTTGTGGAGCTGGCTGCATGGTTTCCTGGAGGTAAAGCGCCGGGGGCACAGCACACCAAAGTGATGTCGGAGGCCTGGGGTTTCAGGAGAGAGTGTCCAGGGACAGGCTGCCATGAATGCCAGGTAAAGGAGAGTAACCTTTATTTTGTAGGTGGAGGTGTGCCATCAACAGAGTGTGAATCCAGGAGTATCTTGTCAGGCTTGAAATTGGAGAGCTCAGCCTGGTGGCAGCTGTGGGTGGATTGGAGGGGAACAAGATTGGAGACGGAGAATATTTCAGAACCAACCAGGTCCAGGCTTAGGTGGCTGAGAGGAATGGAAATGGAGAGTCTGGTGGTTTCAGGGGGGAAAGATAACAGTGGAGTTCTTAGTTCGAGTGCCTGGGTACCACCCTCAGAATTTGAGGAGCGAGAAAAAGGATGCATTCGGATAAGTAAAGATCAAGCCTGGTGGCTTTAGGTTTTCAATGAGGCAGGGCAGTCTACTGGGAAAGGAGGTGGAGGCCTAGGACAGAGAAAGGTGGGTTGAGGCACTGGTTCCAACTGCAGAATAGAGGAGAGCAGGGCAACAGGGTGTGAGTCACCTGAAGTTTCTGATAAACAAATTTTTTGGATGTTATTTAGGCAGAGAAAGGAGGGAGTTCCAGCAAGGGATGGATGGTCACAGAGAAAATAATGGGAATAAGGCCATGGGAGAGGTCATGGCCAGCTCTGGAATATGGGAGTTGAACATGCATGAAAGGAAGCAGCTCTGGGTGAGGTCAGTATTCCTGGGTGTGACCTGGGAACGGATGGGGACACACTGTGGGTGGGGGAGGTCATCGGTCTCAGGATGCCCTGTCGCTGCTAGGCTTGCTTGTTGGATGGATCAACTCCGTCAGCAGTCGCACAGTCAGATACACCTGTGGCAGGGTTAGGTGGGCAGTGTAGGATGAAGAGGTCTCACTATAGACAAAGCTGAGGCTAACCAAAGGGCTCATGCCCCATCTGAAGAGGTCGGCTGCCACCTGCTGTAGCCCAGCCTGTCAGGTGAAGATATGGGCCTGCTCTTACTGCCTCACTCCCCACCCCCCCCCCCGCCCCCAATTTTTTTTTTTTTATGTAAAGACTTCATGTACTTTTTAAGTGTTGGCACCTTATTCAGCTATTTGAAGAATGGTCTGTGGGCTATATGAATCGAATGTGTAGATGGGATTTGGCTGTGTGGGCTGCCCATTTGCACCCTCTGTTCTACAGACACCTCAACAGTTCCTAGAACTGTGGCAGGAGGTGGGAACTGGAGTGCAGGGTTTGGGTAATGCCTTACCTTACCTTCCTGGTCATCCCATTCATCTGGGAGGGTGGAGGTTTTAAAGATAAAGAGCTAACTAATTATTTTTTCTGTGGGAGCTAATAGGAGATGATAGTAATCTGAAGATTGGCTCAAATGGATTGCAGGTTGTGATCAACGTTTGCTAGCTCCTTTTAAATCTCCCGCATCCTGACTTTTCACTGTAGAGAGAGCCTCTCCTTAGTTCTCCTCCCCCTCCCCCTCCCCCTCCTCCTCCCCCTCCTCCTCCTCCTCCTCCTCGATTTGTACTTCTTTTTGCTCATTTACAGTATTTTCTTTAGGCTTTTTCCTTATCTCTTCTCTATGTCTTTACTTCTCTTAAATTCATTTTCTTTCCTCTTTTGAACATTAAAAATTTTAAATTACAGTTGATGTACAATACACAGTTTCAGGTATACAAACCAGTGATTAGATATTTTATATATTTATCCAAAGAAACCCAAAACACAAAATTCAAAAGGGCACATGCATTCCTGTGTTTATTGAAGCATTATTTACAATAGCCAAGAGATGGTGACAACCCAAGTGTGCCCATCAATAGACACATGGATAAATGAATGTGGCATATATACAATGGAATGTTACTCGGCCATAAAAAATAATGAAATCACCATCTGCAACAACATGAACTGATCTAGAGGGTATTGTGCTAAGTGAAATTAGACAGAGAAAGACAAATGCCATAGGATTTTGCTTATATACAGATTCTAAAGGACAAAAGAAATGAACACATAAAATAGAAACAGACTCTTATATACAAAGAACATTTTGATGGTTGCCAGTGGGAGGGGGTTTGGAGGCTGGGTGAAAAAGGTGAAGGGATTAAGAAGCACAAATTGGTTGTTACAAAATAGTCACAAGTGTGTAAAGTATAGCTTAGGGAATAGGCTAAGTAATATTCTAATAACCAGAGGCCTGGTGCACAAAATTTGTGCATGGGGGGGATGCATGTGTCCCTCAGCCCAGCCTGCACCCTCTCCAATCTGGGACCCTAACAGGAATGTCCCACTGCCTGTTTAGTCCTAATCCCAGTGAGGTGGGGCCTAAGTGGGCAGTCAGACATCCCTCTCACAATCTAGGAATGCTGGCCCTCAACTGCTTGCCTTCCTCTGCCTGATTGCCCCTAACTGCTTCTGCCTGCCAGCCTGATCATCCACTAACCACTCCCCTGCCAGCCTGATTGATGCCTAACTACTCCCCTGCTAGCCTAATTGCCCCTAACTGCCCTCCCCTGCTGGCCTGATCACCCACAACTGTCCTACCCTGCTGTCCATCTTGTGGCAGCCATCTTGTTTCCACATGGGGGTGGCCGTCTTGTGTGTTGGAGTGATGGTCAATTTGCATATTACCCTTTTATTACTTAGGATTGTACTTGCGAAGTGGGTACTAAATTTATTAGGGTAATCACTTGAGTTAATTTTTTAGCCCGAGTTTTTTTGGTTAAACTAATATGTAGGTCAAATTCTTTTTTGGTATTGATTCCATAAAATTTTATATTCTATTTTGTTTTAAATTCGGTGAATTGACTGTGTGAGTTGTTATTACAGGTAGTGAAACTTAGGTGCTTACACATCCAAAGGCATGTTTTCCCCCTTCAAATTAATTGCTGAGTGGGTTTTACTCAAATTTCAAAATACTATTTATCCTCAGGGCACCTACACATTGCTTTGACCATCACATGTGTTTGCAAATCTTTGTTCCTTTGAAAAGATGCATTTGATATTTGGGATGGGCCTGGGAAATGCCATAGTTCTGTGTATAAAGTTGATGAAGCACTGACACTTTTTGCTCAGCAGTGAGTTTCTGAGGCAGCTCCAGACAGGGAGGTGCATGGATGCGTGAACCACACGCCTGCTGGGGTGTACGCCACTCATGCCTACATTTCCAGCCTGGCTTTAAAGACTTTGCTTCCAGACACACTGTATCTGTTAAGTGGCTAACAGTTCAGCATTCCCAGTTAGAAAGACATTTTACTTCAACCTTTACCTAGCCTTTTGGAGATAAATATACAATTTCTGTTGGCCATTGAAAGACTAAAATAGACTCTGTGATCAGCTTGACTGTCTTTCTGGGCTTGTTGAGCTCTGCACACTTTAGGCTAGGGGGGAGGTTCCCTAAGTGATGCTTTAAAGAATGATGCACGTGGTTGAATGCCAGCATGATTGCTGAACAGCACGTACACACATCATGCTCACTGACAAACCTGTGTACGTGTATCTGTTGACTGTCTGAAAGGCCAGGCTGCTTTTCTCCGGCTGGTCTCTGGTGGGGTCACCACAGTGGTTTAAACTTGGTTCTTTATCAGATGTATCTGGGAGTTGTTTTAAAACAAGGATTCCTGGAGCTCCTTCTCCAGAGGTTCTGATTTATTACATGGGGATGGTAGGTGAGACCAGGAATCTGTAGTTTTAACAAGTGCCCCAGGTGAGTGATGTTGGTGGTCCCATGGCTACACTATGGGAAACACTGGTGTAGTGGGCTTGGGAGTTGACCAGACTTAGGCTTAGGCTTATGTTTTAAGTCTACACCCTACTGATTAAGTGATCTTTCTTAGTTACTTAACATCTCTGATTCTCAGTTTTCTCATCCTTTAAGTCAGCGATTTTCCAGGGGTGTGCCACAAGAATTTTTCAAACATGCAGTAAGTACCTAACTATTTTAGTCAGGGCCACTGACCTCTTTTCCCTTAGATTGTCAAATAAAATATGACAACAGCTAACACAACAATAGCTGTCAGGTGTGAATGCCCTGTCTTGAACCATAAATATACAGGCCATATAATAGAGTTGCATCTTATTGGTCACGTCACATGATAAGGTTGCTTCTGATTGGTTAATTCCTGGTACCAGAAGTTCTTATTTACAATATAGGCACCTGATTTTTTAAAAATGTCACTTTGGAGTAAAAAGGGTAGATAGTTACTAATATATATATTATATAAATTAATCAAAATTATACCCTTTTTTTTGGTCAGGTTGGCAAAATGTCTACTTTTTGGTGTGCCTCAGAATTTTAGTCCTTAGTTTGTGTGTGGCATGAGATGAAAAAGGTTGAAAATGACTGCTTTAAATGAGAATAGTAATACTACTAAGGGATGGTGGTTATGAGGATTGCTGTTAATATACATAAAGCACCCAGCACTGTTTGGCACATATCATTATGTTAATTGCCTGTGGTTGGAAAATAAGGGTCCCCAAGCCTACTCTGAATTTCTGGCATATTTGTCAAGAGGGAGAATATAACTAACCCCTCAGGGTAAGGATCACATTTATACTTTTTCCTATGCTCTACAGCAGCGATTTTTCAACCCTTTTCATGTCATGGCACACATGGTAAGCTAATCATTAAAATTCTGGGGCACACCTTAATATATTTTTTGCCAGTATTTTTTTGATAAGTTTGATTCATTCACACTGGATGCCTATTGTGTAGGCTGTTGTCATTTTAAAAAATATATACTTTATTGATTTTTTACAGAGAGGAAGGGTGAGGGATAGAGAGTTAGAAACATTAATGAGAGAGAACTGGGGATGTGCCCGCAACCAAGGTACATGCCCTTGATCGGAATCAAACCTGGGACCCTTGAGTCCACAGGCCGACACTCTATCCACTGGGCCACACCGGTTAGGGCTCATTTTTTAATTTGACAGTCTAAGGGAAAAGAGGTCAGTGCCCTGACTAAATAGTCAGGTATTGCATGTTTTAAAAATTCTTGCAGCACACGGGTTGCAAATCCCTGTCTGGGGCGCATGGATGATGGGAGCCTCCCCCTTGGTTCTATTTAATGCTGGTGTGTATGGTGTAGTATGTAGTTCCAAGTCAGAGTCTACCACAGGCCCTTTATTGGGCCACAACTTGAGGCTTGCCTTTCTCTTGTTCTTTATTCTACTATGCCTTAGGGCTTCTTTCTCCAGGGTACTGGCATGAACACACACACACACATACACACGCGCACGCGCACACACACACACACACACACACACACACACACACACAGCTGAGCTTGTTCTGAGGAGCTGTGTCTGAGACCTAGTGTAGGTTTAGTTCTTTCAGGTCATTGAAATGTGGTGACAGTTGTGTGTAGATCTGGGCTAGCAAGGCCAAGGGAGTCTCCAGACCACGAGTTAGCCTCTGGCCCATTGTGCCAGAGGGAAACTACTAGTAAAGCATCGGTTTCATTGGACAGACATGGGTTAAGTTTTCCTTTCCCTGTGTGTCCAGAGACACGTGAGAGGAGTCATCCCTATGACACTTTTGGTTTTGGCCAAGGTAATCTCAATCTTCCTGGAAGACAGGTAGGCTAGTTTTTATAAAATGCTTTGTTTTTGTTTTTAATGCTAGCTGAAAAATAATGCCTTGGTTTTGGCCCATGGTGCTGTCAAAACAAAACACTTCCTGTATCCAGGATATAAGCAGGTTTAACGAGTACCTAAGCATGTTGCTGCTTTTAGTTTTTATCTCCCCTCTGTAACTTTTGAAGTGGAATAACTCCACATTCTTTTCTTGTAATCATTTAAAAATTTAATTGAAAGTTTCACTTTTATAATGTGAACTCCTTTGCCAAATGCATAAGGTGTGTCTAATGTAATTCTCCTTTCAGAAGCAGTTTTTCAATGAAAGAGGCATAGTTTTCAATGTCTTTGATGCTGGGTTATTTATTAAATATTTTTAGCATACAAATTATGGTAAGCCTGGTACCAAAGGGCACATTTTTTTCTTGTTTGGTATGTTTCCTTATTCTTGGCTTGGTAATTACATTCAAGATAGTTTAGGCTTGGGTTACAAAATGGATGGGTCTGTGTTCTCTCCATATTATACAGTAATAATTCTGTGTTCATTATATGACTTTACATATAGGTATATTTTGGAAATCTCCTTTGATATCTCTCCCAACGGGTCCTTGAATTTTATGCAAGAGAAACGGGTGAGTAAAGAGAAATCACTGAGGTGGAAATTCTAAGTGCCTAGTGACTGTGAATGTCAGTGAAAAGCCTTTTTATTCATTTTGAGTTGTCAGAGTCAAAATAGAACTGAATTTGTAGTCATAGCTTTATTATAGTAGAATAAATAAGTAAAATAAAGTACTAAAGTATCTTACTGAAAATTTTAAATATTTTCTAGGATACTTTTATAAACTATTTATTTGAAAGTAGCCTCATGAGGATGGGAGGGAAGGATAATGGACATGACATGTGTTACACCCCTCTTTCCTATTCTCTGATTCCTTCACTACTTCTTGCAAATGCTTTTATATATGCTCAACAATCTGAAACACTATGAATGCCCTCTACAAATCCAGTTCTTGTTCCCCGTTAAAAGCATTTCAGCATGGGTAGATATTTTTGATACTGGCAGTTGATTTGGAGTGAGTGTGTGTTGTTTTTTGTTTCTTTTGTTCCTGACTATTAAAATGGTATTGATGCCTGTTTTGGAAACTTTGACATATACAGAAATGTTTAAAGAGGCAGAAGAAAAAGTCACCCTATAATCCCACTTAAGATTTCAGAGATAGTGCATGTCTAATGCCTCACCTGCATGCCATTTTCTGAGTGAGCCCAGAGGCCACCCTTCACCTCTGAGCATCCTGGCTGCCACCTGGTATTGTGAAGGTCTGGCACACAGAGCTTTTTCTCTGGTGTACTCTGCATTTCTTGAGGGAAGGTGCTGCCTTAAGTTTTGTATTTCTAGAATTGAGAGTAATGTAGGTACTCAAAAATGATTCAGCTTAAATTAAATTTCATGCATTTTAACTTAGCATCATTTAATTGCCGATAGCCAACACTGTATGGTTGACTTGCAATGGGGTGACATCCTAATAAATCTATCATATAAGTTGAAAATATCATTAAGTTGGAAATGCTTTTAATGCACCTAACATACTGAACCCCATAGCTTAGCCTTGTCTAATTAAATGTGCTCAGAACACTTCCATTAGCCTGCAGTTGGGCAACGTCAGCTAATACAAAGCTTATCTCATAATTGTGTTGACTGTCTCATGTATGTAATTTGTTATGTGTATTAGAGGCCCAGTGTACAGAGTCATGCACCAGTGGGGTCCCTTGGCCTGGCCTGAACCTTCTCGCAACCCGAGATCTCTCAGGGTATGTCGGATAGCTGGTTTTAGCCCAGCCACTGCAGGCCCAATCCAGGCAGGAGGGAACCTTATCCCACAGGCCTGATTCCTGCAGGCCTGATCCCTGGAGGTCTGATCCAGACAAGAGGGAGCCTAATCCTGTGCATTGAGTGTCTGTCCCCTGGTGGTCACTGTGCATAGTAGTGACCGGTCGACCAGTCGTTTGGTCATTTGGTCATTCAGTCGCTTAGGCTTTTATGTATATAAATAGCTTTTGTATCATCATATTGTTGAAAAATCAGAAGATGAACTATCCGTACCTATTTTTTGTAAATGTCTACTGATATTTTAAAGAGCATTTTATATTTTGAATGTGTAATATATGTATATGGTAAAACATTAAGATAGGACAAAAAGTTTATAGTGAAAAGTAGGTATCTCTTTCATCTCTCCCAGGCCTGTACTTCAGAGGAGAAAGCTGTTTTATTACTGTAATTGTACTTTTATTCTTTCTAGAGATAGTCTGTGGATATATAAGCATCAATACAATTGTCTTACGTAGGGCAGTGTTGGAAGCTATTCTAGCCATATCTATTAAAATTGAAAATCTAGCCCAGCAATTGCAGTCTGGCATTTAATTTAAAAAAATAGAAATACCAGTGTGTCAAGATGTATATGGAAGAATTTTTATTAATGCATATTTGTGGTGGCAAAAGAAAAGGAACAGGAAAAAAAAGGAATCAAAGTGAGTGCCTGTCAAGGAAATATGGTAGGATAGAATTGTGGTGTGTACATGCTATGGCTGTGGTTAAGTCCTTAACACAATGAGGGAGAGCTTTGTTAATTAGTTGTCATGGAGCAACTTTGTTGATGCATTTTTATGTAAGAAAAGAAAGTTGCAGATAATATTGTACATTATCTTATTTTTTACAAACCAATGATAAATTCTGTATGTGACTCTGTGTTTGCGTGATGAGCATGGAGAACGATATAGGAGAGAGGAGTTAAGTAAAAAAAAAAAAAAAAAGCTTTCTAAATGAAGTTTTTTGTTCTTTTAAAATATGCCCTTGATTCTTTCCTAAATTAGGCATCATGGTAATTGATTTGCCAAATTTACTTCCTTTTACTTCTAGGAAATGGCATTGGGTCCTTATATCCTCAATCTCATTTCATATGTGCTTTTATATTTTGAGGTCTGATCCAAGACAGAGCATAGGAACTCATGTGGAGCAGCTAATTGCTTTGGGAGGACACCTGTCTTGGGTTTGAAGTTGTCGTGAGGGTACTGACTTGGCCAGTAGCTGTGAGCGCAGGACCAGCGAGGACTGGACAGGTAACTGCACTGCAGGCCGAGAGGCTGTGAAGAGGCAGCAGTGACTCACCTGGGGGATGATGAGAGCCTGAGAAAGCTCTGTAGGGTTAAAAAAAAAAAAAAAAGGCAAGAGCTGTGGAAAAGAGATAGGGGTCAGATGATAACTCTGCCAGAAAGGTGAGTTAAGTGGCAGAGAGATGATAAGGTTAAAAATGGAAAGGCAGCTCGGAGAAATGGTGTTCAGATAATCTTTTCTGGGTTTAGATCTCAAAACATCTCTCTTTTGCCCTTCACATTTATCTTCTTATCCTTCCCCCGATTTATGCTTCTGGAAGGAGGTAGGAGCAGGAGGTACATGTCCTTCAATGGGGCCTTGAAAAACGTATTATGTATCTGCCCTCCCTCCACAGAGGTGCCTAAATGTTTAATGAGTGAATATATAGTAAGTTCTGTTGAAGAAGTCTAAATTGTTATTAACAGAACCCTAAATTATTTAGTCTTGGATTGAGAGGTCCCTATCTGCTCAGACATCTGTAAAAGAGTTTAAAACACCCACTTGGGACCAAAGAAATGTGAAGTCACATGGAAGAGATGAGGGCAGCAGATGTGCTGCATGTGTTTGAAGAAATGTATGCTACCACCCTCTCTGACCTTGAATTTACCCTACTTCTCTACACCCTTCTATATGATCTTGTTTTTAATGAAAAATGTCTAGTTCGCGTATTTCGCCTAGTTTTGCTTCTATAGAGATTTTACATTTTGCCAAAGTACTTTTTAAAATGTAGTACCCCAAATGAAATTACCAGCCAGGATAGAGAACTACCACTTCCCTCATTCTGGGCATAATCTATGAATGCAATCTTAGAGCAGATAAATGAACATATAACTACTGGATTCATATTAAGCTTATAGTTAATATGTCTGGCCTGAGGAGTGTAACTCTTGGACTCACATTAAGCTTTATAGTTAAATCCATCCCCAAGTCTTATTCATGCACACTGCCTTCGTGCCAAGTCTCCGTTATGCTATACAAAATTTTAGCTTTTGTGGATCCACATGTAAGACTTCACATTTCTCAGGACTAAGTTTAATCTCACTAGATTAGCACATTAGCTCTATTAGCTGCTTATAAAGAGATTTTCATACAAAACACTGGTTAGTTTCAGAAACCTTGAAAATGAAATAAATGTGTCATCAAATGGAAAGAAGGTAGGAACTGGAAACTGGTTTAGAGTCCTGTTCTGCTATTTGTTGGCTTCAACTTGCAGCAAATTACTTAACCTCTTTAAACTTTCACTCTCTTTTCTAGGTTTAAAATGGAAAAATCTCTATCGAACAGCTTCTTATAAGGATAAGGTGAATATACTGAGTAGAGCAAAAGTAGGTTTACAGCTATGAGTACATGAAACAGTTTTTTCTTATAATATTATTATTGTATTTTCCATATTAAAAATTGCGAACCTACTTTTGCCCCACTCTATGCATGTAAAGCATCTAATCTTGAGCTTTGCACACAGTAGGCACACTGCTGATGAATATCAGGTAATATTATTAGAGTATTGGACAGTATGAATGGAGCTCTGCTTCACACCCCCGTCATCCTTCCAATAGGTAGAAGGAGCCTACCAGTCAGCATTCCTTGAGTTGACTTTGATTGTTCACTTGGTTTGAATCTTCCCATTTTATCCTTCATCCCATGTGTCTCCATTTTGTCCAGGAATCCATGTTACATACCTGGTGAATTCTAGATGCTCTATTAAAAGACATAGGAAAATATTCATGATGTAATATTATACCCTCCCAACCCCCCCCCCCCCCCCCCCAAAAAAAAAGGTAAGATATTTAAATGTACATTTAGTGAAATCACAGCCTGGTAAAAATTTTTTTGAAGTATATATGACCAAGGAAGAAAAGAACAAGGCAATACACTAGAATGCCAACACTGCCATTACAGGGGCACTATGGGCTGCCACTCATTTGTATCCCACAGTGGCAGACACAGAGAGAATCTCCCTAAGGATCTGATCTGTTGACCAAACTTTTCCAGGTGCCAGAGCTTGTTTGCTCTTTATCATTCAGAGGACACTTAAGAATCTGTCACCTGCATTAAGCTTTCTTGGAACAACTGAAAGCAAAAATGGTTTTCTCTTTATTTCATGCCTGTTGTAATATGCAGAGTCCGCTGTTCAGCTCTTACTACAGAAAAACATTCGTGTTAAAGCTGTGTATCATTTGAATGCCCTATGAGTTCCCATATGTCTACCTTGGACCCTGAGCAACTTGCCTTGCTAGTTTCTGTTTTTCCCCCCCTCTATAGGCAGATACGAATATGCCTCTCCTGGGCCCCAAGACAGGCACTTTAGCGTCATAGGCCCCTTCATAAAAATATCACCAAAATTATTTTGTGACGGTAGTAGACAAATATAACCCAGGCTGGCTTCATTATTAGTGCATTTATTGTCCTCTTTTGTTCTTAAGAGAAATGAAAGCATTTTTGATGGCCCCTCAAATTATCCTGCATCTTCTGCACTGTGCGTCCTGTGCCTCCACCTTGCCCAACCCTGAGAGCCGCGCTGTATTCTGAGGTGATATGATTTATGTTGGCAGTGCTTCTCCACTCAGTGTCTTCATTTATTCTCAGAATATTGGATGGTCCTGAATTTGACCTGAGAAATAATCACTTGCCTTTCTTTTCTTAATACGCGCTCTCTATTCTTTCCCAGATTATTGTGCCTTGATAGTGTTTCACAAATTCTCTGCAGGTTCCTGCACTGTTAAGAAAGGCAGCAGCCAAGAGGCATTTCCTCAGTAGCTGCTCTGGCCATGTTGTCAGTGCTGCATTGTGAGAATGACTTTGGAAGGACATCAAGGTTAATACTTTGCTTTCTAATGCTAGGCTTTACATATTTTTTTCTTATGTTGTGAGATTGTTCTGTTTTCCTACTTTTTTGAATAAAGCAAAAGTATGTATGCTTTGTCAATGACTCTTTTGAAATAAAACTTGTTAGAGAAAATATAATCACTGCACTTGTCATGAATTGAGATATGAATTTCTCTTTGTTCTTACCCCAGCTGGATATTTCTAGGTTCTGTAAGAACCGCTCATCCCCTCTGAGTGTGTCAGGTGGCTAGGAAGGAGTGTAGATCCTTGACAAGAACATAGCGATCGAGGGAGGAAAATTGCAGAGGAGTTGGGGAGGATATAGCAATAGCGAAGGCTCAGATGCCAGAAGCAGACGAAGGAATGTGGTTTAAACTTGCCTCTTGAGTGTTTAAACAGATGGGCAACACTAAAATAAAAGCCCACAAAAAGCCAGAGAAAGTGCAGTTGAATGAAGTATACCCTCGGAAGGGAAGAGGTCAAGGAGAAATATGATGAGATTTATTCTATCTGGCTTGCTGTCGCCTAACTCAGGAAGGCAGCTTAACATTTTGAGAGCCAGGAACATTGCTGGCATTTCCACTAACTTTGTAAGTAAGCAGTTCGGAGCAGTGAGAGCATGTCTTCCTAGAGGTTGCCAGGGAGGGCAGGGATCCAGTGCCTGTGTGGTTAGTTGCCTGGCAGGTGGCCAGGTCCTACTAGATATGTGGACAGTGAGTGGTTCACATTTTGACTGTAGTTCACTCAGGATTATCAGACAAATGGCAACCTCATCTGTTACTGGCAAAGTATTGAAATTTCATTGACTGTAGTTAACTGCTCTCTCACTTCATTTGTCCATCCTAAGTTCTTGTACAATATGCTTCTTTATAATGCAAGGGAAGAATGAATGGCTGGCTGCACAAATAATTCATTTTCTGTGGCTTCCTGTTCTTGCAGACATTTACCCTGTGTCCACCCTAGGGAGGTGTGAGCCTGTTCCCATGGATGGGAAAGGCTGAGCCTAGTGAAGGCCTGAGCCTCCTCTGAGCTAGAAAGAACGTTTGAGCAAACACTGTCGGATGATGCATCCCTGTGGTTCTTCCATCTTAGCCCTCACAAATATACAAAAATAGATTGAATGTTAGGATTCAGCTCCCAAGGTCAAACTTTACGGTTTTCTGAATTCTCCATTTCCCCGATTTTCACTGTGATCATGCCAGAGACAAGCTGTGGCTAGAATGCTATTGCTGCGACATCACAGGGCTTCACTCCGATGTGCCATTCTCATTCATAATGTTGTTCTCATCTGTGGGGGCTTGTTTTTTTTTTAGATTTAAAATAGAACAAATCGCATGGAAAAAATTGATAGTAATCACTGAAAATTCCATCGTTTAAAGTTGTTTGTAACTCGTGAGAGGAGGGCATGAGCCCTTTCATAGAGAACTTAATGTTATGGCGGCGTTTATTCTCAGCGTGAAGCCAAGCTGATGGTACTGTCTTGCCAAACTCTTTTCTCCTTCCTTCCAATACCCATGAAAAGTAGTGCTATGTTTTTACTACCTGGCTTGGTCAGCGCTTCCTTTATTTTTCTTCTAAGTCACCAGGGGATGTGACATCATAGTCTCACTTTTTGGACGTACCTTCTGGCCCCGCATAACCTGTGGATTGCTTTGCTGCTTCTTGCAAATACTGTGCTTGGTGCTAGTTAATTACACTGAGTGGCCAGATTATTATGATCTCTGAACACATAATAATCTGGCCACACAGTGTATATCTTATATAATAAAAGACTAATAAGTAAATTGTCCCCTCGACCAGGAGTTTGACCAACAGGCAGGCTGGCCAACTGCCCATGTCCCCTTCCCCTGGACAGGCTAGCTGGACCCTACCCATGCACAAATTCATGCACTGGGTCTCTAATATATATTCCTAGTGCATGAAAATTCATGCACTGGAAGGGTCCCTCAGCCTGGCCTTCCCCCCTCTCACAGTCCAAGAGCCCTCAGGGGTGGAAGGCGACCCGGAGATCAGGGGAAGGCAACACCCCATCACATCTCTGCTGTTGCCACTGCTGGCAGCGAAAGCCTCAGCCAGCCTTGATTACCTGAGCCTCAAGCGGCCCTGGGCGGTGGGGCAACCGCCATCTGAGGCTTGCCTGAGCCTCGGCTGGCCCTGTGTGGCTGGAGGGCTGAGGGGACTGGGTGCCAGCGTCTTGTGGCTGTGGGTGCCGCCATCTTTGAGGGTGGGCAGTGAATTAGCATATTCCATCCTTATTGACTGTGGGCACCACCACCTTTCTGGTGGTGTGAGGGTCAATTAGCATATTCCCTCTTTATTAGATGGACACACATACACACACACTGAATGGCCAGATTATTATATGTTCAGAGGCCATAATAATCTGGCCACTCAATGTATAGGTCAAAGTACACATTGCAAGTTGTTATCTAAAAACCTTGGTAAATTTTGAGTAGTAGTAGGAGAATGCAGGGAAATTGAATTTGCAGAACCTTAGGGTCAAGAAAGCACTTTCTGGATGAGCCACCCATCTGATTCATCAGCTCCCTTCATAAAACCATGCTAAGTAGTCAGCTGCCTGTGCTTGAACAGAGAATTCACTGTATCCTTAGGAGACACTATCATATTTTAGTTCAGCAGGTAGAGGTACATTTTTTTTTCTCCATTAGCTTTCTGATATTGGACTGTACTGATCAAGTCTAATTCTTTTATCTTGTGACAGGTTTTCAGATATTCATAGGCCATTCGACCATCCCTGCAAATCTTCTAACTCCTTTTCATTTCTTTTTGGGATATAACCGATGTCATCGCTAGCTTTGCTGCTCCAGTTTCTTGGTACCTCGTGTGTTCCAGGATCCCTTGCAGTACTCAGTTTTGCCTGGTGGACACATGGGAATGAGCATGGAATTTTTCTTAGACTTTTGATTTCAGTTATTCTTAAGCACTTCATAATGGCAATAAGTTTCAAGTCTTGAATAGGTAGTGGAGGAGGAGAGTACTTTGGATGTGGAGTTTTGTGGGTCTATGTTGAGGAAGAAATATTTGAAAAGTGGTTCTAAAATTTGGCTGTCTTACCTTAAAATTATAATTGTATAGAAGTCTGCTAATTTGGACAGCCAGTCAGTCTTTCCAGTCTGAGGGGCCTGGCCACTATGTTAGTGAGCTCTCAACTGACGCTGTTTTGTAAACCAGCACGGGAATTGGCAGACAAGTCATTTGTGTGGAAAGTTGGGAGTGTGATAAACATAGATGAGCTTTCTTTTCCTGGAGGCATAGAAACAGGGTAGGTGGCACTCTCCAAAGTTGATAGTGGCTTCAGGAAAAATAACTTGTTGCCCAGTAGCACTGGCAGAGAAGTAGAGTGGTCGTCGTGAGGAGCTGGAAGCCCTTCGAACAAGGAGTGAGGGAGCTGGGTTCTCAGGTCAGTGCTCCCCTTTAACCAGCTGGTTTCCATAGCTCTAAAACCAGGTCTACAACTGTCCCTCAGTCGTGGCTGCTCATCCGTCACCTGGGGAACTTTTTAAACCAGCACGCGTCGGCCTGCTACAGGTCTGCTGATCCAACACTCTGAGGGTGAATTCCAGGAATCTGTGCTTATGCAGCCCACGCAGAACCGGTTCACAGGGGCAGTTGGGGAACAGGAGATGGGCCAGTTTATAGGGCCATAGACAAGATAATCTTTAAGCTATTCTCCAGTCCAAAATTAGGATTTTAATGTTCTTTTGATCCTACTTTCTGTCCTATTATGGTATGTGCTTTTATTGCCTTCCTCTTCTATTGCTGTGTTCTTTCACTTTCCTTCTCTGGTTAATTGCTTGCTTCTACCCATTTGAGTACCTTACTGGCTGAGTGTCCGAAGGATTTTTCAGAGGAATGGCATGGTCATAGTTGCTGCATTTCCTCTCTTGCTCACCTCTGATGACCACTGTCTCCATCAGTCAAAACAACACTCTAGGTCATGAGCATCCTTTCTCAGGGAGTCTGCTGCTGCCACCCCTGCCGCCAGCAACCTGCCTGCACATGTGCTTGCTTAGGTGTGATCTTTGTTTCTCCAGATCACACATCCTTCCCTCTTTTGGAACTTCTGACCACCACAGCTGCAGTCCATGTGCCTTGGGAGAGACCCACTTGTGAACAGCATCTGGACTTTTTTATTTTAATCCTAAAAAGGCCACATCTTCTTTCAACATAGAACTCCCCTTTGATTTATGTTTCAGATACAGGAATCTCTTCTGTCCTTTAAGGCAACTTGAAATAAGAAGGGATATCCTACCACACTGGCAAAAGGAGAATAAAGACATCCCCCGTCCCACCCCAGAGTTGCATGAGTGTCATGTTAAAATCTGTGTTTGATAAGGCGCGTTGTTCTGAAGGTGCCCATGGCTAGTCAGGCTCCAGCGTTTAAATCCATATCATGTTGGTACCAGTTTCACAGTTAACAGACCTTGACTCAGTTCACAGCAACTGTTGGATAGTGTATGAGTGAGGAATAAGTCTTTCATGCAAATGTCAAGAGTTACTCACTTACTTTATCACTTTAACCCCGTGCTCCTCAACCTTATTTTCATTGCCACCCTCTTTCGCTGCCCCAGCGTCTTTTTTCAATTTTAATTTTATTTATTTATTTTATTTTATTTTATTTTTTTATAAATATATTTTATTGATTTTTTACAGAGCGGAAGGGAGAGGGATAGAAAGTCAGAAACATCGATGGGAGAGAGACATCGATCAGCTGCCTCTTGCAAGCCCCCTACCGGGGATGTGCCTGCAGCCAAGGTACATGCCCTTGACCGGAATCGAACCCGGGACCCTTCAGTCCTCAGTCCGACGCTCTATCCACTGAGCCAAACCAGTCTCGGCTGCCCCAGCCTCTTTAGACGTAGTTTTCCTATTCATACCTTCTATCATGAAATTTCAGTAGCACATTTGAACTGTGGACCACGAACCATTGTGATAGCTACGACTTTTAAAACACCTCTCCATTAGTTATTACCCCTTGTTGATTCTAATATGCAGCCGGGATTGAGACTCAGTGATCAACCCAATGTGTCCAAAACTTGCCTGATCAAAAGAATTAGATGGGAGCACTGGTTAAGCCATCAAATTCCCAAGCCCTTTGCCCTAGAGGTTGTGCCTTTGCAGGTTTTGGGCAGGATCTGAGGAATCTACATGCTTACCAATTGCCTCAGGAATGCTAAACATTTGGTGGGTTTGATTCTCCAGGTTCTGACATGATGGCTGCTTCCGCCCCCATTTTCCTGACCAGGGGTTGTGCGAGTGGAAATGGGGTTGATTACAAAGCATAGGTGTGCTCTAAATATCTTGAGTTGGAACTTAGAATTCATCTCGTAATAAATATTTTAATAAAAAATTAATCAAGATAGTGTCATACTACTTCCTTGGACAACTGTGCATCGAATGTCTATTGTGCGGCATAACTGTGTTAGGTATGCTGAGGGGCATGATGGCATCTATAACATGCTTTATTGCCACTGGGGGCTTATTACTCTAGTGAAGGAGCAGAGATGAAATGCTTTGGAGAAGCAGTTCCGATTTTGCCCAGGTGATTGGGTAAACGGCTTCTGAGAGGTGGTGGAATTTGAGAATGAACCAGATGTTGATAGCTGGGGAAAGATGTTGGAGACAGTAAGGCATGATGACTAGCAGATGACTCATTGGGACTAGAACATGGGGTGCATGGGCTTATGGGTGTGGAAACTGAAGTTAGAAAGGCCATTGGGGCATTTGTGGGGCAGAGGGTAGATAGGACATGGGACTTGCAGACAGAGAGGCTGGGTTTAAGGTGTGGCTCTGATGCTTTACCTGCCTCGTTGCCTTTCTGAAGTTCAGTTCTTGATGACTTACTGCTCACTGGTGTGTTGGTGGCATGAGATACGAGAAAGCACCTATTCCAGTAACATTATATCACCTATTGATGATGCTATTGGAGCATGTTGAGGTTAGGAGAGCCCAGAACATGAGGCTGAGGAGTATGTACTTAGTGGTTGGCCATCAGAAAGCTTTGAGAAGATACGTTTGTACTGCCAGGGGTGGAGCAGACTTTAGTAAACTTACTTGATTTAATCACAGCATGCAATGCTCTTTCTATACATGCGGCAATATATTCTGAGTTTCCAACTCTGACCTGTAAATGAATGTTGGAGTGTAAACCTATTGGAGAGTTGGAGGCCTTCAGTTCAAAGGCCAAGAAAACGAAACATGGGTAATTTGTCTCACCTGCTTTCCTTCCTTTTTCATAATTAGAATCTTAGGCTGTTGGCACTGGAAGGGAGCCCAGAGAGCTATTTGAGTCGGTTTGCCATCTTGAATGCTTAAGACTTTGCTTCTTGTTATCTGCAGGGCCAGGACTAGAGGAGCCTTGCCACAGGGCAGCACTCTGGGACTCTGAGCCAGCAGGCCATCACCTGAGGGGCACGCTGACCAGAATGGTCTTCTAATGTGCATGGCTGTCCCCTCTCAACCTGTTCCCAGGTCATACCCACCCCATAAGTCTTGACTTCTTTTTCACTATTTAGATTTCTGAGCTTCCCTGGAATCTTTCTAGCCCTTTAAAGTATGTTTTAGTTCTTTTTTTTTTTTTTGCTTTGTTTTGTTTTGAATGCTTTGATTATGAACTACTTGTTTAAATTTACTTGCTATGTCATGGTAATAGCTTGAGTACTTGGTATACTGTGGGTCATTGGACTTGCTAACTAGTCTTCAAGGTCTCTTCTTGAAGGTCCCGGAATTTTGTTGATTTTTGTATCTGATTTTTTTTTTTTTGGCTTGTTTGTTGTCTCTCTTTACTTTTGAAAATGAAAGGAGACTTAAAATTATTGTTTAATACTTAGCTCTATCAAATCAGTATATTCCAAGGGGAGCAGGGTATTATAACTATTTCTAAGTTTCTTAACACTTGAAGAGTTTTAGTAGTTTGGATATATAGGAGTGTGCATTGTGTGGTGACATAATAGTAATAATTGTAGCTGACATTTATTAAGCATTTTTCATATGTCAGGTATTCACTCATGTCATTGTTGCTGCTTTTCTATGAGGGATAGATGCTGTTATTACCCCTCTTTTACAGATGAAGAAACTGAAGCACAGAGAGGTTAAGCAAGTTGCCTGAGGTCACATAGCTAGCTAATAAATTGAAGAGCTGGGATTGCAGACTTTGCTCTGCTGTTTATAGTAGAGAGGTAGCAATTTGGGCGGGACACAAGTCTGAATCCTGGCCTGACACATCCGTGTAAACTGGGCCTAGGTGTGTAACCTCTTTGTGCTTCAGTGTCATTATTAGTGAAATCAGAGTAGCTGCCTGGCTCAGAGATGTTTTTAAGATGAAATGAGTAGTAAATGCAGAACCCCTAGTCTAATTCTTGGCACAATAGAAAATTTATTATTTCGGAGCTGCGGTTGTAAAATGTAAAGTGTTGGAAAGTTTTTGAAATTAGACTTTTAAAGTCTACTCTAGTAATGTAGCATTTTACCTTTAAATTGCTTTCATGCTGGCATACAAGATATTCTTTCTTAAAAGAAAACTGATGAGTCGTCAGCCAGGAATACCTGACTGTTTCAGGTGCTTTCCCGAGGGAAGAGTCGGGGTGATATCCCCGTAGTGAGCCATGGCATGGGTGAATGAGCTATACACATCCGGGTAAAATGCCAACTTCTCAGCTGGGAGTGGGCGTCCAGGGAAAAGGTAGTACAGAAGCTCTTGGGACCACAGAGCTACCTCAGAAAACTGCCCCTGGAACTTATGGGAATGGCTTATGCCATTGTCTGGATACTTGGGAGCCATTGTTCGTTTCCTGGAAAATTGGGAGCGGAAAAAATGCCGTCATCTCTCATTCTTTGAGATTCAATTTTGGGAATATCCCATAGGATGGATTCCTACATCCCCTTTTTCTTGAATGTCCTTTTGATCACATGTCACAAAGAGAGATTTCCAACTGAGAGAACTCTGAAGGTGATACACTGAATAGTACTTAGTCTGTAGTCCTCATCCCAGGGAACCAGCTGGTCAGCAGCACATGCACACTGCCTGCCAGAACTTCTTTGAAGAGCTCTATCGCAGGGAAAGAATCATGTCCTTAGACATGCTGTGGGTAGTGAGTGGTACTTAGTCTGTAGTCCTCATCCCAGGGAACCAGCTGGTCAGCAGCACATGCACACTGCCTGCCAGAACTTCTTTGAAGAGCTCTATCGCAGGGAAAGAATCATGTCCTTAGACATGCTGTGGGTAGTGAGTGGAGTGGTTTGTTGTGTGGCCTGCAGGCCACCGTCCGGCATTGCTGTTCATTCGGATATTTCAATGAATGCTAGGAATGTCATTTTGGCCTCTTACCTCGGTTGCTGGTAAATAGTAAAAATAAAATGTGAAGAATGTCAAAAACAGCAGCTTTAAGAAGTGGCTCTGAGAGAGCTCTGCCTGTCCTCTTAACAAAGAAAGCAGACTCCTTAGACTTGGACATTTAATCAGATGTAACTGCAGACCCTGGAAGCTGAGCCTTTTCTCTTGGGCACTAATGGTTTCTCTTTTTCTTTAAACAGTAGGGCAATTCAGAAAGTTTTCAAAATTAGGCCTTGTGTTTGTGGTTCTTCATCTGGATTAATGTTAGGATTTAATATTTGGTTCAGTTTGTAGAGCTAAAATGTGATCAGCATGAGCTCTGTTTTGTTTTTGTAGGACTGTTTGTTTGTAAGTTGCTAGGGGTTCTACTCAGTTTTTCCCATCTTGCTTTTTACTTAAGTGTTTTGGTCAGCTAGTAGGACACAGTGTGAATTTAGTATGTGTGAGAAATTAAAATATGAGAGGAGATTTATTTTGAAGATGCAAGGCTGCTCTTATAGGAGCTATAAACACTTGGCACACAGGCCTGTTTGGGTGGAAAGACACGCTTCTCCTAAAGTTACTAAGTTGCAAAATTTTAATCTTAAATTGTGATTATAGAAATGCAAAATATATATTGTAGCTTGTGTGTATTTAGAAGATATTAGATAGTGTTTTCTGGGGGCAAATTTAGCCCTTTTCCACTGTTAAACTCTGCAGTGATCTTTATATTTTTAAATGCCTGACATCTGGTTAGGGCCCAACAGTGATTTCTTAGTCTAGGCAAAGACCAAGTTACATATTTAAATTGTTTCGAGGCTTGTAGGAGGTATGCATCTGATGCTTGGATTGTTTGTTCTGTTAGTGTTTGCCCTGTTCTACTGCTTGACCGTGCACTCCCTCCTCTCTGGGAACAGTACTTTGGCTCTCCTTTGAAACAGACTCTCCAAAATAAATACAGTAGCATCCTAACTGCCACAGCGGGCCTTAACCCGTGCCCAGTTTGTTAGAGATGGACTCCGGCTGCAGTATGTCCTATCAACCGGTTAGTCAGGTCCCTCTTCCTGCCCTTCAAGATCTCTTGATAAATGGTTTAAAACAGTTTGGCCATCTTCAGAATTTTTTTAGTATAAGAGACAAAGTCCTTTTCTTTCCCATTTACTTATATGATTAGCATGCACTGAAAGTGCCATTAAATGTCATTCTTGAATGATTGTAATCTGAGAACTCAGTTTAGTTTTGTAAGTGCTGTGTCAGTGACTGAATTCCTCTGTTTCTTGCTTGCTACCCAGAAAGATCAAATAGTGGCCGGGAGTATTAATTTATTCGTTTAGGGGATGAAAACATTACCTAATAGGCCATCCAAGGTATTCTGTTTATCCAAGTGTTGCCCAGATGCTTTTTCTTAGCTGAGCCTGTTACTTCAGAAGGACTTGAAGTGTTGATCCAAATGTTGGTGTATTTCCTGTGAAAATTCAGAACCAATCTTCCTGGCATTTTCTCGGAATAATCCATTCGGATTTGATGTCTCCTAGAAATCTTATTGCTGTGGCATGGCTAACCATAAAACCGCCTAATTGACTTTT
Source organism: Antrozous pallidus (assembly GCA_027563665.1). Lineage (NCBI taxonomy): Eukaryota > Metazoa > Chordata > Mammalia > Chiroptera > Vespertilionidae > Antrozous > Antrozous pallidus. The sequence continues at coordinate 23,276,823 of CM050517.1, forward strand.
CCCTCTGAAGGAGCTTAACAGATGTAGTTTATGATGACAAGAGACATTTATTATCCTTTCTTAGCATTTTGTACCTCATTTACTATAATTTACTTTCTCATATTTTAACTTCTGATCCACCTGTCTTGTGTCAGCTCCTGGATGTCCCCGGAGACGAACATCTTGTTTGGACATTTTTCTTCTACTTTAAAACCCTCCATATAGTAGGTACATTATGTATATAAATGCTTATTAATTGCTGTTCGCTTTCTTGGATAAATTGTAGGATCCAAGACAAAAAGACCCCTAAACAAAATTTTATCCTAGTTGAGTCATGTAATGCTTTTCTGAGTAAAATGTATGAAAAACTCAAACTTATTGAAAATCCTGTGTCAAAATATAAGACCACTTTAATAAACTTAATTGAATATCTATTTGATCTCTTGCTGGAAGAACTTTTTGTGTGTGTGCATATATAAACTAGTTATATAACCCATCCTTCAAGTTTTCTTAAAGATACAGTTGGTTCTGGTTTGAAGGCAAAACACCTCTTTAATGAGATAAATAGAATCTGGTTTCTTGTGTTGCAAAAATTCAATGAAATTATCCTCAATCATTGGGTTTAAGTTCTTTTTTTTCTCACCAGATTAACCCTTTTAAAAGAGTTCTTTCCCTAAAGTTCCTATTACATTTTAAAAAGCAAAATAGGCTGAAACTGGTTTGGCTCAGTGAATAGAGCATCGGCCTGTGGGCTGCAGGATCCCAGGTTCAATTCCGGTCAAGGGCATGTACCTTGGCTGCGGGTTCATCCCCAGTAGGGGATGTGCAAGAGGCAGCTGATCGATGTTTCTCTCTCATCGATGTTTCTGACTTTGTATCCCTCTCCCTTCCTCTCTGTAAAAAAATCAATAAAATATATTAAAATATAAAAAGCAAAATAGGCATTATAGTGTATATGACATTTTACATTTTTTTCATAACCCTAACACATGTATATATATATATATTATATTATTAATAAGTATTAGAAACACAATTAAAAAAATCTTCACCCGAGTATATTTTTCCATTGATTTTTTTAAAGAGAGTGGAAGAGAGAGGGAAAGACAGAGAGAAATGTTGATGTGAGAGAAGCACATCGAATGGTTGCCTCCTGCATGAACCCTGACCAGGGCCTGGGCTGGGGAGGAGCCTGCAACCTAGGTGCGTAATGTTGACTAGAATCAAACCCAGGACCTTTTGGTCCATAGGCCGACACTCTATCCATGAGCCAGGGCTAGAAACATGATTTTTAATGGCCATATAATAGTTTATTGCTTGAATTTGCCATCCCGTGTTTAATTCTTCTTCTGTTGTTAGTGTTTCAGGTTGATAGCCTCTGTTTCACCTTGTCATGCTTGGCCCTTCCCTGTGCTAAGTAAATCCTGCTCATTCTGAGGCTTGTCAGTTCTCCATCTGTCCCTTTTCTGTCATGTGCACAATTTGTCCCAGTGTTCAGTAAAGTAATGCTGTCCCAGTCCTTACTTTTTTTTTTTTCTTTTTGGTTAATCCTCATCATTGATTTTTAGAGAGAGTGGAAGGAAGGAAGTGAGGGAGAGAGACAGGGGGCTGACTCCCCAGCCACTGAGAAACACTGGCCAGGGCTAATCTGTCTTACTTTAAAAAATATATATATTTTTATTGATTTCAAAAAGGAAGGGGAGAGATAGAAACATCAATGATGAGAGAGAATCATCTATTGATTGCCTCCTGTTTTTCCCCCTATGGGGATTGAGCCTACAACCTGGAAATGTGTCCCTCACCGGAATCGAACCTGGGACACTTCAGTCCACAGGCTGACGCTCTGTCCACTGAGCCAAACTGGCTAAGGCCATCTTACTTTTAATAAAAGTTTCTTTTCTACAAATCATTGCAAATACCACTACCAGCCTTGTCCACTCTTCAGATCATAGCATAATAACTAAATCATTCCTGGTCTTATGATTTTCAAGAATACCCCTAAGCTATTTTAATTTGGGGGGCTAGGGATGTTCTTGGGCATTATTATATTTGTTACGGTTCATTAATGGTGACAGCTTGATAATGTTTAAAAGTGCTTTGAAAATGTTAAAATATATTAGCCAGTGAGAGAGGATAAAATTATTAGTGGAGGCCAGAATTCAGAAAAATTCGATAGGAAAATATTTCAAATAAAGTAAATTGTAAATATTTTTATTTTGAAAGCTCAAGTATATGTGCTAACCTTAATGGAAACTAATTTTCTTATCTGAAATTTGATTTATCTGTGACTTTTTAGGGCCATGTAAGGAAAAGAGTCAGTACCCTCTTCTTTGTGACATAAAGAAAAGGTACCTCTGCCTCTGAATTTTGAATGGATTAAAAAGTTATATTTTAGAATAGGAGACTTTTTCCTGTGATCTCTTTATTTTTGTCTTATGAGCAAATAAACAGTCAAGGAAGTGTATTTCTCCCTGTTTCACATTATAGAGGAAGTGGTTAGTTTTATGGAGGGATTAAACTTTTTACCTCACTTCTTATTATGTGTTGTATGGCCCATGCAGTAGTGTGTGGATATGAGCTTTCTATTTGTGAATCAGTGTTTCAAATTTTTAAGTATTTGTGACTCTGTTGAATTCCATTCTATGTCTATCTGAAAATAAAAATTGGAATTAGCCTTTTATGAATTTCACTAGGACTGTTCTGCTGCTGGGTGATATCTTATCTTTTACCTTCAAACCTAGACCCAGGCTTTTTTATTCTTTCTTTATATGCCTTTTTGCTAGATCCCACTACAGACTTGTATCAAATTTCTGCCGATTGCTTTCTCTGTTAGTTTCAGCCTTCCCCTTGCTTAAGGCTTAATCTCGAGTTAGATCTCCATGCCCATGACCCTCTAGTTCAGTGGTTCTCAACCTTTCTAATGCTGCGACCCTTTAATACAGTTCCTCATGTTGTGGTGACCCCCCAGCCATAAAATTATTTTCATTGCTACTTCAATTGTAATTTTGCTACTGTTATGAATCGTAATGCAAATATCTGTGTTTTCCAATAGCTCTACAGCAGGGTCACCTAAGACCATCAGAAAACAGAGATATTTACATTATGATTCATAACAGTAGCAAAATTACAGTTATGAAGTAGCAACAAAAATAATTTTATGGTTGGGGGTCACCACAACATGAGGAACTGTATTAAAGGGTCACGGCATTAGAAAGGTTGAGAACCACTGCCCTAGTTGCTTCATTTCCTTGTCTGTCTCGATTTCTTTCCTTCCAAGTGCGCTCTCTCAGCCTGGATCCAATTGGCAGAAACATGGCGCAAGTGCTCCTACATGCAGGTTTCATTAGCATGCACCTTCCCTCTCATTAGTCAAGGTGGAATACAGCATTGTACAATTTTAGCAGTTACTCTTTTTCTAGCCTACATTCTCCACTTTCCCATGACTTTGTATAGGCATTTTTCTCTCTTTTCCATGTCCAGCGTGGAGAGAGATGGGGTCCAGTTTCTGAGTAGAGGAGCTGGGGATTAAGAAATAAAGAAAATAGACGAGAAGACGCAGAAATAGAAATAAAAGCTTGGGCCCGGTGGGACGTCTGTTCTCTCTTATGGAGAGACAGTGTCTCCGAGCCCACAAGCCCACGAAGCCGTGTTTATTTATATCCCACAATACAATAGGGTTTCTCCAACTCTAGGATCAAAGGAGTTTCAGTGGGCCCTATTCATTCCCCCATTCCCTGGGCAAGACCGTATTTACATTTCAAGGCCCTCTCCCTGACAACCCCCCCCCCCCCCACCCGACACCGAGGCAAAGTAAAGGCCAAGCTGATAAACATATTCAGCCTTGTTGGTGAATGTGTTTTTCCAAGACACGGTTTTGCCAGGCACCTTGAATTTAGCCAGCGATGATTTAAAGAATCCTCAAGGTGTCTTGCCTGGGGTGCCCTCCACAACTTTGTTTTACTCCTCTTATTAGAATAGTTACCTAAACATGTATTACTCTGTGATCCTCCAACATGGTGGTGCCTTGGGATTTTCCATAAAGAATGTTATTAACTGGAATCAGTGTCAGGGAAGCCACCAAATGTTGCTGAATCTCAGTTTTTTTTTCATTTGTTAATTGGGAACAAAAAATTTACCCCATTGGTGCATATAGAGTTTCTATTAAATAAAAGTGTTTGGTATTCCTAGTTTAGTCTTTTATTACCAAAAATAATTTCTTCATTAGTTGCCTACCAATTCCATGCATGATTTGACATCTTTGAGATATAATTTATATACCATACAGTTCACCCATTTTAAGTGCACGATTCAGTGGGTTTTAGTACATTGGAAGGGTTGTGCAGCCATCACCACCATCCATTTTAGAATTTTTCCATCACCCCAAAAGAAACCCCGTGCCCATTGGCATCATTCCCCATTTCTTAGGCTACCACTAACTGCTTTCTGTAATTTTAAGCATAACACCATGCTTAATGCATTGTGTGCTAATAGGCTTTTCATTTTTCTTAATGGCATATTGAAGGTATTTTGAAATGCAATCCTATAATTTTTAGAAGTAAAAAGAGCCTTTTGGTCATTTAATGTTTATTTTTCTTCTCAAAGAAACAGAGGGTCAGAGAAGTGAAGTAATTCACTCGGGGACATTCCCATTCAACACCTCTTTACTAAAGCACACTAAAAATAGAGTTTTATTAATACTTATTTTATCAATAGTTTTTATTTTTGAATGTTTGCTAAAACCATTTCAAATTCGAATTCTGGATATTATTTTATTTCTCTGCGTTGATCCGTCTTCTATTCTGTGACTATTTTTTGGGCTTTCCCCTCTATCTATAACCTTCTCATATCAAAAATCATATCCAAAGTTTATTTGGTGGATTACAGTATTTTCTGTTTAAATATTCTTTAGAAAAGTCATTATTCTGTAATCAACCATAGCGTTTCCTAGGATAATCTATTGTTTTAATGTGTGTTTCTCTGGGGCATACTTGAGGTTCCTATCTTTTTGTGGTCGACTATTTAATCTGCCATCGCTCTCCCATCCCATCCCTCTTTTCGTTGTGATTTTTGCTGCTCCTTCTATCAGTAGTGACCACTTCCCCACTTCTCTGATTGTGGCAGGAGTGAATTGTGCAGCTTTCAAGGTCTAGGCCCTAAGAATCCTTGCAGCCTCTTCCTTTGCCCTGTGAATACTCCTCAGAGAGCATCATCAAGGGAAGCTGCTTTTGATGACAGGCCTCGGGGAGCACAGAGGGGCTTCAGCAGACAGCCGGCACTAATTGCCAGGCCGTTAGAGTGAGGCCCTTCTGACCCTCCATCGGTATGTAGTTGCATGAGTGAGCTTACATGACAGCAGCAGAATTGCCCAGCTGAATCACAGAAGTGTGAGAAATAAACTATGTTAATTTGTGTGAGAAATAAAAAAAATATAATTTTGAGTCACTAAGTTTGGGATGGTTTGTTATGCATCAAAACCTAACTGATACATGTAGGTGTCAGCATTGTGACAATGTTGAGATGATTAAAGAATGTAATTCATGTAAAGTTCTTAGTTCACTGCCAAGCATAGAGAATTCCTCCATAAAGATTGATGCCGTTATCATAACAGCAGTATCATAATGGTATTAGCATTATCACTACTCATTCTGTTGTTTTAGTTACTGTGATCACTTTGTTTCTCCCCCTCCAGATATAATGCCTTGGTTTTCATTGTCATTAACTAATGAGTTAAAGTAGCAATCTTAAATCTTTTTTTATCTCGTGGCACACATAAACTAATTACTAAAATTCTGCACACTCCCCCCAAAAATGTATTTTCTGCCAATCTGGCAAAAAAAAAAAAAATAGGTATAATTTTGGATCATTCACACCCGACGGTTATTGTGTTGCCTGTTGTCACTTTTTTATTTGACACTGTAAGGGAAAAGAGGTCAATGCCTCCGACTAAATATTCAGGTAGTGCATGTCTTAAACATTCTTGCAGCACACCAATCACTTGGTTAAAGAATTTGAACTCTGTTGTAGATTGTCTGGTATTTTGCTTCCTCATGAGTTAAGTAATTTAAAAAATGTTCCTTATTGTGAAGTAAAATACACATGTCGAAAATGCACAAGGTGTAAATGCACAGCTTATAACAAATCATAAAATGAACACCTGTAACTACGGGTCAGGTTGGGAAGCTGAACATTGTCAGGACTGCAAAAGCCCATTCCGTGCCCTTCCTGGCCACAGTCCTCTCCCCTGCACTCAGATTTTATAGCATCACTAACTTGATTTTATAGTGATCACTTCTTTGCTTTTCTTTATAGTTTTTTGCCACCTCTATGGGTCTCTCTAAGAAAAATTGTTAAGTTTTGGTGATTCCCCCCCCCCCCCCACATTATATAAGTAGAATAATGTCTGTGTTCTTTTGTTTGCCTTCATTTGCTGAATGTTATTACTAAGATCCCTGCAGCTTTCATTTTCATTGCTGTTTAGAATTCCATTGTAAGAATATTCCTCTATCAGATCTACTGTTGATGGGAGTTTGGGTTATTTATTGTGTTGGGCTATTTTGAATAATTCTGTCAAGCACATTCTTGTATATGTTGTGGAATAACATATGAGAGTGATTATTTAAAGGCATATATGTACGATTTCTGGGTAATAAAGACCTTTTTATAAGTCTTATAGAGAAGAACATTGCCAAATGATTTATACTGTAAAAAGTGTGAATCTTACCTTTCATATTAGAACCATTGATGGACCATGTCTTTACCAAGGAGGTTACTCACGAGGCCAGTTCGGGCCAGTGGGGACAGCAGTGTTATGGGATGAAAAGGGGCTAATCTTTAGTTGAAGGTTAAAACGTCTCCAGAAGGGAAATCTGTGAGTAAATTTGGTGACATTTTTAGCGTGGAGTCAAACAATTTTTAGGATTTTAATAACACTTTTACACGGTTGCCCTCCAGGTTAACCTGTGGCAGTGGTTTATGTTTCCTCTGCATTATGGAGGAGACATTTGGGCAATGAGGGGAGATTGATAATAACAAAGGACACAACTCTGACAGGACTGAGATTTCCTTATGTCCCTTTCTCAGAAGAAGAGAGGTATTAATACTGTGTCAAGAGAAAAGAAAAGCCTGGCTGGTGTGGCTCAGTGGTTGAGTATCAACCTATGGACCAGGACACCAGGGTTTGTTTCCCAGTCAGGGTACGTGCTGGGTCCCTAGTAGAGAGAGTGCAGAAGGCAGCCAGTCAGTGAGTCTCTCTCATCCTGATGTTTCTATTTCTCTCTCCCTCTGCCTTCCTCTCTGAAACAATAAGAATATACATATATAAAAAAGAGAAGGAAAAAGAACCTTGTCAAAATGAAGATTGGGGGCCGGCCGGTGTGGTTCAGTGGTTGAGTGTCAACCCAGGATCCAAGAAGTTGTTGGTTCCAAAAGATTCCCAGTCAGGGCACATGCCTGGGATGTGCACTCATTCCCAGTGAGGGCTGTGCAGGGAGTAGCTGATGCATGTTGCTTCTCTCTCGTTAATGTTTCTATCTCTTGATCCCTCTCTAAAAATCAATAAAAACATATTGTAAAAGAAATGGAGATTGGGGGAAAAAAGAAACATTTTCTTCAGCTAAGATAAAGACTTTACATCCACTAAAAACAATGGTGGCTGTAAGATGACTGTGGTGTAGCCTAACGAGCCAAAGCAATTTGGATTTCCTTGCATATAATTGTACAGAATGTGCTCTGCGGGGGCCAGCGTGCTCTAATCAAACATGGTACAGTTGAAGAATGGTGTCTGTGTGTTCCGTCACATGACCGCTCTGTGCCAAGGCGCCCTGCCAAGACAGCTACATGAATCGCTCTCCATGTCCCTGGCTCATCTCAGAGAAAGCAGAGGGTTTATAGTTTGTTGAGTTTTTCCCCTAGATGAGAAAGTTGAAAACTAGAGGATTTAATAAAGTCTTAGTGGCATTGTGTCACTCTTATAAGAAAATAGTTAATTTAAAGCATTTGGATACCAAATTAAGATCCTACTAGGATAATGAGGGAAGGATTGAGGAATCCGTTTTCCTTTTGGGGGGTCCTGCAGATAGGGTTGTTTTTACATCTGGATGTGCTTCCCAAGTAGAATGAAGTGATATTTGTGACAAGCTGTATTTGAGGACACTTTTATCACTCAGAACAAAACTTAAATGTGCTTGCTTTTATGTTTTCTCTTGGATGTGGGGATTTGTAGGCTGTCTTTTCCACAGACATAAAACTAATTAATTATGCACCGTAGATCTAAGTACCTTATTACCTTGATTTCTTATATTATTTCTGAATGATCCCTGAATATAAGGAATTGGTGATGGTTTTTGTGCTGTTGCTATTATGCTTTTTCCTGGAAAACAAAGTGAACTTTTCATGCTTGAGTAAATACATTGATGCATTATGAAACTGTCAGACTCTTTGAAAATTGGCATAAGCTTAATTATTCAAATATGTGGCTCTTTTGAATGGCTTTTGAGTCAGCTAATGCTTTAGTGCAACCAGCATAAAGACATTTCAATACCTTTCCTTAAGAAATTAAATCTCAACTGTATGATTAAAGAAGTCCAAAGGATTAGTACTTTTGTTGAGCACTTTCATTATAATATACAGCTAAGTGCTAGCATTCATTTTCAGAGATTCATAGTGCATTTTATTTTAAAATACCTTTTAAATAAAAATTTAAGTTGTCTTACGCATTTCCCTTATTACCTAGTATAAGTTTTCCTCCTATTTTCTTCCTGTCAACATGCATACATACTTTTTTTTTACAGTGTACCTGCAGTTTTGTTTCCTTTAAAAATTATATTTGCATTGTAAATCTTTTTCAAGCACTGTGGCCTTTATAGTAACCATTTTTGTTGCTTGCTTAATATCAAATTATTTATTAACATGCTAGTCATTCCCATATTTGACATGTGTTTTCCATTTTTACTGATAACACAAAGCATATCATAAATTGTAGCGTGTTTTTTCTTATTTTCAGTTATATTACAAGGACAGTGTTTAAAGGTGTCATTATGTCAGTGGATTTTAAAGACTTACGTTTTATGGGTTACCCAATTCCTTTTCAAAAGACAGTGTGCATTTAACAGGCTGATGGTTGTCAGAGGAAAGGGGATTGGGGGACTGGATAGAAAAGGCGAAGGGATTGAAAAGTACAGATGGGTTGTTACAAAATAGTCATGGGGATTTAAAGTACAGCTAGGAGATATATTCAACAATATTATAATAACTATGTATGGTGCTAGGTGGGTACTGGAAATCAGGGGGAATACTTCATAAAGTATTTGGTTGCCTAGCCTCTATGCTGTATACTTGAAACTAATACAAATATTGAATGTAAACTGTAATTTAAGAAAAATTAAAATTGAAATAAAGCAATAAAAACCAAGAAAAATGATGGTAGTTTTTTTTACTATGTATGAATATAATTTCTTTTAAAAATTTATTAATTAAAATAAAAACAACTTATTAAATATTGGCATCTTTTAAAATTATCCACATTCAGAATACCCTCTTATCTTAGTAGAGACTTTTTCCTTTGTAAATGTGATTTCTAATTTTAGCAAAGTAATAGGTGCAATAGTTTAAAAAAAATTCAGTAAGTCATGTATTATGCCACTGGAGAACAGCAACCTCTTGCCCTTCCCCATTTCACTCCAGTTTGTGGCTTTGAGAACCCTCATCTTTTGGAGATTTCCACTGATGTATTTCCTCCCACTTGTTAAGTGGCTTGCTTTTACAGTTTGATTTTTTTTTTTCCTCTTTATACTTTCCTATTGATTCCCTTCTATGGAAAATTAGACTTTAGTACTCAGAGTTTCTTTCCCATCCTTTCAATATAGACATAAAATAAATTTTGGTTTTATTAATATATAGATATCCTCCTATATAATAAAAGGATAATATGCAAATTGACCAAACGGCAGAATGACAGGTCACTGTGACTTGCAGTGACCACCAGGGGGATATGATCAACACAGGAGCTGCCCCCTGGTGGTCACATTGCTCCCACAGCGGGAGTGCTGCTCAGCCAGAAACTGGGCTCACATCTCACAGCTGATGAGGGCAGTAGTGGTGGCAGGAGCCTCTCCCACCTCCATGTCAGCTGGACATCTCCGGAGGGCTCCTGGACTGTGAGTGGGTGCTGGCTGGGCTGAGGGACCCCCCCGCCCTCGAGTGCACAAATATCATGCATCGGTCCTCTAGTTAAAATATAATGACTACAAGTATTATTCATAATCAAATCTTATACTGGGGGCCTGGTGCATGAAATTCGTGCACTGGGGGTGTGTGGTCCCTCAGCCCAACCTGCCCCCTCTCACATACTGGGAGCCCTCAGGGGATGTCCTACTGACCACTCACCCCCAGCCTGCCCAAGGCCTAAAGCCTCTGGCTGAAGCTTTCATTCTTGGGCAGGAGACCTCGGCCAGGGGACCCCAGTCAGTGGGTGCCCTGCGATCCAGCTATTACCCAAGTCTGCCCAAGGCCCAGGGAAAAAAGCCTGTTGGAAGAGGCTTTATTCCCCCAGCCTTGGCAACCCAGCGGATCGCCCTGTAATGCGACTGATCCGCTGGCTGGCCCTGGCCCAAGCCTGCCCCGGCTGTAGGCCAGATACCGCCACTGCTGCGATCAATGGAGGGGGGCTGTCATCGCTGCCCGCCCTGGCCGCCTACAGCCAGACCCGCAAAAGGCCTCACCCCTAGGGGTAGCTGTAGGACCCAGCTGTAGGCCGGCCACCACCACTGCTGCGATTGATGGGGTAGTCGCCATCGCTTCCCAGCCCAGCCCCGCCCTCCGCCTTTCGCCGCTCGGCCCCGCCCCTTGCTCCTGATTGGCTGTTACCATAGCGAAGGTACGGTCACATTTGCATATTTCTCTTTTATTATATACGACTATGATTCTATCTTCTTACACTTTATATTTTCTCTGGAATTAATAACTCCGTTTTTCCTTGCTTTTTTTTCCTCTATTCCTATTTCTAATTTTTTAAAAAGAATTTATTGATTTTTTACAGAGCGGAAGGGAAAGGGATAGAAAGTCAGAAACATCGATGAGAGAGAGACATTGATCACCTGCCTCTTGCACGCCCCCTACCGGGGATGTGCCCGCAGCCAAGGTACATGCCTTTGCCGGAATCGAACCTGGGACCCTTCAGTCCGCAGTCTGACGCTCTATCCACTGAGCCAAACCGGTCTCGTCATCTATTCCTATTTCTAATTTATCACCAAACAAATCATTTCACTACTTCCAAACACATCATATAATCTTTGAAATCTGTATGTGTGTGTTTGTTTTCAGATCTTTCCTGTGGGAGCCTTATTATTTTCTCCATGTGGACTGGTGGCTAGTAAGGCCTGCTTGTGTGGCTGATGTCCTAGAATTCCATTCACTGTTTTACCTTGGGCATGTTCTTTGTCTCTGGGCATATTCTTTGTCTCTCTGTTTTGTTGATTGATTTCTGGGTCTCAGGTCCTACTCCTTTAAAAATTTACTTAAAAATATTGGCAGGTTCCTGAAATAAGGTATATTTTTAGAGACCATGCATATTTCAAAATGCCTTTATTCCATCATCATATTTGATTGACAGTTTAGCAAGGTATGCAGTTTTAGGTTGGGAATAATGTTCTTTTTGAATTTTGAAGGAATCACTCCATTGCCTTCTCACTTCAAGGTGGTTGCTGTTGATCCCAGTGCTATTCTGATTCTCAATTTTTTTCCTGTAATTCCCCATCTCCCATATCCTGGTCTATGGAAACTGTGAATCTTCTTTCTGGAATTCTGAAACTCTACAATATTCCTTGGTATCTGTTTTCATTCATTTTATTGGCCACCTGTTGGGCTCTTTCAAACTAGAAATACATGTTCTATACTCCCTTGTGTTTTCTCTCTTTGGATACCTATTGGTAGAGTGTAGTACCTTCTAGACTGACCCACTGATTTTCCTGTCTTTTCTCTCCCATTTTCCCACCTACTCCAACGTATTTTTATTCTACCTTCTGAAAGATTTTAACTTTAATTTTCCACATCTTTTATTGGAGGTTTTTTATTGATGCTACAATAAGTTGTAATTTCTAGAGAGAACCAAGATGGCGGCATAGGTAAACACCTATTGTTCTGCCCTGTGCAACGATTCAAAAACTACAACATAACAACAAAACATCACCCAGAATCACCAGAAAGCTGGCTGAGTGAAAACTCCACAAATAAAAGTAAAGGTGGGACACTGAGACTCAGAAGAGTGGCGGGAGCGCAGCCTTGAAGATGGAAACAGGTTAGGAGCCGTCCTGGTCTCGCGCGGGCTGTAGGGCTGGAGCAGCAACCCTGGCTGGATTTCGCCAACGGGGAGGGCGGAGACGTCCCACTACACGGATTCCCCAGTGCCAGGCGAGGTCCGAGATACGGGGTATGTGGAGACGTCCCATTGCACAGATTCCCCAGTGCGAGGCGAGGTCCGAGATCCGGGGGACGCACCCTGGAAGCCGGGCACGGCAGAGGTCTCCTAGTCTGCGGAGAAACCAGGTAGCTGGGAAAAGAAGTTTGTGCACAAACGCGCGACTTGCTCCCTGGAAACTTGTCTCCTGGTCCCGGAAACCACCTATTTTACAACCCTGGGCTAGACTTTGGGTGTGCAGACTCATTTGGGGAGAGGCAGAGTTGTCTGGCAAGGGGAAGAGACTAGCGGCTTTCTCTTGGAGCTGCCTGCAGCCATCCCCATCCAACAGAGACCCGCGTGCGCGAGCGCCGCATAGGAAATAGCTGACACTGAGGCTGCCTGCGCAGCTCAGAGACTCCGCCCATCCAACCTGAACACAGTCTCCCTTCACAGCCAATTGGCCTGGAGGTCAAACCCTCCTAGGGCTAACAACAAGAAGCTGGGTTTAAATTCAAAAATACTGTACAACCCATAAAGGATTGCAGTAAGAGTACCCATCTCAAATAACTGGGGAGGCTGTGCCACTGACCCTTAGAGGATATCTACCCATAAAGCAGCCACCATGCAGAGATATGGAAAGAAATCAGGTGTGAAAGAAATGGAGGAGAAAAGACAATAAGACATAGAGTTCAAAACCACGGTTATAAGGCTTTTCAAGAGGCTCCTAGAAAAGGCCGATGAACTTAATGAGAACTATGAGGAAATAAACAAGACCAACCAGGAAATGAATGAGACTTATAAGGAAATGAATAAGACCCTCAAGGAAATGAACAAGACCTCTGAGGATATGAACGAGACCCTCACGGATATGAAAAAGGACCAACTAGAAATCAAGCATACACAGACTGAAATAAAAAATATTACACAAAGTCCTAAAAGCAGTCCAGAGGGCCACAAGAACCAAGTCAAAGATTTGAAATACAAAGAAGCAAAATCCACTTGGCTGGAAAAGCAAGAAACAAAAAGAATTCAGATAATTGAAGATAGTGTAAGGGGCCTCTGGGACAACCTCAAGCATGCCAACATCTGAATTATTGGGGTGCTAGAAAAAGAGAGAGAGCAAGTTAATGAAAACCTTCTTGAAGAAATAGTGACTGAAAACTTCCCCCACCTGGTGAAAGAAACTGACTTAAAAGCCCAAGAAGTACACAGAACCCCAAAATATAGGAATCTAAAGAGGACCACACCAAGACACATCATAATTAAAATGCCAAGAGCAAAAGATAAAGAATATTAAAAGCAGCAAGAGAAAAACAGTTGGTTACCTACAGGGGAGCACCCATACGATTGTCAGTGGATTTCTCAACAGAAACGATGCAGGCCAGATGCGAGTGGCAAGAAATATTCAAAATAATGAATAGTAAGAATCTGCAACCAAGATTACTCTATCCAGCAAAGCTATCATTCAGAATTGAAGATCAGATAAAGTGCTTCGCAGATAAGAAAAAGCTAAAGGAGTTCATCACCACCAAACCGATATTATATAAATGCTGAAAGATATTCTTTAAGAAGAGGAAGAAGAAAAAGGTAAAAATATAAATTATGAACAACAAATACACATCTATCAACAAATGAACATAAAAATCAAGTGAATTGATAGGCTGTTGAACAGGATAAACTGGTGAATATAACAGAGACATGGACATAGAGAGGGAATGGACTGACAATTCTTGGGGAGAAAAGGGTTGTGGGAAGTGCAGGAAGAGACTGGACAAAAATCATGCACCTATGGGAGAGGACAGTGGGGAGGGGGAGTTGAGGGTGGAGGGTGGGATAGGTACAGGGTGCAGGGGAGATATAGGGGGATAAAAAAGAGGAAACAATGTAATTAATAAACTGAACAATAAAGATAAAAAATAAGTTGTAATTTCTAAAAGCTTCTTTTTTCTTTGTAGCTTTTTAAAAAAAATGGCATTATTTTGCCTCAACTCTTATTTATCTGAGGGTATTAAATATATTCTTGGGTGATGAAATTTTTTCTGCTTCCCACATCACATTTGTTTCTTCTGAGGTGTGTGTGCTTGCACACTTTTCTTTTTGCACGTTAAGGGCTTTTCTCAAGTGTCTGGAGAACTGTGGCTTTTTTTAAAATGAGAGATGAAGGGAAGAAAAAAGATGATTGGAAACTCTGTACATGGGTGAGGCTTGTAACTTGGGGCATCTCTAGTAGTATAATCTATATCTGTAGGTCTGTCCTCATGTCTGGGAGTCTGGCTGTGGGAAAAGGCTGGTGGGATTTTACTGAGCAGGCTTTGACTCAGTCCTCCGGCTTTTAGAAGATGCCTCACCCCTGCCCTTAGCACTGCTGAGAGTCAACTCTTCCCGGAGGAAAATTCTCAGTCTCCTGTCTGGATATGCAGAGTAGAGAAGAAAATATGGGGACCTAACTATTCTTTGCATATTTTTTTGCAACCAATTTCTTCTCCTACCATACCTGGACATAATTTCTTATTGTCTACTCCAGAGGCTTAAATTTCAGCTTATTTGTTTCTTTATTAGTTACTATTTGTTCATTTGTTTTCTGGCTTCAAGGATTTTGTTGCATATCTAGTTTGTGCTCTTGTTCCCTCTCATTTTTAATTGTTTTCATGAGTTTATTCCATATTTTTATGATTGTATAAATTACCTTTATGTCATTTTAGTACAGTTTTTAAAGAGTGTCAGAAAAAAGAAATGTACTCAGTCTGCCATGATTAATGGAGGTATCAGTGTGGGCTTCATTTTAGATTTATCAAAATCTTTTCTGCATGATACATTTTTTGGGCAGATATTTGTTTATTTTCTGATGTGTAGTTATTTCTTTTAAAATGTCTTTTAAAATATTTTATTCTAATTTTTGTGTATGTTTATTTAATATTGCAGATTTAACATCAGCTTTCATAAGTAGAAAATAACTGACCACCTACCTGATAGCTTGAAGGAGTATATTATTTTCATTGAGTTACTTACTCATTTTTAAAAACTTAATTTTAAGATAATTATTCTATATAATAAAAGCCTAATATGCTAAGTGTCCAGTCATCTGGTCATCCAGTCAACCAATCAAAGTATAATATGCTAATGATATGCTAAGGCAGCTCAACTGTTTGCTATGATGTGCACTGACCACCAGGGGGCGGACATTCCAACCTGTAGGTTAGCTTGCAGCTGGGGTCTGGCCGATCTGGACTGAGCAAGAGGGGCCAAATAAGCCCTGGAGCCCTCTCTCAATCCCTCCCTGGCTGGCCTAACTCCTGCATCCCTCTCTGGCCCAGTGATAGAGCACTGGTGGGGTCACTTGACCTGGCCTGTGCCCTCTTGCAATGTGGGACCCCTTGGGGGATGTCAAAGAACCCAATCCCACTCAATACAGGAGCTGACTCTCAACCAGAAGCGCCACTCAACCAGAAGCTAGGCTCATGGCTGGCAAGCACAACAGCTCTAAGGATGTCCTGGGAAGTGGGCCTGAGCCAGTGGTCAGCAAACTGTGGCTCCCAAGCCACATGCGGCTCTTTGGCCCCTTGAGTTTTTAGCAAAGGCCAGCTTAGGAGTACCCTAATTAAGTTAATAACAATGTACCTACCTATATAGTTTAAGTTTAAAAAATTTGCCTGTCAAAAGAAATTTTAGTCATTGTACTATTGATATTTGGCTCTGTTCACTAATGAGTTTGCTGACCACTGGCCTAAGCCATCAGTTGGACATTCCCCGAGGGCTCCCAGACCATGAGAGGGCGCAGGCCAGGCTGAGGGATCCCCCACCCCTGAGTGCACGAATTTTGTGTACCAG
The DNA here is from genome assembly GCA_027563665.1 of Antrozous pallidus. Taxonomy (NCBI): domain Eukaryota; kingdom Metazoa; phylum Chordata; class Mammalia; order Chiroptera; family Vespertilionidae; genus Antrozous; species Antrozous pallidus. Next base: position 23,293,024 of record CM050517.1, read on the forward strand.
GCCTCTAATAGATTAACAAAGGAGTCAAAAAATTGAACAGAAATCTCCTCTGTACTCAGTTTAACTCAGTGATAATATCTTCATCTGTATATATAAAAGGCTAACTGACCGGCCGACTGGTCAGTAAGTATGATGTACACTGACCACCAGGGGGCAGGTCCTCAACGCAGGAGCTGATGAACAATAGCAACTCTACAGAGTGCCCTTTCGCACTCCTGGACCCCCTCCCCCAGGGGATGTCAGACTCCCGGTTTTGGCCCAGTCCCTATAGATCAGGCCGAGGGACCTAACCTGATGGAGGGACCCCACTCATTCCACAGATGACCTTTGAGTCCTGGTGCAAACCCAGGTGTGGCCAGCTGGAAAGGGTTTGAAGGAGGGTGGCTCCAGGGTGTGTCTGGCCCATCTCACCCAGTCCCATCCCACAGGCCACCTTCTAGCTAATTTCCTTTCAATGTGCATGAATCCATGCACTGGGCCTCTAGTATTACTATAATACAGTATCAAAATCAGGAAATTGATATTGCTATAATTCTCATTAATTTTTAAAAGACATTGCTTTAAATTTTATATTGGACAAAAAAAAATTAAGTTGCAAATATATGAGACTTATGTGAAACTGTTTTGTTTTCCAGCAATTTTTCCAGCTAGTCAAATTACGAAAGCTTGGACTTAGTGATAATGAAATTCAGCGGCTCCCTCCAGAAATAGCAAACTTCATGCAGCTGGTGGAACTTGATGTGTCCCGAAATGGTAAGAAAAAGATTCCACTTGAGTTGCCCATTTGTCTATTCTGATGTTGCGGGGGGAGGCGATTTTTAATAAGCAGAAGTGGATCAAGGCTATTGGAGGAACTTCACCTGAATGGGAAAGCTATGTATAAATTTTGAAATGAAATTAATGCCATGATTGAATAGTTTAGTTAACTTACAAAGTACTTACAAAAAATTTTCATAGCATAGTTTTTATTTATTTTTAAAATATATTTTTACTGATTTTTAGAGAGAGAGGAAGAGAGATAGAAAGATAGAAACATTGATGAGAGGGAAACATCATCGGTCATCTCCTGCATGCCCCCTACTGGGGATTGAGCTCACAGGAATCTATTCGGTGACCTCTTGGATCCTGGGTTGATGCTCGACCACTGAGCCACACTGCCTGGGCCATAATACAGTTTTTGAATGATAACTTTCTCAAGAGTTAGAATGTTGTCTGAGAAATTATTTACTCTGGCTCCCTCATTTTCCTGAATGTGACATTGAGGACTGGTGATGTGGTCATATGTCCAGCACTGAGGGGCTGTTAGGTGAGGGGGCACTCCCTGGGGAGGGGCTGGCTTCTTGGCCTATGGTTCAGAATCTGTCTTCCTGCATGAACAGACCTGCTTGCTATTCAGGCATCTTCTGCCAGTTTAATTTATTTCTAATTAGGCCACTGTGGGCCTGCCCACTGGAGTTTGTGTTATATTTAAATGGGGACCCTGGTTTAACCTTGCGGTTCATAGCCCTCAGAGCACTCCCTGAGTTGGTTGGTAACCCTGCTTGTTATTGCATATTTGATTAATTACTCTAAAAAGTGGCAGATCTCAGTGGTCCTGTCTTAAGAGATGGGATTCAGTTCTTGCAGGGGCTCTGGTATAATTCCTCTGGATAGGCCCCAATATACTCTGAGTTATTTATAAAAAGGATAATCTTTTTCTCTCATATTGCATACCTGTTTTGTTTTTTCTATAAACTTCTCTACATTTCTTCTCAATGAACATCAGGTCTAGATCTTTCAATCTCCTGTCTCTCACAGCAACTCCAAGGCCCAGAAACACTATTTTTTTTGGGGGGGGGAGGAGGGATCATTGTTATAGAGCAGCAATGATAATCAGTACTTGATTGAAAACATGGTGAAACAAAAACGATTGAGCCCTCTACTTTTAACAGCTTTTAAATTGCTTTCCCTATTACGTTCGATAAATTGAAAACTGACTATAAGTTAAGCCATATGTTTCTTAAGATAGGGTCTACTTTTATTTTTCATGAGAATTATTTCTTACCTTGAAGTACTGGAAAAGGTGGAGAAAATACTTATTGTGGGGGCATGTTTTACGGTGGCTTATTTGGTTGCATGGGATCCAAATTTGCTCAGGGAAAGGGGATTTGGTGGTAAAGAGGGGGTGGAGCTGACATCCAAGAGCATTGGCATAGGGCTCGCATCAGACATTGCCTTTGGGGTTTCCTGGCCTCCTCTTAGTGCGTCTGTTTCTGTCTGGGTGCTCACTCTCTCCCTGTCAACCTGCTCTCCTGGACCTGGCCTCTCCACAACCGGTTTGTTGTGGTCTTTCTCCACCTACTTTTTGGCTTCTGTGCCTGCTGTGGTGTCTGCTTGACAGATTTCTCAGTGAGGGATTTGTCAAACAGATCATCTTTTTAAACCAATCATTGGTCACTGGGCACCCTAAAAATTAGCTGCCCTGGGACAGGGGTGTCAAGCGGTGAAAAGCCTGGCTCTGCTCCACAGCTCAGCACAGACGCGGTTGATGAGCACTTTCCCTTACACTGGAGTGTGTCATTGGAGCAGTGTCAGAGGCCAGAATTGCTTCTGAGGCCATCCTGTCTCACGCTTATCTAAAGAATACATAACTCAACCTGCTCTCTCTTGCCTTAGCAATGATCTCAGTTATAAAGGCTATTAAATTTACAAGGAAGCAGTAACTGTATAAAATTGTCACAAATCATATAATCTGAAGAAATAAAAGAGCAATTTTGAAATTGGCATTAGAAAGGAAAAGCAGCAGAGGCCAGAAATACTTGAGAAAGAGAAGTGTTGCCTTTAATTATTTGGAGGAGAGAAAACATAGAGCTTGAAAGTCCCCAGTTATACTAATAACTCTCTCTAATGGGACGGGATGCTCTGTAGAAAGTCGGCATTGTTGGTCACACTTTTACCAGTTCCCACGTCAACTATTTCTTTTCAAACATTCGTACCTTCAAAGAAGGACTACCTGCCTCTGTGTGCATTCATACCTCCCAGCATGTTGATAAAAGAAGCTAAGCTTTCACCATAATCAGTATCAGGACACAAAAAGGCATTCTCCCCTCCTCTTTTCACTCTGTCCTCACTTTCAGCCTTTCCTTGGCACGTTTGTGGTAGTTTTGTGAGGGATCCTGCAGGTCTTCACCTTCTCTGTCAGGCTCTTTTAGAAATGCTGAGGGGGAGTTAACTGCCCCTGTCCACTCTGGCAGAACTTTGGCTCCGCAGCAGGAAGGGGTGTACTGGAGTGCAGGGGGGCAGTGGGCAGCACACCCGAGGATGGCAGGGGTTGGGTTTTCTGTGAGGCTATGAACACACTGCAGAGATGACTGAGCAGAACAAAGTCATCGTTCATTCTTACCAATAGGAACATGGGTCTTGGGCTATTTCCAGATCGGGCAGATATCACTGTTTAATGAAATCCTCTCATTTGTTTTCAGATAAAAATCATGGTAATGTGAATTTCCTAGGCAACTGAGTAGGTAAATAAAAGTCACAAAATCTGCAGTCTGAGAGTCAGTGTGAGAATCCCTCCTTTGTGTGGGTGCAGGCATTGGTAAGGGTTTGAGGCTTGGGCCTGGAGGCATGTATGAGCCCCTTTGTCTTTTCTTGCACCAGTTGAGCAATCCCCTCCACGATCAGAGGTTGTTCCTTTGAGTCCTTGAGTTGTAGCAGGGCCCTTGCTAGGGTTGGCCATTGCCATAGTGGGGCCTTTATTGTCTTCTTTAATGCCTGCTAGGAATTAAGCATTGCTTGGCCATGGAGGAGGAAGGCAGGATGCTGGGCTCGGACTAATCAACTCCATGGGATCAGCACTTGTCAAACTTGAGCATGCAGTGAATTACCACAGGGTGTGATGCAGACTCCGATGCAGTAGGTCGGGAGTGGGGCTTGAGATTCTGCTTTTCTGAGAGCTCCCAGAGGATGCCGACCCTGCTGATCCACTGCGCACACTGAGTAGCAAGCTCTTAGATGTCATCGCCCACGAGTCCCCTACTGAGCTTCCTCCAGCAGCTGTGTGTGGTCACGAGCACAAGTTCACCCAGCTCCTGGCACCCCTGCACCTTCCCATGGGGAATGTGTGCAGCCTTCAGGATATTCCTGGTAAAGGGTAAGATGCTAGAGCCGTCATAAGCTCACATTGGCTTTGATTCTAGGAGCAAAATTAGACCTTTCCTGATGTTCTTTTGCTCAAATGGCAGAGAAAAGAAAGGTTTTGTGTTTCTCAAAAAAACAAAAAACAAAACACACACACATATATAAAGAAATAAAAATAAAATCTGTAAATGAGGAGAGTTGTTTTCACAGGCTCATTTCCTAGGCCAAGAAGAGTTGCCAGGACCTCCAAACCCTGACTTTTGTGGCTTTGTTTTCAGATATTTCAGGCACAAAGTCAAGGGAATTGTGTGTTGTGTTAAGAAGAGAAGAGTGAGCTTTGGGAGACAGGGTGATGCTTATGGTTATATATAGTCTGTGGGGACTTTTTCTGAGGTGAAAGTAGAGTGGCTTGGAATGAGCACAGTGTACAGTTTTGTTTCCAGAATGGCTAGATGTGCTGTGCAGAGAGGACTCTGGTGGGAGCCTGGGTCCAGCCACTCACCACCTACTGATCTTGGACAGGCCCCACCCAAAGTGCTGGGTCTTGCTCTGGGAGGGAATGGGACACAGCCTGCTTCCTTACACGCCAGGGAGAGGCGAGGAGCATACCCGACTTCTCATGTCCCGACTTGGTGGATTCTTTTTTTAACTAAGGCAAATAGCTAAAATTTATATGTAATAAAATAAACTGTTTCCTCTGAACATTGATAGAAGGATGGAGTAGATGAAATTGGTATCTGACTATGCTGTTAAATGACTATAAAAACATACAGATTTTGCATGAAGGTCTGAAGCAGATTTCTGTGGTGACATGCACATGACTTAAAGCCTGGACTTGGTCTTTCTCTGCTCACTGGTTCTTAGCTGTTCGAGGACAATAATCCTGGGTATGTGAGAAGAATTATTATCCTGTGATACTATCTTGTTATCTAAGAATCTAGGGCAGATTTTCTTGGTACATAATGAATCCTGCCCCAAGGCTTAGTAATTTGAATTTTATGGTCTATGCTGTAGACTGACATCATGGTACTACATCATTATCCTTTTAGTTTAGTTTTCGAAAGTGTAAGGCATACACCACTGATGCTGTTAGAGGTGACTTTAAGTGGTACTGCAAAACAGCAGTTTCTAATATAGAAACTTTGTGAGAAAGTTATCCTTTAAAATTTTTTCTTTTGGTTGCCTTCTGTAAAATTTAATAACACTACTATACTGTTATTGTTTACATTTACCTCCTCTAACTTGGGATGATAGCTCTTACTCATGTTAGTGATTTAAATACATTTGCTTCTTTTAAAAATAAATATCATTCAAATTTTAAAAAGTTGGTTTAAAAGAATGAGGTAAATGATATAGAATACACGTGCTGCTATACCACCAGTATGGCAAACATGGTAAAGGTGAACAGTGATGGCCAAAGTTACGGAAGCACTGACTGAAGTAGCATATCATGCCATTGAGGTCTTGAGTTTATTTCACATATGCTGCAAGTAGTTTTGCATTCAGGAAACATGGCCAGCCTGCATATGCTGGCTAGTTCCTTTGCAAACTTGAATTAACAAGCAACTAAAAGATATTTTAGTAAAAATCATTCCTAGCACCAGGACAAGCATAAACAGCCGTCTACCAGTAGGGTCATCATCCCACAAAGTGTGGAGGCTAGACTTTGATGAAAGGCTTGGGTTAATTGGTTTCTGTCCACCCTTGAGATGCTGATCAGTGACTGTGGTCTATAGCTATGGGTTGTTTAATGAAATCTAAAGCCAATTTTGAAGCCTGCCCTGAAAAAAGAAGTTCTTTCTGGCAAACGACAAATCCAGTATACAGTAGAAGTCTTCCTACTTAGTTGTGAACAGTTAGCTTTTTATTTTTTTTAATTCCTGTGTAGACTTATGCCATACGTGAGGCAGAAGCCAGTTTTTACCCATGTAGACTTCATACTTGCCAAGGCAAGCCTGATTCAAGCTCAAGTTCAATAAACCTAAAAATCCATCCCAATTTAATGTTCTAAATTGTTAATGGTGTATTTTCTTCCATTTTAATGATGTATTTTATTTGACCCAGTTTACCCAAAATGCACAATCATTATAGAAAGTTATGACAGGTATTTAACCTTTTTATAGGAAGCTTTTGAAATCCGTGGTATACCCTCACTTGGCTGGTGGCCAGTATAACAAAACAGTTCAGGAATAGACTATTTATTTATTTGTCTATCTATTTCTTTATTGTTGAAAATATTACATATGTGTCCATTTCCCCCCATTGACCTCTCTCTACCCTCTCCCACCTCCAGCACAGGCCCTCATCTCTACTGTTTGTGTCCATTGGTTATGCTTACTAGTATGTGCATGCATACAAGTCCTTTGGTTGATCTCTTAGCACCCCCATCTCCGCTGCCTTCCCTCTGAGATTTGATAGTCTGTTTGATCCTTCTATGTCTCTGGATCTGTTTTTGTTCATCTATTTTTGTTCATTATATTCCACAAATGAGTGAGATCATGTGATATATATCTTTTTCTGAATGGATTCTTTTGCTTAGCATAATGCTCTCCAGGTCCATCCATGCTGTTGCAAATGATAAAAGTTCTTTCTTTTTTACAGCAGTGTAGTATTCCGTTGTGTGTGTGTGTGTGTGTGTGTGTGTGTGTGTGTGTGTGTGTGTACCACAGCCACAGCTTTTTAATCCACTCATCTGCTGATGGGCACTTAGGCTGTTTCCAAATTTTAGCTATGGTAAATTATGCTGCTATGAGCATAGGGGTGCATATATGCTTTCTGATTGATGTTTCTGATTTTTTGGGATATATTCCTAGAAGTGGGATCACTGGGTCATATGGGAGTTCTGTTTTTAATTTTTTGAGGACATTCCACATTACTTTCCACAGAGGCCGCACTAGTCTACATTCCCATCTGATATTTTTTTCTATTGATTTTTAGAGAGAGTAGAAGAGAAGGGGGAGCGGGGGAGTGACAGGAGTGGGGAGAGAAACATTGAGGTAAGAGAGACACATGAATTGGCTGCGTCCTGCACATGCCCGGACCAGGGCTGGGATTCAAACCTGCAAACGACCTGATTTCGAACATGAGACCCTTCACTCCATGGGCTGGCACTCTAACCACTGAGCAAAACTGGGCAGGGCAGAAGGGAATTTCTTACAGCAGTACCTTTACCAGAATGTTTTTGGAGCTCTTTCAAATTAGTAGTATATTATTTTGCTTATCTTCAGACCAGTAGTTTCATTTTTTAGAATGGATTTATTTTTAAACACAACCAAAGATTATTTAATGCCAATTTAGGAAAATAAACCAGGACACTGAAAATGTTATGTTACTAAAAATCTCCCTCAGCTGGCAATTAAAAAAAATATGAGTAAACTATTGTTATTTTTTATTATCTTAATATGGTTACTTTATTAGAAAAATTGTGACTACTGAATAAGTTGTAGGTTTATATAACTTTTATTTCTCTCCTGCCTTTTTTTTTTAAATTAGCAGTTTTGTAATAGAGATGACAACCTCTGAGTTTGAGAACAATACCTCTGAATATGTTTTTTAGGTTAACAGGCTCTTCAGTTAGTCCCAGGTTCTCTGAATGCTTTGTCTATTTTAAGTAGCTTCTTATCTGCTTCCCCCCTCCCTCCCAACTTCATTCATTCATCCATCTTTACATGCTGTGCTCTGTATTTGATGCTGAGTTTTCCAAAACAATGGTGGATTTGCACAAAATAGGCTGAATTAGAGAAGCAAAAATAACCACACTGGCTTCTCCTGAAATAAAACAAAACCCAACATGTGACAATTTTTGCTCACTTTTTAATTAAGCAATTCATGTAGGTATCCTTTGACAGTTTCCAGTTCTGAAAGTGATGGAGAACGAAGGTCATATTGCTTCATTTTGATTTTGAGGTCACCTGTTTTGTCATGTGAATCTGGCTGGAGCCAAGTGATGCTGAGCCTCCAGGCATCTGTGGCGTGATGCATGTCTATGTCAGGAAGGTGACAGCAGCTTGCAGTGCACTGAGCTTGTAAAGCTAGAAGCGACACCTCTTAGAAAGAGATGGAGGCACCAAGAAGGAAAGAGTAAATGAGGAGCAGTGCTAAGAAGTGCAACTTGAGGGGTATATATGGAAATGCTTTGATTTTTAAGATTGTTTTATAAGTGTTGAATAAATCCTCAATCTAATACATCTGCTCAAAGCTAATAATGAACTAAGATTCTGAATTCTTTTTAAAAATATATTTTATTGATTTTTTTTTAAGGAGAAGAAAGGAGAGGGATAGAGAGTTAGAAACATAGATGAGAGAAACATCGATCAGCTGCCTCCTGCACACCTCCCACTGGGGATGTGCCACAACCAAGGTACATGCCCTTGACCAGAATCAAACCTGGGACCCTTCATTCTTCAGGCCAATGCTCTATCCACTGAGCCAAACTGGTTGGGGCAAGATTCTGAATTCATAGTCAGTTTGAAAGAGCTTTGGACCTGAACTTAAAAAAAAAAAATGCTTAGGGTTATCACTGTATTTTAGAATTACTAATGTTTTTTACTTCAAGCAAAATTTATTGAGCAATTACTGTATTTGTGGAAGGCTCTTGCTGAATTCTTCTCTTCCTTAAGTCTACAGGCACAACAGATGTAAGGAACTGTACATTAACACCTGTAATACTGTTTTACAAAGTGCTCAGGGCATGCAGTGAGGTAACTATAACTGATGTGAGACAGGCTTGAAGGAGGAATGGAGGCACTTCTGGTTTGAGTTTGAAATCAGGCAGTCTTTAAAAATTCTCATATTTTAGCTCCTATGAACAGTTGGTTGGGTGTCATCCCATGCACCAAAAGGTTGCTGCTTCAATTTCCTGTCAGTGCACATTCCTGTATTGTGGGCTCAATCCGTGATAGGGAGCATGCAAGAGGTGGCCGGCCAATGTTTCACTCTCACATTGATGTTTCTCTCTTTCTCCCTCTCCCTTTTTCTCTTTTTTAAAAAAAAATATATTTTATTGATTTTTTACAGAGCGGAAGGGAGAGGGATAGAAAGCCAGAAACATCTATGAGAGAGAGACATCGATCAGCTGCCTCTTGCACGCCCCCCACTGGGGATGTGCCCGCAGACAAGGTACATGCCCTTGCCGGAATCGAACCCGGGACCCCGCAGTCCGCAGTCCGACGCTCTATCCACTGAGCCAAACCGGTCTCGGCAGCAACTCTTTTTCTCTTTCTAAGAGTCAATTAAAGACATTAAGACAAATTTGGAGGGAGTTGATGAGTGGAATCCTTAACTGTCATTGTTACTGGAAAAGTCTTTTCACATGTTTGTAATAGATTAACAGAGTCAACAATGTGATGAAATGTTCCACTATCTCAGTGCTTGTCTAATAGATATTCACTTGATATTTTAAAATTCATAAAAAAAAACTCAAGAAACACCCAATACATGACAATGTGCACTAAAACTCTGTGAGTTGTCATGGTTTTTTTTTTTTTTTCTTGTACAGCTGACTATTGCTGTGTTGTAAAGGATCTGCTCTGCCAGATGAATTGCTAAGCTGTTTGCTTTAGTCGAGATAGACTACCTGTTGATTTTGTTAAAAATGTCAAAATCTGAAGGGCTCAACACAATGAGGAACTTTATTTCTGCTTAACTTAGTGTGTGTGTGTGTGTGTGTGTGTGTGTGTGACGGGTGTGGAATGTGGAGGTGGAAGGTGAGAGGCTTTGCTGTACACTGTCAGAGATCTAGGTTTCTTCCTTCTTTTGATGTCACATCTTCATTCTATAGTGGACTCCAGGGTTCTTGTGGGAGGGGGAGGAAACGGGGGATTGTACATAGGTGATTTTTGTGGGCCATGTCAAGAAGTGGTGTACAACATTTCCATCCGTGTTCTGTTGACTAATTTTATGTCCCCAACCCAATTGAAAGGATCTGGAAAGTGCAGTTAACTATTTGTACATGAAGAAGAGAAATCTGGCTGTTGGTAAGGTACTAGCATCAGCTGCCATAACTGGCATTTAATTGGTTGCTGGGTTTGTATGACTTTATGTCACTGATCTCTCTCTCTCTTTCTCACACACACAGACACACACACACACACACACACACACACACACACACACACGGTTCTGTTGCACTGTAACAACCTTCCATGAGTGACACATTCAGAGAAAATATAGATGCATGCTTAAAGAGGAGAGGGTAGCCTTTCTTCCCACATCTGCACAAAAGTATAAATCCTGACATAGATTTATATGATTGATGGACACTGATTTGCTAATAGCATAGAAACCTATGTAAGTATACATGATTTTTGGAGGGGAACTTTTAGAATCTTGTTTAAAGTATGATTTGAAAATTAAAGTTTATATTTGTGGAGTGGTTGTTGAAGCACTCACTCTAGGTAATGTGGCAGCATTAAAAGTTTTCAAGGCAGGAATCCCCATCTCAGACAAGTTACTTAACCTCTCTGTGCCGTCTATAAAATGGAGACTATAATAGCACCCACTTCATAGAGTTATTGTGACCCTTGAATGAGACTGCATGTAAAGTACTTAGAACAGTGTCTATACTTACTGAACAGCTCCTGTGATTAATCCTATTAATCCTATTACCGCCTTTCATTTTGGGTTCTGAAGATCTGAACTAGCACTGTGAGAGTAAGAATACGGTGGGGTGAGGCCACAAGTAGGTTTGAAGGATAGAGCGGTTCAGATGAGGGTAGGTAGCTACCTGAAGTGATGTCTAGATACTGAGTACCATAATACCAGGCATTGTGTGTGCTGTTTTATCTAATCCAGGTGCTAATCCTGTGAGATGGGTAGAAGCACCTAGGATGACCAATGAGGAAACAGAAGCTTGAAAAAGTTGTGATGTGAGCCCAAGTCATACTTTTAGACACCAGTGGAGCTGAAATAAGGAAACAAGAAGAGTGGCACTTTTAATTTTGGGGGGATCATATTGAAGGTGATACAGGTAGGGCTGATAGTTTTAGTCTATGTTCGAGAAAGAATGGAAACAGTATTATGACTAGGAACTCTGTGAATTTGGAGATCAAAACAGGGAAAAGTCATTCTAAGACATTTAAACCTATAGAGATCTTCATAGTGAGTGAATTGAACCATCTGTGGAAGTGGCCCATCCTAAAAGGTGCTTTGTAAATCTTTAATGGCCAGAAATGGAAGACCATCTAATGAGGGATAATAGGGCTTTCTCAGTAAGCTCTGATGTAAAACATAAGGTCATTGTTGTGCTGTTTTGACAAAAGATTGGTGAGCTGCTAGAAGGGTAGAACAAGGAAAGCCAGAAACTAAGACTGGGGTTTTACCTTCGAAAGAAAAGTAATTGAGACTAGACAACATGTCGTCCCAGGTCCCTTGGAAGTAGGTATAGCCCTCCGTTAGTGACATGACTGTCACCTCTACTTGCTAATGGATAAGAGCATCCCATGTTCTTTTCTCCGGGTGTGAATATTCTCAAGTGCTGTGATGTGGTAGCTCTCAATGTGGAGGCTGAAGAGAGGTGACATGCTGACCTGGTGAATCAGTGCCCAGTGCCACTGCCATTCAGATTGGTCACTTGAATTTTCTTAGTGCAGCACACATTATAACTGCCTTATCTTCTCTTGAGTAAACTGTCACTGACCTGGCAACTTGATGGCTCTCCGCTGATTCACCCACCAGGGTTCATCTCACCATGAGGCTCTGTCTAGAGCCCCCGGGAAGTTTCCCTCTTTGAACTACTTACTACTTTGTAACATCAAGTAGCACTGATTTAGCACGGTTCCTTTTTTTTCTTGCTGTATACAAAGTGAATTACATTTTTAAAGCACATGTTTATTGTTGAAAATGAATAGTAGTGAAACATAAAGAAACACTGATGAAAAAACCAAGATAACTATGTAAATCTTTTATCATTATACATCTTTATCATCAGAATACTTATTGGATGCTTACTCTAGTCTTCCACCTAGGAGGCTAATTACTTTCTGTGTATTATCTCAATCCTTAAACTATCTCATAGAAGTAAGCTTGTGTCTTCTTGGAGGTGAGAAAACCTATCTCAGGTTAAAAACTCTGTCTTTGTTGCATGGCTAGTGAGTAGTAGAGCTGGTCTTTGATCCCAGGTTTGTTAGACTTCAAAATTACAATTCTGTCTCTCCAACATAAGAATTTTATATCCTCCTACCTAGAAATAATAATCATTAATGTTTTGCATATTTTATCTTTTTCCTGTTTTGTTAACTTGATTCACAAAATTGAAAACATACAACATGTAAATAAAATATCTCTATCTTTTATTCTCTTAATACAGATTGTTAACCATTTCCCATACCACTATCGTTAAATGGTTAAGTGTTTTTAAAAAGGTAGATTAATTACTAGCGATTACATATTCCTCATTCTCGTGACCAAAAGAACTGATCTGTGACTGACACAAATACGTTTCAAAGGTGGGATTCGTATAAATCAGGGAACTGGCAAGATAGGGGAATTTCCAGAAGGACGTGGTAAGTTAAAAGTCAACCAGTCAGAGTGAAAAAAGAGACCAGTAAGCAGTTTAGAAGTCTCTATCTGATTTAGGATTCTCGGGTTGAAATAAATTAGGGAGGCACGATTACCCCTTGGGCCATGTAGTTACAGAGGAACATTCGGAAAGAATGTGGGCAGAAGCAGACCAAGCGTAAATGCTCAGCTGCTCTTAAAGTACCCTGGAGCAGTCAGATCTTTGTTTACCTAGCATATGTTTTGTTTGTGAAGGTGCTTGGTGAAAGTACCATTACACATTAATAGTTGGTGTATTGAATTATCTAACTTTGTTATCCAACCTTTGTTGCAAAATGTCAAAGAATAGGGCTCCCAAATCAGAAAGGCTGATGAGTGGTGGGTCAAGATGAACAAGTGGGTCTGAGCAAATTAGACAAAAATGGGAGGACCAAGTGCCAACATCCTGACACATGTCCACAGCAAAAGGCAGCCCAGAAGGGGACAGAGGGTGGCAAGTAATGCCAGAGGGGCTGCGTGGACTCAAGTCTCCCAACAGAGGCCTAGACTAAGTCAAGGCAGCAAGCTCCTACGGGAACTGAGTGAGTCATTGGTGCTCCTCACTTCTTCACCTAAGTGGTCTATGATGAGTGCATCACTGTCTATCTAACTGACAAGGAACTGATGGGACACAGCATGGCAAGGGCCTAGATACTTTGAAGATAGCCATAGGTCAGGTCAGATGCCCTGGGAATGTATTTTCTCTCAGTCATAGGGAGCACCTTTGTTTCAGTAAGTGCCTGCTTGCCCCATGCTCCCCCCTCCTCCCAGCACATACTTCTTTTAGATCTTCTCTCTCCAGGGGCTTTGCACATTGGTAATTAGAGACAAAAGGGAACTGGCACCATTGCTCTGTGTCAGTGATTCTCAACCTTTCTAATGCCACGACCCTTAATACAGTTCCTCATGTTGTGGTGACCTCCAACCATAAAATTATTTTCATTGCTACTTCATAACTGTAATTTTGCTATTGTTAATGAATCGTAATGTAAATAGCTGTGTTTTCCAATGGTCTTAGGCTCTACAGCAGCGGTTCTCAACCTGTGGGTTGCTAGCAGGGTCGCCTTTAGGTGTGACCAATTGGAGCATGGCAAAGAAATCTCCTTATAGGTCTCTAGCATTTCCTGAGTAGGTGCTGTAATCTTCAGACAAGCCTTTTCCTACTGCCAGTTGAATTTATTCTATGTCCAAAATCCTTTGTTGCTGTGTTAGCAACTGTTCTGGCCTTTATTAGGGATCCAGATGCTAAGAGATAAACTCCAAGCAATGTTCTAAATGAAGGCAGCATATTTCATTATGAAAATTATAGCAATGCATGAGTGAAGTCTTGGCTAGAATGCGTGTTTCACTGAGATAGAGACATAGGAGCAGGGGCAGATTTTTAGGATGAGTTGTATCCATTTCTTGAGTATTTAACCAGCACCAGGAATTTAATTTCTGTGCTAAGAGCCTGAGATAGCAAGTCAGTTTAGTGATGGCTCTTGAGGGGTTTGGGTTCAAAGGTGAAAGGACTAATTCCATATGTGATGGCATGGCAGGGTGGGGAAGTCCTGGAGGAAGCTGAGGGTGGGGTGTCTGGATCATTCCTGGGAAAAGGAGGAGTCTGAAGAAGGCTTCCTGGAAAAGATGAGGAACAAGTAGCAAGTAAAGAAAGACGTGTGGGAAGGACATTTCTGGGCAGATAAAGTAACATGCATGTATGTCTGAGGTGTGAAATAGTGTGGTGAATTTGGAAAATACAACATATTACTGAAGTACAGGCAGGAGATGAAACTATAGAGGTAGATGGCAGTGAGACCATGAAGGACTGGTGTGCTTCGCTAAGGAATGTTTTATTAAAAGCTGCGGGGAATTGGGAAAGGGGTTCAGCAGGTGAGTGAGTGGCTGCATATCACCCTGGCAGTAGCAGGAAGCCTGGAATTGATTGAGGGCAGGATGCAGGAGCCCAGGCATCCATATGAAGTGGAAGCACTGCAGAGGAGAGCAGGAGAAAGGGAGGTGCTGGATGAGGCATGAGGGAGACAAATCAGAAGCTTTCTGGATATGGAGGGAGGGGGAATGAGACGCCTGGGTCTGGGATAAACCACCACTCCCAGCACAGGAGAGAAACAAGACACTGAGGGAAACATCAGGTCTGAGGGGAAAGATGATTCTCTTTGTGGGCACGTGGAGGGTGAGATGCCTTTGGGATGTGCAAATGGAGATGTTTAGTGGACAGCCCAATACACTCATAAGGGTCTGAGCTTAGGGAAGAGTTTAGCAGGAGATAGTGTTGGGAGTCATCCTTGTGCAGGTGATGGTGGAAGCTATGGGTGTGAATGAGGCCACTCAGGGAGATGGAGAGGCTATGGAATTGGAAGGGCAGATGGATGAGCCCTCAGAATACCATGATTAAGGGAGAACAGAGGAAGGGGGCTCTTGTAAGATTCTGAGGAGGACCAGCAGGAGGATTTGTCAGCGGTGTTGACTGGTATTGCAGAAAAGGGCCAGCAAGAGAATGGCTGAGCAGAGTCATCACGTTAAACATTAAAGAGGATCCCAGGGGCTCTAGCGCTAAAGCTTTCAGGTCAATGGATGGAGATATCATGGATGTAGAAGGGCAGGACCTTGGGGAGTAGCAGCATCAATGCACTGCTGAAAAGAAACTTGGGAGAGACTGGGAAAGAACAGGCAGAGAAACAGAAGAATCGCAAGAGCTTAACTCCAGAACCAGGGGCAGGGAAGTACATCCAGGAAGGCTGCCATGTAAAATGGGCAGAACGGTCAGTACGTGTGGACAGAAAAGTTTCCATCGGATTTGTTTGACATCTGAGAGGTCATCTGTGACAGCAGAGGCAATGTTAGAAGTGGTTTACACACCAGGATTGTTTTTTTTAATGCCTTTCCCTTGACTCTCTGGGAGATCAGAGGATGGCTTGAAAAACACCAGCAATCACCATTTCCTGGCGGAAACAACAGCAGTCACCGTTTCCTGATGTGCCTGCCAGTTCTATGGCATGTGAGCAATTACGATGGTGGTGTATGTCTTGGACAGCTAACTGTGATGTATAATTAATGGAGGAATTTCATAGCTCTCCAGTCAGAGTGTGTATGTATTTGATCAGTGTCCTCTGTGGAATGAGCCATCCAGGCATTGCCACTGCCAAAGTGAGGCAGACCCAGAAGGCAAAAGGTAGGGGTAATCAGTCACCAATATTCTTTTTCTGTAGTCTGGGCATTAGCTGTGGTTGGAACCAGAGTCGACTCCTAGGCCTGCTTATTTCATGTTAAGGACCACAGACAGATAATGTTTCTTCTCCCAGACTCTTTAAGAATTGTGTTTTAATCATTTTGTTCCCAAGTTTATTTTACCTTGAAAAATTTTTTTAAATTATAAAAGCAGTATATGGTCATTATAAAACGGTTAGTGGAGGCAAGTAAAGGAAAAGTGAACAACATGCCCTTCCCACTTGCAGACTCTCCCTATCTTGGGGTGGTGGTTAGTATTGGCTATCACAGATAGTGCTTATTAATAATAAATAATATTAACATTAATAAAGCATTAAATATAGTAAGTATAAATTAATTCTAAATATTAATTTTTAATGTATTTTTTTATTATTTTTTAAGTCTTTATTGTTCAGTTTATTAATTACATTGTTTCCCCTTTTTATCCCCCTATAGCTCCCCTCCACCCTGTACCTATCCCACCCTCCATCCTCACCTCCCCTTCCCCACTGTCCTCTCCCATTGTTGCAAGATTTTTGTCCAGTCTCTTCCTGCACTTCCCACAACCCTTTTCTCCCCAAGAATTGTCAGTCCATTCCCTCTCTATGTCCATGTCTCTGTTATATTCACCAGTTTATCCTGTTCAACAGCCTATCAATTCACTTGATTTTTATGTTCATTTGTTGATAGATGTGTATTTGTTGTTCATAATTTATATTTTTACCTTTTTCTTCTTCTTCTTCTTAAAGAATATCTTTCAGCATTTCATATAATGTTGGTTTGGTGGTGATGAACTCCTTTAGCTTTTTCTTATCTGCGAAGCACTTCATCTGACCTTCAATTCTGAATGATAGCTTTGCTGGATAGAGTAATCTTGGTTGTAGATTCTTGCTGTTCATCACTTTGAATATTTCTTGCCACTCCCATCTGGCCTGCATCGTTTCTGTTGAGAAATCCACTGACAATCATATGGGTGCTCCCTTATAGGTAACCAACTGTTTCTCTCTTGCTGCTTTTATTATTCTCTCTTTATCTTTTGCTCTTGGCATTTTAATTATGATGTGCCTTGGTGTGGTCCTCTTAGGGTTCCTATATTTTGGGGATCGGTGCACTTCTTGGACTCCTAAGTCAATTTCTTTCACCAAGTGTGGGAAGTTTTCAGTCACTATTTCTTCAAATAGGTTTTCATTGTCTTGGTCTCTCTCTTTTTCTGGCACCCCTATAATTCGGATGTTGGTATGCTTGAGGTTGTCCCAGAGGCCCCTTACACTATCTTCAATTTTTTGGATTCTTTTGGTTTCTTGCTTTTTCAGTTGAGTGGATTTTACCTCTTTGTATTTCAAATCTTTAACTTGGTTCTTGGGGTGCTCCAGAGCACTTTTAGGTCTTTGTATAATATTTTTTGTTTCAGTCAGTGTATGCTTAATTTCTGGTTGGTCCTTTTTCATATCCTTGAGAGTCTCCTTTATATCCTTGAGGGTCTTGTTCATTTCCTTGTAGGACTCATTCATTTCCTTTGTGGTCTTGCTTATTTCCTTATAGGCCTCGACCTTTTGTTGGAGCCTCTTGAAAAACTCTATAACCGTGGTCTTGAATTCCATGTCCAGTCGTTTTTTTCCCTCCATTTCTTTCACATCTGATTTCTTTCCATGTCTCTGCATGGTGGCTGCTTCCCTGAGTTGGTCAATTAGCTTTGTGTGGTAGACTTCCCACTAGGGACAGTGGCTAGCCTCCCTGGTTACCTGAGGTGGATATGGGCTGCACAGTCTTACTGAAGTTAAGCTCAGTTAATCGTTGTTAGCACTTGGAGGGTTGACTTCCAGGCCAATTGTCTGTGAAGCTCAGCTGTGCTCAGGTTGGATGGACGGAGTCTCCGGGCCAAGCAGACAGCGTTAGCTCCGCCCTATGCAGCCCTGGGGACTCTGTGCCAGGGCAATGGCTGCCAGCACCTCTGAGAGAGAGCCGCTGCTGAGCTCCACCGGCTGCCGGGGAATTCAGACTCTCCCAAAATGAGTCTGCATGCGCAATGTCTCACCCAGGGTCGTAAAACAAAGCAGTCTGACAGTTTTCCGAATGAGAGAGCGAGTCGCAGAGCGCTCTCTGTGCCGTCACGCAGCCGAGCTGTTCGGGCGCAAGCTGCCTTCTCCACAAGCTGGCAGACCCGGCAGCACCCGAGCTTCGGCGTGCCCTCCCACTGTCCAGTTTTCACCACGTATGATAGTGGGTTCTCTGGACTTCGCCCAGAGCTGGAGAATCAGTCCAGTGGGACATCTTTGTCTCCCCGTTCGAGAAAACTGGCCGGTTTTCAGCCCCCCGCCCTCTCCGTGGCGCGCGCTACAAACCTCTGTCCACGCGAATCTTTCAACGCTGTCCGCCGCCGCTCCTCCAAGTCACAGTGTCTTATTTTCACTTTTATTTGTGGAATTTTCACTCAGCGAGCTTTCTGGTGATTCTGGAAGGTATTTGTTCTTTCGTTAAGTTGTAGTATTAAAATTGCTGAGTATGATGGCAAGATAGGTGTTTTACCTATGCCGCCATCTTAGTTCCTCCTAAATATTAATATTTTAAATGCTCATTAATATTAAATATAAATTGATATTAAATTGATACTAAAAATCCCAATGCTTTTATGATACCTCTCCTCCTGAATTATGAGATTAAATCATAGGAGGCAAACACTGTGCCTCTTTTACTCACCTTCGTCTTCTTACCTTCAGCCACATTAACTGACAAATAATTAGGGCCCATTAAATATTAGTTGTTTAAATAATTGGATAAATGAACAAATGAAAGAGCAGTGTGATCTCTCAGGCTTTGCCATTGGGACTGTTGCTTCCACCCCTTCCATTGTATCTTCACAGAGAAACTGGATACAAGAGGAGAGAAGCCCTTTTTGTCGCTTTATTTGTGTGAGTGCTTATCATATGGAGGGCACTGTGTGACTAGGTATGGGGTCTGCAGCCCCTTTGTCCAGCCTGGAAGTGCAAATTTCTTTAATTATGTGAATGAAGTTAATTCAGAAACTGGTAGATGACAGGTGGAGAACAAATCAGAGATGACCAGCCTAGCACTTCCACTGAATTATAAGATGTAATATTTATATTGCATTTTAAGCTTTTAAAAGAAGCACATTGGGGCATCTACATTAAGTTTAAAATACCCTAGAAGCTTTTCCTGTGCGTTCTCTGCATGCTAGGCTCTGGGATATTATCACAAGTATAGCAGAAGGAAGCATCCTGTCCAAGCTTCAGTCTGCTCCCAGCGACCTTCAAACCATGTGGGCAAAATCATATTTGTGAGTTTAAAAGGGAAGATGGAGAAAAAGATGACAAAGTTCAGTAAATCAGAATGCCCTGATGAACATCAGACCACAGACAAAGGGGCTTTAGAAAAGGATGATAGCAAGAGTTTTTTTTTTTTCTACTTAGAAATTTAGATTTTGGATTATGATCTTTCTGCCTGTATTTGGGGCAGTGTTTCTCTAGGTGGGCTCTGGGACCATGCACATTAGAATCCTTGTTAAAATTGCTCATTTCCACCTTACCAAAGGACTACTCAAAATGTGAAGACCAGCTAATGGAGAATGCATTTTTATCTCCAGGAAAACTCGTATCTGCTAGAACTGGGGCTAGAAGCTTAATCTCACAGAACCTAAAGAGCTCCTGAAGGGGTCAAGATTCCTAAAGAGCACTTAGGCCAAAAAATATCTTTATAGTTTGGCCTTTCTTATCGTGAGCTGAATCCATGGAGTAATGGCTTAACTACAGAAATGATTTTTGCTCAGTTCAGAATTCAAGCATCTTCTTATATAATAAAGAGCTAATATGCTAATTAGACCAGACAGTGGGGCAGCCCAGGCTGCAAGGGCCGAGGCAGCTGGGGCTGCAAAGGCCTACTCTTGCACGGATTCTGTGCTTCGGGCCTCTAGTCTACTAATAACCTGGATCATCTCACAGCAAAAGCAGACATTTCACCTCCTCTCTCTGTTTTTTGCCCTAAACTGGGTTAGGGGTGGGTACTGTGAGGATAGTTCTAGGACACGGAATTAGAACCAAACTTGCCATAGTATATCATTCTCAGAGTGAGAGTCAGCTGCAACACTGTGTGTATTTTATACTGCTTCCCAGTATTGAAGTTTTTACAATTGAATAAAGACAGTGTTTGTTATGTAAGATTTTCTTGAAACATTGAGTTAGGAGAAATACTCATTATAATTCTAGGAGAGAACTCCAAAACATTCATCCAGGGGCAACGCTAGAAGAATATATGTGCATGGTTCATATAATGAATGCTTTCAGAGGATAATATCATTTTAATGTATAAGTTCTGTTGTGTTTCTTTTTAAGATGTTAAATGCATTAGAAATGTCATACCTTTTCATCTGTCAAGGGACAACTTATAATTTTTAAGCACTTAAGCTCTTTTCCTACAGTATTTCTTTGAATAATATAAACATGTTTCTGAGGTCTTTTTAGAATACCTTTTGCACTTTGCTTTCTAGTTTAACCTATTTTTAAGGGATACTTTTGAAAAAGTGTACTTGTGTTATAGGTAGAGGTATTTCTTAAAACATCGATTTTTTTTTTCAAATGGGAAGGAGCCAGTAAGTTAAATTTAAACAGTCCCAGTTTCTATCTTTTTCCTGCCCCTCCCCACCACTCCTTTAATCATCTTTAAAGAACGAAACAGTTTTCTCTGTTGCGTTGTGTACTCTGCCTGCCATCGGAGGCCTGCTCACAAAGCCCTCAGCACACAGGCCTTTAAGTGTTGGCTCTGCTTCAGTTTGAGAGCAGAAACAGCTTCATTGTGGAGGCAAACTGTGGATGGGAGTTAGGTCCACTAAAGTGGCCAGAGCTGCCTCACCATTGGTTGTACATCATTCACCTGTGGCAGTTTGTTGTTGTTTTTTAAGTACTCCCAAATCTTGCCACAAGCCAATTTCTTGGAATCTCAGGTGATGATGGACCCAGTTGATCTGATGTGCAGTCAGGTATGAGGGACAATTAAGTTAAGCATGTCACTGTTTTGCAGAGGCAGTCTTAAGACCCTCTTTATGGCAATCTCCCAGGATTGCTGGGTTCTAATGCAGATGCCTTCTCTGGACCCTAAGCCTGGTGAATCAGTTGCTGAGAGTGGGGGCAGCCCTCCCATCAAGTAAGTGCACTGGGTGATTCCTCTGTTCTCTGAAATTTGAGAATCCCAGCCCCTGGGATACTCAATGGTTTTATTGGGCGTGGGTTAGGGATGTGCTTTGGCAAAAGCTGATGAGAACTGTTGAGACCAGTGTTCTGGCCAGTTTATCTGGGCCAGATGGCTACTCCCTGCACTTATGGAGAACTGTATTCACTTCCGGCCCTGCACCCTCTCATCTGTTCTGTGCTTTGCCCAGAAAGTGTTTTTAGGAATCTGAATGACTCATTCTGTCCTGTGGTTGAGTCTATTAGTCCATAAACACTGTTCATGGTGTGGGAGTGTGAGGCGAACACCCAAGTTTAGTAGGATGTTTATCCCAGCTGACAAGAATCACAGATTCTGTTGGAAAGATAAGCTATACTTAAAAAGGTAGCATCGAGCAGCATAGAATCAGGTCCATAGAATTTGTGTGAAGGAATTGGCCTGACCATAGGGGCTGGTTTGCAGTTCAGATGGGGAAAAGATTCTTGTGGTTTATCGAAGGTGGGGGAGAGTTGGAGGAGAATTGAAGACTTAATTGCATATCAAAGTAATCACCCATTGGAAGACTTTATTTTCCAAGAAGATTTTGATACATAAATAGCAGTAGTTGTAATTTTGTCCATATTATATGAGCATAATGAAAATGAGCTGTAATTTTGACTGAATGAAGTAGTTGATGAATACAAATTCGCTATCTTGTGTTTTAGTTTTTGGTATTTAGTTGCTGTTATCTTGAGTTTTAGGAGATATTATCCAAAATCACATATATTTTGTTTGGGGAGAAGGTAAGTAAAAAGAACACGAAACTATCCACATTTTTCTTCCCTCTTTCATATTATTCAACATGAAACATAACATTCAGTATTCTGTAGTTTTTTATTTTGTTTTTTGGAATCAGGGTCTTGTACCTCCAGACGTGCTGGTGTATATTTAGCCAACTCTGCTGGGGAGGAAAAACTGAGGCGGCAAGGTTATTTTGGTAATTGTGGCTGGATTAGGTGAAAACCTTCTGAACTGGGAAAGCTCTTTGCAAGCACAAGTGCCAAGACTAAAATAAAACTGACAAAGGGCCCCTCTGTGCCGTCTCCCATCCTGCACCCGGCAGAGGGACCCATGTCAGCCTCCCTGCGCTGCATTGTGTCTGAGCCCACCTTCCCTTCACAAACACGGGAAAGGCTGCTGGGGCAGGAATTATGCCTTTGTCTACAGGGCTGGCTGCCCCCCCCCGCCCCGGGTGAATTTGTGGTGGTTGGAATAATATGTTAAATGGGATGATGCCTTTGAGAAAAATCTCCATAGTAGCTATTTTTCTCCCTCTGCACGCCCAGAGGAACAGCTGTGGCAGCAAATGCAGACTTGGAACTTGCAATCATATTTAGCCTTGTTTGACAATCCCAGATATTTTTAAGCAGGATTGAGTCAGGCAAACAGCAGTGTAACATTCAAACTGTCTTAATAAGTCAGCCTGTTTGGCACACAAGGACCTTATTTTACCCGAGTAGTAAGTCATTCTAAATGAAGCAGTCTGATGTATGCCCAAAGTCAAACATTCAGTATTTTACTACCGCCTGTCTGCATCTCTTTTGCATGCTTGTTCTGTTCCCTGCTAGTAGTTTACCTCTTGTGGCCTTTGAATTCTGTCTTTGGCCAGGTCTCTATTCATGGTTTTTATACATAATGGGATCCTACATTCCATGCCAATGTGACCCTCCCAGCCTCCTGCAGCACTGCCTAATAGATGCAGTGTTCATTGGGAATGTTTCATATTGTAGGAACCGCTTCCTTCTTAAAACCAGGAGATTTTGTCATTTGTCTCCGCTGTGGATTGGTGGGTCTCATCCCAGGAGCCTGCTCTCACATTGTGTGCTGTCCTCTTCGTTCCTTTCTGAGCAAAAATGGGAATGAGTTTCCCAGCTTTCCTCCACCCCACTTCTCACTGCCTCTCTGCTGACTCTGCAGATGTTCCAAACAAATCAAACCCAAACACAATGACCTTATTCTCCTCCAGCTAGAAACCCCTCTTCTTTCCCCCTAATTGTCAGCCCCAGGTTCTCAGGCTTTTAGATTTAATGGAGCAGCATAATTTTTAAAAAATGGTATTGTGACACAGGATTGCTAACTCTTTATTTTGATAAGAAAAAACTATCACTGTCATTTAGTAAAAGACAAAGGATATATTCTGATTAAACAGCAGTTCTTTTAAATAAATAAATTGGTATTGCTATCTGACTGCCTGTTGCATGGTTAGAAAATAGTACCACCTTCTTTCCATTCTCCTTGTCTTGCCAACCATGAACACTGATTCTTAGACTAGAATTTGGCAGCTACTGTTTTCTCTCCCCTCCCCTTTATCCACTGGATCTGAACCTTGTGGTGGTTTGGCTTCCCCTCACAAGTCTCTGTTCATGTTCTCGCGAAGACGATAAGAGGTAGTCAAGTCCACTTGTTGGTTTCCACTTTGACCAACCCTCTCAGTGACACTCTTTGCTCCCTTTTCTTCTTATCTCTGCTCCCTCTTTCCCTCTGCCTGGTGGGTGATCCTGTCCCCATAACAGAGGAGTAATTTGCTTAACTGTCCCCTCAGACTGCACCTCCACCCCATTTCTGTGTGCAGTGACTGCCATATGGTATCTCAGGACTTCATACCTGTTTCTCTACCTCCTCTGTCTCCTCATGCACGTCCTCTGGCATGTCTTATTCTTCCAGCACAGTTGGGGCTGAGCGAATCTGACTCCAGATCCTCAATAGTTCTCTCCCAGTCTTCTCGGCTGTGAGGCAGAAGGACTGGGATTTCAAAGCTCTGCTCTTCCACATGTTAGCAGAGTGGCCGTGGAGAATGTAGCTAATGATTCTGAGCCTGTTTTTGCATCTATTAATGGGACAACTACCCATATTCGTGTTAAGGGTTAGAGAGGCCTGAAAAATGCCAGTTGCAGTACCTGATACCTAACAGGCCATCAAAAATGCCAATCTTTCTACTTGGAGCCACATAGTCAAGGGTTATACAGGGCTTGGAGGGGAGTGGTTCCTCTTTTCAGAGCAATTCCTGTCACTTTTCCTGAACTTGAGTCTTTTCCTTGCTGTTCTCTCAGTGCCGAAGGCAAGGAAACAGTGACAACTGTCAGGTGACCAATTTCAAAAGAGGCTTCTCCAAGAGCAACGGGCAGTCAGATAGCAATTTCAAATATTCTTCTAAAGTAGAAGTATTGTGCTAAAAAGTACAAAGTATCCATATGATTGAAAGAAGGTGTATGTGTGTGTGTGTGTGTGCATGTTTTTGCACATTTTCTTTCCAGAAGCTGCTGTAGCATTTGGAGAATTCAGTGTGTGAGCAAGAATATTCATCCACTAGGTTAATGCCTCTCTAATAGGAGGGGACAGTGTTGGGGAAAGACGATTCAGTTCTTTATAATCTTGTATTTTGCTCTTGCATCAACCTCAGCATTTTCATATTGTTAAATATGGGGGGTTCTCAATATAAATGTTGATAGTTTCCATAAGAAGGAAAACCCAAATGGGCTAACTTGTAGGTCATATCTTAAACATTTTCTCTTAATGGACCAGAAATGCAAATGTAATTAAACTCTAATTGGGAAATTGTTCATCTTGAACAAGTTTTAGAGTGGCATTTTGAATGTCAATGCAGAGTTTAAGGAAGGTTAGTGTCTGATATCCATGTGCACATTTGTGAATTGCTGCATTCCTTCCTGTCAGAGTCATCTCTGCCCCCTGGATTTCTGCAGGGAACTTCATGGGTTGGATTTCTTTGTGTTGGTACCATTTGTTTAAGCTATATTTTTTGTGTGTGTCTTTGGTTTGGTTTAGCATCAGTGATGTGGTAGTGACCTCAAATTCTTGATTGTTCATGCAGTTACACATTTAAGATTGGGTACTAGTAACAAGAGACTTACTTAAAGACCCAGTTCTTTCTTCATTGACAGAATTCTTGATTATATTTTTCATCTGGCCTGAGTGTATGTTGGCGATGAGAGAAGGGCCCCAAACTCCACCCCCTCCTATATAATAAAAGTCTAATATGCAAATGAACCAAATGGTGGAATGACCCCTCGCTATGGTACACAATGATCACCAGGGGACAGACGCTCAATGCACGAGCTGACCCCTGGTGGTTAGTGCTCCCACGGGGGAGTGCCGCTCAGCCAGAAGCCAGGCTCATAGCTGACGAGTGCAGTGGCAGTGATAAGGATGTCCGATTGCTGGCTTAGGTCTGCTCTCCGGGGCCTAAGCCGTCAGTCGGACATCCCCTGAGGCCTCCCGGATTTCAAGAGTGTGTAGGCTGGGCACCCCCGCACCCCCGAGTGCACGAATTTCATGCAGCAGACCTCTAGTGTTGATAAAAAAAGTGACCCACACTCAACAAAACCAATCGATACCAATTGAGGTGGTATGCTTTCCTCTCCCTCTTTTAGTCCTTTTCATCTGTGCTCTTTACCAAGTTACCATGCCTGTTATTTTGTTCTGTGTATCTCAGTAGCCCTGGTTAGTGGGTGAGGCAGAGAACCCAAACACCCCTTTTGTGAGCAAATGGAGGCCCAGAGCAGTTGAAATTGATCTCAGTTAGGTGAGGATGCTGGCTCTGGAACCTATTTTGACTCCAGGCCCAGAGCTGTGTGTAAGCATTGATGAACCTCTGCTAAGGGCCTGCACTGTGCTAAATGCTGGGTATATAGGGGGACAGTGTAGATCTGATCCCTGAGCTAGTGGAGAATACACCCGGTGGGGAAGCATGGTGTTGAGTAAATTTTATATACTTTGAGCAAAGTGCTTTGAAGAAGAAGTATTGGGCACTATGGAAAGCCTAATCGGTTTGAGGGGATTCAGGGAAGATTTAATTGAAACTTTAGGACATTGTATTGCCTTTTTGTTGGTAGTGCTAATTAAATTTTTTCTCTTCTCTTGTAGGAGCTACATTAAGCAAGAAATGTTTTACTATCATGTACTTAAATAGTATACCCAATTTCAATACTAAGGTATAATCAAAAGTTGACAAAGTTTAGCCATACCACAGAATAAAACTTCAAAGTTTCTTTTATTACTCTGATATTTGTGTTGTGTTATCTTGAAAACAAATTATTACTTTGGCTTTGCTTAATGAGAAGACTTGGGTAAAGGACAAACTTAAATCTGCTGTTAGAGATCAGCTGGATGGTGAACTTCCTCCTTGGCTCCCGTCCACCGAGCTGAGGACTGAGGCACATTATCCCTGGCATTCCCAATGCACTTGTAGCAGTTGGCACTTGGGTTGACTTTTGTGGTTTCTCTTGACCTCACTCATTTTTTTTTAAGAGACAACATAACTTTACACTGAAGAGTGCAGGCACTGGGGTGAGAAGGCCTAGGCTCAGATCCTGGCCTTCCCACCTAATAGTGTGTAAATTCTGGTAGGCCCTGGCATTTTGGTGCCTCAGTTCCTCATTCAGAGAATAGAAACGGTATGCTTACTTTCTTAGAGTTGTCAAGATTTGCATGAGTTAATTTGTGCAAAGTGCTTAGAATCATGCCTGAGACCTTCGTACATGCTCATCAAGGATCAGCTGTTGAATGTTTTTCGAGCAGAAAGTTTTAGGTAAAGGCTCCTCTGAGTGCAGCGATTTTGGAACAAGGGGAAAGAAACGGTCTACACTTGGACTGCATCCAGGACCCTGACCTTGTTAGCACCTTGAGCTAGTTAAGCTAGCACAGCACCTCGCTGTGGTGTTACTGGAGCTGATGCAGTAAGTGTAGATGATCATTTACATAGATCTTGCCTTATTTTTAATAATAAAATTTCAAGTTACTAAACTGTCCATATTATATGTCTTGAGGTTTAAAATGTTATTGTTTGCAACTTTACACAAAGATGGAGGAACTAATTTGTTTAAGCCTTTCTAGTTATTTTTTTAACTGTTGATTTCCAATGCTATCAAAAGGAATTAGGTAATCTTATAGAGTAGTCACAAAAATATGTAAGACTTAGACAGTCATATATTTTACAGAGTGGTTGCCCTTGATATAAGCTTGTCTAACCACTATGCTGTACAACTGAAACTAATACAGAATAATATTGAATGTAAACTGCAGTTGAAAAAGAAAAGAAATGTAGGACTTGTGTTCTTAGCATTTCACGGTACTCTCAATGTGTTGCCAAAGTATCATAGGAAATGCATGGTATCATAGGAAATGCATTTCAGGATACATGCATAGGAGGATTTGAGGTATAGTGGCAAGATTTATTGGAGGCAAAACGGAGGACTGCCCTCAGATGCACCATGCCTGATGTCTCAGCCACAACCAGGTGGCTCAGCTCCGTCTTCGGTGGAAGAAGAGCAGCCTCTGGGGCTGCAGGCCCACATTGTCCCCACCAAGCCCAGGAGGTGGCCAGGACCCAGAGCTGCCATGCCATTAGCCCAGCATCGCAATAGTCCAGCACAGTCGCTGCTCCTGCCCAGCCCATGTGGCCGCAAGAGCCTCGTGCCGTGTTAAACCTTGATTGCCTTTCCTTTGGCTTGGGTGAGAGCAGGCTTTCTTTCATACTATCCAATCCCTTTCCTGGATCTTCTGGGCCTGCATGCCCTTCTTCCAGGCAGTCTTTTCCCCAGATTTTCTCAGGTTTTGTCTTGTCCCCTTTAAGGTCACCAGTTAGGCTCATAGTTTTGTCTCATCATCTGGCTTCTATTGCCCAAGCACCTAGTAGAAGGACCACCCCCTGCTCTCCATCTTGGCTCCCGAGCCTGCACCCCCCTCACTGACCCTCCTCGATAATCCAGGCTGGTTGTCCCCCTGGGAGATTGCAAAGCCTGTCTTTCCTGCCTGCTTGGGGATTAATGTCCCTTTGGCAGAGGATGCTGTTGTCCCCTGGGGTGTACGTGAAGCTGTAGCTTCCTGACTTAATCAGGTTCAGCCAGTTTTGCTCCCTTCTATGTTGTTAATTCCTAACCAACTGCCTCCTGTAACAGGTGGAGAGAACTTAGTATTGTAACTTGTTAACATCAGGTAGGCCTTGAACCCAGGGAAGAGGTACTATTTATATGGAATAAGAATAAATGCCAGTGAGTAATTTACCCCAAAAGAAATTATTGCGCCATGCACAGAGCTATGATCATAAACAGACAGTCTGTGCGCACTCCTTGGAAGGAGGGGCCCTGGAGGTTTCTAAACCCACATAGACATGGAAGAGCTGAGGTTACTCGATCCAATCTGTCTTCACCATCACAACAGGGGCCCTAAAATGGCAACAGCTTTTCAGGAAAAGGTCTGGTTCACTTTGAGGGTTCTGGGCCTTGTGAGAAGAGAGCCCTGATTCCTTATAGAAAAAGCATGTAGGCTAAGGCTGTGTGTTACCTGTTTGGGGATAGGAAAGGCGGAGGTGGAATCTTAGCTTGATGTGTTAAAAATGGTGCGGAGAAAAGAATACAATGCCAGGAAGGGTAGGGAATGTTCTTTTAAATCACTTTTTCAATGACTGTATCTGTGGTGATAGTTACATTCTGTCTGAGAAGCCCGTGGGCTAATGGAGCCAGGACTATTGTCTGTCTGGTGGTATTGAAAAAGGTTTTTGAATGGAAGGTTTAGGGCTGATTATCTATTTCCTGTATACCAGCTGGGTTAAATTGGTAAACTATATATTTGGTACATTTATTTTTAAAGTATAACTACATCTCACTAATTTAAAGCAATTTTGATTGAGAAATAATGATAGCATAGAATAAGTCTGAATTAAAGGCTCTCTTAAGGAAGTTATAGGAAAAAACATTATTTAATTTTACATAATTTTGTATATATCAAATCTCATGTTTTTATTCTTGCACATACATGAGTCAAAGCCAGTTTAAGTTAATGAAAAATATGATTAATGTTTTTAACCTTATGTAGCAGCTTTAAGGCAGGATAGTTCTTGGCAAGTGGAATGGGGAAACTGAGTCAGATAGCTGAACAAACTGGCCAAGTAATTTACAGCCAGACACAGAAGGTCACAGGGTGGAAAGCCCCAAGTGCCTAGCACTGGGCAAAACTGGTGCTGGACCTCACTCTCAGGTTGGCCTGTTCCTCCCTTGGCATATCGCTGGTCATATGGGTTGGACCTCCTGACCTTTGTTGCCTAGAGCTGTGGTCGGCAAACTCATTAGTCAACAGAGCCAAATATCAACAGTACTACGATTGAAATTTCTTTTGAGAGCCATTTTTTTTTTAAAACTTAAATATCTTCTAACGCCACTTCTTCAAAATAGACTTGCCCACGCCATGGTATTTTGTGGAAGAGCCACACTTAAGGGGCCAAAGAGCTGCACGTGGCTTGCAAGCCGCAGTTTGCCAACCACGGGCTTAGAGCTAACATCTAGGCCTCAGTTGTATTTCACCTCCAGGCCCAGAAAAGCCTGGTGGGTGACCCCAGGACCAACTGCAATGACTAATGACCCTTGCTGTGTGCTGACCAATCAGTAGAGACCATGACCCTGAAAGGGCACACCTGAAAAAGCTGATGAACATTCTATTGAGATCCTCACCTAAGACCTTCCTAAATTCCCAGCCTTTAAAAACCCTCAAAGCAAAGGTCCAAGCCCACGCTCTCCCTCCCCAGAGCATGCCTGCATTTCCCCCTTCTCCCTCTTCTTCCTCCACGGGCATGCATCTTCTAAATTGTAAGGGACCCCAAGAGACTTACACCAGGGGAACAATGGGCATTGGCAGTTTGTCCTAGGCTAACCCCTGAACTTGTCCCCAACGCCCCCTTTTCTCTGACTCTCCAGTGAGCTGACAGCAGTCCTGCCATCGCTCTTTTCTTTTCTTTTTATTTTTTATGCTCACCCAGGGACATTTTTCCATTGATTTTTTTAGGAAGTGGAAGAGAGGGGGAAAGACAGAGAGAAATATCAATGTGAAAGAAGCACATGGATTTGTTGCCTCCTGCATGAGCCCCCACCAGGGCCTGGGCTGGGGAGGAGTTCTCTTCATTGGAATTGAATCCGGGACCCTTTGGTCCACAGGCTGACGGTCTGTCTCCTGAGCCAAAGTAGCTTTGGCCGCTCCTTTCTTTTCCATAATGTTTTGAGAGAGCCAGAGCAGCTCTGCCTACTCTCTCTCCTGTTGCTAGTGGGCCTTCCTGGTTTCACTATCTCCAGCTTTGATAAATGTACTCTCAAAATTACCTGGATTCAGACTGTGAAATCTTTCCTGTGTGAAGAACCCATACACTACCCGAGGCAGACCTGCTCTGGGCCTGGTCCCTTACTGGTACTAACTTGAACTAAATTACACATATATAAAAATTATATACCTACATACATATATACGTATATAAAATTATATATATATACATCCATATATATTATAGATATATTTGTGTAATTTTTTTCATATATTTAGTTTTAATGCTCAATTTGTCCTTAGCAAAAAATTTAGAAATCAGTTAAAAGGGATTTCAGCTGACAATAACATACAAGCTTTATAATTTCTCTTATAAGAGATCTTGGAATAAGCAATTTTCTTACCAGTAAAATA
This sequence comes from Antrozous pallidus, assembly GCA_027563665.1. NCBI lineage: Eukaryota > Metazoa > Chordata > Mammalia > Chiroptera > Vespertilionidae > Antrozous > Antrozous pallidus. The sequence continues at coordinate 23,323,558 of CM050517.1, forward strand.
TATATAATACCTACCCTATAAGGATATTTTATGACTCAATCGAGAGAGAGGGACTGTCCTTGCAGAGTCTTAGAAATGTTAGTTTCTCGTTTATTCAGTATCTTTAATACTGTGTCAGCTTTGGGGAAATGGAGGTAAGGCCAATATGGTCTTTCTTCCCAATGAGCTTAGAGTTCAGTAAGGGAGATTGACAGTCACCAATTATTTAATTAAAACTGTAATAGATCTCATAAGGTGAAGCCTGAGGAACCTGAGCGCAGGGAAATCCAACATAATCTTGGGGGTCAAGGAAGGTGTCCTGGCGGATGTGACATTTTAGCTGGGTATTTAAGGATGAATAGATATTCCCCTTCCTTAGCTGTCTATTCTATTATCTTTAGTAATCTAAGGTAAACCAGTAATCAGTACTCTTCAAACCATACTATTACCTTCCTTGTCTAAAGCTCTTACTTTTTACAGGAAAATTCATTCTTTTTGGTCAAGTTAGGAACATGCATATGTGGAAAGAAATGGCCTTTGTTCAGGAGACCTATATACTATTTGCTTATCCGCTCCTTTTTCTATGTATATAAACAGGTTAGCCTAAGGAGGGAATGCCTTCCTTTCCTGTGAACCTAATCTCTGTACTGAGTGTTCTTTGGCCATTTTTTGTTTTGTTTTGTTATCCTCAGATCCCCAAATGCCAGACCAACCCCTATCAAAGTTTCCTAAAGCCAGTATCCACATGTTCCCTTGGTAGGTCTGTCTTCCTAAATTTCAGTGATATTTCTGATTCTCTGAGCGATACTAATGATTTCTACCTGACTGATGTACTTGTGATCTTTCTTTGTGGATAGAGTGGCAAGCTGGTGTAAAATTTGTATTTTAGTGTCCCCCTGGGTCTTCTTTCTTGGCACTGGTGAGGGACTGGTGCAGCATCTACATCTCTTTTCTCAGTCTTTTGTTTTTTGTTATTTTTATTTATTTATTTTTAAATTCTTTATTGTTTAAAGTATTACATAAGTCTCCTTTTCCTCCCATTGACCTCTCCCCAGCTGCCCCCAACCCCCAGCACATGCCCTCACCCCCTACTGTCTGTGTCCATTGGTTATGCTCATATGCATGCAGCATGTATACAAGTCCTTTGGTTGACCTCTTACCCCCTCACTCCCCTCCTCCCCTTCCCTAATAGGTTGGACAATCTGATGCTTCTATGACTCTGGCTCTATTTTTGTTCATCAGTTTATGTTGCTCATTATATTCCGCAAATGAGTGAGATCGTGTGATATTTATCTTTCTCTGACTGGCTTATTTCACTTAGCATAATGCTCTCCAGTTCTATCCATGCTGTTGCAAATGGTAAGAATTCCTTCTCCGTTTACAGCAGCGTAGTATTCCATTGTGTAGATGTACCAGTTTTCTAATCTTTCTCCATCTTTTAAAGAACTCATTGGGGCCTGGAATAGTGGCAAATAAGGGACTGCTGTGGAATGAATGTACAGGCCAACCAGCACCTTCTCGATCAGGCAGGCGAGCATGGCATGTCGTGGCCTCACTGACGCGGATAGATCAGAGTGCTCATCCTGGAAGGGGTCATGTATGTTCATTCGTTCTTAAGCATGACAGTGTTGTGACTTCAGTGAAGTTGGCCTGTAACAATGGGCAAGTCACTTCATCTTCTGAGCCTTAGTGTCCATTTTGTACACTTATTTATAAATTAAAATAATTTATGTTGAGATTAAATAAAAGAATGAGATTAAAGGATTTATCATTGTGTTTGTACCTTAGGGCCCACAAATGTTTATGTCTTAAAGATCCACTCCAGACTCAGCTGTGGATAAGCAGCCTGGCCACCCCTAACTGCCCTCCCCTGCCAGCCTGGCCACCCCTAACTGCCCTCCCCTGCCAGCCTAGTCATCCCTAACTGCCCTTCCTTGCCAGCCTGGTTGTCCCTAACTGCCCTCTCCTGCTGGCCTGATTGCCCCTAACTGCCCTCTCCTGCCAGCCCAGTCACCCCTAACTGCCCTCCCCTGCCAGCCTGGTCATGCCTAACTGCTCTCCCCTACAGGCCTGGTTGCCCCCAACTGACTTCCCCTGCAGGCCTGGTTGCCCCCAACTGCCCTCCCCCCACCTGCTCACCTCTGCAGCCTGGTCCCTTCCAACTGCCCTCCCCTGCTGGCCTGATCGCTACAACTGCCCCCTCATGCTTGCCATCTTGTGTCTGCATGGGGGCGGCCATCTTGTATGTTGGAATGATGGTTATTTGGCATATTATATCTCTATTATATAGGATTGTATTTATGAAACTAGTATCATACTGTTTACTAGTATTCTTCACTGCCTTATATGATCATACAAGGCAGAGAACAGTGTGAGGAAAATACTCCCACATATTAAATGTTTTTAGCTTTTAAATTTGAACTTAAAGCTTTTATGCAGCTTCTGATTAATTTGTGATTGTTGGACCAAGGTGTCCATTTTTTCCCCTTTATTTCTCCCTGCCACCCCCAATTTAGAAATATTAGGTATGTTTTGGCTCAGCTTGTGTTTGTCAAGCTGGTGGAAGAAACAGCATGGGACCAGGAGACATTTTTCTATTTTAGCTCTTCTTAATGTTAATGTGTCCAAACTAAATGTATTCTTGACATTAAATGCTATGAACTGAGCTATTAAAGTCCTGAAAGCTACAACCTTAGGTTTTGTATCGTAAGAAAGTGGAATTAAAAACAATTTTGGTCATATCAAAATCACAATATTTAGTTACCGTTAAAAATGGGGGGAATATTCCACCTCATTAGCAATGAAAGGAATATAAAACAAAATAACAAAAATTTACCAGACTGTTTTACCAATACAATTGGCAGTTTTTGAAATGTAAGAGAGAGGCCCTGCCGGCATGGCTCAGTGGTTGAGCATTGGCTGAGGAACCAGGAGGTCACGGTTCGAGTCTGGTCAAGGGCGTATGCCCAGTTTGTGGGCTGGATCCCCAGTGTGGGATGTGCAGGAGGCAGCCTATCCATGATTCTCTCTCATCATTGATGTTTCTGTCTCTCTCTCCCACTCCCTTCCTCTCTGAAATCAATAAAATATATTTAAAAAAGAAATAAAATGTAAGAGAAAGAAAGGAGAGGGAGAGATGTTGAATTGGGCACTTGGTACTGATAGAAATAGAAATATGTATATTTTGCCTCCCTATAAAGGAATTTGTCAGTATTTATCAAATGCTGTAATGATGTTAATGCCTTTGAAACAGTAATTACACTTTGGGAGCTTAGCATAAGAAATAATCAGAAATGGACATATATCGTTATAACATCAGGAACTTGGAAACAACCTAAATGCCCCAAAACGGGGGATTGATTTTATTGTTAAGAATGGTGAACTATTTGGAAAAATAATAATGGGGAAATGTTTGTAAAATAAGATAAAGTGAAAATAACTAATCAGCACAAACCTAGTGTTTTGAAATATAATTTATTTATATACACATATTGTGTGTGTGTGTGTGTGTGTGTGTGTGTGTGTGTGTATGACAACTAAAGCAATACATCAGAATAAAATATCTCTGAGTGATGGGAATGTTGGTGGGTTTTATTTTCTTTGTTGGATTTCTCTTTATTTTTCAAAGTATTATGTTTATAACCAGAAGAAATATATTAATTCAAAAATGCATACTTTAAAATCTTTGTGCTGATATGGTCATATGAAAACATAAGGGGAAAAGCCTAATGGGAATTACATCACGACTTTTTTTTTTAACCCTCACCTGAGCGTACTTTGATTTTTAGAGAGAGTGGAAGAGGGAGGGAAAGACAGAGAGAAACATCGATGTGAGAGAAACACATCGATTGGCTGCCTCCTGCATGTGCCTGACCAGGATTCTGGCTGGGGAGGAGCCTGAAACTGAGGTACATGCCCTTGACCAGAATCGAACCCGGGATCCTTTGGTCTGCAAGCTGATGCTCTATCCACTGAGCCAAACTGGCTAGGTCCATCAGTGACTTTGATGGTGATGGCACTTGGTGTTTGTTGTTATTTTTAGTATTTTCTTTAATGTGCTTCTGTTACAAAGCATAGTACCTTCAATTAGGAAAGCAAATATAAAATAAATGGAGAAAAATACTTTAGAAATTTATGTCACCTTTGAATAGAGGTCATAATTTTTAGATATTCTCTTAGGACTATAGCCCTTCTTGAGGATGATGAAAATTGTTAACAATGGTGGTAAATTATAGATTTTTGTTTCTTCCTACAGATATTCCTGAAATTCCAGAAAGCATCTCATTCTGTAAAGCACTACAGGTAGCTGACTTCAGTGGAAACCCACTGACTAGGTAAGCTCTCCGTGTGTAGTACAAAGGATATCTTTTTGGAGAACCAAGCAAAGAACATAACCAGGTTACCCATCTTAGCAGTGCCTGGGTGGAGGCTGTTTTTATCACAATGCTCAACCTTCACAGACATTCATTTGTAAATAGCACTGTACAATGGAAGGTACATAGTGCTGTTGATGGAACACAAAAGGTGCTAGAGGATTTGGGGATGCATGCTGGAGTGACAAAACAGGAGTGAGGAGTGCATTTCTGAAGCAGTGTAAGAATTGTAGTAGTTTATAAATCCTCTATTGATCCATCTTATCTTGTGGGATAAAACGGAGTTCTAAACTCCCATAGAGCTTACTCCATAGATATCCAGGGAGAAGTCCTATTAGAGATATTTTTTCCACTCTAGGAGTGAAACATATTTAGTATCTTGTTTGTTTGTTTGAACTCTACTGACACCATTATTTCCATAGTTTAGCAATCGCTGTGAGGATTTCTTTGGATTTATTCTTCCACATAAAGCCACCTTTGCCCATCCTGGGTATAGCCGAGTGGTGCTATTATGAGCCCTTCACTGTGGCTCTCAGCTCAGTTGTGAGCCCACTGACCACTGGCTTCCAAGCACCTGTGCGTCACATAGCAATGCATACACAGCCCTCGAGAGTCTGTTCCAGAGGTTACTCTGGGCCAGGTGGGTCCATTTGTAAGGTTTTTCAGGACTATGTAAGCAGCCTCAGGGGAAAGATACTTTTCCCTTTCATCTCCTCCCAGTCCACCCCCCCCCCCTTAAAAAAAGGGATATAGGAAGATCAAGATTAAATTAAAATTTGGTATTTGTCTCACCATTTCAAAATTGCTTGGGACTTCTTGGGTGTGGAGTGATGGGGAATGCCCTCTTTGATTTTGTTTTTACTATATCTGCAAATTTTCAAGAAATAAATATGTTTTTAAAAATATTTCTGGCTTCCCCTGTTTGAATTTCAGTGAGGAAGTCGCTAGCATTTATTTATCTTTATGGAAAATAGTGATCTAGTAAGCTGTAATTGAATCGCTTTCTAACTTATCACTGTGTCCGGGCCTTATCTCTTTCTTAACCATCTTCCATGCAGTTATTCCTCTTCTTCAAACCTTTAGCTCCTGTTCCTGTAAGACAGAGTCCGAGCTCCTGGATGTGCTCTGCCTTCTCCCCCAACCCCTCTCTGACCTTGGTCTTTCTACCTTCATTGCCCTCAATTGCCTGTGTCAGACATCATGCTCTGCTGCAATAAAGTGCTTGCAGGTCATTCATTGCACACCTCTCTCTTTTGAATGATGCTAACCCTTTCACCCTCCTTTAGGTACAGCTGGAGCATCATGTCTTGATTAATCCCCACACGCCCCTCCCCTTCTGGTCTTCCATAGTCCTCTGTGCATACTTATTTCATAACACTTGACATTTACATTTAAGATCTTTCTTTGACCGAGATTCCAGGACTAGACTGAGAAAACTGACTTGTGTTCCTCTATTATTTATCAATATATTTCCAACCCTACTATAATTTCTGAAATGGAGCAAGTATTCAGTAAATGTTTATTGATCTCACTAAGCTATTTATCCCTCAGGCAGTTAGTAGAGTTAGGCAGCTGGGAAATATTCATTATGCTGCCCTTGTTTTTTTTGTTTTTTTAACCAGTTGATTGCTTAATCTCCCTTTCTACTTCTCTAGCTTTCCTTTTCTAATGTCTGCTGACATAGGACTTTACCATTATCCTAAAACTCTCGCTTCTGGCACACACCCACACTGTATGAGGATTCACTGCGCTTTTCCCCAGCCTCATATTTGGCAAGTTTCTTAAATTAAAGTCCTTTTAATTTGGCAGGTGCACTGTTTTAAGAATTAAGATGTTTGTGAGTTGAAAGGACCATAAAAATTATTTAGCTTGGCCTACTTACCTTATGGCAAAATAAAGTTAGGCACAAAAAATTTAAATCAGCGGTTGCCAACCTTTCCGACCTCATGGACCACCAGTGGTCTGTGGACCACCAGTTGGCCACCGCTGATTTAAATGACCTTAGTGTAGATCATGAGAGCCCTTGAGTGGCATCTCAGACTATAATTCCTTTCTCCTAGCCTTCAGTCTGTGCTTCCTCAGCACATCATCTAATTTGGCTCTTAATGTTAACAGACAGGAAAAGGCAAATCATCCATTTAAAAACTCATTATTTTCTTATATTTAAGGTCATTTTACCTAGTTTTAAAATTATCAAATGATATATTTTCTGGTAAAAACTCAGGCAAAAAGATAAATTGCATCATTATAATGGAAATAAAAACATTTTTAATGGAAAATTTACTTCTGTCACACTATGGAAGAGACTTCAGCTCTGTGAAAATCACTACCAGGAATGTATGTCAATGATTATGAAAATTCCAGTTAATATCTTATCTTGCAGGGCCTGGGTTTGGAATTATCTGTATAAAATGTCAAGTAGTAACTTAGTATTTGCTTTTTAAAGAAGGAACCTGGAAGGAAAAAAATAGAAGATTCTAATCTAGAGACTATCACTAAAGCAAGGCCCCACCTTCATAAGTTATATGTTCTGTTGTCTACCTTTGATTTATGTAGAAGAACCTTCAGCATTTTAGATGTAATGAGATTTTTCTGCCTTCAATTGTTTCCCCCTCTCCCTAAATACTGCTAATTATAGAAATATTTGTCAGATCAACTGTAATTCTCTAAAAGAAAGTTCCTGTTTTGTCTTAGAATTTAGGCAGGACAGGTAAACACAAGAAATCCTTTACCATAGAAAGTAAACTTTTTTTCTAAGTTTATAATTTATTTCAAAACCTTGCTATTTGGGGAGTTTAAAGGAAGTATGAAAAATGTCCTCTTGTGTAGAACATAGTGAAACATAATTATCTTAAGTGATTGGCATCTTAAGTCAAATTAAAAGAAAAATATTAAGAAAGTAGCAGTTGGCTGTCAGCTAGTCATTTCTAAGCAATTCATTTCTCTGCTATGGGTATTATAAGCTGTCATGGGTTTCATTATAATTGTGTGAGCTAGAATTTCTCTTTGTTTTCTGTTAATCGATAGTCTTTTTACTCTTAGATACAGGGACTATCAATTTCTTTTCAGCACTCATTACTCACACATTTTTCCTCCTTTATTCTTAAAGCCTGCATTTTTTCCTCTTTAAATATTTCTGGATCACCCTACCATAAGTGTTTATCATGTCCCGTACTTGTTTTTTTCCTTGTAAGTGTCTTAAATATAGGAAGACAAGGCAAACTTGCTATGCATAATATAATTTTTAGGAAGTTCTTTGTTTTTTTCTTTTTAATTTAAGTATTTAATGAGCATAGCATTTTTAGTTTTTTAAAATTTATCTTTGTGTTGAAAGTATTACAGATGTCCCCTTTTTTCTCCTTCCCACTCCCCTCCCCCCCTTTCCAAACTCTGAAATTCATCTGTCTGTTGCATGTTTCACTGCCTCTGGGTCTGTTTTGTTTGTCAGGTTTTTTTTTGTTCATTAGATTCCACATATAAGTGAAATCATGTGATACATGTCTTTCTCTGACTGGCTTATTTTGTTTGGCATAATACTCGCCAGGTCCCTCCAGGCTGTCTCAAAGGGTAAGAGATCCTTCTGTTTGAAAGAGGTTATTTCAGTTAGCATATAGAAGAGATCATTCTAATTGCCTTTAGTTTACACTATATATACACTTTTATTTTTCAATTAACAACCTTTTTTGTTTGTTTTAGATTACCAGAAAGCTTCCCTGAATTACAGAACCTGACATGTCTTTCTGTAAATGACATCTCGTTACAGTCCCTACCTGAGAACATTGGCAAGTAAGTTTTTTATGGGCTATTTCTGTATATCAGGACAAAGGACACCTATATCATCCATTCCACCCTCCTTCCCTTTTAAATTCTTATTTTTCTATTCAGAAAGCCATTTACTTAGTCTTCACTTTCACCCTCAAGAAAGATCGTAGCCAGCCTCCTGTGTTTTTGCAACCAATTGCTCTTGCATTTTAATGGTTGAAAAGGATGCTGCTACTTTTTACTAGTGAAAAACCCAATTTGTTTGGAAGTTCTCTTTACAGTTTTGGATTCCAAAGTATTTAAGCAAAGTACCATGTGTCATGTAGGTGGTGAGTAAATACTATTAGCAGCTACCATTCTTGGTAATTTTAAACCATGCTGGGGAAGGGAGCCAACGGAGGGCTCCGTTGAGAACTTAGAGAGTGCCCCCTGAACAAACAGCTGTGCCTGCCCATGTGTGTGCTGTCGCCCTGAGGATGGGGGCTGCGAATGGTGTGTCTGGAGAGCAGGCACAGAACTGGGAGGGGAGTGGGATGCGATGGGGACATTTTCATGGTGCTGGCTTAGAGGTCGGGGAGGACAGCTATGATAAGAAATCAATCCTTTGAGGAAAATATAAGCCAATGAGTAAATGTTCTGCTCTGCATTTCCAGAGATGACTTAATGGAATTATCTTAGCAGATCTTTTCCATGCCTCTAGGACATACAGTGTGTTAAGTCACTTAAAATAAAAGCTCAGTATGGCTAACCTTACCTGGTGGACCCATGTCCCCTAGTGTCATAAAGGATTTCTTATGTTTACCTGTCCTGCCTAAATTCTAAGACAAAACAGGAACTTTCTTTTTGAGAATTGCAGTTTATCTGCAAATATCTCTTCTGCAACATTTCTCTTACTTTCCCTCCTGTGTAGGCAGATGACCATTGGCTAACCCAGTTGTAGCCAGCAAGTCCATGTTTTCCCGAGATTCACATGGATATTTTACCATTGTGCCAGCAGACTTCTTGCTGATTAAGAATTACATCCTTTAATCTTGCTAATTAAGAATTACAACTTTGAGTATTGACCTGTGAACCAGGAAGTCATGGTTTCGATTCCCAATCGGGACACATGCTTGGGTTGTGGGCTAGATCCCCATTTGGGGGCATGCAGGAGGCAGCCAATCAATGATTCTCTCATTATTGATGTTCCTATTTCTCTCTCTCTCTCTCTCCCTTCCTCTCAGAATTTAAAAAATATGTATGAATTATGCCCTTTATCTCTGAGAAGGGGAGGGAGACAAGATGCCCTAAGTCCACCCTTGGGATATCAGTTGCCGAGGAAACGAGTGTTTTATTGTGGATTTCATGCACTTTCACTTCCCTTTTGCTATGTCAGGTTTCATATGTTTCTAATTAATATATAGGGTGGTGTAAAAGGTTTATAGTTTAATACAATAATTAATAATAATGCAAGAATAAACTCTCCCATACTCACTACTGTAAACCTACTTTTGCCCACCTTGTATTACACATTTAAATACCAGGCTAACACTGCCCTCCTCTTGCTCCTCATGTCTCTGGAATAGAATTCCCTCGTACCTTTCCTCCCATCCTTTCTTGGCATTTCCCTGACCTCCTATCCAAATTCATGTTTTTTAAAAAAGGCTTAATGTTTCGAGAGAAAAATATTTTCTTATTAAATCAGAGTGCCCCTTTCACTCCCCACTGTACTATTTTAATGGAAAATGTTATTAGTAATCATTTTAGAATAAGTTACAATATTTTAAATCTCATCTTTTCTAATAACATCCATAGCTGTTTTTGTCCATGTCCAGATTTCTCTGGTATTTGCATTTTCCACCATTAATAAGGGTAGTGTTTTTTTTTTTGTTGTTGTTTTGATTTTAGACTTAATCAGCCTGTGTTACTGTTATAGCCTGGTGTATACTGATTGTTTCCAAAATAAAATTCCACTTTGAGCTTGAACCTTATGCTGAATAATCACACAGAAAGTAAGAATGTGGGGTGAGGCTGACAGGTAAATGAATCAAATGACTCTTAGTAGGTTAATCTGTGGAAGTAAATGGAAATAGAGAGTTTTCTATTCCTAGTGGTTAATAATTTATTGCCATAGCAAAAGACTTATGATGTCTACCTGTTGGATTTAATATTTATGCATGTTAAAGTTAACAGCTTGCTTGTGTGTAGTAGAAAGAAACAATCAAAGAACAGACTCCTCTCTGGAGAATTTGGGGAACCTCTGGTTTCCTAGATAGTGTTGAAAAGATATTTGAGAGTTGAAATGATGAATTGTTGGGGAATCTCAAAAGTGCACAGATATGCTACACTCTAAGCAAATCATTATTTGAAAGTTAACTTTCCTCAGGCAAAGATTCTTCAGTTCCCAAAGGATTCCCAAACAGTTTCTTAGAGCATTTAATTAAGCTAAACAACATCTTGTAGATAGTATGGTTTTGTGAACAAGACACCAGTATTTGGTATTCCAAAAAATTTTAAACGCCCCCAAATTTAAAAAAGACTACAATAAGAGGGAGAGAGGTTGGGGAGCTGAATGAAAGGAGGTGAAGGAATTAAGCAAAAAATCATATACATAACACATAGACACAAACAGCAGCATGGTGACAGCCAGAGGGGAAAGGGGGGTGGGGATAAGGGCAGGTGCAGGTGGGCACAGGGGAGATGGAGAGAGCTTTGCTTGGGCCAGTGGTCATGATGCAGATGATGTGTTATTGAATTGTACACTTGAAATCTCACGCTGGTTGCTCTGTTTTCTCTCACTGCAAAGCATTATGTTCACACTCTGTACTACATGTTATATGCCTGGGGACCATCAGTGTGCTGGGTAGCTCATTTGGTTAGAGTGTTATCCAGATATGCCCTGGTTACAGATTTGAGAACCAGTTAGGGCACATACAGGTGGCAACCAATGAGTGCATAAATAAGTAGAACAACAAATCGATCTAGAACAACAAATCCCCCCCCCCCATTCCTCCCTCTTTCTCACTCTCAAAATAATAACAAATAATCCTGTATAATAAAGAGGTAATATGCAAATTGACCATCACACCCTCACAAGATAGTTGACTACGACCAGGCCAGCAGGGGAGTTAGTGAGGGATAACCTGAACAAGCAGGCTGAGTGGGGCAACCAGGCCGGCGGGGGGGTGGGGCATTCAGGTTGGTAGCAAGGGCCAGTTAGGGGCAACCAGGCCAGCAGGGACAGTTAAGAGCAAACAGGCCGGCAGGGAAGGGGCAGTTGGGGGTGACCTGGCCGGCAACAGGGGGCAGTTAGGAGCGACCAGGCAGGCAGGAAGGTGAGCGATTAGGAGCCAGCAGTCCAGGATTGTGAGAGGGATGTCCTAAACCAGCAGTCGGACACCCCCCCAAAGGGGTGAGGGGATTGGAGAGGGGAACCTCACACACACACACACACATGAATTTCATGCACCAGGCCTCTAGTAAGTAAATGAAGTAATGAGGTACTGATACATGCTATGACATTGATGGACTTATATTGTATGATGATTCCATTTATATGAAACTAGGGGCCCCGTGCACGAAATTTGTGCAGGGGGGCGGGTGTTCCCTCAGCCTAACCTGCCCTCTCTCACATACTGGGAGCTTACAGAGGCTTTCGGCCTGAGCAGGGGACCCTCAGCCCATTCAAATTGCTGGCTCCACCCCTACCCCCTCAGCTCTGATGGCTTACCTCACAGTTACCCGGGTGCCAGAATGTTCCCGGGACACAGGCGCTGAGTGCCTATGTATGCAAATAAACTGCCTTCTTTGTTGGGTTAATTTGCATACTCACTCTTATTGGCTATGGGCATAGCGGAGGTGCAGTCAATTTACATGTTTGTCTATTATTAGGTAAGATGTCCAGTTTAGGCAAATCCATAGAGATAGAATCCAGATTAGTGATTGGCAGTGGTTGTGAAGGGTGAAGGGCATAAAGTTTCTTTTGGGGTAATGAAAAAATTCTGGAATTAGGTAGGGGTGATGTTGGCACAATCTTGTGACTCTACTAAAAACCACTGAATTGTGCACATTGAAAAGGTGAGTTTTATATTATATGAAGTATAGCTCAATTAATAAAAGAAAACGATGGACTTCAGGCAAATTTGCAGCCTGTTGCTGCTGAAGGATGGTAGTATATTTGGGAAAGTTGAGCTGGTCTATTCTTACTGAAAATACTCTGAAGTGTTAACTCACAAGGAATGTGCTCAGGTCATTTTGTCTGTTACTTGCACCTGCTACCCATAGTAGAGCCTCCAAAATGTTCAGGTGATGTGGAGCAGCAGTGCAGGTGAGAGGGATAAAACCCCCCTGGGGACTCATGGGGAATCCTGAGGCTCAGGGAAGTCTGCTGCAGTCTGGGAGCCTGTGCCTTGTCTTTACTTTGTGCATCTGTCTCCATGAGTCTTCCACATCCTTGGCCATAAAGAAACTAATACCTTAAAAAAAAAAGAGTAAGTTTGCCTTGCTCTGTTTATCTTAACATTTTTTTCTAAAAAAAAAAAAAAGCCCTTTTAAAGGAGAAGAAATGTATGTAATAGACTGACACAGTACCCCAAACATAATTGTCAGTTATTAAATGGTTATTATCAATAAACTTTTAAGTATGACAGTTTGATGTAGAAATAGAGCCAGCCAGTCAATACCCTGGATTCACTGGCAGATTGAAGTAGAGCGTTTGGGTCTGATGATGTCACTGCTACTTAGGCCTGTGCTAGGCTGTTTACCTGTATTGTATTAGTGCAGGCTTCCTACAAAGAACAAATATTTTTTTGAAAACTATAATTATATTTTTTGCTCTTTTGTGAGGCCTGGAAGTTCCTATAAAACATGTTTAAAAAGTTTAGAAAAATATCTGGAGCAAAGCCACCATAAGGAAGTATGTAATCAGAGATTTCTTAAATACTAATTTTGTATTTAAAAAGCAGAAATACAGTCAGGCCCATGCGGTTTAATTGAGTGTCAACCTATGTACCAGGAGGTCCTTAGGTTGCTGGTTCGATTCCCTGTCAAGGCACATGCCAGGCTCTGTCCCAGCAAGGGCCATGAGGAGGCAGCTGATCTCTCTCATTAATGTTTTTCTCTCTCTCCCTCTCCTTTCCTCTCTCTAAAAATCAATAAAAACATTAATTTTTTTAAAAGCAGAAGTATAATGAATGTAAACAACTCCCTCTATCTCCATCAATATTGTTTTCCCTAAATATCATTGCCCTAATTGTAGAGTTTATGTTTTAATGGCTTTATAGTATACTATCACTTGTTTGCTTGGCCTATCTTAATTTATTTTATTCTTTGCTGTCTTAATGATTTCAGCTACCAAAAAAAGAGGAGGGGGGAATCCAAGTGGATTAAAAAGGTGTTTCTTTCTTTTTTTTAAATATAGTGGAGAACAAATGTAAATTCTTTAACTACTCATTCAGGCCCTGAAATAGAATCCTAAAAATACAGTTGGCCTACATTCGGACTTAGAAAAGAGTATCACTTTTGCCCCTGCTGTCATGAGCTGTGTAAAACAGTAGGCATTAGTGTGCTGAGAAAAAAGGCTCACACTCATTTCCTGCAAGAGCTTATTAGGTTTTGTTTTGACTCCATTTGTTGGCAGAAAAGGTGGGAGTTACAATAAGAATAGAAAATCATGTCTTTTTGTGAGAGGGGGATCGGTTATTCCAGGAATGTTGCATAGGAATTTAATTTGCCAGAAATTAAAATTGAAGGGTAAAATAGCTGTAACGGGAATGTTTGAAAACATTAAAGTGTGAGTAGACAGTGAAAAATATATACTGGAATGTACAGGTAGGAAGTGAGACAAAAATCTATTCATTGAGGAAAGCATTATCAGATGGATGCTACCTTCCATATGAAAAGGAGGAGGAGAAGACTATCTATTTATACCTGCTTGTCTTTGCCTAAAGTAAAACTCTTGGGTTAATGCAAACAACTAACAGAAAAGGTGATTTCCCATGAGAAGGGTCTTGGTGGTGGGAAACCAGATAGATGGGGGCAAAGATGGGAGGAAAACTTACACTGTATACTTTGCTTTACATATATATTAATGTATTGCCTATTCACAAAGTTGACTTAACTCAAGAAAGATATTGCAGAAGATAGTGGTTAAAAGTGTAGATTTCTTAGTGAGTGCTGGCTTTGCCACTTACAGTTATGTGAGATCTTGTTCAAGTTCCCTCTCTGTGTATAGTTTTCTCATCCATAAAGTTAATTCTTCTAAAGCACTTATAACAAAATGTGTCATATTGTAAGCTGCTGATATCATTATTACTAGGGATACTAAAGATCAATAATTTCATATTACATCTCAAGTGTCTAATATTTGTCACATTTGTGAAAGTGTTAGAAATACCTGGCACGTTCCTTTTGTCCCTATGATGTCATCTGGTGGCTGAAGAGGCTGTTAAATGCACGTGGAGTTCTGGTTCCTTGTTTTTCTTGGCCTAGTGATTGAGAGCCTGGCCTATGCAGCGCACAGAATTGGGCTCAAGTCCAACATTTCTTAGCACTGAATTTTCTTTTTTTTTTTTAGGTGATGTAAGAGATGCAAAGACATTTGCACTGAAATGAATTGGTTGCTTTGATTGGGAGGGCGCTGTCCCGAAGTCTTAGTTGAAGATGCTATATTCTAAAAGATTAGAAAGGGCCCGTAGTTGTGGCTCGGTGGTTGAGCATTGGCCTATGAACCAGGAGGTCACAGTTCATTTCCCACAGATGCTTGGGTTGCAGGCTCCATCCTAGTAAGGGGAGTGAAGGAGGCAGCTGATCAATGATTCTCTCTCATCATTGATGTTTCAGTCTCTTTCTTCCTCTCTGAAATAAATAAAACCATATTTAAAAAAAAGACTAGGAAGAGACATCATTCATTCATTTTTAAGTAATGTTTCTGTTCTAAGTATGCATTCACGCAGATCCTGTTTCACATCAGCTGTTGCCAGAATAGTCTGGAGAATCACGTTCTGGAGTGGGTTGTTAGCCTAAGCAAGAACTGATGAGTACCAAACCCATGTTTTCATTCTAGAATCAGTTAATGATTCTTTGAACTCGGAATGACTAGTCCAGATAATACCTGATGTCGGGCTCATATGGGAGTCTAGTCAAAACTGGGTGTGTTTTGTTTTTTTTAGCTATTTCTTGACCCTCCTATTGGTAATCAGTTATGAGCAATGCATGATTTAATTAAAAGATGGCCGGTGCCACAGCTCACTATCTGTAGGGCCTGTTGTTGGAGGAGTTTTCTGTAGTGGGGATGACTCTTATGGTTGATAGCATCTTGGAGCAATCTTTCAGAAGATCCCAACTCAGAGTACGTGCATTTGTAAGGTACTGGGCTGTGCTTAGGAACGGGGCTGTCTCAAGGAGATAAGGCACAAGGCTGGTTCTATAAAGTTGAAGGATAAATACATTATGCTTCACTTGCCATAGTAGATATGATTGTATTCATATTAGGGTAAATTGAGATACAGTGGTGAAGCACCTCAGCTGGTTAGTGAGGGACAGGCCAGGATTGGAGCAGGCCTCTGGCTTTTCAAACCCCATATACGCTTTTCAGAGGGACCCTTTCATCCGTGGATCCATAGAGTCTGATTATAATGTTTGAGTTCTTCATTTTAAATAGTTTAAAACAATGCAGAAGTATTACCTCAGAAAGGCTACTGTTTTATTTACTTTGAGTTTTGGATTTAGAAAGGTTACAAAAATATATTTGTTATTGTAACATCTGGACAGTCATCTTTTCCTTACTACCCAAAAACAATAGAAACTAAGAGCTTTTGAGTCAGACCCTTTTTACTTAAGAGGATATTATATTTGGATGTTAACATGATAGAAGTGGGAACTATGGGTTTAATCTAATATGACATTATGAAGTTGCATATATCCACAAATCTTTGCAATATTTTATTCAAGCATTATTTCCTTAGTAACTGTGGCCGACTATGCCTTTTACCTTCAAGACAAAATTTAAAGATAATTAAAAAACATGTATTATATTTTTAAAATGACATATAAACCAACAAAAAATCTCATTGTCCTTGCTGTGGTTAAGAAGGTAAGACATATTCATTCAAAATTGGCAGGTGTTTTAAAAATTTAAATGATAACCAGAAAGATCCAGAGAATGCCTGGGGCCAGGGAAGCAGGAGGCCTGCAGTGTTGGCTTTCAACCAGATTTGAATTGTGGCCCTGCCACTTTCTAATGGACCTCACACTAAGCCTCCCATTCCTGATTGTGCCATCCCAGTGCTGGTGCTGATGATTGTTAATTGAGAGATGAGTCTGGTAAGGAGCCCTGCTAGGCACCTCCTGCCATATGCTCTGGGCAGGTGTCTCCCCAGCCCCTGAGCCTATGTTTCAGGAAGGAAAAGCCTCAGTGAAGCCGGCCTGTCAAACGGCCTTTAACAAGCTTTTGCTGATGCCCAATGAGGAAAGTTTTTGAAGCAAAGGACTTCTTTCCCTCCTTGTATTTAGTGAGGATGTCTTTAGTGTGTCAAAATGCTAGGTGTGAAAGTAATGAATACATCAAGTAGTGATTTTAAAAATATAAATTTTAAAAATATAAATGCGAAAATAGCCAAATGGTCACCACCTCCCCGACAAAATTGGCTAGGGGGTCACGTGAAAACTTAAAACTGAAAACAAAGCTTTTTCTTCTGAAATTTTTACCTTTGCAACGACTTAAAATCTTGCTTATCACGCTCATCTTCTGATTGCTTATGGAAGTAGGTACTGGGTGAGGTCTCTCCTTCCCATTGTTACTTCTTTCTTCTGTGTAAACATGTGGCCCAGAGAAAGTAGAGCCAGACAGCTCCAGCTTCCCACCTGTTTTATTTGGAGGGTGTTAGTAAATTCATAATTACATATTATCAGGAATTTCCATTTTTTAAAAATAATGCATTCTGAAGTGTTTTATTTGTTCTTGCTTTAATTGTGAAAACTGTTATTCAGTTTCTATAATTGGAAAAGGTGATACAGAATTTGTGCATATCATTGTATGGTTAAAATATATTTTCAAACAAATGGGCTTTAAGTATATAAATATACTGTTCATGCAAATCACATTTACATTTTCCAGTGTTATGAAACCAGCTTTGTTTGTACCCATGATTCCAGCGTGTATATTGGAAGGAGAATAGAAGATTAAGGCAGATTAGAGTGTTGGGATAATGTCTGTGTGCGCACGCAAAAAATTCTCCAAATCTGGACGTTACTATGGTGATAGTAGCAGAAACTTGAGATTTCCAATTGGTATAGAGCTTAGTACAGTGCTGTTGGAGTAACAGGCAAATCAGTCATCTTCTGAGTCAATTTGTTGTGTGAGTGCTGACATCACTTGGATGTGGAGGTTGCTGGTGATGCAGAATTGCCACCAGTCAGTGACTGGGGAGAACACCTGTTTCCTTTCATGGTGCTCCTGTTACGCATGGATTATACCCGAGAGGCAGCAGACTCTGTTGAAAAGAGGACCATTCTGGTGTTTAATAGGAATAAAAGAAACATTATTATAGCTGCATTTACTGGGTCAGACTTGTGTTCCAGGCACCATGTGAGCTGTGCTATTACATTATCCCTAATGCATTAAATCACTTATTTCCATGGAGCTCCAACCGCTTGCTCCTAGTTTATGATCTTAATTAAGTAGAGCACTTGGGCTCTTTGGCCTGAGTGCCCACTACTGTACAGGGGTGGTTTCTTGCTGATGTTTGGAAGAAGAGCTCCATGTTTGGAGTTCCATGAGATTACTGTTTTTATGGTAACAGCACATTTTTGACATTCTGGAGTCCAGGAGAACATATCCTGCTTCTGTTTGGTCCCAGGAATGGTTGTCTTTCAATGATTGCTAGTGAATTACTTGCACATATTAAATAGACAAGAAATTTGAATGAGAGTGCTTATAATGATGATATTACTCTTTTTCTTTTAAAATTAAAATGTGGGAGGTAAAGGTGATGTTGTTTTTAATGGGGGTCTGGTGGGGTGGTGGCGATGGTTATCCACTGGAAAGTAATGTTCAGGTTTCATTGAGAGTTTCTCCTTATGGAGTGTGTATGGGGAGGGGGAGAATCTCAGGAATTTTCCTTATATTTTTTTCTTTGTTCATTTCTAGTCTTTATAACCTGGCTTCACTGGAACTGAGAGAGAATCTTCTTACATATCTTCCTGAGTGAGTCTCTGGGGAAAATAAGAGGGATTTAACTGTACTGAATGAATTTCTTCAAAAACTAAAAAAATAGTATTGTAGTATTTTGTCAAAAAGAGATTCTGTATCTTATAGAAAGTTTGGGAGATGTCAGCTTTCTCTTAATGGTTCTTCCTGTGCAATATTAATAAAATACAAATAATTTTATTTTTGGAAACTAGTTTTAAGTGAAGGAATACCACATTGCTTAGCATTTCTAAGTATTATCTAATAACTTTTTTTTAAATAGCTCTCTTACTCAGCTACGGAAACTAGAAGAACTTGATTTAGGAAACAATGAAATATACAATTTGGTAAGTCTGTATTGTAGAGTGCTTTGAATTTAACTTTTTCCTTACTTATGAGCACAAATTTTGAGAAAGATGCTTATAAACCAGTATTTCCACATGTTTAGCTTGGCAACATAAAAGAATATGTTACAGTTCACATGGGTTAAGAATTGTGATTTGTGCCCTGGTTGGTATAGCTCAGTGGTTGAGTATCAACCCATGAACCAAGAATCATAGTTCAATTCCCAGTAAGGGCAAATGCCCAGGTTGCAAGCTCGATCCCTGGTAGAGGGTGTGCAGGAGGTGGCTGGTCAATGTTTCTCTCTCATCATTAATGTTTCTGTCACTCTCTCCCTCTCTCTCTCTCAAATCAATAAAAATATCTATATATATCAAAGCCTAAGCAACCAAAACAGCTGAACGGATGACCAAACAGGATGCTTGGGGTGACCAGCTGGCAGGGGGGGTTAGTGAGGGATGACCAAATGACTGAGCAGCAGGCTGCATGGGGTAACCAGGATGGCAGGAGGGATAGTGAGAGCCAACTAAACATCTGAGCAGTGGGCTGTGTGGGGTGACCAGGTCGGCAGGGAGGTTAGTAAGGGATGACAAAACAACTGAACAATAGGCTGTGTGGGGTGACCAGGCCTCCGGGGGTTGTGGGGGGGGGGTGGGGGTGGCAATGAGGGCTAACCAAATGACTGAGCAACAGGCTGCATAGGGTGACCAAATGACTGAGCAACAGGCTGCATAGGGTGACCAGACGACTGAGCAGCAGGCTGCATGGGGTGACCAGATGACTGAGCAGCAGGCTGCATGGGTGACCAGATGACTGAGCAGCAGGCTGCATGGAGTGACCAGGCCGGCAAGGGGGTTAGTGAGGGCTGACCAAATGACTGAGTAGCAGGCTACATGAGGTGACCAGGCTGGTAAGGGGGGCAGTGAGGGATGACCAAACGGCTGAGCAGCAGGCTGATGGGGTGACTAGGCTGTGGGGGCGGGGACAGTTAGGGATGAGCAGGCCAGCAGGGATGGGGCAGTTAGGGTGATCAGGCAAGCAGGCAGGTGAGTAGTTAGGAGCCAGTGGTCCCAGATTGTGAGAGGGATGTCCGACTGCCGGTTTAGGCCCGATCCCCAGGATTGGGTTAAACCGGCAGTCAGACATCATCTAAGGGGTCCTAGATTGGAGAGCGTGCAGGCTGGGCTGAGGGGACCCCTCCCCCTGTGCATGAATTTTGTGCACCGGGCCTCTTGTATGTAATAAAAGAGTTATGATTGGGAGGCAGGGAGGGTTAGGAACAGAGATGATGGGGATAACGTGGACATGTGGAGTGTTGGGGATCCTATTATGAAGGAGGATTGATATTAGAGAAATACCAACTGATATCCTCTGTGGTACCCCATCATTAACAGTTGAAAATAGGATTTTTTTCTTTCTTAATGGATGGCAAAGTTGGATTTTTGTTACCATAACATTATTCTTATTGTTTAGCCAGAATCAATTGGAGCTCTCTTAAATCTAAAGGATCTTTGGTTGGATGGAAATCAACTGTCAGAATTACCTCAGGTAAGTGGTAATTTCAAATATTCTTTCCCAAAACATAAACCAATAGCCACCACCACTCTCATATCTTCCCACTTCTACATGAGATTTTCTATAAAAGGGATTTTAAACTACACACACACACACACAACACACACACACACACACACACACACACACACACACACGGGCCTGGTGCACAAAATTCGTGCACTGGGGGTAGATGATCCTTCAGCCCAACCTGCCCCCTCACACATACTGGGAGCCCTCTGGCCGAGGCTTTTAAGTCTTGGGCACCCAGCCATCACCCTGCAATGGGGAAGATCGCTGGCTCCATCCCAGCCCCGCCTCCCCCCCCCCCCCCCCCCCCCCGCCCCAGCCAGGGCCTTAGCCCCAGCCAGCTCGCCCCTGGCTAGCATGGGCCTCAGCCCCGCCCGCCCAGGCCCAGGTCACCTCGGACACGACCCCCAGGCACAGCCACCTCAGACATGACCCCCAGGGACCCCCAGGCCTGGGCCGCCTCAGCCATGCCCCCCATGGCCCAGGCTGCCTCCACCCCCCCCCCCCAGGCCCAGGCACCTCTGCCAGGCCCCCCCAGGCCAGGGCCGCCTCAGCTACACCCCCACAGGCCCGGGCCACCTTGGCCATGCCCCCATGCAGCCTGGGCTGCCTCGGCCACACCCCTCCAGGCCCGGGCTGCATCGGCCATGCCCCCTTATGGCCCAGGCCACCTCGGACACACCCTCCATGGCCCCGGGCTGCCTCAGACACGCCCCCCAGGCCTGGGCCACCTCGACCATGCCCCCACAGGCCTGGCCCACTGGGCCACGCCCCCACACTCCTGATTGGCTGGTGGGCGTGGCTGGTGGGTGTAGTGAAGGTACAATCAAATTTGCATATTACTCTTTTATTAGATAGGACTAGTGGCCTGGTGCACAAAATTCATGCATGGGGGGTGGTTGTCCCTCAGCCCAACCTGCACCTTTTTCAATCTGGGACCCCTCAGGAGATGTCTGACTGCCAGTTTAGGCCTGATCCCCTGAGATCAGTATCGGGCCTAAACCAGCAGTTGGACATCCCTTTAGCAATCCGGGACTGCTAGCTCCTAATCGCTCATCTGCCTGCCTGCCTGCCTGCCTGTCTGATTGCCCCTAACCACTTTGCCTGCCAGCCTGCTTGCCCCCAACTCCTCCCCCCACTGGGCTGATCGCCCCCAACTGCCCTCCCCTGCCGGCTTCATGGCCCCCAACTTCCCTCCCCCACTGGCCTCATGGCCCCCAACTACCCTCCCCTGCCGCCCTGATGGCCCCCTACTGCCCTCCTCTGCTGGCCTCGGCTCCCAACATCTTTCCTCGGCTGGCCTCATGACCTCCAACTGCCCTCTCTGTTTGGTCTCCTGGTCTAATTAATTAGCATATTACCTTGTTATTAGTATAGATATCTTTATTGATTTCAGAGACGAAGGAAAAGAGAGAGAGAGAGAGATAGAAATATCAGTGATGAGAGAAGAGTCATTGATCAGCTGCCTCCTGCACAGCCCCTATTTAGGGATCAAGCCCATAACCTGGGCTTGTGCCCTGACCGAAAGTTGAACCGTGACCTCCTGATTCATAAGTCGATACTCAACCACTGAGCCATGCTGGCAGTGCTGTAAAAGGGATCTTGAAAACCAAAAACTTTGGTCGAAAGAGCACATTTGGAGAAATGTATTGAGAATTCATTATGCTGTATTGCCAGAGAAAAACTGAGAGCCCCAAACCACTGTTTCTAAAGATAGAAATGATATCCTTTAGTGTGAGAAGGCTTAATCCTTGCTACCCAAATGACTGACTTCTAGCCCAGCAAATCTGTAAATTACAGGGACTCCCGATTCTGATGGTGTACATTTTTGCCACTCTTTGAGATGTGCCTTTTGGGTATAATTTTGACCACATTTTGCCCTGTAAATGGTGTGAAAGCAATATTAAAAGTTTTTATTTCAAAAATGGCCATTTTTCTCTTATTTTTCCCCCTCCTGCTATTACTCAATTTCATTCTCTGGTGCATAGTCCAGCCAGTCTTAAAGTCAGGGTTTATTTTATGATGGGCAGGTGCTTGTATTTGACAGTAATTCTCATCTGTCTCTGCCCAGCAGTGAGCTCCAGTGTAGTGGGCTGTGCACTTCAGGTGGGGAATGCCATCTCGACCCAGGGAGTCTTGACACTTGAAAGAAGGGCCAGACTGAAAATGTACCTGTTGTAGTGGTAGCCCTGGAATTTCCATGACATCAATGAGAGCTAGTGGAAGTAGGAACTAATTTGAGTCTATTTCTGGGGTCTTGGCTGCATTTGGGCAAAGGATAGGACTGATTAGCAATTGGTGTTGTGAAGGTTTAATACTTAGATTTCTCTAGAAAAATGTGAGAAATCCTAATTAAGAGAATTCTAGTTATTTTAGGAGTCAAAGGATAGAGAGGGGGAAATACCAAGGAAGTAATAAAATATCAGCTATTAGACATGAGGGGGGAAGAGTATGTGTGTGTGTGCAAATGCACACAAATGATTATATGCAAAGTGCCACATCCTAAACATCAAGAAATTAAAATACCAGTGATTGTGTTATAAATGGTTATTTAGACATCTCAGTTGCTTTTCTTGTATAAACTTCTGTTAAATCAGTACTAAAACATCAAACAGTTTCAAATAATTAGAATTATTTTTGTCTCCATTGATGACAGAAAGAAAAGGATACAATTATATCGTTAAAAGGAATTAATGAAAAAGCAAAACAACTGCAGGGATCTGGTGGGAAATTAATAGACATGTAGTCTGCTTTCCCATAGACAGGAAATGCAGGGGCGGGTCATAGGATGCATATTGATAGGAGATAAACTGGAAAGAATAGATTAGACTAAATTAAATACAGATTGAGGAGTTTGTTCTTCTGAAGACATTGGCATTCACCAGACTTTTTTGAGTAGATGGGTGGTCTGATTATGTGACCAGAGCTAGCTATGTTTCCAGGAGGGAAATATGGGAGCCAGATTGTAGAACAAACTTGGGTAGAGAGAGGCCAAGAGGCAGAGCTAACAATCTGGGGCAGAGGGTAATGAGAGTGGGCACTTAACTGAGTGGCAGTGGAATGGAAAAGTGGAAGCAGTTATAAGAGAAAACATGGACTTTTGTGAATAGAAGGGAAGGTAACTCTTGAATAGACTGTTAGATCATCCAGGTACTTGTCCCACTCCTGCGTAGACTGTTTTCCTTAAAAGCAGTATGCAGGTTCTTTCTTCACTTGATGTTAAATGTGCCCATGGGTCTGTATGCTCCAGTTTTTCTGGAAGGCAGCGGTATTGTTGTTTGTTGTAACAAGTACTACCTGTCATGGGAGACAAAAAGGTGATTTCTTAACAGAGACAATCTCAGGGTCTCCTTGATTGCTTCCAAACTTGGAGAACTGGATTCCAGCCTCTTATTTTCCCCTGGTTCTGTGACCTTAAAGTTGTTTGTTCTCTCTCGGTGCCAATCTCTTCATCTGTTAAGTGAATGATTCCTTGCCTGCCTGTAGTTGGAGGACTTGGCATCGCTCCCAGCACTGTGACTGATTTGTGCAGCTTCCCGTTTTCATTGGAAGGGGGTCTGGAAACTTACTCCAGCCTTCACATCTAGATAGACGTTGAAGAAACATCCTTAGGTCTACTCTGGGATTTGGTTGCAAAATATCACTGTAAGAAATTTCTCTGTGCTATGGCAGTTTTAAGCATGAGTATCTTTTTTCTGCCACTGATATAGGAAATGGGAA
This sequence comes from Antrozous pallidus, assembly GCA_027563665.1. Classification (NCBI taxonomy): domain Eukaryota; kingdom Metazoa; phylum Chordata; class Mammalia; order Chiroptera; family Vespertilionidae; genus Antrozous; species Antrozous pallidus. Next base: position 23,347,483 of record CM050517.1, read on the forward strand.
ATCTGAAGAACCTTCTGTGCTTAGATGTCTCTGAAAACAGGTTGGAAAGACTTCCTGAAGAAATCAGTGGCCTGACTTCATTAACAGATTTAGTCATTTCCCAGAACTTACTTGAAACGATTCCGGATGGCATTGGTACGTATTGGAATTAACTAAGTCCTAAAGGCTCTGGCTGTTCAGGCATTTGGAGGACTCTCTGATCCTTTGGTCACCACAGTCAGGAGCTAGGGATGTTTAGTTTCCTTGTTTGTTTTTTTAAGAAGGAATGCAAAAATAATACAATTTAAGTTTCTATATGAAAGTATTCCTTCACCTTGTTTTGTAGCAGTCATAGATGTTATTACTTAAAATTGTCGACTCGTATTTACTTCACATCTTACATCAATGACTTCAGTAGGGATTAGCCTACTGAATGTGTTTCAGGCATATGAGCCTTCATTAAGAAATTTCCAATTGAGCGTTCTAAATAGTTGGAGAAAGTAACTCTGACCTTATTGCATAACCTGGGGAAGGGCTGCTCAAGCTGGCATGGTGAGCTGGAGTTGAGCCTTTTCTGATACATTGAGAATAATTATTTACATTAACCATTCTTTGCTGTTTCTTTCTTTTTTTTTTTTTTAATTAGTCCAGGCATTTTTTTTTTTAGCGTAAAGGAATTCATTTAAGTTTGAGAAAATAAATGCAAACAGAGAAGGTACACACAGACATGGACTAGCAGCCCACCGTAGCAAAGCATTGTAAGAAGCTACATTTAACAATTTAGGTTTCATAGAATTTCTGTCTTTGACCTTCATTAAACTTCTATTCAAAACATTGAAAGGATTTTCTGAAACTTTCAGTAGCTGGGGAAGCTGTATGGCAGAGGACTGCTTCCTTCCTGGGGTTTGGTAAGGATGAAGGTGACAGCAGCTCAGCCACAATATAGACATTGCCTTTTGGGGATTTTGACTCAAGGTAGAAATGTTCACGGAGAATCATATATGGCATGTGAGAGCAGTTGTAGGAGCTGCTGGTGTTTTAATGCCTGTAATAGGAAGAAATAGGGGCACGAGGTGGCTAGTTTCAAGCATTTGAAAGGCTCTCATGGAGGAGGAGGAGATGTATTATATCTTCTGGTTCAAGTGGGAAAAGTCAAGGACCATGAATATCAACTTAATTTAAGAAAGGCTTTAAAAGAAATATTTGTACAAGTTAGTTTGGGCTGCTTAGTGAAGAAGTGTCACCAGACATATTCCAGGGGAAGCTGCAAGACCACTCATAAGCACGACTGTTAGGGAGATCCCTCTCTTGGGGGGAGATGTGTCAGGTGTGGGATACAGTGTGCCCTGTGGAGAATGCCAGTGTGCCTGCCTCTTGACAGGATAGGGTTCACCGATGCCTGGAACTCTTTGGGACAGCGGCAATTATGGCTGGTGGTGCTAAATAAAGATTTCAAGGAGGTTAGTTCTGCATTGCCCTGTAGGGCCACTCAAGGCAAGCTAATCTTTTGGACATTTCCCTTTCTCCAGCTTTATGACTCTCCTAAGACAGAGGCTGCTTCCTGGGGTTCCTGAGGAAGGCTAATCATGCCAGCCCCTCTTAGTAGAGAGGAGAGGACATCTGCTCTGTAGGCTGAGTCCTCAGTGATGTGGTTGAGAATGAGAATCTGAATGATTTGGGTTTTTTTTCACTCAGTGGGGCTCGAAGAGGCTGCAGGAAACAGATTCTTCTTTTCCATGGTGGACGAGGTCTTCCATGGCACTTTTCAAAGGTTACTATCTCATTCTGCATGTATAAAAATACTACAATACAGGAATCTTCATTAAGTCAATCTCAGTTATAAGTGATGGAATAAACTTCTCTTTAGTGTTTGTTTTTAGTAGGAGGATTCTTGGAGTAAGATAAAAGCCTGTCTCCTGTTTTAAAAGATCCATTAAGAGCCAGCTGTTTAATTTTCTTTAAATTTTCTGGCTTTGATATGATACTTTTAGGTAGTGACTTTTAAAATGATTGGCTTCTAATTGCTGACTTTTTGATGCTCTGAACAAATTGTTTTAACCTCCAAACTTTAGTGATTTGAATGAGAATGCTGTAATTTCATAATGTAAAAAGCTGGGCGAGGAAAAAATGAATAACTCTTTATATCAAGAAAGAACAGCAGATAGGGAAATACCAAATGGTGATTAGGAAAACAGTTGTTACTAACGAGTTTAATAATTTTTCAGGAAAACTAAAGAAGCTGTCGATCTTGAAGGTGGATCAGAACAGACTAACGCAGTTACCTGAAACAGTTGGGGACTGTGAGAGCCTCACTGAATTGGTTCTCACCGAAAACCGCCTCCTGGTGAGTGTGGTTTGTGCGTTCAAGTGCGTATTTATACAACTCACCAGGGTGGATTCTGTTTATTTGTAATTTGGGTGCGCTAAATGGAAATTTCCTTATGTTACACACAAAAAAGGGACTTGCGAAGAAGCAAATACATGACATGAAGATGACCTGTTTTTAATTTGCGTAAGCGAGGAAAGTGGTATTCCCGTCCCCCCTGTCAGATGTGTGTGTCACTGTGGTGCTCCCAGTACAGGGACTGCACTGACACCAACCAGTGAGGGGCAGGGATCAGCACTGCTGGTGGAGGTGCCGCTGCCGTGGGGGCCTTGGGCCTCAGAGGAAACACTGTTCTCTCCGGGTTCTGTAGCAAAAGGGAAGAGTGCGAGACACGGGCAGGAAATGGTGGCTGACCGGGAAAGCCTGGTGGGACTGGGAGAGGAATTCTTTTTTGGGGGGAGCTAGAGAGTGGTACCTTCTGGGCTTTGATGTGAGCTCACCCCATCCTAGAAATAGAGGGTGGAGGTGACTGCAGGTGTCCCACACTTGGACCAGGCTTCCGGTCCTACCTGGGAGCAGGCCTTGGCATGTACCACCTGCGGGGGCAGGTCAGCAGGGTGACGGCAAATCTCAGTTGCCTTCTCACTTCCTACTGCTGTCTTTGTTTTCATCAGTCCTCCATTTATCACTTCATATCCTTTTTCTCCTTTTTTATAGTCTTTTAGTCACTTTTTATTTCTTCACTTTACTTTTTTACATTCCCCTTTTTGCTGTCTTCATTTTGCCAGTTTATTTTTTATTCTGCTTTTCATTCTCTGTCTTCCTCTTTTTCTTTTCTTCTTCTTCCTTTGGAGTGTTGAAGACCCCTTCTCATCCTGTAGGATTCAGTGCTCCGCACAGTGGCCCTCACAGCCTTCTCTCATCCCTGGGGTCACAGCACCTCTGCTCAGCACACAGGTCACCTGCCCTAGCACTGCGGCTTCTGTGGACAGCCACACGATCACATCAGTGTGGTTTTTAAAGGTGTGCACAGGGTAGGGGTGAATCTTGAAGATAATGAAATTCTCATTTGATTTGAAGAGCCTTCATTACCTCTTTATTAGTTGTTTTTTTCTCTTCCCAACCAAAATGTAAAATATTTAAGTCCACATCCCCAAGTGAAATTTACAAATATTTGATACTCAGGAAGAATGCTTACTTCTGTCCCTTGATGAGATTACATTCTTTAGTCTTTGAAAAGCTCTGTTTTAGTATGCCATGTTAAAATATGTGTTAATAATAAAAATGTTATTTTAACAGACCTTACCTAAGAGCATTGGAAAACTTAAGAAGTTGAGCAACTTGAATGCAGACAGAAATAAATTAGTGTCTTTACCAAAAGAGGTATGTGCTTAAAAAAATAATTACAAAGAAATTATAATAACACAGAAGGGATAAAAAATGTCAAATACTTTAAAAAGATTTATGTGGTGCTTATTAAATGCATGCACTCTCGTTTGTGAATATAGAGACAGTTGGAGGAATTATATCAAAGAGTGATCATCAGTAACACTGAAAAGAGCGGGTGGAAGAGAGACTGAGGCTTCGGCCTTGGCCGACAGTGAACAGGACACCATAGACAAGCCTGGTGCTTTGTGGGTTTGGCAGAGGAAGGGGATGACTTTGGGTTTGATTTAATTTTATGTGAAGTTAAACTGCCCCATAAGCCATTGGAATGATAAAAATGGGTCTTGATGTCACGTTGGTCCTGGGCAGAGTGAGTGAGCTCTTCACCAAGCCACCCACACAGAGGAAGGCAAATGGGAAGCAACCGCTGAATTTTTGGGGACTTGTTCTTGTCGGTGCTTTAAGCAGGAGAAAATGGACGGTCGCTGCCCATTGTGGAGAGCGGTGTGAAGACTTGGAGACTGTGGCATTCTGCCGGGGAGGTGAAAATGCTCAGAAGGAGAAGGAAGCCCGTAGCATGACAAGCATCTGATATGTTGTTTGAAAGAAGGCTTATTTCCTACTAGGAAGTGGGAGAATGTTATTGGAGATGTCAGTGTTGAGCTTGACTTTTTAAATTTACAGCTGAGCCTAGAACCAAGCTTAAGCCACAGTTTTCTCTCCATCAGTGTGGGTGAGTCCCTTTCTCTTCACCAGGGCCTCACATGATGAGGTGTGGGATTGTGTGATGTGGGCACCGGCCAGGTGCAGTTTCCTTTGTATTTCTGTTTTGACAGTTTTCAACATCCTTGGAATAATTTCAAAGCTGCCGTCTAACCAGCCAGAACTTGAGGAGCTCTTATTTTCCTGGGATACTTCTCAGAGTGTCTGAACTTGGCCTGATTTCTTCCTTTCTCTCCTCATCTCCGTGCCCTGCCCTCCGTGTCCCAGTCCGCTCCCTGGGTTAGATGGCCAGAGTCCCTGAACGGAAGCACGAGGACATTCATTGTAAATGTGACCATATTCTGACATATCCTTAGTCTGAACCCTGGCATCCAAATAAAACTGTCCCCAGTTCTCTTAAGTCTACATCTCAGCCTAATTGGGGCACAACTAAGAGATTATGCTAATTAAAACATGTGGTTCCAGTCTCTAAGTGATTAACCCGAATACAGAGCTGAGCATTATTCTGCACATTAATCATACTCCTTTGGGATAGTACACATACATGGGTAACAGATCAGGTGTAAACACAGGCACCGAGAGGTAGAAAAGATTTATGGCTTTCTTTCTTAAGGCCCTCTCTGGACTAGGAGCTTTCATGTGTTACCTCTGAGTCCTCGCTCTGCTCTGAAGGTCATGGGATTTCCTCATTTTACAGAGGAGGAAACAGACCAGCAAGGAGCTTTCCGCTAGGGCTCACATAGATAGCTAGGGGTCTGGAATTGAGCTGCAAAGATGTGTCAGGTCACAGCTCACAGCTCTTCAATTGGCTGGGAATAGCTTGGCCCCTCTTTAGCCCAACCTTTTCATCTCTGTGACCTTGAGGTGTGGCAGGATCTTAATTAGATAAAGGAAGATCAAGTTATCTTTAGTTTGCACATTTTAGAAAATTAATGTTTTTTAGGAAAATTTCAATGTGAATGCCTAAGAGAGTACTTTTCAGTATAATGTTAATCCCCAGTTTCACGCCACCTCCCACTTCCCTGTCCCTTTCTTTTGATTTTCTCTCAAAGGAACACATTCTAGATAAGAGCTTTAGAATTTTATTTTTATAGGATTCAGCATCATATTAGTCTCAGTTCTCTGTTCACTTTAAGAGAATGAAACTTGTGCTCATGTTTCTTTTAGAGAGTTATGCCTAGCACGTGCTGTGTGTCTGCATGCATTTACTAGAAACAGCTTTTTGTGATTTGAAAAGTGAAAGTATTTCTAGCTTCAAAGCATTTTAGTTTAGCTTTATCTACTTTCTGAGAACTTATCATTGGTTTTCTGACATCGAGAGTTTGACGCAGGAATGAGGTCTGTGTCTGTTCCTCAGCTGCAGAATACAGCAGAGAATATATCAAGAACTGGATCTTTCCAGCACATCTTCAGTCCTGCCCATACACTCAGCCCCAGAGTCAGAGGTGCACTGAGCATGTGTCTCCAATTCTGCTGCAGGTCACAGCGTGGTAGCCCGCAGAAATGGCTGAGTGCTTGCCTCTGACTATTGGGGCTGAGCAGCCAACCCACCAAGGGCCTCCTGACCTCAAACTGCGTCATGTTGGTCTGGGCTGCACCATCATGCCATGAGTCTGTGCGTTGAGTGTGCTAGGCCCTGTGACCTTGTGTGTGTGGGGGGAGAGCCGGGCGGGCGGGGGGGGGGAGGCTTATGCCCAGTGAACACATGTGTGCACTCGTTTTGTCTCCAACTTGATACCATTTGATCAGATCCTGCACTTGCCTGGTTGGATTCTTTTCTTTCAAGCCTTTATTACTTTCTCTTGAACAATTAAGTTGCACGCATGACATATCTAAACAGAAATGCTGATCACTTCAATTTATATGCTAAAAAGCCTTAGTTGTAATAATTGCCGTTGGCCTGCTGTGCTGTGTAGTTCTTCCTAGTTTTTGTCTTTTTTTTTTTTCAATTTGATAACATTGCATATTGTCAGTTTTATAGCACAGCTTCTTAGTCTGTAGCAGCATTTATTTGCATTTTTTCCAAATGTTTGAGGGGAAAATGTTTGTACTGTGTGGGTCCCAATAATAGATTGTTTGTGTTTTGTGGTGTTATTTGTAGTAAACATTTGCAATCAATGAATGTCTCTTGTTTTCTTAATTGTTAGCTGCTTGGAAATTTAGAAAAGTCAGGTAAACTTGCTATCCTGTAAGTATGGTTCAGACCACAGTTGCATCTCTACCTTCCACTTGCTTTGTAAATGCATGAAGATTCAAATTGGCTGACTGCTCCGTGTGTACTTCATTGTAAAATATTGGACATTTTCCTCTAAATTCATTTTTTTTAATGACTGCATGGCCTGGAACTATTTGTTATGTCAGATTTATTCAGATTATTTTCTCATAAGAGAATGCTTTTCTGTGAATTACATTTTAAGTTCATCAGAAACTCTCAGAGACATAACTTGGCGGCTCATCTGTCTTCACTAAATCCTGGTTATTGGCACTATTCCATCTCTAATGGAAAGGCTAGATTTGCTTGATTTGCTACATGTGGCATGCTTCTGATTTTTCAAGCAACTTGTTTGTATATTTTATTTCTCATCCTGTTGCTTAAGTATGTATGCTTCTGGGAATAGGAGGTTCCCTAAAACTCTCATATTTTTGGTAGAGGGAGGAATGAAGGAGGAGAGGCTGTGTTATCTGACAGGGAGTTGGTGTATGTGTGATCCTGAGTATGATAATGACAGCCAGCAACTTCATAATATTCCACAAACAAAGCTTCACTTTAAATAGCCTGGTCCATGAAGAGTTTCTGGCTGGAAGAGAATGAGCATATTTCCAAGTTTAGATTCCAGTCTTTTGTCTGCATTAGGTCAAAATAGTCTTGACCCTAAATACATCACACCTGTTCTACCTGTCTCAGGTAGGGTTTGCAGATTGTTTGACAGAGCCTGTCTTTATCAGGCGGTCTGTCAACATTAATTACCTATAAATGTTACTGTGATATTCAGAAATGTCTGTGGTGGTCAGGTATTATTATTATTACAATTTAAAATTATTTCAGTGAATAATTGGGAATGTTCCCATCAGATTCTAAATGATTTATTGATAAATAAAAGATACTATCAAACGTGAAAAATACTAGAATAAAATAAAGTTGACTATTGGATTTTAAAATAGAGAAAGCATTCGTAAACTTAAAGAGGAAATAAATCATAAAAGAAACAGTTGATGGATTTGCCTATGCAAAAATTAGATTTCTGATCTTTAAGAAGGTACAGATAGCCTGGAGGCAGCAGGACATTTACAATATTACAGATGAATAAGGTCTCTCCTTACTTTATTAGAAAAATTTTTATATCATTGAGAAAAAGATGTTTCCACTATGGAAAGTGGACAAAAATTAAAGCAAAAAAAAAAAAAAAAATCCTCCCCTTCCCAAGAATCAGCGATTCATAGAAGAAAAAAATGGAAATGGTTATAAATATTTTTAAAAATTTAGCCCCATTAGTACCCACTGAAATGTTAATGGAAACATTTTGATCTATCAGATTTTCAAGATTAAAAAAAAATCAAATTTTGCAAGGCTACAGGAAAGTGCATATTATTATGAAAGTATAAAATATTATGGCTTCTCTGGTGGGGAATGTGCATTATTATTAAAAACTTTAAAAGTGTGCATACCGAGGAACACCAAGATGGCGGCATAGGTAAACACCTATTGTTCTGCCCCGCGCAACCATTTAAGAACTACAACATAACAGCAGAACAGACAGCACCCAGAATCACCAGAGAGCTGGCTGAGTGAAAACTCCACAAACAAGAGTAAAAGGTGGGACGCTGAGACTCAGGAGTGGCGGGAGCGCAGCCTTTCAGATGGAAACAGGTTAGGAGCGGTCCTGGTCGCGCGCGCGGGCTAGGGCTGGAGCAGCAACCCCGGCCGGATTTCTCCAGCGGGGAGGGCGGAGACGTCCCACTACACGGATTCCCCAGCGCCAGGCGAGGTCCGAGATCCGGGGTACGTGGAGACGTCCCACTGCACAGATTCCCCAGTGCCAGGCGAGGTTCGAGGTCCGGGGGACGCACCCTGGAAGCGGGGCGCGGCAGAGGCTCCTAGTCCACAGCTGCGAGAAACCGGAGGTGGGGAAAAGAAGTCTCTGCGCAAGGGTCGCGCAAACCCGCGACTTGCCCCCTGGAAACTTGTCTCCTGGTTCCGGAAACCATCTATTTTACAGCCCTGGGCTAGACTTTTGGTGTGCAGACACGTTTGGGGAAAGGCAGAGTTGTCTGGCAAGGGGAAGAGACTAGTGGCTTTCTCTTGGAGGTGTCTGCAGCCAACCCCATCCAACAAAGACCCGCGCGCGCGAGCGCCGCATAGGACACAGCTGACACTGAGGCTGCTTGCGCAGCTCAGAGACTCCGCCCATCCAACCTGAACACAGTCTCCCTTCACAGCCAATTGGCCTGGAGGTCAAACCCTCCTAGGGCTAACAACAGCAAGCTGGGTTTAAATTCAAAAATACTGAATACAACCCATAAAGGATTGCAGTAAGAGTACCCACCTCAGGTAACTGGGGAGGCTGAGCCACTGTCCCTTTGAGGATATCTACCACATAAAGCAGCCACCATGCAGAGATATGGAAAGAAATCAGGTGTGAAAGAAATGGAGGAGAAAAGATGACAAGACATAGAGTTCAAAACCACGGTTATAAGGCTTTTCAAGAGGCTCATAGAAAAGGCTGATCAACTTAATGAAAACTACCAGGAAATAAGACCAACCAGGAAATGAGTGAGAATTACAAGGAAATGAATGAGAACCTCAAGGAAATGAACAAGACCTTTGAGGATATGAACCAGATCCTCACGGATAAAAAAAAGGACCAACTAGAAATCAAGCATACACAGACTGAAATAAAAAATATTACACAAAGTCCTAAAAGCAGTCCAGAGGGCCACAAGAACCAAGTCAAAGATTTGAAATACAGAGAAGCAAAATCCCCTCGGCTGGAAAAGCAAGAAACAAAAAGAATTCAAATAATTGAAGACAGCGTAAGGAGCCTCTGGGACAACCTCAAGCATGCCAACATCCGAATTATTGGGGTCCCAGAAAAGGAGAGAGAGCAAGTTAATGAAAACCTACTTGAAGAAATAGTGACTGAAAACTTCCCCTACCTGGTGAAAGAAACTGACTTAAAAGCCCAAGAAGTACACAGAACCCCAAAATATAGGAATCTAAAGAGGACCACACCAAGACACATCATAATTAAAATACCAAGAGCAAAAGATAAAGAGAGAATATTAAGAGCAGCAAGAGAAAAACAGTTGGTTACCTACAGGGGAGCACCCATACAATTGTCAGCGGATTTCTCAACAGAAATGATGCAGGCCAGATGCGAGTGGCAAGAAATATTCAAAATAATGAATAGCAAGAATCTACAACCAAGATTACTCTATCCAGCAAAGCTATCATTCAGAATTGAAGATCAGATAAAGTGCTTCGCAGATAAGAAAAAGCTAAAGGAGTTCATCACTACCAAACCAGAATTATATGAAATGCTGAAAGATATTCTTTAAGAAGAGGAAGAAGAAAAAGGTAAAAATATAAATTATGAACAATAAATACACATCTATCAACAAATGAACATCAAAATCAAGTGAATTGATAGGCTGATGAACAAGATAAACTGGTGAATATAACAGAAACATGGACATAGTGAGGGAATGGACTGACAATTCTTGGGGAGAAAAGGGTTGTGGGAAGTACAGCAAGAGACTGGACAAAAATCTTGCAACAATGGGAGAGGACATTGGGGAGGGGGAGGTAAGGGTGGAGGGTGGGATAGGTACAGGGTGGAGGGGAGCTATAGGGGGATAAAAAAGGGGAAACAATGTAATTAATACACTGAACAATAAAGGAAAAAAAATAAAAATAAAAGTGTGCATACCGTTTGATTATGCAGTTCCACTTCTAGGACTTTTATCCTGAGAAAAAAATTACGGATATACACCAAGAGTGTGCACAAGAATATTTCTCACAGTACATATAGTGGCAGCTAACATGTGCCAGGCACCAGGCCATCCGTGTAGACAGGCATCTAACATGTGCTAGCCACTCTTAGCTTTCATGCTTATTCTTATCTAATTTTCACAATAGTTCTGTGAGATGTAGGTAAATTGTTATCCATATGTAACAAGTTGTGAAACTAAGACACAGGTGGTAAGTAATTTGCCCAAGGTCACACAAAAATAAATGGTAGCACTAATTAGCAGTGTCTAATCAGTGATTCATTAAGTCATCGGAGATACATCTATAGAAGGAGATGATTATGTGGTCAATAAAAATCTCTTTAGAAATATGATGACATGGGCAAACTTTCTTGGTATCATATGGAAACAAAGGTGCTGAAGGCCCTAAATGTTGGTCCTAGTTTTGTTGAGGTGTATTTGCAGAATCAAATGCAAGGGAATAATACTGAAAGATTGTACCTAAAATTGTTAAAAACTGATTATCCCTTTGTAGTTGTATATGACTTCATTTATTTTCTCCTTGTCCTTGTGTGTGTGTGTGTGTGTGTGTGTGTGTGTGTATGTATGTGTGTGTGTAAGGTTTTTATTTTTCAGTCAACATAAGTTACATTCTTATCACTAGGAAAGAAGGATGCATAGCTATTAGTGGATATTTTGATGTCAGAGGCCCAATAATTTAGAGCCTCAAAGCCATGTGATTTCCAAAATATTTATGAAATAGTGGCTATTTCAATAACATGCCATAGATTAATGATTGTGGAAAATGCAAAAAATAATCTCTGATTTCTGAAGTGACACATCATAATATTTCTCTTCAAATTATATTTTGGCCAGATTTTGCTTATTGTACAATTTTGGTTTTGCCAATGAAATGTGGGCTCAGTTTTATTACAAATAATATGAAAAGGAAGCTACTAAAGAAAATGAAAGCACCTTTATACTTAAGACAGAGATTCAAAAGTGGGAGATAGGCAGACAAAGGTAGGCTTTCTTTTTGAATCATTGAATCCATCTGATTATCTTCTCTAGGGTAATGTAACCCGGAGGCAATTAAAACTTAGTGAAAGTTGACCTGACCAAAGGTTTGCTTAATAGCCTGCAGGTCCCATCTCCTTAAGATGGATTAGATCAGTGACAAACAGGTAAGGACAGTATCACCTTGACTTGAGACACAAAACAACTAAACAAGGATTCTCAGTTATATTATGCAATCCTCAGAAGATCCCAGTGCAACCCCTTGTCTTCTGGAAAGGTGCTATTTGGTTTAAGGGAGGTTTAAAAATACCAGCTTCCTGCATGGCTGGTAATAAATTATTTAAACAGTGAACTCTGCTTCCCAGATTTCTAGGTATTATGGACATTTTATCCAGATGGTCACTTAAGGGAACCTGTAAACTGTGCTTCCTAAATCCCAAAGAGAAAGCAGAAGTACATCTGAATGATTTGAGTAATATCTGAACTCAAGTCACCTCTTCACTTTTATTGACAGTGTGAGACGTTGTAAGGAGTCAGACTTTTAGGAAGTTCAGGTGCGTCTGGGGAAGAGCTCGCCAGCATCAGCGCAGGCCCAACGTGGTGGGCACTCCATGGTGACTGCACTTCTCCTTTGGATGTTTCCCTTCTTTGAAAAACAATAGTTAACCACATTTACTTGACAGCAGTAGCAGTAGGCAGGCTCTGTGATAGGTGCTAAATTATATTTGTGGTTTCATTTAGTTTAATCCTTATTGTTACTTTTGGTTAAAGAGTCAAACTCACAAAACATGAGGGATACTGAATTCTCACCCAGGTCAGTGCGAACTCCCTCCAACACACTGCACTCCTCTGCCATCTATAAAGCATTGTCTTTTGATTTACGGTTCGGACTGCCTAATAATCTTTCCTGAAAGTCAGAGGTTTGCGCCATCCCTTCCTGGCTGATTTGGAGAGAGGGCTCTGTTTGCGTGGATGTTTGCCCGGGACAGCCTGTGCCTTGGCGAGTGATGAAGGCATCCCTGCATTCAGCAGCAACACTCGCCCTTTGTTGGCGTTGTTTTCCAAGCACTACACACAATGGAGGTCTAGAGGTCACCTGCCCTGACGACCCAGAGTGCCTAGAAGGCTCTTTAATGCAATTGCTTTCCATCCTTTGACCTCTCTAAAGGGTGTGAGATTCGAGAGGGAAAGGAAAAAAATGAGACTGTAAACAGTAGACACCTCACTCAGGCCTCTGGGGCTCACATCACTCCTCCCCGAACACTTCAACAATGTTCACTTGTCCAGAACTTTTATTGCTCCTACAACTTTTAGACCCTCTCGGATCAGTTTAATTAGTTAATTAATTAACTCTTAATTGATACGATTAATGTGTATGCACATGATACAAATTGAAAAGGTTCACAGGTATAGTAGTAGGGACCCTATATAAAATAGATACTCTACAGGTGGCTGGGACAGTGGACAGCTTTGTGACAGAGTGCCCCAAATCACAATGTAGTCTTATTTCTACATCCCCGCCAGGAGCTTCATGTCCCATTAGGAGGGCCGTGTAGGAGAATAACTGATATCTGCTTTGCTTTCCTGGAGGAGGCTGCAGGGTAGAGGGGTGTCCAGCCTCAGCCACGTGCCTCCCACTGAGCCTAGATTCTAGTGTAGATACCCCTCTACATGAAGGAGGATGGGGGGGGGGGGAGAGTGTCCCCTCCATGAGAACCTTGAGTATTCCTTCCCATGATTAGATTTTTGTTGGGATCATCTGACTTTATCAGGGAGAATCTAATCATGTTGATCAGCAAAAGATTCAGGGTTTGATTTATTTCCTTCCATGATGTTCCTGGGCACTCAAGTGAAACTGATGATTGCCTTCATCAAGGATGGGAGGAGTGCCTGACCCCACAAAAGATCCCTGTGGGACATGACACTGGGAGTCTATAGTCATAAAATATAAGAGAGGACACAGTGGTTCTTGCTAGAAAAACTTGGTACACATAGCTGCAGATAATAACTTTAAGTAGCAGCCTTGTCCTAGTAAGTAAATTAATAAATATAAGTGTATAAACATTCCTACATGAGAAATGTTGGTGGGCAGATAGTCTTCACAGGTGAGAAGATGGGATGGGTATTACACCGGCCAAGCACCCTAATTGTATGTAAATGTGCAGATTAAACAGTAGTTCAGGAAAGGACCTGTCAGAAGGTTTGTACAGACCCGAATTATTAAAGAAATGCGCAGAGCAGTGTGTCAGTGTGGACCAGCGGGTCCTGGAAAGAGTGGAGGATGGTAAGCCTGGTTTTGGATGATTGGTAATGTTTTGAAAGACTGAAGGAAGGACACTTCTATAAGAAGTAGTTGAACCAAAAATATAAGATATATCTTAAGAGAACAGTAAGTAGACCAGTTTTGCTGGGATGGGAGATGTGAATGCTGAGAAGCCTTCTGCACACCTTGGTGTCCTCCAGGTCAGCAGAGACGAAAGTTGGTCCATGTTTTCTTATGTCTGTTTTTCTTTTACATCCATATAATTAAATACTGTGATTAAATATATTATTTCAAAATCTTTACATTAACTCCAAAAGGAAGGCGTGACAGTAAGATTGTGCATGAAGGTAATTATGTAGTAATTTCATAAGTGTGTATCCTGCTGTTCAAGATGTGTACAAACTAAACACATAAATAGAAGAGCTCAGAAGATAATATCAGACATCATTGAAGATCCAGTTAAGTCTCGGCCCCTCCTCAAATGGAGGCTCTGGAGTGCTTTCCCGTGTGTCAGCCATCAGTGGGTTCCTTCATGAGCCTTTCCTAGCCGCCGGTCTGGGTGAGGAGGAGCACAGGAGGAATGTGGCACCCACTGCGGGGAGCCCTGCAGAATGTGCCTGGGATCCAGTTATTTTTTCGCGCCCTTGGTGCAGCTTTCCTGACAGTAGAGACCGCAGCCAATTTGTTCAGGAGCATCATGGAATTCTTTTGTGTTTGTGTTCTTTGTTGAAAACCAATTATATGAAGCTCAATGATCTTTGAATTGTTTCCTTTAGAAAAAAAAAAAAAGGAAGTGATAATCAAATTTGGTGTGGATGTAGATATTGGCTTATGCTTTTACCAGCAGGTCATAGGTGAGGAGATTAATGTGTGTATTTACCATATTCGCTATTTGCTAAAAATACTGTTGAGTTCTGGTCAAAAGAAAATGAATTTACCAAACTAAGTTGTGAATGGAAACTATTAAAAGTTGTATGATGGACATTATTGTACTGCTTCATCTATCAGATATCTCCCACTGTTTTAAATAAGCTGAAATTCTGAGAGCACTGAAGTTAATGGGATGGACAGATCTTCAAAGGGGTGTGTGTGAGAGAGAGAGACAGAGATCTTTGGCCTAACTTTTGTAACCTAGAATTCTGATATTTCCATACGACCATAAAATACTTGTCTGGACCTGTGTGCTTGGTAAATGCATTTAAAAGATGTGGTTGTATTAGATAGCAGTAGAAAATGACTCCTTTCCAGAATGAAAATTTTGGACTATATAGTATATTTTCTTGTTTAAATTTAGAACATGTGTGTCTACTGTTATGCAGAGATTTTTATGAACACATTGGACTGTTCTATTTTGTATGATTTAAATTAAGCATAGTTGGTCATTAGAGACTTCAAATCATGTCGTATAATTTTATGTATCCTTTTCTCGCCATTTGATAAATAGGCCCGCCCCCATTCCCCCCCCGCCCCATTCCCCCACAAAACAAAACAAAAACAACCTGGAAACAAGTTGTGTTTTCTTTCCCGTTGCAGATCGGTGGGTGCTGCAGCCTCACTGTGTTCTGCGTTCGGGACAACAGATTGACCCGGATCCCTGCTGAGTTATCACAGGCCATGGAGCTCCACGTCCTGGATGTGGCAGGGAACAGGTGAGCATGTTCTGTTTGCATTGCTTGAGAAAAAGAAACAGATGTTCACCCACCCTCACCTTTGCCGAGTGTCTTTGCCCTGCGTCTTTGCTGTCTTGCCTTGCTCCATCTGATGGAATATATACTGATTAATCGAATGCCCCAGGCCCAGGCAGTTTTCGGTCTAGGTCCTGGAGTGACTGAGCCGCATGGAATAGAGAAGGTCAGAGACACCTGAGCATGAGTTCTTCCCAGTGTAAGCGGACGCGCTGTACACCGGCTTCCCAGAGCAGCGGGGCAGTGATGTAAGGGAAGGAGCAGTGCCTGGCACTGGGAGACGCAGGTTTCACCTCAGCTTCTGTAAGTCAGTGTGGGCCTCTCAGTTTTCTCTGAGCCTGAATGCGTTTGAGCTAGATTTGAATTGGGGGTCTTGAGATGCTCTGCCAGTGACGCTGAATTCTCCCAAGCTGTAAACAAGATTGCATTCAGGGACACTTATCTGGCGAAGAGGATCCATAACTAATGTCAGAATCACCAAGTGAGTCAGAAGTTAAAAAGGAGGAGCCACCAGGCTGGCACCCCCAAGATCACAGCAGTAGCATTTCTCAGGTGCCAGGTCAGAGGTCAGGTTAGGCTGCTCGCCAGTTCTGGAATGTATCTTCTCTTCTCCTCGTAGAATATTGATTTGTTTTAGCCATTCTGAACTAATTTCATCACCTCAAATGTCATACCCTGAGCCTACACAGGCTGTTCTGTGTAGCTGGGACCCTCTTCTTTATTTCCCTACTTTTATTCTTCATCACCGATGCTTTTATTTTCTCCAGAAAGCATTCCTCTCCCTGAATCTGCATTTTTAATTACTGCTATCGAAGCACTGACCATGGCCTGTTTGCACCTGTGGAACCTTCCTAACCTAAGGTTACCTGAAGGTGGGCGTTGTGGTTTATGTGTTACTATATCCTCTGTCCCTTCACAGTACCTGGCACATGGTAGGTGCCTGGGAAAGTGTAACACATTTTGCGGCATGAAGAGCAGGCCACTCTAAAATGCTTTATATCACAGGCTTCACTGCCTGCCAAGAGGAATTAAAAAAATGCTTTTGAACATTATAGAATTAGATAGGAGAGGGAGTGCTAAACCGGGGGTGGAGTGGGGGTGGGGTGGGGGGGGGTTGGAGACAGATGATCCACAGCGTCAGGGGATTGAGTCTGGGGGGATTGAGCTAAGGGTCACTTAGGTCAGGCTCAGCACCATCATTCATTCCTCCTGATGGATTGTGGAGGGCATGCTAAGTAACCTGCACTCCACAGGAACCTGGGGCGAGGCATGGCCTCCAGGCGTGCTCACCCTGTCAGAGCGCATGCTTTCAGGACATCCTGAGAGATTCTTAAGACCCCTAACTGGTGACTGAAAACTCAGGATTAGTTTGAGCTAAATGTGGCATTTCTTTGGGACTTAGCCTGACATACAATTGACAGCTTGAGAAGGGTGGTGTCCCTGCCTCTCACTTCCAGCAGTAAGCTCAGTGAGTCCCGGCCTCCCCTGGTTCTTGCCACGCTGGTGAGCGTGGATTTGCATCACTAATTCTTGGGTGGAAAGATGGCTTTGGTGTCTAAAAACTAGTTTTCACATAAGAGATGGCTCCATTCTCTAGTTCTTGGAAGAAGGGAGAGAGAGTTAAGTTTTTATTATGCTTGGGCTGGAGTGGAGAAAAGCCAGTTAAAAAGTTGAGTTACGTAGCTGTCATCTGAGTCACTTAAGTGTGTCATTTAGTCCAGGTATATATAGATTAATAACCAAATTTTAAGCCTATTAAAATATTTAGTTACTACTCATTTTAAAGTATTAGTATAGAACCTAATAATAAAAAGGACTACCACGTCAGCTTTTTGGCCTGGAGAAATGTTACACCATGGGAAATAAGACCAAATGTGAGAGAAGTTTCTGCCTCTACAATCAAGCATATAAAAATAGCAAAGGCCATGGTGCGAGGAGACTACATCTTAGTTTCCAAAAACGTTTTTTGATAAATTGGATATAGTAGGTCACAGCAAGGACAACTATAAAATGGCACTTGGAAAGTAAACATCAAATCTTCTGGTACAATAACAGGGAGGTGTCTTGTATCATCAGCTACCCATGGACACAGGATTTAAATTTATTAGACTCCCTCCCAGAGGATTAACTGCCAAACACACAAAATTGGGTATTTGAAGATCTTCCCTGCAGTATTAGTAGTTCCAAATACTAATAATGACTGTCAATGACAGTTTATACCTTTGAATTTCAAATAAAATTTAAATATTAATATAACTGTTAGCATGGCTATTATAAAAAAGACAAGAAATAACAAGGATGTGGAGAAAAGGGAAACCTTGTGCACAGTTGGTGGGAATGTAAACTGGTACAGCCACTGTAGAAAACAGTATGGAGGTTCCTTGACAACTTAAAATTAGAACGACCATAAGATTCAGCAATCCCACTTCTGGGTATGTATTCAAAGGAAATGAAAACAGGATATCAAAGAGATATCTGGACTCCCATGATCATTGCTGTGTTCTTTATAATAGTCAAGATGTAGCTAAGAATCTATCAATAGAATATATATATATATATATATATATATATATATATATATATAATGAAATATTATTCAGCTATGAGAAAAGGAAATTCTGCTATTTATGACTTGAGGGCATGAAATAAGTCAGATGAGGGAAGACATATTGCATGATCTCACACTCACACGTGGAATCTAAAAAAGTTGAATTCATTGAAATAGTGGAATATGGTTGACAGGGACTGGGGGGAGAAGGGAGGAGGAGAGAAATGGGAGATGTTGGTCAAAGGGTACTCACTTTAAGATGAGTAAGTTCTGGTGATCTGATGTATAGCATGGTGACTGTAGGCAACAGTATTGTATTATATACTTGAAAATTGCTAAGAGAGTAGATCTTAAGTGTTTTTAATACACACAGTGATAATTATGTGAGGTAATGACCGTGTTAATTAAGTCTTCTGTGGTAATCATTTCACTATTTTTAAATGTCTCAAATCATCATGTTATACACCTTAAAATCACATAATGTTGTATGTCAGTTATACCTCAATAAAGCTGGGAAAAATAAAGGTATTAAAAGACAAACACAATACAACAGTATAGCTATGTTATAAAATACTAAGCAGTTCTAAGATTGAGATATTTTTCTGTGGTGATATAGGAGACCCAGATACCAATTAGTAGAGCAAGTATGCAGAGTGTTATCATTTTTGTTCATGTTTTTAAGAAAACTTACCTACTAACCTGTTGTGGTACACCAAAACATTAATAGCAGTTCCCCTGGAGTAGTGGCAGCAAACTCATTAGTCAACAGAGCCAAATATCAACAGTACGACAATTGAAATTTCTTTTGAGAGCCAAGTTTTTTCAACGTAAACTTCTTCTAACTCCACTTCTTCAAAATAGACTTGCTGTGGTATTTTGTGGAAGAGCCACACTCAAGGGGCCAAAGCGCCACAGTTTGCTGACCACGGCCCTAGAAGAAGGGTGGAGGCTTGGGATTATAGGGGCTTTCACTTCAGATATTTTGATATTGTTTATTTTTTTCATTGATTATGTTCTCTCTGTATATCTTTAAACATTATTGAAAACTTTGCTTAAAACGAAAAGTTCTAGTAGGAGGAAATATACAGATTAAACAGTTAATTGTAAGAAGTGTGCATCCACTGGGGAACTTAATATTACATTCATCAGTAAACTGTTTAATGTTTAATTCTCAAATAAATTTGACAAGCAATTGCTGTAGAAGTTGAGGTGGGGAAGGTTGGGTTGGTCATGGATGTACTAGAAATGAGAGACTCATGGTTTACTTATTTCATGTGCTTTCACCCTTGTACCATTGATGTCAGTAGTAAGTACTGGCCTTTATTTTGGGGTGGGGAACATGTGGTCCTAAATAGAACAGTGTACAGTGGAGCTATGGTTTCTTGTGTTGATTCTTCAGTGTACAGAAGCTTCCAGAATAAACCAAAAATGTATTATTAACTCGTCTGGAAAGCTGGGATATATAATATCTATTTATCTATTTTCTACTTGTGTTTGGGATGGTTCGCCCAAGAGAAATAGAGGCCTATGTGTCTCTTTCCCCCCAGGCCACAGAGAGTCAGTGAGGGTCAAGCCCAGCCCAGTGTGTGTGCAGACGGGCAGGACACAGGGCCTTCTTTTCTCTTTGACATCACAGGAGCACCTCTGTCTGCAAGACACTGTGAATAGGCTCGTGTGTTGTGTGGGCAACAGGCATGTTCAAGCTGGCACTTTGATTCTTTGCAGGAAAACTGGCATTTCAGACAAATTAATCTCACGTGGCCTGTTGAATGTGATTATGAGATGTGTTGTAGGTCCAGTGACCTGTTTTAGCTTTTACCATGTGATTTTGTCATCTGTAGAAGCTGTTTTTATTACTGATGCTCTGCCTGGCCTTTTACTGTACTTGTGCTTCAGCATTTGCCTGGAAGCCAGTTGTGAGTTTGAGTTACCTGTGTTTTGTGCCAGCTTTTAAACCTAGATTTTTTTTTCTTCATGTTCTTGTGATTAAGAAAGATAGAGATGCTGACTATAGATTTCTTGCCCAAGGCTTGAAACTTTGAATATTCTGGAGGATATTAGCTTAAGCCTTTTAAAAAGAAATAAGAACAGACTTTCAAAGTCATTTTGTTCAATAAAATGAAAAAGTTTAATGTACTTTAAGCTTTCATAGTATATTAGAGTCTTTTAAAAAATCACAGTCACAGTGCCTGGCAAATACATGTCTTCTGTCTTCAACTTCCTTGCCTTTGAGTACATGACGACCTTTGGGCAGAGGGAGAAATGAGTTGTATAAGCATAAGCGATTTCACTTTCCATTCCCCTCA
Source organism: Antrozous pallidus (assembly GCA_027563665.1). Lineage (NCBI taxonomy): Eukaryota > Metazoa > Chordata > Mammalia > Chiroptera > Vespertilionidae > Antrozous > Antrozous pallidus. Next base: position 23,367,683 of record CM050517.1, read on the forward strand.
AAGAAGCAGTACTTCAGAACAGGAGAGTTGGAGCCGGGAATTTGCTGGCCATCTTTCTCATGGTCTAAGCATATATTTCACTGCACTGGAGAGATTCTGGGATTTAGAGATCCACGTTTCTCACCCAGTGTGGTGCTCACTAATGAAATATTGCAGTGTGAGATACATAAGAGACTTTTCAAGAGTACTTAACATATGCAGTTCTCACGGGTGTATTGATTTCAGAACCTAAGTCCCACATAGATACAATTCCACTGTGCTTTCCACCCAGTACATGTGCGAGGGAAGCATATGTCTTCAGGGACTCATGTTAGGAAAATACTGTCACCTCTCCACTACTCTTACATTGGAAATCTTTGCAAAACATATTAATTGTTCTCATGAAAAATTTGTTGGTAATGCATTTGTTAATATTCTCTATGGACTCTGTGATTCTTTTTTACTTCATTTGTTAAAGTAGCTTAACCAGTTTAACATTTTCCTTAGATTACATTTTCCTTACTAGTTTTATACAAGTAAAAACTGGAGTATACCTTCTCTTCATAGCTCTGCAAAAAGTTCTAGTTTATTTCCCATATGTCTGTCAGGTCAGACTGGTATAAGGCAGACCTCGGAGATAGTTGTGGGTTCGGTTCCAGACCCTCTCAATGACATGAATACTGCAATGAAGTGAGTGTAAGATTTTTGCTGGTGTAGAGTCTTGCCTTCAATTTGTAAAACACACAACATCTGTAAAGTGCAATAAAGGAAAAACACAGTAAAACAAGGATTTCCTGAGTATGTCTAATAATTCAGTATTAATCTGTTGACAAGATCTACAGATTGATCTTCCTCGTATGTTAACTGGGGGGTAGGTGTACAATTTTATAAAAGAAAGAACCCCAGGAATACATGCTGTCCTGTCGTTTTTCTGGGATTAATGGGCTAGATGTCTCTTCTAAGAAAATTTGCCTCATATAGTAGTTAACAGAATGTGATTAGCTTAAACAGTCACTTCTAAGACTGATCCATAATTTAATATTTGGAGTCATACTTAGTGGGAAAATACTCCGTCAACTATATCCTTAGGTTCTTTAAACCTTGAATTTCTGGTATTAACATGGTTTTGGTTGTTTTGCAAAGTGAATTAGTAACTTGTATAAAGCATTAGTTTTTACTAAGCAGCATGCACTGTTAGCATTTGGGGCCAGATGATTCTTTATTATGGGGGCTGTCCTAACAACAACCCCAGTCTCTACCCACTAGATTCCATAACACCACCCAAATGCCTACAGACATGGCCGGATGCCCCCTAAGGGCAAAGTCACGCCTGAGAACCAATGAGCTGTTCTCTGGAGGTACCAGTTCTGGTTTTGGTGGTGATCTTTACTGAATAGATGTAACTGTTTGCAGCCAAGCTGTGAAATATTTCTGCAAATACAAACAGGAATCTAATCTTTAGGTGTCACATTACAATTTTAAAAGTGCTTTGCTTTATACATACATGATCTCATTTGAAATGGAAGCAATCTGATGTGGATATTAGTTATCACATAGGCATCGGAGAAGTGGGAGCTTCTAGAAACTGAAAGATAAAAGTTTAGGATGGAACACTTAAAATAATCTCCCTAGAGAAATCAAATGGAGTCCATGAAAAAAAATGTTTTAACCTTTAGTTTAACTGCCACTTAACTTCTTCAGCACCCCATGCATCTCCTTTCTCCCGCCCTGATTTGCCAGGGGCTGGTGGGAACAGGTAATCCCACCAGTCCCTTTGTGAAGGTATTGCCATCCTGCATGAGAACTCAGCTTCCACAGTTACACTGGCTTTGGTTTTCTCTTTAAGTCGGGGCCTCCTAGTGCAGGACTGCATTATGTGCCCCGTAATTTCCTCATTTCTTGCCCTATGGCCTGGCGGTGCTGATGAGATAGGTCAGTGGTCAGCAAACTCGTTAGTCAACAGAGCCAAATATCAGCAGTACAACGGTTGAAGTTTCTTTTGAGAGCCAAATTTTTTAAACTTAAACTTCTTCTAACGCCACTTCTTCAAAATAGACTCGCTCAGGCCGTGGTTTTTTGTAAAAGAACCACACTCAAGGGGCCAGAGAGCCGCATGTGGCTCCCAAGCCCCAGTTTGCCGACCACAGAGATAGGTGATGGCAGAAAGGGAAGCATAGTTACCTGCTCAATCTACCTGCAAAGTGAAAATCAGGTATCTTACTCTCAACACAACGTATTTTAAAAATTGAACCCTGACCCAGGAAGTGTTTTCATTTTTTCCTGTTTTTATTGACAGGGATTGGTTGGATTACATCACTTGAGACCTGATGTCTTCTTTTATTTTATACTGTATTAGGTTGTCGCATCTGCCCTTGTCTCTGACGGCCTTGAAGCTGAAGGCTTTGTGGTTGTCTGACAACCAGTCCCAGCCTCTGCTCACGTTCCAGACAGACACAGACCTCACCACGGGAGAGAAGATTTTAACCTGTGTCTTACTTCCCCAGCTGCCTTCCGAACCTGCTTGCCAAGGTGAGCTTAAGGACTGTATTCATTTGGCCACAAGAATTAGTAGGAGTTAATACCCCCCCCCCCCCCCCATTAGATCTCTCGCTTTCACACGTGACTGTATTTTTGTCCATTTCTGCCGCTTGGAGATGGCCCAGGTGAGGTCCCCACGGGCCTGCTCCGGAAAGGCCCCCTGCATCTTTGCAGGAAAAGTACCGCTCACACCTGCTTAAGGCTGGAAGACCTTACACACCCGCTTGGTTCTGAATGATAGCTGAGGATGGAAATACAGATACCCCTAAAAAAGGTAGCACGCGCTTAAAATCCAAACTGAGGGTTTGGAGGATGAGTGTTGACCTCAGTGGGCAAACTGTTTTTGAGCCAGTGAGTTGTTTTGAATCATTGTATCTTTGTTTTGTAAATATATGTAGTTTAAAAAAACTATTCACACTAACATCATATTGCTGTTATAAATCCTTTGCTGAGTGCTGATTTTGCTGGAGGAGAACCGGAGTACTCGGGGAGGCAGGAGTCCCCTAAGTGGAAGGGCCTAAAGCCCCACTTTGTTAGATGAGCTTTGAAGACCCCAAGGGAAAACGCGGTAGAATGTGCTATTGCAGCAAGTACTGGCCTCCAACGCGTGCGGCCCCTCTAGTACTGGCCTCCAACGCGTGCGGCCCCTCTAGTACTGGCCTCCAACGCGTGCGGCCCCCTCTAGTACTGGCCTCCAACGCGTGCGGCCCCTCTAGTACTGGCCTCCAACGCGTGTGACCCCCTCTAGTACTGGCCTCCAACACGTGCGGCCCCCTCTAGTACTGGCCTCCAATGCGTGTGGCCCCCTCTAGTACTGGCCTCCAACGCGTGTGGCCCCCTCTAGTACTGGCCTCCAACGCGTGCGGCCCCTCTAGTACTGGCCTCCAACGCGTGCGGCCCCCTCTAGTACTGGCCTCCAACACGTGCGGCCCCTCTAGTACTGGCCTCCAACGCGTGCGGCCCCCTCTAGTACTGGCCTTCAACGCGTGCGGCCCCCTCTAGTACTGGCCTCCAACGCGTGCGGCCCCCTCTAGTACTGGCCTCCAACACGTGCGGCCCCCTCTAGTACTGGCCTCCAACACGTGCGGCCCCTCTAGTACTGGCCTCCAACACGTGCGGCCCCTCTAGTACTGGCCTCCAACACGTGCGGCCCCCTCTAGTACTGGCCTACAACACGTGCGGCCCCCTCTAGTACTGGCCTCCAACACGTGCGGCCCCCTCTAGTACTGGCCTCCAACACGTGCGGCCCCTCTAGTACTGGCCTCCAACGCGTGCGGCCCCTCTAGTACTGGCCTCCAACACGTGCGGCCCCTCTAGTACTGGCCTCCAACACGTGCGGCCCCCTCTAGTACTGGCCTCCAACACGTGCGGCCCCTCTAGTACTGGCCTCCAACACGTGCGGCCCCTCTAGTACTGGCCTCCAACACGTGCGGCCCCCTCTAGTACTGGCCTACAACACGTGCGGCCCCCTCTAGTACTGGCCTCCAACCCGTGCGGCCCCCTCTAGTACTGGCCTCCAACACGTGTGGCCCCTCTAGTACTGGCCTACAACACGTGCGGCCCCCTCTAGTACTGGCCTCCAACACGTGTGGCCCCTCTAGTACTGGCCTCCAACGCGTGTGGCCCCCTCTAGTACTGGCCTCCAACACGTGCGGCCCCTCTAGTACTGGCCTCCAACACGTGCGGCCCCTCTAGTACTGGCCTCCAACACGTGCGGCCCCTCTAGTACTGGCCTCCAACACGTGCGGCCCCTCTAGTACTGGCCTCCAACACGTGCGGCCCCTCTAGTACTGGCCTCCAACGCGTGTGGCCCCCTCTAGTACTGGCCTACAACACGTGCGGCCCCCTCTAGTACTGGCCTCCAACACGTGCGGCCCCCTCTAGTACTGGCCTCCAACACGTGTGGCCCCTCTAGTACTGGCCTCCAACGCGTGTGGCCCCCTCTAGTACTGGCCTACAACACGTGCGGCCCCTCTAGTACTGGCCTCCAACACGTGTGGCCCCTCTAGTACTGGCCTCCAACGCGTGCGGCCCCCTCTAGTACTGGCCTCCAACACGTGTGGCCCCCTCTAGTACTGGCCTCCAACGCGTGCGGCCCCTCTAGTACTGGCCTCCAACACGTGTGGCCCCCTCTAGTACTGGCCTCCAACACGTGCGGCCCCTCTAGTACTGGCCTCCAACACGTGCGGCCCCTCTAGTACTGGCCTCCAACACGTGCGGCCCCTCTAGTACTGGCCTCCAACACGTGCGGCCCCTCTAGTACTGGCCTCCAACACGTGCGGCCCCCTCTAGTACTGGCCTCCAACACGTGCGGCCCCTCTAGTACTGGCCTCCAACACGTGCGGCCCCTCTAGTACTGGCCTCCAACACGTGCGGCCCCTCTAGTACTGGCCTCCAACACGTGCGGCCCCTCTAGTACTGGCCTCCAACGCGTGTGGCCCCCTCTAGTACTGGCCTACAACACGTGCGGCCCCTCTAGTACTGGCCTCCAACGCGTGTGGCCCCTCTAGTACTGGCCTCCAACGCGTGCGGCCCCCTCTAGTACTGGCCTCCAACACGTGCGGCCCCTCTAGTACTGGCCTCCAACACGTGCGGCCCCCTCTAGTACTGGCCTCCAACACGTGCGGCCCCTCTAGTACTGGCCTCCAACACGTGCGGCCCCTCTAGTACTGGCCTCCAACACGTGCGGCCCCTCTAGTACTGGCCTCCAACACGTGCGGCCCCTCTAGTACTGGCCTCCAACGCGTGTGGCCCCCTCTAGTACTGGCCTACAACACGTGCGGCCCCCTCTAGTACTGGCCTCCAACACGTGCGGCCCCCTCTAGTACTGGCCTCCAACACGTGCGGCCCCCTCTAGTACTGGCCTCCAACGCGTGTGGCCCCCTCTAGTACTGGCCTACAACACGTGCGGCCCCCTCTAGTACTGGCCTCCAACACGTGCGGCCCCCTCTAGTACTGGCCTCCAACACGTGCGGCCCCCTCTAGTACTGGCCTCCAACACGTGCGGCCCCTCTAGTACTGGCCTCCAACGCGTGCGGCCCCCTCTAGTACTGGCCTCCAACACGTGCGGCCCCTCTAGTACTGGCCTCCAACACGTGCGGCCCCCTCTAGTACTGGCCTCCAACGCGTGCGGGCCCCTCTAGTAATGGCCTCCAACGCGTGCGGCCCCCTCTAGTACTGGCCTCCAACGCGTGCGGCCCCCTCTAGTACTGGCCTCCAACACGTGCGGCCCCTCTAGTACTGGCCTCCAACGCGTGTGGCCCCCTCTAGTACTGGCCTCCAACGCGTGCGGGCCCTCTAGTACTGGCCTCCAACACGTGTGACCCCCTGTAGTACTGGCCTCCAACACGTGTGGCCCCTCTAGTACTGGCCTCCAACACGTGCGGCCCCCTCTAGTACTGGCCTCCAACACGTGCGGCCCCTCTAGTACTGGCCTCCAACGCGTGTGGCCCCCTCTAGTACTGGCCTCCAACGCGTGCGGGCCCTCTAGTACTGGCCTCCAACACTTGTGACCCCCTCTAGTACTGGCCTCCAACACGTGTGGCCCCTCTAGTACTGGCCTCCAACGCGTGCGGGACCTCTCGTACTGGCCTCCAACACGTGTGACCCCCTCTAGTACTGGCCTCCAACACGTGTGGCCCCTCTAGTACTGGCCTCCAACGCGTGCGGCCTCTCTAGTACTGGCGTCCAACGCGTGCGGCCTCTCTAGTACTGGCCTCCAACGCGTGCGGCCCCCTCTAGTACTGGCCTCCAACGCGTGCGGCCCCCTCTAGTACTGGCCTCCAACACGTGCGGCCCCTCTAGTACTGGCCTCCAACACGTGCGGCCCCCTCTAGTACTGGCCTCTAACATGTGCAGCCACAGCACTCTCATGAGAATGTTTTTGAAGTTAGTGTTATGCATCATTGAAAAGAGAGCAACTCTGTCCCAGCTTTTCCTTTTTACTCCTCACCCAAGGATATGATTTTATTGATTTAGAGAGGGACAGAGCCAGAGGGAGAGAGAGACACATCCATCAGTTGCTCCCATATGTGCACCAGATCAGGGATCAAATCGAAACCTGGTATATGCCCCAACTGGGAGTCGAACCCTGGTATGTGCTCCGACCGGGAGTCGAACCCAAGGTCCTTTGGTACACAGGATGATGCCGAACCAACTGAGCCACCCGGGCCAGTGCCCTTTTCTTTTTGTTTTCAATGTTTTACATCACTGCACAGCAGTGTCCAGTCACCGACCCCGAGCTCCCCGCTGACGTGCCTTTGTCATGACAGAGAACCTGCCTCGCTGTGGGGCCCTGGAGAACTTGGTGAATGATGTCTCCGACGAGGCCTGGAATGAGCGGGCAGTACACAGAATCAGTGCAATCCGATTTTTGGAAGATGAAAAAGATGAAGAAGACAATGAAACGGTATGGAAATGGAGATTCTTGGCCTCAGTGGAAGTTCAGAATTTAAAAGCCTTCCAAGATTAATAATGGCACCTGATAAGGATTTTGTGTATTTTCAACTAGTGTGTTTTCTGTTTTGCCTTTAGAATTTTTAGAGGACAGAATAGGTATTTTAGGTACAGATTCACCAAGTGTGTACAAGGCCAGTGGAACTTTTCGGTCTTTTTGTTTGAATAGTTTATGGTGCTTCTTTTTCTTTATTTGTGACTAGTGGCCCAGTGCACAAAATTTGTGCAATGGGGGGGGGGTTCCCCTCAGCCCAAGCCTGCACCCTTTCCAGTCTGGGACCCCTCGGACATCCCTCTCACAATCTGGGACTGATGGCTCCTAACTAGTCACCTGCCTGCTCGCCCCTAATCCCTCTGCCTGCCTGCCTGCCTGATCACCCCTAATTACCTTTGCCTGCCTGCCTGATCACCCCTAACTGTCTCTGCCTGCCTGCCTGATAACCCCTAACTGCCTCTGCCTGCCTGATCTTGCCTCCAATCCCCCCCTCCCACCTTTGCTGGCCTGATCTCACCCCAAACTGCCCTCCCCTACTGGCCTGATCTCACCCCCAACTGCCTTAAAATCCCTCATCAGCCCCCACCTTAGGTTCTCCCTTTGCAGTTCACCCAGATTAGGTTCTGATTGGTCAGTTTCTATGCCAGTCAGCATCAAAAGCTCCACCTCCTAGGCAGCCATTGGCTCCTTGCATTTCACCCAGATTTGGTTTGTATGCCATTCAGCATTTCTGGGCCTGTCTCTGGGCCTGATCAGAGTGGCTGGGCTGACCAGCAGCCCCCACAGAGGCCCAGAGATAAAAAGAGGTGTGTGGTGGCCAGACCCAGAGAGAAAGAGAGACAAGGGCTGAGCAACAGCTGCCACCCAGGCTATGGATCAGACCCTGCTTCTCTCTCTGGGCCTGATTTGCAGGCCCCTCAGCAGTCAGTGCTGGGTGCCACATCTGCAGCGACAGACTGTAGGACTGACTTCCTGTGTTTGGTCAAGCCTTCAGTCTTTATGGTCACTACCCTTTTATATATATAGTTTCCTCTCCCACCTCCACTGTTTTCTCAAAATTAATTTTTTTGTTGTTTTCCTACTGAATTAAGTCCCTTCCCATACTCCCAGGTATTATAATACCATGTTGGCTACATTCACACTTTCTGCTGTGTTGCAGTTCGAGTTCAGTTGTGCTGGATTCTCTGTCTCTCTCTACCCCCCCTTACTTCCCCTCCCTCCCCCTTCCTCTTCCTCTTTCCCTCTTCCTCTCTCCCTCTCTCATTCCTGTTCTGCTCTTCACCTGTGGCCTTAGTTGGCTTACTTAATGAGTTTTCAATCAGAAATCAGGAATAGATGTGAAAGTGCCTCTCAGCCTCACTTTCATTCACACCTGTGTGTCTCAGCCGCCTCCGGGTCAGCAACATCTCTTCCCACACGTGGAATTTAGCTCTTAAACTCCTCGCTCCTTGGGATTTTCATTAGCAGAGCTTTGTGGGAGTACTCGCAGCCCCCAAACCCGGGGGTGGCTTGTAAATTAGTCTCTGTTATTCCAGCTGTCACCAAAGGGGGTTTTCTCCACTTAGGGTGCAAAACAGGACTTAGGCATGACAATACCTCACTGTGAGGGGCTCTTTCCTGAGGGTGATTCTCTCACCAGGTACCTCCTTGCTTCTGTAGGGCTCTCGTGTTATTAGCCTGCGTTAGCTCCTCCTGAGTGCTGGGACAGACCATTTAAAAGATGTAAATGCCCTTTTATGAGCTGAAGAGCACGCAGCCTGTGAAATAGTAGAATTTTAAAGTATTGCCCCCATCCTTTTGTATGGCTTCTCGCTCCGTGGTCTTTATGAGGAGAGTGTGACCGCTCTCAGAGGGTGATGTGCACAGCACACCGCAGGATAAGGGAAGGCGGCCTCTTCTTTGCTCTCCCTTTTCCTCAACTCCTGTGCCTCCAGGGTTGGAGGCAGCCAGAGCCACTCTGAGTAACAGAACATTTTAATGATTTGAATTCAGAACTCTTTACCCCTTCGTCTTTTTTCCCCTTTACATCCCACAATTACATCTTATAAATCTTTTTTTTAAAATCACAGTTCATGGAACTTTATTGTTATGGAGTAATGTCCCATTTTTAAACGTATTCTTTCATTCCACATGTAATCCTCTATCTTGACTAGATAAGTTACATACAACCCTGTCCTCGCCCATTAACCACCAGAAAGCCGTGGTAAGTGCTCAGAGCTCAGGCTCATTGTCTGCAGGAGGCAGGCTTTGTGTCGGAGTCTTCGTGTCTGAAGAAAAATGAAATAAAACCAAAACACTCACTCCACTGTCTGTTTTCAGAGAACACTTCAGAGGCGGGCCACGCCACACCCAGGGGAGTTAAAGAATCTGAAAAAGACAGTGGAGAATTTGCGGAATGACATGAATGCTGCTAAAGGACTGGATTCCAACAAAAACGAGGTCAATCATACCGTTGACCGAGTGACCACTTCTGTGTAGAATTCTGCCTCCAGTTTTACCTCCTGCGTCTTCCCCTGCTGTCTTTCGAGGAGTCTCCTAGGAGTCTTCACCAGAACTCCGCGCATGGGCTCCCCACGTCTCCCCACCTCGCGTTCGGACGCTGCTCTCTCCAAGGAAGTGCCTTACTCTAACCCATCAGCCAGTGGTCTCCCAGCGTGACTGTTTCTTTCCCTACACTCCAGCTGTTTGTAAAGTAGAATACACTACTGTCAACATCTGACCTTTGTTTTTGTCTTATGTTGGGGTAAGGGAGAGCAAGAAGGGAGCATTCATCCTCTTCCCTCCACGAAGTGCTGGGACATTTTAACCCAAGTTCTCTGGAACCTATTGGTGAGAAATAGTTTTATTTGTGATGGAAAATCGATACTTTTTTAAACCTTTTTGGCAGCTCAGATGGTGTAAATTTAAACATTTTGTATAGGTATTTCATAACAAAAATATGTATTTCTTTTTTTGTTATTTTATCTTGAAAACGGTACATATTTTAGTATCTGTGCGGAAAACTCACACACAGTCCTGAAGTATTTGCTTTTATTTGTACCATCCACTGTGCCTTACTGTGTCCTGTGTCATGTCCAACCAGTCGTGTGCAATGGCAGCCCGAGCAGAGCGGCGGGCCAGGGACACGGGGCATCCCCCAGCAGTGTTGGCTTCTAATTATGATCTACCTGGGGATTTGTTCTTAACCAAAAAGAAGTTACCGCTGACTTGTAGATTATATTGGGTGATTTTAAAAAAAAGATAAACCAAAGGATTAGGCTGCTAATATTTCACTTCTTATACTTTAACTTTTTATAAATGAGTCTCGTACAAGTGAGTGGAGTGTCTCTTTCTACTGGGAAGGTATGTGCCATTTGTAAAATAAAATAGAACAGGCAAGCACAAAAAGAGAAAACCGGTTTTGAAATTCATGGGTAAATAAATTATGTACTGAGAAAGTATGATTTTACTCAAGAAAACTTTCAAAGTTTTATATTAAGATATAAAAAACAATAAAGCAAAATAACCTACTATGCCGTATTAGAAATGTTGCTATCTTTAAAGTGCAATTTGTAAATAGAGGTTGAATCAAAGTGTAACAAAATATTGCTTCATGTTTTAATTTTAATTGTGCTAATTTAAGGAGTGTGGGTATATTTTGGTATGTTTCCACTGATTTGACTCTTTTTTTTTTTCTTTTTTCTTTTTGGTATGTTGTGATAAAAGAGGAATGAAAAGTGCCAGTCACTGTGTGGTGTCTAGGAAAATCGTTTTGGTGTTTTTTCTCTCCATGAAATAAAGTCACCCTGGACATTAGTCATACAGCTTTTTAAAATTAATTATCACCTTGCATATTCAAATGAGAGCAATGGCCGAGTTTTTTGTTTTGTTTTGTTTTTGTTGTTGTTGTTTTTTTTTTTACAATGTGCTGCCTTCCATTATACATTTAACCCACTGGTCGGTTTTGAGTTCACTGCCATGGGACTCACATTCACTGCTCCTTCTCCCACCCGGGGCAGCCCAGCACCGCCCTCAGCTCTGACTCTGACTGGGTTGTGGCATCTGGCCAACTGGACGCCTTAGAAACCTGCTTTCAATCAACCAGATGTGATACCTTCTTTTACTTCTGCACATCTACTTGCTGAATTCACTTTGCTTTTTAGGTTGTTTGTATATATGTGTGTATTTGAAAACTGTTGAGTTGAAAGTACATGGCACCTGAGTGGGTTCTGACTTGTCAGTTTTACACCTTGCTCCCTAATATGGGTACCTATCTTCTTTTCTCCATTTTAAGATTTTTGCCTACTCTGTTTTGTTTTATAAAGATGATGCCACTAACTCATGGATTGCTATATAAATATATTGCTTTTATTTAAGGGCTGTCTAGACTCTGAAAAACAAATAGAACTCCCATAGTGGTTGTGTTTGTTTTTCATATAAGGCCCACACTTCACTACTCAGTTTGTGATGGTCTTAGTGGATGAGAGGTGTGCATACATTTTTCTAGGAAACTTGATGTATCTGATTGTTTCCTTGGGCCTGTCCCCTGTGCTTGACACTCACCTGGGTTTTTGTTTTGTTTTGTGTTTTGCTTTCAGTTTTTGAGATTTGGTTCCCCACTCCTGGAGAGGGAGAAGCTACTTTTGAGTGTTTATTCTAGGTGGCACTGCTGTGCTCTTCCCCTTCAGGGAGCTGGGGCCAGACTTTCGGCTTTACCATGGTAACAGCACCAGCCTGTCAGACCCTTGGAGAGCATGCTAGCCTCTTCCCAGGAGCCCTTGCTCCTTGTTATAAGGAAAAATTAATGACCTGAAGGGATACCTTTGCCGGTGAGCTAGAGCCAAGTCCCTGACCTTTCCTAGGGGTATGTGATACCTCACTGTGGGGCGCCACCCCCAGCCTGCCTCTCCCACCAGGAAGGGGAGGGGTGTAGCCACTGCCTGTTTGTCTTGTAGGAGCGACAGGTAAAAGCAGGAAAGATTAGTAGGACCAGTTCACCTACTTTTTCCATAGCCCCTTATTTCTGCATTTTAGCCAGGAAATTACACCTAAGTGGATAAAATCGTCAGAATTTAGGGTAAAACAATCAACGTCACTGATGAAGAAAAGAGGGACAGGTAAGAAAACTAGAACTAGTATTTCCCCAGATGCTTCGTTTTCTCTGGGAAGATGGAGGAATGGTCCAGGCAACCTAATCTGTCTGGAAGCTCCCTGGTTAGACGTCCCAGGTGAGGAGGCACAGGTGAGGGCACGGGTGGAGTCGCTCCCACAGCCTCGCCTGTGAAATTGACCGCACCTGAGAGGTGTGAGCCTCCTGGATGGGGCGGAGGCTGGGAAAGATTCCTTCCCTCTCAGAAAGGTGCTCTGAGCAGCCAGTTCTAACCTGGTAAAGGTGGCTGGCACGCTGCCAGGGCGCGGGCTGGCGCACAGGAGTCTGCACAGACCCTGGCGGGCCGGCGCTGGGGCCGCTGAGTCATGGGAGGCGATGAGGGATATAGCACCTCCACGGAGTCCACAGAGCTGAAATATTACTTCCCCCTGCTTTCCAAAGAGCCAATTAAAAAATGTAGCCCCGACACTTGATTATGGATAAGAAAAAACATGCGAAAGTAGAATTACATAATGGACCCCCTTACTAGTACACCTATCCTTCAGCTTGGACGATTACCAACACAAAGACCACTCTACCAAGCCCTTTTCAAGGAACTGCATTAAGTTTTAAAATATTCACAAGAAGAAGGCTGCACAGTGAAATAATGGAAAAGACAGGAAACTACAGAGTGAGTCTGCTGGGCGCAGAGTGAGTCTGCTGGGCGCAGAGTGAGTCTGCTGGGCGCAGAGTGAGTCTGCTGGGCGCAGAGTGAGTCTGCTGGGCGCAGAGTGAGTCTGCTGGGCGCAGAGTGAGTCTGCTGGGCGCAGAGTGAGTCTGCTGGGCGAAGCAGCACTTGGGGGTTGAACTTGCTGAGTCAGCACGACAGCCCTTGGAATCATGAACATAGGTTTGCATCCCAGGCCCGCTCCCAGTTTTGGAAAGGCTAGTCAACCTCAGGGGCTTCAGGTTCTTCATCTCAAATGGGGCAATCAGACCTCTTCCAGCCTTAGAGGGTTACTGGGATACACTACGCCAGCTCTCAGGAAGCAGAGGCTGCTATTGCTACAGGTCTTGGTGTTACTTTGGTGTCACTGGCAGCTCTGCACTCCCACCTCAGAGCCAGCAGTGTTTGACCTCGAGGGTAGTGTCCATCAGGAAGGAGAGGACACGTGCTAGTCTCTGGCAGGGATCCGAAGATGTCCTCACCTGTGTTACTACACATGCTTGTGAGATTGCGGGGGGGGGGGGGGGGGGGGGTAATGGGGCTTGAATTGGTGAGGTTGGTTCCCATAATCGGGTTAGCACTCTCTCTTGGTAACCACCTCACTGTCACTGGACTTTCTAGCCAGCTGTCCTGAAGGGAAAGGTAGTTTCTACCAAGAAACACACACTCTGAATTGCGAAAAGGGTCTCTGGCTTTCCACACAATGTCCCCTCTTTGCCATGCCCTCAGTTTTCGAGGATTTGGTCTGTTGTGCTCATTTACTATCTTTAGTTCACTGTTGATTTTGGTCACTGCTTCCTTTTTCACCTCTTGCTACGATCTGTCTCCAAGAGAGACCTCTGAGGCTTTTATGTGTCAGGGGAGGCAAGTATGGTTAAGAAATGGGTCACCCACGGAGAAAAGCCTCCTGGGTAAAATGAACAAATGCAGCCTGAATCTGCGTGTAGAGGACACGCCCATCTTCTGCCCAGTTTTCTTTTTTAAGAGCTGACAGCTGGCGGGAAAGGGAAACCAACCTGAAGAACCTGATCTGGCTGCTTTTTCTCGGCAGGCTGAGGGGAAGGCAGGGGGCGAGTTTTGCACCTCACAGCTGGCCACAAGGACGGTGAAATTTTAAACTGTGAGAGTGTGCAGTCACAGGGCAGGCCAAGGCTCTGTCCTGACCGAGTAAGAAGCAGATTGGGATGGTCCTCCAAGGTCCTTTTGAAGCATCAGCATTTCATTTCTAAACAGTACCATTGACCCTTAAACAAGGTAGGGGTAGGGGCCTCCACCCACGTGCAGTCGAAAATCCACCTAACTTTTGACTATAGTCAGCCCTTTGTACCTGCTGATTCAGCCAACCAGATTGAAAACAGTATTTTGTATCAGCAGTTGGGAATCTGTAATTTGGAATTAGAAAACACTGTTTTGGTCCTGTTAGTTGAATCTGCGGATGCAAAACCCACAGGTAAGAAACCCACGGATATGAAGGGAAGGGCTGACTATTTACTGAGGGGGGAAAAAAGTGCTTATAAGTGGACCCATACAGTCCAAATTCGCATTGTACAAGGGTCAACTATAATGAGCTGCTCCTTGGTATAGTGAAGCAGTAATTCTAATGGCTGCTGTTTAACCGAGTACCTACTATGTGCCACAAGCCTCGCTAACTGAACACAGTAAGTTTTTCAGAACAACTGCAGGAGGTGAGTGCTGACATTTGATCTTTGCAAAGGAGAGAATTAAGATTAATTTTAACTTTTCCAACAGTAAATAACAAAGTTGCAATTTGAATTCACATCTCTGTTAACTAGAGTCTCTGTATCTCAATTACTTCCAATTTTGCTTGCCCCCTCTCCCTCAGCTAAAATACTGTGAACCTGTAGTTAAATTTACAGTTGAATTTATCATAGTGGTGATGGTTCTGTTCGAATTTTTGCAATTATTTAGGCCTAGGTATGAACAAAAACTGGCATGGAACTTGGCGGAACTTGACCAGCATTTATGCAGACTTGGGCCTTCATTTGTGTCTGGTTGTGCTGGCAAATGCTGTGACTCTGCCCAGCCCAACCCTCCCACCAACCCCTCCCTCTGTCTACCCCATATCGCGTCCTATGCTAAGTGCTATGAAAATATTCCTACCATCTCCAACTTTGTGCAAATCTCAAGCCACTTTGGCGATAAGTTATATGGTTAGGTGGGTGACCAGGAAAAAAATTGTTTTTTGACATTGACTGAAATGACAGTTTGGTAACCAGCTCTCAGAGAGCTTTAACTTGTTCCAGATATTGGCAGTTAGCTCTAGAATGAGCTAATTCGTTAGGCATGATTTTATCCTCTCTACCTTTAATAGCCTACCCTTGGAGAGAAGACAGATAATGAGCTCTTGGAAATCGATAGTGCTGCAACCTGACCTTCATGCAGTTTGGGGGAAATAGGAAAGGTGACTCGTGATGTATTATTTAAGAGCCTCCTTTTCAAAAGTGTTGTTGTGACAGATGTGACAAATAGGTTGCTCCCATTTGGGGACTATCATTGAATCAAAGAAGCAGAAACTAGAAAGAATAAAGAACTTGTGTGCCGGAGCAGTGTTTAATTTTATTGGTAACTGGCCTTCCCGCCCTGGTTGCAGAAGGAGAAAGCAAGAAAGGCACCTCGCACCAGGCATGCCAGTGACACACTACACCTGATACCCTGTAAAGAGACTCCATAAACGCTGCTCTTTAGGGACTTGCTCCAGGTAAGTCATGACAAGGTCTTGCTGCTTGCAAAGTGTTGTCTTGCGCAAGAACCCTTGCACAGCACTCACTGAGCACCCAAAAAGAAGGGTTTTCTGGGAGACCGTGTGCTCCTATCTGGACTATTTTCCCCTCCACACACCTGGCCCTGCTTCCTCCGCTGCCTCAGCTGTAGGTGTGCGTGCTTGTTTGTTTAAACTTAGATTAGTACCGCTTGGAAAAACAAAACAACACACTAACTTGTCTGGGCAATGAGTGTTCTTCCTGAATCTTGGTCCTGCCCATTGTCCCGGAGGCATAGAGGGTGGGGTGAGTTTCGGCGTTGGTTTGGAAATTTGGAGACAAGCTGTGGGTTGGGTCTGTTAGGCTGGGGCTGCTCTTGGTTTTAATCATTTTGCAAAGTCTGAGGTGAGAGAGTTTTGCCACAGGTGGCGATGGGGGTGGTTATGTTCTGGCTCTGCCTGTGTCTCCCACGAGAGCAGATGCACCTGGGGAGGCATGTTCTGGGCCCTGGCGGCTGTCAGGTAACTCCCATCCCTGTGGCTCTCACCAGGACACCTGGAAGGTATGCAGTGTGATAGCTCACCAGTGAGATGAGAGAAGTGCATGGGACACGTGTCTAATGTTGAATCCCTCCACACCGGGGGGGTGGGGGGGGGACGGTGAGGGCTGGTGGTCACCGCCCCCTCCCAGGGAAAGGTAGTGCTCCCCCAGGGAGGAGCAGTCCTTTGGAAACCCAGGGTTTGTCACCCACCGGTGGTAAATGTGGGCCCAATTACCAAACCTCCTGTTTGCCACCTCAGAATAACAATGTCATGTTACTATTCCACGTTGTGAGAGGAAACTGTGTCAACAAAATATGGCGATGCTCTTGTACGGCTCTGGTCCCAGCTCCTTGTGATCGGATTCCTTTGGTCCTCAAAGAGCTGGGCTGGGTGGCCAGAAAAGTCCCTGCCCGGCTGCCGTGTCTCCTTCCTCAGCGCTCTGGGTTACTTCAGGCCTGCTCAGTGTGGCTGAGTGTATTCTTGTTCACCATCCTGTAGTATTCTTGCTCACCATCCTATAACCTGACATCTCCTATAAGATAGTGGGGTCTTGAGCAACATCATTTCATTCAGTTTTTTACATTATAACATGGATGAGATGCCATAGGAGCTTAACTTATTTATATCGTTACACATTATTTGCTCAAAGTCACAGAAGAAGATGTTAAGTGAGGCCTTACTGTACCCTCTTTTTCTTGGAGACAGCATCTGCAGTGGCTTCGGACTCCAGTGTGCACCTGTGTTTAAGCTGAGTCTCTGGTCAAGAGCCTTGGATAGGGCGAGAGAATTAGCGTTTCTAGCAAGTGCTGCTGTGCCTGGCCCGGGGACTAGACACAGAACCGCTGCGCTAGTGTGTTAGAAGGTGCAGAAGGTAACCAGAGCTGGATTTAAATCTGGCTGTGTCATTACTTAGTTCTGTGACTTGGAGAGATTTTTTTTCTTGATTTCCCCAAGTCTCAGTTAATGCATCTCTAAAATGGGAATAACATGTACTCCAAGAATCTTTAGAGAATAAGGTGACAAAGATGGCGCATAGTAGGCTTCCAGGAATTACCAGCTCTTGTTTTCTATCCTGAAATGTGTGCACAGTAGTTGCACATGGAGGCAGAAGAATGTTTTGGTCTCTCTAGCCAAGTGCTGGACTCCAGGCTCCTCTTGTTAACATGCCTAAGCTAACAGGCCTAGAGGAGGTGATAGCAGAAGTAGCGCTAGGCTGGCCTGTGGGCGAGTGCCCCAGGAGAAGGCAGGCAGTGCTGCTGGCCAGGCCTGGTGTGTCTGTATTAACACCTCCTGACTTGCCCGATGGCAGCAAATGTGTGTCTTACTCATTTGTGTGTCTGTGTCTGACACTCACGCCCCAAATCTCCAAATTCAAAATCTCCTGTTACAGCCGGGCTGGTGGAGGAAAGCTCTCAACCACAGCGTCTTTCAGAATTTCAGGATCCTGAACCTCACTTGTGTCCTTAATGCCTTGCAACCATTCATTCTTTTCTTGTCCCGGGAAACTGAAGTCAAGTCTGTTCACTCAGACTTTCCATGTTTCCATTACTCTCCCCAAATCCATTATCCCCTCATCACCTCAAAGATATCCCTCAGAGTGGATGACTAGTATGGAAGTATGTAGTAATGCATAGATCAACGCAAACATTTTAAATGGCTCATGTTTTTTGTGTCTAAAGAAAAATTATATCTTCTGTAAAATTCCTTTCCTAGAGAAAGTAGTGCCAATCACTTATATAATTTCCAAATAAGTTGTGTGTTTTTAAGACTTGTTTAAGATAGTGATCACTATGTAAATGATGCCCTTCTCCGAGCCACAATTTGGGAACATTATCATTTTTAAAAATAATATTCCTATTAAAATATTCAGGTGAGGGCTCCTTAAGCCTGGATCTCTGCATGTGTTTGTAAATATTACTTTGTGGGCATACAGTCCTGCTTATTTGTTTATGTAAAGAGACTGAAGGACCCTCAAAGCCAATAGTGATATATTTGGCCCTTTACAGAAAACATCTATAGGGGCTTTGCTTCTAGTCAATAGGTCCCACATGGTACGTTTTGCCACCAGAGGGCGCTGGAGATACTGCCCGCTCATCACAGCCAGACACCTATCTGGACACCCTGGCTTCCCACAGGGCTGGATTCAGAGAGCCAGCACCTTGTTCTTGTCACCAACGGAATAACCTGTTCAGCCACTCGCTCTGCCAGCACTGGGATGCTCTGCCACACACGCCCAGGGCCACCCCTTAGACCACTCAGTGGCTGGAGCACGCCCTCTGCACCCCTTTTGGCCCATGACCATTCTAGGAGGGGCTGAGCAATATCATTATGTGACTATCATGGAAATCACTTTGTGACCATATAGTTAGGTGATC
Source organism: Antrozous pallidus (assembly GCA_027563665.1). Taxonomy (NCBI): domain Eukaryota; kingdom Metazoa; phylum Chordata; class Mammalia; order Chiroptera; family Vespertilionidae; genus Antrozous; species Antrozous pallidus. The sequence continues at coordinate 23,386,082 of CM050517.1, forward strand.
TTACTTTTCCTTAGAGAATATTTAAAAAGTAATTTTACAAAATGCCAGATAGTTGCTCAACCTAACATTTCCTTGATTTCCCTCAGTCCCTGTTTCTACATCATCAACTTAAAAAAAAAAGTCAGAGGTACTTTCAACATTCAGCTGGACATGTCCCAGACAAAATAAAAACATGACCATTTCTACTTCCCTTTTACTCTGCTAAAATGTTTTCAATGGCATGGGTTCCCTCATATTCAAATATACTGTATTTTCCCGCGTGTAAGATGACCCTGCATGTCATAAGCATTTTAATTAAAATTACCATATTGAAATCAAATCTGATGTATTTTAAAATTTTTATTTGGTGTGCATTGGAAGAGGGGTAGTCTTATATGGCAAGTATATCCCAAACTCTGTATTTTAACTGGAAAATCTGGGGATCGTCTTATACACCCAGTCGTCTTGTACGTCGGAAAATACGGTAGATGGTTACATCTCATGCACATTTCAAACAATGCCACCTAAAATTGTCTCATTTTATGCACTGAAAAATTAAACAATTGCAATCAGCCCCAGCCCCAAAAGCTTGCTGGCAGAGCAAATTGCAGATTAGATTTGTGCTATTTTCATTTCATAGCGAAAGTTATCTTGTCAACAGAAATAGCTGCTCTCCTCATCACGGCCATGTGACCCTCCCTGCTGTTTATGAGCATCGGTACTTCTGCAAGGATCCTCCTGGAAGACAAGTTCCACACCTCTTGTTTCCACCCTGTGGCAGTGTTACGCAAGCCTTCGCTGCATGCTGTGCTGGTGCTGGTGCTGGTGCTGGTGCAGGCAGGGGTGCCTCCGGGTGAAAATGTCACAGAGGAGAAAGTTCTCTGAGAAATATTGGAGCTGATACTTCAAAAACAGGAGGCAACAGTCAAACAGGTTCCCTCTTCCATTACAAAAACATGTTGTAGAACCAGAAAACGCAAGTGGGAAAATGTTGGCGGCCGGCTGTCAGAGCAATCCCACCCTAATGAGGCCCTGAGGCGGCAATGCTTGTGTGTTGCCACGCTCCAAGAACACATCTCCAGATTTTCAATTTGCCAGTATTTCTGTGGGGAATGGAAACTTGAATTATGTGAGTTCAGAAGCCTAAGAGTCAGGGGGGACACATCTCTCAGAATAAAGCAGCCACCTTTATTTGAGAGGCGCTGGCATTTCTGTTTTATGTTGATGTTTCCGTTTTTAGGATGGTGCTAAAGCCCTCCATTTGTAATTGATTTTAGACCATTTGTCAGAGGAGAAGATGCCGTAGAAGAAGAAAAGGCTACAGAATCAAGGAAGAAGGTGTGGGGGGCGTAGGAAAGGGAAAGAAGTGAAGGAAAAGACAGAGAAACTGGGGAGTGGCAGGGGGTCCCCAATGACATATGGTGACAGGAAGAGAAATAGTGCTGAACAGCAGCTGACGGTGAGGAGCTAAGCCTGACCTGTGCTCAGCGAGGCGGGCTGCTTGGCCGTGGCAGAGAGAAGTCTGACCAGGGTCAAGTCAGGCTTACCTCTCACCGTCAGCTGAAGTCTGTCCGTAAGTCCCTGCTGTTTACCGAGCTCCTGTTATGTGCTGGGCTCTGGGAGACACTGGACATGACAGAAGGCAAGACAGACAGGATCCTGCCTTTGTGGAAACTGCTAGTCTTGTTAGTAGAAAAAAACAATGTCGAGAATAACAAACAAGCTGCAAGGGAGAAATAGAGGGTGTTCTGGGAGAATCAGAGTCATAATTCATGTGAGGCCCGAGGAGTGTCCTTGACTCTCCGAGGCTCGGCGCCTGTGCGATGAACATGGCAGTGCTTACCCCACAAGGTGCTGTGAGGACTAGGAGTGGAGACGTGGGTTTGGGTAGCATTTAATTGCAGAACAGGCACAAGTCCGTGGGGCCCAGGCCACACTCTTCTGACCTTGAAGCCAGAGGCGCACCTCCTATCAATCATTGTCAGTCTGTCACTTTGGCAGCTATTGGCCTCCAGACGTCAAGGACCTCACCTTTCTCCCATCTGTTCCCAGTTGACTATTGATTGGTCTTTAAAGTGTAAAGAAAAGCTGTTTTCTTGAGTACAGTGAGAGTGTTCATTTTTCTGGCTACGTTTCTGCTTGTGGAGTGAACAGATACCTCAAATATAATGCCCCAAATAGCCAGACTTTCCTCTGCCTTCTGCTCTGCAAATGTGTTTCTTTGTGTGTTCTGTTCAGTTCATTGCACTGCCACCACTGAGTCATCACAGCCAGAAACCAGGGTCGCCTCAGTCCTGCGTAGCAGTTCTCCCACTGCACCTGCTGTCCCTCCATTCCCATCGCTATATCTGGTTTGTGCCCAATCTGGTATTTGGTCACCATGAGCAGACAACATATTTGGAGACCCTTCTAACTGATATTTTTCTTTTCTGTTCAGATTTTTTAGAGGAAGAAAGTTGGTGGGGGAGAAGAGCTGTTGGCATACGTGGCTCTTGTAAAATCCAGAACAATTCCTTGCCACCCCACCCTCCCAGACCACTTAGCACAATAAACATCCAGCAACAAACTCAGAACACAAACACTCCTTAGAAGGCAGTTCAGTAGTTCAAGTCTGTACCTCGCGGAACCTACTACACAGCAGCGCTCAAAACAACTGCTCCAACTTTGCTTAATCCTCTCACTGGGAAGATTTTGCATTACTTTGTTTTCTCCATCTTTTAAAATTCTAGTAAATGTCCTAACATCTGGAGCAGACTGCTAACCTATGTGCTAGTAAGCATCCTCCTTTTTTTTTTTTTTACTGTATCCTATATAATAAAGAGGTAATATGCAAATTGGCCATTACTCCAACACACAAGATGGCTACCCTCATGTGGACACAAGATGGCTGGCAGGGGAGGGCAGTTGTGGGCAATCAGGCCAGCAGGGGAGAGCAGTAGGGAGGGACTGAACCTGAAAGAGAGAGTAGTTGAAGGCAATCAAGCCTGCTAGGGAGGGCAGTTAGAGGTGATCAGGCCTGCAAGGGAGGACAGTTGGGGGTAACCAGGCCAGCAGGGGAGAGCAGTTAGGGGTGACCAGGCTATCAAGGGAAGGAAGTTAGGGGTGACTGGGCCAGTAGGAGAGGGCAGTTGTGGGCAACAGGCCTATAGGAGAGGACAGTTAGGGGCAATCGGGCTGGCAGGGGAGTCGCTAGGGGGCAATCAGGCAGGCAGGCGAGTGGTTGGGAGCCAGCAGTCCTGGATTGTGAGAGGGATGTCCCAGAATGGAGAGGGTGCAGGCTGGGCTGAGGGACCCCCCCCCCCCGCCCAGTGCACAAATTTTGTGCACCAGACCTCTAGTTTCATATAATGTAAGACACCATCATTACTAGTATAAGTTGTATTATATTTTACCCTATCCCTAAAAAGGCACCCAGTGATGGGGCGTCTAAGAGGCAACCACAGACTAAAGTGAGATAGCAAAGGAAACAGGAAATGAAAGGCACACCTTACACAGCCTTGGGATGGCTGGGAATGTGCCCCCCCAAAACCCCCCAGTGGGAACAGAAAAAAAAAGGCACTTTCCCTTCAAACTTGAACCAGAAGCTATTACATTGATTTCTGGTTTGAATTCATACTTACTGAGTTTTTAAAAATCTCCAGCAGAGGATTTAATGTAAAGTAGTCTCATGTTGAGAATGCCCCCAGATTACTGTAGCAAACATGCAGGTCAGCTCTAGAAAGATGCAGAGCTGACAGTGATTGTCAGCTGAGTGCTGAGCTCGGAGATGTGAAAGGTGAATGTGTATGTGGTGCAGAGTAGATGAAATGTGGCAGCGATGAATTTCAGCTGGTCCCATGACTAGGTGTTTAGAAATTGCATTTCCCAGCATCCTCTGCAGCCAGAGAGCTTCAAGTGACTTACTGGCAGAGAGCAGGCTCAGGTGCTCTCCTACCTGTTCCCTGCAGTATCTTTCCTAGACCCACGTGGAAGGCCCATGTTGAAGACAGCTAAGCTCACCACTCCACCCCAGGGCCCTGGGCAGCCTGAGGCTCAGAGACAGCTATTTGCACTAAACCAGAGGTTATTTTGATAGTAAAGGGTCAGACAGTAAGAATTTCAGGCTTTTCTGGCTGTACAGTCTCTGTTGAAACTATTGGACTTGATTGTTGTAGAGGGAAACAAATATAGACAATAAGTCAATGGATGGGCACATCTGGTTTTGATAAAACTTTATTTACAAAACAAGCAGCTACCTTTGCCCTAGACCAGTGGTCGGCAAACTCATTAGTCAACAGAGCCAAATATCAACAGCACAACGATTAAAATTTCTTTTGAGAGCCAAATTTTTAAAACTTCTTTTAAAGCCACTTCTTCAAAATAGACTCTCCCAGGCCATGGTATTTTGTGGAAGAGCCACACTCAAGAGGCCAAAGAGCCGCATGTGGCTTGTGAGCCACAGTTTGCCGACCATGGCCCTAGACCATCCACACATGTTTGTTGTACTATGTGACACACAGAAACATGTGTATCAATTGATTAAACCAGTCTTTTGGGTTTTCTATCATAGCATCTTAGCCTGGATATGAATACATGCAGCTTGCATTAGGATGAACAGTTCTCCAAGCAGTTTTCCATTGGGCCAGTTCTTAATCTCACTCACGGTGATTGTCTTAGGATCTTGGGCATTCCCACTTCCAGGCTCAAAACCCTGCATGTCATTCTCTAACCTGCCACTGAGATGGATCTTTTGAAAACAAATTTCTTATTAGTTTTTTTTTTTTGTCCCCTTAAAATGCTCAGTGTTCACTCATTGCAAAGGGTGAAATGCAACCTCCTAGCCTGGGAGACCCTGCTGAGACTGCCCCTGCCTGTGTCTTCAGCTCCCTGTGGCTAGAATGACCTTTGCAGGCTAGTCCTCCTGGTGCAATCCCTTATTAGGGCTTGGGCCACAGTTCCTCTTCTAGCGGGCTCTGAGAGGCTCCCCCGACTAAGAAAGGAACTGCTGTGAGCAGGGACCCTGTCTGTTGGCTTTTATTCCTCTAGCATCTAGCACAGAGCAGCCTCCTTGCATGCTTGACTGTGTGATAACTCCTCCTCTGCCACTACTAGTAGTTAAATTGATCTCTTTACCTATGAAACATAGAATATTATAAAACAGAGAGTGGAGAAGGCCACTTCACTTAGAAATGATAAAAAGAGCACTATGGATTGTCTATTGCTCAAGGTTTATTTATATTTCATTTATTCCTTCTCACATCCCACCTGTTGTGAAACCCTATCTCTCTGAACCAATCGACGTTTCTACCCGTGTCTGCCGTTCCACCCTTTCTGTGTCTGGCCCCCCTTTTGCAGGACACCTGCTGTGCTGACCTTGATCCACTGCTGCCCAGATGGCCACTTGCTTCTGTTCAGTTTCCACGTCCTTTCCTTTCTTATACTATTTGCCCAGCTACCCTGCACACATGTCTAGGTTCTTCACTCTTAATGGGCTGCAAGGGATGGTAAGTGAAACTTTTGCCCAAGAGCCTAAGACCCTCAACATGAAAGTGAATTGTGCGAGAGAGCATCCTCTTTTGTAGAACCTGTGAAATGTTAGTGTTGGGAACTGGACCAATGGTTTCTAAACCTCATTTGTTCAGCACCAGGGGTGTGAAATGTTGAGAGATCAGAGAATGGGGTGAGGTGAGGGGCATGTAGAATGAGTTGCAAGTGTGCTGTGAATTGCTTCTTCCTCCCACAAGCACCCACCAAGGAGGATGGGTGAGGGGTATAGGTCCCTATTGTTACCATTGCAATTAGATAGTTATTATTAATTACAGAAATAGAGCAAAGGGGAGGCCAGACATAAGCCCGCCAATCTGGGCAGCTTCACCAGGAAGCTACAACTTCACCCTCCCCAGAGGACCACCAGTCCATTCCCTGAAGATCGCTGGGGGAAGGGATGGGACAAGGAGGGGAGACAGACCCATGCACAGTGAAGTAGGAATGGCAGAGGGAAGGTGCTTGCTAGCCAATCTGGCCTGGGAACAATGGATTGAGTAGGGAGAGGACCCCACACACATGGGCTGCATGCAGCTGGGAACACCAGCTAACCTAGCCAGATGCTGGCCTGGACGGCACTTTAATATGGAACAGGAACTCTGGACACTGGTTTGAATTCTGGTGCTACTAAGGACGAGAGCGAACCTTTTCCACAACAGGATGGAGGGAAACGTGACATTGGAAACCCAGGGGTTTCAATCCACAGAAATAAACATCACTCGTCCTTCCTGAGTCTCAGGAAATTCCTTCCTTGTGACATCGCAAGAACTCCACTTCACTGGTAACAGGTGGGGATGCAGAGGGCACCCCACCTGTAACACTTTCTTCAAGTCCTGCAAGAGGGCCTTCCATGGTGCTACCCCGCAGAACCGGAGAATTGGATCTGTGGCTCTGAGAGCTACAGGTCGGAGGGGACAGAAGGTGGATGCCTCCCACTTAGAGAACAGTGGTCCAGCTGGGCAGCCAAGGGAAGGAGAGCTGCTCACAACCCAAGAGGACCAGGGCTCCCAGAGGTGGTCCCTTCCCTCCTGGAGGAGATCCAAGTGCAAGTGAGAGGCAGCCACCTGCAGCAGCGAGGTCAGCTCAGCAGGATAAGCTGAGGATAGGAATAGGTTTCTAGGAGCTTCAAGCAGCCAACCAGAATACAGATGCCCATGTCTGGGCCAAGAGAACTAAAGGGGAAGGTCCACATTGCTGATGGGGGTTGTCAAATGCCCAAAAAGCATCAGCGAGAGAAACTGAGCTTCATCAATCTCCAGTCCCAAGGCACGGGAAGCCTGCTCACAATGGTGCCGGTGGGCGGCACTTTCCTTCCCTCTTCCTCCTCCTCCACTCCTCACAGGTCTTGCTTTAACCACGCAGGGGGCAGAGCAGGAGGAGATGGGCCAGGTGGGGCGAGAGGACAGTTGCTTTCTACATAGGGTCCTATGGAGGAGGAGGTGTGGGAGGGGGAGGAAGGGGCCTGGAGCTTCCCATTCGTGGACTGGGGATGTGCATTAGCGGTGGGTGACGGGAAATATCACAGGACAGCTGAAATGTCAAGGCCTGGAAGAAGGGACATAAACTGTTCTATGCTATGTCTCCCCATGGCAGGCTTGTTAAATAAGTCATTTACCTATATTTTTCACTGGTGACGACTGAAATATTTATTATTATATACTAGAGGCCCGGTGCATGAAATTTGTGCATGGGGGGCGGGGGATGTCCCTTAGCCCAGCCTGCACTCCCTCCAATTTGGGACCCCTCAAGGGATGTCTGACTGCCCGTTTAGGCCCGATCCCAGTAGGATCGGGCCTAAATGAGCAGTCAGACATCCTTCTCACAATCCAGGACTGCTGGCTCCAAACTGCTCACCTGCCTGCCTCCCTGATTGCCCCTAACCACTTCTGCCTGCCAGCTTGATCACCCTCCAATCACTACCCTGCCAGCCTAATTGATGTTTAACTGCTCCCTTGCCAGCCTGTTTGCCCCCACCTTCCCTCCTCTGCCGGCCTGGTCACCCCTAACTGCCCTCTCCTGCAGGCTTGATTGCCCCCAACTGCCTTCCCTTGCAGGCCTGGTCCCTTCCAACTGCTCTCCCCTACTGGCCGGATCGCCCACAACTGCCCTCCCTTGCAGGGCCTGGAACCTCCCAACGGCCCTCCCCTGCTGGCCATCTTGTGGTGACCATCTTGTGTGCACCTGGGAGCAAGATCTTTGACTACATGGGGGAAGCTATCTTGTCAATCTGCAAATTACTCTTTTATTAGATAGGATAAAGGCCTGGTGCCTGGGTGGGGGACAGCTGGTTTGTTCTGAAGAGTGTCCCATATCAGGGTGGGGGTTCCCCTGGGGTGAGGGGTGGCCTGGGTGAGTGGCCTGTGGAGGTTTGCAGGATGGCCACACCCCCCAGTTACCCAAGTGGAGGCCCTGGGATCTGGGATTAATTTATGTCTACAATTGAAACTTTGTAGCCTGGAGTGGAGCCAAGCCTTCTGCTCACTCCCTGGCGGCAGCCATTTCTGTTTGAAACTTTGTAGCCTAGAGTGGAGGCCTAGGCCGGCAACAGCAGGCTGAAAGCTTGGCTTCCTTCATTGCCAGGGAAACCCAAGCCTTTGTTCTCTCCAGCTCAGTGGCTGCCACCATTTCTGTATCTTTTATAATTGAAACTTTGTAGCATTGAGTGGAAGCCAGGCAGAAAGCTTGGCTTCCTCTGTTGCTGGGGCAACCCAAGCCTTCCTCCTGCTCTCAGTGGCAGCAGCCCTCTTGGTTGGGGTTTATTTGCATAAATATGCTCCTGATTGGCTGATGGGCATGGCTGTGGGCGTGAATTGTGGGTGTGGCAAAGGTGAAAATTTTGCATATTATTCTTTTATTAGATAGGATAAATAATAATAAAGTACTGGAGTATTTAATTTTTGCCAAAATTAAAGAAAAGTTGAGAGGCAAATGCTGTGCTCTTGGAACTGGGAAATGAGGATGTATTTGCTAAAATGAGAGGAATATGGAGAACCAAGCCCATCTTCTTGTTGACTACATCCTCACACACTCTCATAATTAAAGCATCGTCCACACCTCAGCTATCTCTGGGACTAGGAATATTCTTTATTTCCCACCCAGCTCTGCAGCGTTGGAGAGGGGAGCACACAGAATTACCAGGAATCTATTTCATTGTGAGAATCCTGTGGATATACAGAAGACATTTAGTTAAGATCAAAGATCAAAACCTCCTGAGGAGGTCGGCTTTAAATTCCAGATCCTCCCCAGGGAAGTATTTTGATTTGATTCTTAAATTTTTTCTTTTTTTTTAATCAATTGATGTGAGATAGATAGATAGAGAGACCTTGATTTGTTGTTCTACTTATTCATGCGTTCAGTCCCCTCTCCCTGTCCTTGGATCGAACCCCTGGACCAGGACAACTCTCAAACCAAAATGCCATAGGGGATAAAGTATCTTCAGAGTTCGCTGTAGCTGGGCTGTGCAGGGAGCCACATGGAAGGATACCAGCAGTCTGGACCAGCACCGGTGAGGTTAGCAGGCTCCACAAGTGTGTGAGTGATGGTGATGGTAGTTGTGGCATCATCTTCCTTTGCCTCAAGTCACTTGCAGAATGGTTTCCTTTCACAACAGCTCTGTGTGGAATAAATATTGTTGCTATGGATTTAGAAATGGGGAAGCCTTCGTTTCAGGAGAGAGGTCTTGATTTTAGAGGGAAGGCTCCATGGAAGTGAGGCAGAAAGGACCGGCTTTGTAGAGGGCTACACCCTGGTGCCTGCCTGTGGCTGCCCCACCCACCGGCCTTCATTATGCAGTGGGAGGCCTCTGCTTCATCCCAGATATTCCTTTGGGCCTGACCAGCATCCGTCTTTTATAAAGCAACTCCTTTACCTGGAAAATTATTTGAATATCAATGAATATATAACACATAAAGAGTTTGCATATATGTATATTTAAAAGGATAATAATAGAAATAAATGAGCATGCACAAATTCCATCTACCTTAAGAAACAGAACATTGCCAATATTTTGGAATTCCTCTGTGTGCCCCATCTCTCGTCTTTCCCCTCCACAATTTGGAGGGAACCCCTCTCCAGAACTTTTCTTTATCCATCTCTTGCTTCTACTTGACATGTTCCCACACATGCCTACATCACTAACCGGTACATTTAATTCTGCCTGGTTTTGAGCTTTATAAAAATGGAACTAGGGTCTGTATTCTTTTACAACGTTCTTTCACACAATTATATATTTGGGATTCCTCCCCATTGATGTATGTAGCTGGCCTTTTCCCCCACTGTGTCATGTTCCATGGTCTGAATGTGGCAACGTTTATATATTCTGTTCTTGGCTGATCTCAGGATACTGTCTTCTTTCTATTGTGAGTACTGCTACCATGATTATTCTTGAACCTGGATTCTTCCATGCATCAACAATAGTGTCTGTTGGCTCACAGTTCTTGGAATAGGATTACTAGATGGTAAAGTATATTTATGTCTAATTTTACTAGCTGGCACCAAAATATTTTCCAAAGTAGTTGCTCCAGGTTATAATCACCCTGACACTGTACAGGAGTTCCCCTTGTTGCACATCCCTGATTATCATTGGTGCTCTCAGATCTCACATGTTTTATTAGTCTGGTGTGTGTGAAATGATATCTAATATTTCATTTGCATTTCTTGGCTAATGCAATTCCTGATCGAATAAGGCTGAGCATCCTTTCAGAAATTATAAGTATCCTTTTTCTCTTCTGTGAAATTCCTGTTGCCGTGTTTTGTCTGCTTTCTTACTGTGTCAGAGGTGTTCTCTATTTGTAATCTTTTGTTAAGTATATTACAGATGTTGACTCCCAGTTTTTGCTTTATCTTTTCATTTTCTGTATGGTGTCTTTGATGAACAGGGTGAACAGTTTTAAAAATTTAATGTAGTAAATTATACCAACCCATTTCTTCATGATTTGCATTAAGAAATCCTTCCTTACTCTGAGTTCATAAATATATTCTTTTACTGTGCCTTTAACATTTCAATTTCTTAATCCATGTAGAATGTTTTGTGTGTGTGTGTGTGTGTGTATTATGCTTGACCAGTTGGACATTTTTGTGCCTGAAGAAGTATGTTGGCACCAGGAGTCGGAACAGGAAGCACTGCTCATTCAGTCATCTCTCTGGTGAGTGACCTGCACTCAGTGGCATTCTTTAGCCCTATAGTGACAGTTCAGAGGTGAGGAAGGACATCACTCTAGCTTAGAAGCTCTAGGCTCAGCATGAACCAATAACTCTTCCAATGACGGGCATAGTTTTCAGATCCTGGCAAAGGAAATGCCCAGCTTTAAATTCCTTGGCGTCAGGGAAATTCCTGCAATATGTTTATGGTTCACTCACAGTCTTCTGGGACAAATACAATTTATCAGTCAGTGCTCATTTGTATTATAAACACGCTGCCTTGCAACAGAATTGAAAATTGAACTTTATCAGGTTTCAAGGTAAACAGAAGGGAAAAGGTAATGCAAGGCCAATTTCTTATGTCGAAGGAGAAAAGGTTGTGTTGTGTCAACCCTTCCCCTTCCCTCACTGTGTGTGTGTTTATACAGTATGAATAGGAATCTGTTTTCATTATTTTACCTTTTAAATTTTATTTTTTCAATTATAGTTGACATTCAATATTACTTTTTATTAGTTTCAGATGTACCGCATAGTGGTCAGACAATTATATAGTTTATGAAGTGCTCTTCCCAATGAATCTAGAACCCACCTGGCATCATACATAGTTACTACACTGTTATTGACTATATTCCCTATGCTATATTTCATTATTTTCTATGTGGATAACAAGTTCTTCCAGCCCCATGTGGTGAGTAACTTAACTTTTTTTTTTTACTGATTTGCAATGCCGAATAGGTCATTATTTTTCAGGTTACATTGTATATATTTGTCTGTCTTATTAGCTCTCTAGTCTTTCCCAATGCTACCCTATGCTACTCTCTACCACATAGTTCTGATTAGCATAGTGCTATCATAAGCTGCATAACTGCCTATTTTTGTAGATAAGTCTTGTTTATGGTGATGGCTTATTTGACCCATCAATTTAGCTAGCCTACAGTTCCTGTTATGCAATCAAACACTAACCTAGGTGTTGCTGTGGAGTAAAGGGCAGATGTAATTAAAGCCTCTAATCATTTGGCTTTAAGGAAACTTATGCTGGGTTATCAGGATGGACAGGATTGAATCTGTTGGAAGGTCTTAATATGGGACTGAGGTTTTTCCAGAAGAGAATCTCCTTGAGGATGACAGCCTTGCCCAGTGCCTGTGGCATTGCATTGTGCTCATGATGGCCTCTTCTATGGATTTTAAATTTGTTTGGCCAGCCCCACAATTCCTTAAATAAATCTCCTATCTACTAGTATCTATTTATCTATCTCTCCATCCTACTCCTCTGTTTGTACCTTGACTTGTATGTATATTCTTCTTTCTTTATTTCATTTAAATTACAAAATCAACCTGTTAAGTTAGACAAGTTGGGTTTTGAATTATATTATAATGAATTTATATGTTAACTTATTAGAATTGGTAGCTTTCTAAAATTGTCTTCTTATGCATATGTTCCCACTTATTTAGATCCTTTAAGTAGTTTTCCCATAAATATTTATAATTTCTTTAAAAAACTGTATTTTTGTAGCAATTACAAATGCTATCTTTTAAATCTCCTTCTTATTAAATACCACATATAATAAAAATTACACATCTTAACAAAGTATTACAAAGTGAATCCATGTAATACTATTTAGGTTGAGAGCTACAACTTTGTCTGAAGCTTGCTGAGTTGCCTCTCTCTGTTCAAATATCTTTCCTCATTCTGACATTTATGTCAATCTCTCCCTTCCTCCCTACCTCTCTTCCTTCCTTCCATAATTTTGCATTTCTGTAACAATTTCCAAATCATCTGGTTTAAAACCTTATATAGATGGAATCATGCAGCAAGTATACTTTTATGGATGCTAGATTTATGACTCAGTGTGAGGCCATGTTGCTATTTAACCTTCACACTTCCTGGTGAAATAAACATTTGACCTTTATGAAATATCCTTCTTTATCTTCTAAAATCTTTTTTTTTGTGTCTTAAAGTGTACTTTGTGTGATGTTAATATACTATACTGGCTTTCCCCTATTTTTTATTTTTGAGCTTTCTAAATTGCTGTGCTTATATCTTCGCCTAGAATCCTTTATTATTTTATTGCCCTCCAAGCTAGAAAAAATATATTTTTTATAAATTTTCACTTGTCTTAAGTAGGAGGGTTAGCAACTTAACCTCACCTGCCATTATCAGAAATGGAGTCTTTTCTTCATGGCTGGCTTGTAAAATTAAATAGTGCTTGTGAATTGATCTTAGATTCTGCAGACTTGCTAAACTCCCTTGTTAATTCTAGCATTTCATGTTTAAATTTTTTGGTGTTTATATATAGGTAATTACATTATCTGAGAATAAGGGAGAACTCATTCTTTTCAATCCTACAACTTGAATTTATTTTCCTTATCTTCCACTGGCAAGTTCCACTAGTATAATTAATAGAAAAAAAAGTAATATTGGGCATATTTTCCACTTCCCCGATTTTAAAGGGAATCCATTAATTTTGCTATTAAGCAAGATATTTGCCACTGGTTTTAAATAAAATTTATCATATTAAGCAGGTTCTCTTTTATTCCCAGTTTGCTAAGTTTATTATTTTTTTTTATCATAAGTGGAAATTTTATTAAAGGTTATTCTTCATCTATTGTGAGGATCATATGGTTTCTGTCTTTGAATCTATTATTATTGAGAATTATATTACTAGATTTTTCTAATGCTGAACCAGTTTTGCATCCTTGAGTAAGTCCAACTTGAACATAATGCATTATTATTTTTGTAGATTTCTCTATATGGTTTGCTAATATTTGGTTTAGGAATTTTGCATCTGTGCTCCTAAGTGAAATGGAATTTAACTTCGTTATAATGTAAATGTCTGGTTTTGGTATCAAGTTTATAGAGGCTTCATTAAGCTAGTGAGAGTGCTCCCTATTGGCCTTTCTTTGAAAGAAACTAGGGTACACTTTGATTTATCTGTTCCTTGAAAACTCAAGAGAGCTCATTTCCCAGCCATCCTAGTCTTGTGTGTTCTTCGTGGGAAGTTTGTAACTGTTGATTCAATTTACAGGCCAGATCGTTAATCATGAAAGCCTCTGGCCAGGGTCATGCTTGCTGTGTCAGCAGCCCGCCTGAGCTGTCTGAGGGGCCGGCAGGCTCCTGCTACTGGCTGTCCAGAGTCCCTCCCAGCTTTCTCAGAGGTGGGGTCTACCTGGGCTGCAGCGCCCCCAGTGGCCACAGATGAGGGTCTCTGAAGGAGAGCTTGTTAGTGGGGAGACCAGTTAGTGCTACCAACTGCTTGTGTTGGGGCGTGTCATCTTCCCTAAAGGGCTGTGGGTTTGCTCTGGTCAGAGGGAAATGAGGGGACAGGGAGTGACAAACGGGAGCAATAAGAGGGCTGGCAGATGGGGAAGGGGGCTGAGGGCCTTCCCTAAAAGGCTGAGAACACAAGGGGAGCTAGTAGTGTGGTCGTCCGCGACACTCCCACAGTGACAATCAGAGGTTAGACCAGGGTACATACCAGGTAAGGCAGTGGTGGCTGGGCCTGGTGGAGGGTTACCTGGACAGGGGTGGAGTTCAGTGCAGCAGCTCTCTATCAACAAGGAAGGACGTTTTTACAAAATTTTAATGTCTGTTTCCCCTGTTCTACTGTGCACCAGTTCTGGTCAGCACATACGTGTTTCTGGGTTTTCTTTCAGCTCTTTGAAGATGTTGTATCACAGACTTCTGTCTTCATTATTCGGTGAGGAATTAGCTATTAGTCAAATGGTAAGTGCTTTGTAGATAATTTGTCTTTTCTCTTTAGCAGTGTTTAAGATCTTTTTCCTCTTCTGGTGTTTTGTGGTTTCATGATGATCACATCTAAATGTTTTTCCTATTTATTGTGCTTTCGTTTTCTGATCTGAGACCTGGAATCTTTCATCAGTATTAGAAAGCTGTCTGCTATTATTTCTAGAATATTTTCCCTCCCCATGCTCTCACTTACCTTCTTCTGGATTATATATGGTACCTTCTCACTTTCCCCTCATGTTTCTTAACACTTCATTTCTCTATGATGTATTCTTGGTAATTTCTCTAGGTCTAAATTCTACCTCATTGATTCTCTCATCAACCACATCTAATGATATTTAAATTAACTTTTCATCACCATTTATTCTCCCTATCCCCCCTCCCCTCTTCCACCTCCACTCACCCCCTCCCTCCCACAATTACCACAATATTCTCTGTGTCCATGAGTTCTCTTTCTCCTTTTTTCTTTTTGCTCGAGTCCTCCATATCCCCTGCCTCTCACATCACCACTATCCCCAGAACTGTTGGCTTTTAGTCTGCTCTGTATCTATGAGTCTGTCTCTATTTTTCTTGCTAGTTCAGTTTGTTCACATGAGTGAAATACGTATGAGTGAAATAATTTCATCACTCCCTCCCCCCCCCCCAGAACTGTCTGGCAAACTTCAAAAATTGCTTGTTTCTTCATTATATTTCCAACTCTTTTAAATCTTAAACATGCTTATTTTAATTGTCTATGCTATTTCCAGTCTTTGAAGTATTTATGAATCTGTTTCTGTGACTTATCATTTTGATGTTTCTTATTCAAGGTGGCTTATTACCTCTGTGTCTGCTGATTTTTGACTGTAAGGTCTGATTCTTTCCAACTTTCTCTGTGGGAAATCTTTGAGATTCTGAGTTTGAAGTGCTTGGACAAGGGACCTGACCTCTTTAAGCAAACTTCATACTGGGAGTTTGGAAGTATCACACAAGTAGTGTGAATTCCATATCCAAACCCATTTGATCATGAGCTTGTAGTTAATAATTCTTAGGAAAGGGTTACTCCCCTCCTACCACTGGGCCCAGGGGCCAGGGGGAAATAGCCAGGTGGAAGATGACTATCTGCTTTCCCTAGGGGTGTGGGGGGGGGGGCCTGGAGAGGTTCTATTTTATTCACCATGCACATCACCCTTCGGGAATCTCAGCCCCGGGAGTCATGGTTCTCCTGTCCAACCTCCTAGACTGCTCACCTGCCTTGGGCCCGACATTCTCCAGAACCAAATTAACCGGATTTTTCTATGTGCCATGCCAGGTTTTCACCACCTCCCGCCTGGCAGTCATACTCCTGGGAATGGGTGTATACTTTAAATTTAAAAAGCATCTTCCTAAGTCTCTCCTCCTCCTCCCTTTGCCCAGCCCCACCCTCTATCTGGCAGCTTAGAGGACTCTCACAGGAATGCTGACTCTCCACTCCCTCCCAGCAGCCTTTACCCAAGAAGAGTTCAGGGAGTTAACATTGAAAGGAAAACTAATCACTTAAGTAATTATTTAAATCTAACAGGCTCCAGAGATCCTGTTCAGGGCAATTTATTATAAAACACACACATCTCATCAGCTACACATTACACAATATTCTACATGCTTTATAAATATTAACTCCTTCAATACTTGTAATAACCTATGACTCATTTTTAAGGTTCCCATAATTATACCTGGAATGGGCAAATGTGAATAAAAATTTTCACTAAATTTACCAATGAATGAATTAGCTATTGGGCATCCAGCAGCCTGGAGGTGCAAAAATTTTAGGGAAACAACTTCTCGATCATTTAGGTAAAAAAATATTTGAACTATATGACCTTTTCTTTATTTGTTATGAATATTTTAAAATATATTTTATTGATTTTTTACAGAGAGGAAGGGAGAGGGACAGAAAGCTAGAAACATCAATGAGAAACATCAATCAGCTGCGTCTTGCACACCCCCTACTGGGGATGTGCCCGCAGCCAAGGTACATGCCCTTGACCTGGGACCCTTCAGGCCAACGCTCTATCCACGGAGCCAAACCAGTTTTGGCTGTTATGAATATATATTTTTTAAATATTGATTTTAGAGAGGAAAGGGGAGGGAGGAGAGAGGAGCATCAATATAAGAGAGAAACATTGATTGGTAGGAACCGTGACCAGGAATCAAATTGCAGCCTCGGTGTGCATCCTGATGGGGAATCTAACCCACAGGCTTTGTTGCACAAGTTGACTCTCTAACCAACTGAGCTACCTGGTCAGGACTTCTATGAATTTTTTCATTAACTTTTATTATTCTCAAATAATTTTTCTCTGACTGAAGAAGATTTATTGGATGATAATTAAGATTCTAGACTGTCAGAATTTAACATTAACATATAAGTATTACGTTCTGTGAAACTGCAACAAATGTAATCATATTGGCCAACCTGAAATATGACACAGAGCAAGCTAATTCCTGTTTTCAGGAATTCTTATTCTCCCAGGAAGCCAAGATGCACATTATATGGTTAATAATTTGTTCACTTATTGTACAATGTAAATGAAAACAGTTTTTAAAATGTAGCAGAGTTTTGTATGGGTGTGTGTGTTTGTTAAAACCAATCAAATAGAAAGCTTAGAATTTCTGCATTTCACTGTATGCGAATCTTACCCCCAAAACTGTAAAAAATATTGAATTCTAATGGATGGTATATATGTGGAAGCACTTAAGGTGAAGTATACTGATGTTTATAACCTATTTTGAAATATATTTTAAAAATCACATGGATTAATGGAAGGACAGATGGTTAAATATGTGATAATGCCCACCAAAGCTGGTGGGTATTTGCTGTCCATTGTTTATTTATTTAAACTCTTAATATGTTTCAACATTTTTATAATTAAAGGTAGTCAACAGCAGGAGAAATGTAGCTACAGGTAGATCCCTACATTATTGTAAATTCTTTTCAGGTGTCTTCCTTCTCCTTTTGTGAGCAAACATACCAAATATGGTGTTCTGTACACACAGCTAACCCACAAAGCACAGAAAACTAACATACAGGCAGGAGACAGGAGCTCCTTGAGTTACCAGAAATGGAAGTAAAATTATGATCCCGAATACCCTAATAAATGGTGCAGCTATTCATTCGATGTTTGTGTCAAGCTTTGCCCTAAACACTTAAATGTCTCTGATTTTAATCCTCACAGCAATGTTAGGTTCGGAGAATATGGAAGGCATTATTTTCATATTAAAGATGAAGAAACTGAAGCTAGGGGAAGGCAGTTCTCTTCTGGATTTTAGGAGGCCAGAGTAATGAGAGAAAACGTGACCAGAAATTAGGTGGCAGCAGTAGCTCAAATTTCATCAACATTTAAAAATGCGTTAACATCTAGCTTGTGATTATGTTTCAAGGCAATCAGACAAAAAAGAGAGAAGAGCCACACATTTTAGGAGCCAGGAGCTTGGAGCTTTCTAAGATGGTCAAAGGAAGCAGTTGTGGATTCATTCATTCAGTAAATATTTATTGAGCACCTACTATATTCCAAGTGTTGTTTTGGTTGTAGGGATTAGAGGAGTAAATGAAACAGATAAAGTCCTCTGCCTTGTGGACGTCCTAGTGGCATCTCTAAAGCGAATGATGGACAGCTCAGTGCTAGGAGAAACCTTTGCGAGGCCATGTAAGGAAAGAACTTCCTCGTCCCTCCCCCACCATCCCTGGTTATCTTTGTGTCCTTAGGACCCAGCACTGAGCCCCATGTAGTGACTTACAGAATGAGATCTAGGCCTTTAAAGGATCTAACCATCTAAAGGCTTATGGTGCTTTCTATATGCATTTGCCACGTGTAATTAAAATAAAAATTGAAAATTATAGGTGAAAAGTTGGTCAAGTTTAGATTTTCCCTAGGATGATTCCATTGCTATGAAATACAAAGTCCTCTACCCATGTGTTCTCTGTACGAGTCCCTGCCTTGCTGGTTCTGCGCTGGGTTTCCCCCGCCAGCTGGGTGGCCCAGCACTGTGAGTGCAGACATACGTACTCATTGCAGATGAGGTGGTTTCCGAAGGGACTGAAGCTCCCCCAGCCGTGGGAGCGGTACCTCTTAATTTCATCTCCATCCAAAATGTCTTCTCTTGTTATCCAGACAAATTTAGCATCACATCTCGTGAAAGCCCATCTTTGCTTGAAATACTGGCTGTCTTCTGTGTGTTCAGTCCGTTTAACAGTTTACATTTTTATTGCTTTATGTTGTTTACCTCAGTCACTTATGAAAATGACTCCTAGGAAACCTCAAGTGGCTTGCTGGTTTCCCAGCGGAAGGGGCACATCTTTCCATGCCACGGGAAGAGGGCAGCCACTCTCATTTCTTTCCTGGTTCCGTGTCTTGTTTAGCTGCCACCTGCGGATGTCAGCCATGTTCTAAAAGCTCTGATTGAGTTTGGATGTTTTACTTTAAATTTTTTATTGTATTTTACTTTTATTATTAGTTGTTTTGTATTCCTATTCATCAGAATGCTGTTTCCGTATTTGATTATTCTTGCTTCAGTGTGACTTCAGTATATATGATGTCCAACAAAGTGGGTGGGCCTTCCCTCTCTCCCTCCCTCCCTCCCTCTTCCTCCTTCCCTAGAATCTCCCACCCCCCCTCTCCACCAGGCATCTTTATAACAGGAGGAGCCCTGTGTTTCAAGAACTCTAGTCACCCAGCTGGAACTCAGGCCAATCAGGGAAGGAGCGGGAAGATGCAGGCATCAGTAGGCCTGCATTTTTGAATCACCCAGGTAAACTCCAGAGTGTTTGTTTTCCTCCCAGGGAGCTGGGAGGCAGAAGAAGCAGGACTGCCGATCCCCATCTTCCTTGTCCTGTAGGAAGCCTGTGTGGGTCCCTCCGTGAATCATGCTTTAGGATCGCAGGGAGGATGGAGGCTGGCCCATTGTTGCTTTAGTCAGAGTTGAAACTGCCTAAAGAGTTCCTAGTTATCCCTAGTTACCTTCATCAGTGTTGTCTCTGATAGGGAAATCACATTGTTTTCCCAGAAACTAGAATACACTATCCTTGTTTTACAACATATGAGGTGTCTAGGCTAAGCAGTATCTAGAATATATTTTTTTAAACTTGAATAGTGCATGAAATCCTTTATATAATTTTCATTTGCCCAGGTTGACTGAACAGTTTTTATTTAAATGTAATAAATATATAAAAAATAAAACTCAGCAATAAAATAGAAAAAAAAAAACACACACACACACAACTCAGTCCTGGCCGGTATAGCTCAGATGGTTGAACATCATCCCATGCACAGAGAGGTATCTGGTTTGATTCCCATCATGCCTGAGTTGTGGGCTCCAACCACAGGAGGGGGCATGCAGGAGTCAGCCAATCAATGTCTCTCTCTCATTGATGATGTTTCTCTCTCTCCTTCTCTTTTCCTCTCTCTCTCTCTTTAAAATTCAATAAAACATATTAAAAAATAAAACTCATTATATAGTCCTTTTGTTTAAAAGTGTTATGTGACTATGAACCCAACTCAAATTCGTAAATTAAATAAACAGTATTGTGTGAAATGAATAATAATCACACTAGTAAAGTGTCTCTTATGTGCGAGGTGAGTCCCGGTGCTTCATGGCTGCTTGGCTCCTTTAATGTTCACAGAAGCAGGTACTGCTCTGATGTCCTCTGCTTTACAGACGAGAGGCTGAGGCTCACAGGCTGCTCAGCTGTTACGTGCTGGAATTTAATTTTGAACCTATTCATTTTGGCTTTAGAAAATATGCACTCAGTCTGCCAGGCTGCCTCTCTAAATGCCATTGAACATTATCATGATAGATGGCATTGATCAGCTAACATTCATTTGCAGTTATTTGGTTTAACTCGGGAGAGGTATGCGTGTGTATCAACCTGATTCTTTTAATTTAGAGTCTGACGGACCCTTCTCTGAGTCATCATCATGACTCCTGCCATTCTTTTCTTTTAAATAATAAATGTGTTAACGACACTGCTGTTATTTGGATGAACCAATTTAATAGTGCACTAGAAAACACGATTCTTCAGTTGGACATTGAAACTGACACTCAAACATTTTTTTTTGTCCTTATACGTTAGTTTCTAGTATGCAGAGGCAAGATATTTTTGAAGAAATGAAACGGGGGAGTGATTGATATAGAGGCAGGGAGACCTTGAACAGGCTGTCAAGCTACAGGAGGAAGGTTGGAGTGGATGGGAGGTGGATGCTGGGGGAGATCTACCGAAGGACTTGTATGCATGCATGTGAGTATAACCAATGAATGAAAGACACTGGGGCGGGGAGAGGGGCAGGTGGGGACATGTGCTGGGGGGTAAGGGAGGCTGGGGGAGGATATTGGGGGGGGTAAAGGAAAACATGTACTACTATTAAATATAAGTTATATTGTAAATTAAAAAAAAAGAAAACCAGATACTAAAAAAAAAAAAAAAAAAAAGAAAACACGATTCTTTTAAACTAAAAAAATGACTTCATTGAATATTTACTAATTAAACTGATTGTGGGTCAACTTCTGCAAGGTGGTATGAAAAAGACGTCACCCGAGGAATACACTCCAGACAACTCCTGTGGGCTCCTTTGATTTTAGAGGCTTAGAGGAACTTGTCACAGGACAGCTCACTTATCCTACCTGCTTCCCCCCTTCACTGAACTGCAGGAGACACCGCCGGAGTATTGTTGCTAAAGGCAGTGCTTCAGTTGCATTCATTTAATTTAATGAATCTGGAGGTAGTTTACCATTGGAGCCCCAACTTCAGAGGGTCATGTAAAAAGAGGAGTGTGCTGGTAAGAATGCCCTGAGGTGGGATTGTTGGAGAACCTTGGCCCACAGTTTCCCAGTTTGCCTTGTCACTGCCGTGTCACCAGTTCTTGCACACAGCGGGTGCTCAATGACTCCATGTTGAGTGATGGAATGCCATTATTCCTTTCAAGAACTTGTTCCTCCATGGAACAATACGATGGCAGGTATTTTATAAATAGGATCAAATGATTTAATGGCCTTGATGGGAATGTTGCAAATGATGGCCTCTGAAAAATGACAGAAGGATTTTTGTTTGTGTGATCAATGAATTATTTTCCTTGTCTCAGAGTCATTGGCCATCTGCCCTTCTATGGTCCTGGGCACTTCCTTGGTAAGTGCTCACAACTCTTCCGGCTGTGGCCTCAGCCAGGGCTGTCAGTGTACCCCATGCAGGAGGGTTTCATGAGGATGCCAGTCACCCAGTGCAGTTTTTCCTCCCAGGGTGAGGCCCGGAGGTCCCTGAACTTGCCAGGTTCCCCCTGGGGCTCATTTCAGGGAGAGGAACATTTTCATGGAGGTTTTTGGACAAGCTCAGCTTAACTGCTAAAAAATGAAGGAAAAGTCAGTCCAGAGCAAGAAGCTGAGGAGATAGAATATGAGAGAATATTGCCTTTAAAATGAAATATATTAGGTTTCTTAAAATTTTAGTGTTAGACCATTCTTCTTGTGGCTATAAAATTAAATATTAACTAAAGAAATGTGTTTCTAGTTCTTGTCCAAAAGAGCACGCTGTGATGATAATACTGCGGAGCAACCACCTGGAGTTATTTTCCCTGCCCAGTGGTGGGTTGCATTGACTTTCTCCATCCTCTCAGGACTGACTGGTCCCCTCTGTGTGTTGCCATGGAGTCTCTGGGAAGGCTTTCTTGCCAATGGACCTGTTAATGGACTATTCTATTCTCAATATCAAAAAAGGGAGTGGAGAGGAAAAATATAATTAATCAAATTAACCGAATAAATCCACTGAATGTTGGGAAAATAATGATGAAAATATTTGTATGTAAAGGACTTATAATCCTCTGATAAAATGGTATTCATGAACAATATGCTTCTCTTTGTGCATTAAAATTTATTTATTTACTAGAGACCCAGTAGACAAATTCATGCATGAGTGGGGTCCCTAGGCCTGGCCAGCTGTCAGGGCTGATAGGGACCTGCCAGACAGGGGGAGGAACAGGGAGAGGGGTCATGGGAGGTTGGCCACCGGCCCCAAGGAAGGAGCTGGGCATCAGCCCCCTGGGGAAATAGTTGGCATCTGCTGCTACCTACCCCCAGCTCCCTGACCCAGCCTAGGGCCCAAAGGTCAGGGCGGGGCTGGGAGAGGAGATAATGGTTTTTCCAGGCTGGGTGTGGAAGGAACAGATGCTGAATGCAGCCATTGGTACCCTGCCACTGTGAGGTTCCCCGCCTTGCCCCTCCTCCTTCCCTTGCTGCCATGCTGCCACCATGGTGGGTGCGCAGTGGGCTGATTGGGGCCTATGGACAGGGGGAAGAAATTGGGGGAGGGACTGCTGGAGGTTGGACGGGGTGCGAGAGGGACTGTGGCCAGCCATGGGAGGTTGGCTGTGGGAGCACACTGACCACCAGGGGGCAGCTCCTGCATTGAGCATTTGCCCCCTGGTGGTCAGTGTGCATCATAGCGACTGGTTAACCAGTCGTTCGGTCATAATGGTTGCTTAGGCTTTTATATATAGAAGATCTTTTAAAATTTGGTTTAAACTTTCCAATGCTTGATCTAATATTGGAGTTTAATTTAGAGAATTTCATCAGATTATCTTCTTATTAGATCTTATACAGTCACTTGACATAGTATTGTTTCTCACAGGATACCATGCTTGCATATAAAGATGCTTTCTTTATAATAATTTTAAAATGTTTCTATGTATCCTAAAGAACATTTTTTTTTGCTGTAATTATTCATTATTGTCAACATTGTCTAACTTTTACAACTATTTACTGATTGTTTTAATAGTTTGCCTCTCATTTTGGTAACTCTGGGTTTAAAATTTTACAGACAAGTTTTGAAAAAATTCCTCCAAATTAGTCTTCTTGACTAGCTTAATTGAGTTTCCCTCTTCCCCCTGTGTATTTTACATTAAAAAAGGGGTTAACCCTTTAAACTTGAATGTACTAAAGAAATAGCTTTGCCTACATGAAGTTATAGAAAGGAGGACAATTGGTGAGGGCCACAGCGCTGGAAGCTTTAGAATCTCTGAAGAGAAGGCAAGAGTAAACTATTGCAAAGAGGGAAAATAATCTATTAAAGACGATCCCTATGCTAGAATGTTGTTTGCCAGCAGATGAGCAATATATTTTGAGATGAACGTTATCACTCTGCTTTGTTATCATTTTAGAAGCTATCACCTATTTTTCTCCTAAAATCCAAAGCACAAGCCAGTGCCTTGGTGATCTCTTGGCTGCTGAGTCAACAGCAGTGACTAAAGAAATCCCTGGAAAGTTTCTCATGACAAAAGAGCTCCAGGCAAAGGGGCGCTTTGATTGTGATCAACAGAAAAAAGACACATTAGGCTTAGCCACATCTCTGGAAACACTCAGGGTTTCTAACAACCCACAGTGACAAGCAATGTAGCAATCCTTGAAGGCAAAGGAATCCATTCAGAAATATGTTGACATTTTACCACGTAGACGCATCCTCGTAGAAAACAAATGGCCTGAGTGGGGGCATTGGTATATGTGCGTGTACATGTGTGTGAGTGTGCACACACGCATGTGCTATGGTGTGTGAGCTTAAATTACACAATTTACACATTGCAATTGATTTCTCTGAACCCACATATTTAGAAACCACTAGTTATTCTCATCCTTCAGTAATGACATTTTCTTTGATAGTGTATGATGGAGAAGTTTATCTTGTACCCTCACATTTGAAGTGAGGTTATTGAAGTTCTGCCTCCATTTATACACAGCAACACATCTTTGTCTATTACTTTGCATGCATTTGTCTAATATGGAGGCGGCAAGGGCAGAACTAGCTCAGGAGATGGTGGCTACATCTTAGTCTGAGATCTATCCTTAATCGGCTGTGTGTCCCAAGGCAAGCAGCTTAACTGCTCTAGACTTCTAGTTCCACATGGTGTCTAAGTCCTCTTGTCATCCTTGCATTTCACAGATCATTACAGAATCTGCAGGAACCAAGAATCTTTCAAGATTTTGTAGCCCTGGAACTGCCAATCATTTAGAGGAGCAACATGTACACATAGAAAACATCACTATATTAATGCATTTTATAAAAACTTTTCAAAAATCCAGGCATGGGCTAACTTATATGGTTGGGTTGCTTCATTTCTATTGTGGCAGTTTTGTGCTCTCTCTGAGGAATGAGCTCTAGACATAAGAGCCTCTGAAAAAGTTTTTAGGTCTCTTAGAAAAATGCTGAGTTAACTACAAGGAAGAAAAGAGGCAGAATAACCTTTTGTTACTTCCGTATTAAATTTTTAATGACCAGAGGTTAGAGCGAGAGAAGGAGACCATTTGCTGCTGGAATGAAATGCAATGTTTTTTGTTGGTGCTATAGTTTTTTGAAAAATGTTTGTTCAAATTTTCTTTTGAATGCAGTATTTACAGTTATTTTAAGGACTTTGAATTGAAACATAATCACTTCCTGTGGGAAGGTTAATTTATAGTGAATGAAAATTAAACAATGAAGAGAAGAATACATCCGTAGGAGATTCAAGGATGGAAGTACTTACTTGGTTTTAGAGATTATAAAGGTTTAAAATCAATCAAATATTTTTTTCTATGTTATAATGGAACTGGCTAGAGTTTCTTGAGATAGGCAGATCAGCTGAGGATGACACAGACTTTTTGAAAAGAAATTTGGCAACATGCACCAATAACTTAAAAAATTCATACCATTTGACTGAATAGTTCTACTTTTAGAGATCTATTCTTAGGAAAAATGATTAAAAATGGAGAAAGATTTATGTTTACAATATGCTTATTATAAGGCTATTTTGAATATCAATCCATCTCCTGATGTTTTGACTTGGCTTCTTTCCAGGCTGGGTTCCATAATCTAGTATTACAATCATTCTCTTGAACTGCCTTCCTTCTTCTTGTCTGCCCTCCTTTTATTTACTCATTGGGCAAATCCTAACACTGGGTGAACCCAACATTCTTTGCTCTCTGTCTGTACCTCACCTTGGAGAGAATCACAGTCAGGCAGAATTGTAGCACTGTAAGCTGATGATTGACAACCCTATAAATGTCAGCCTTCATCACCTGCCTCTCTCCAGAGCCTCAGATCCCCAAATTCAAATACTGACTTGACCGAGCCACTAGACCATTCTCTAGCGTCCAGGTTTGACATCTCTTTCCAATTTGTTCTTCCCTTAGGAAATGTTCCACCCATAGAAGATTTAACTTCCTTAATATTTTGGTGAACTTTATGCTAGGGAAATTATAGCTATTTGTGAAGAAAAATACAAGTATTAGAAAACAGAACAACTTAGAACAACAACAACAAAAAAGCCAACCAAAAGCAAACATAAACCTTCCTCCCCCCCAACATCCCCAAAACAAACCAAACAAAAAACAAACCTAAGAACGTTCTTACTCAATTACATGACTTGGGTTGTTTGCAGAGTTTATTAAGCTTCTAGTTTATTAAGTGCAAATGTTAGAAATTACAAAACACGGAACACTTTATTAAGAACTAATAGGATATGTGATGGTAATTTGAATGTTATTGAAAACAATAAAAAAACAAACCTTTGCCAGTTTCTTCGGCGTCACATCTGTAATTTATGTGAAAATGGCTAACTCTCATACGAACAGATTCACAGATAGTCTCATTTGCAGCAGTGCACCTGGGACCTGTAGCATTAGCCCAGACACCCTACTTAGGTCCATAGATTATAGAAACACACTGAGGCATGCAGGAAAAAAAACTGCCTCTATTTGTGCGGTTGTCCTCAGGGAGAAGCAGAGCTGGAATGTGAGCGTTAACAACAATGATTCTCTTTTGAAAAGTCCATCAGCTCCAATTGTAAGTCAGAAACAATTTTCTAGCCCAGTGGTTCTCAGCTTTTCAAAGTATGAGAATACCTTTCCAACACCTCCTTCCCATAAAACAAAGCGAAATTAAACCAAAGCCCCAGACAAAACCATGTAGCTGTTATGTTTTTATTTCTTTCAACTGAGAAAATAAAGTAACAAGAAAGTTTCTATGATTTTGGTAATTTTTAAAGAAACTTGTATTCCTTTCTCTTCTTTTCCTTGCCTTTCTTCCATATTCATATTTACTTTTCTAGTTTTATAGAAAAGTAACCCTAACCCCAACCCATATATAGTATGTCACTCAAATTCTTTGTAGGTAGTAAAAAGAAATTTAGTAATTTTTTGTTGGGTAAGGTATTTTTAAAAATTATGAATAATTTATATTTAAACTAGTTAAAGCTACAGGTGCAAATAGTTTAAGAAGTCAGACAATTTCTACCGGGCTTGCAATAAAAAATACCAGTCCATAGGATACTTCTATACACCCTCCCAGATTTTTACTCCTCAGCAACAATAACTTTAAACTAATTGAGCTGTTTTTTGATACTTACCTCATACCTCTATATAGCTTATGTTGTCACATTTTTTTTTGCTACAGTTCCATTACTAAATCTTTGCAGTTTTAGTCATAATTTATTGACTAGTTCCCTTACTTGATACTTTTTCTTTTGACCAAACCTACATATTTACTTCCTGCCCCTTTCTCCTAACACAGATGTAGAAGAATTTTGCTTATGTCAATGTCCAGTGTTATTATTTTGATCATAAAAATGGCATTTTACAAATAAGCCAAGTAAATGCTTTATTTTCCTTGCAGTTGATAATTGTTTTCTTCATTATTTTATATCAGAGGCTCAATGCATGAAAATCATGCAAGAGGAGGCCTTCCTTCCCCTGGCTGCCGGCACCGGCTTCCCTCTGGCACCCGGGACCCGGGCTTCCCTCGCAGCCCTGACTTCATCCGAAAGGATGTCCGGTCTAATTAGCATATTATGCTTTCATTATTATAGATGCTTATCACCAATTCAATGCCCGATTCTCTGTCAGTTATCCAAATTTAATCAGCCACATTAAGTCTATCTGGTTATTTTCTTGAACCAAATCCCTCTTGGTGCTTTCTAACTTGCTTTAACCTGTCTTAGTTGCTCTCAAGACCTGCCTCAGAATCACCTTCTTGGGAGCTCTCTGTACCATCTACCTAGGGATTTTTTCATTCTTATGTTGGATTGCCTGTTTTTTTTTGGTTCCCTTGTCTTCCTGTTTCTTGGTTTCCTCCCTTGTTTTGATGGCACATATCCTTTGATAGTTTCCTGAGAAAGGTGTATCTGAGAAAAGGTTTTACAGACTTACATTATCAGAAAATATTTTTTTATTTCACTCTCACTTTTAATTAATAGTTTGAGTGTGTAATTCTAGATTGAACTCTTTTTCCCCTCATAATTCTGACTGCTGGTTTCCAGAGTCAGTGCCAATCTAATTCCTAATGTTTTTTAAGAAAAAAAGTTATTGAAGCTTTCAGGATTTTCTCTACTTTCCTGTTGTTTTGAAACTTCACAGTGATATGGCTTCATGCAGGTCTTTATTCATTTGTATTAGAACTTTGTGCACTTTTCAATGTAAAAACTGATTTTTTTAAATTATGGGGAATTAAAAATAATTATATTGATTATTTATTTTCTTATTTCTCTGTTTTCTCTTTCTAGATTTTCTGCTATTTGTGTGTTTCACCTACTGGACTTTTGTAATTTTCTATTTCCATTTTTTTGTTGTTTTACTTTCTGTAATATCCATCCTAAGTTTTTTACTTATGCTACCATATTTTTGATTTCTCAGAGCTCCTTTTTGTTCTCTACATATATATATATTTTATAATGTCCTGTTTTTGCTTCATGGGTGCAATGTATTTCCTTATCTTTTTGAAGATATGAATCATATTTTTGAATATATATTTTTTATTTCTACATTGTATATGTCTCCTATAAGTTACCTTTTTCTTGTTATTTGCATTGGTCCCTGTCTTTCATTGAAATACTTTTCTCCAGTGTCTGTCCTTATTTGTCTGCCATTTTTTTCTAGTGAGTGTGGTCTATTTTTAATTTTTAAAAGATTTTTATTTATTGCTAAAAGAGGGGGGGGGAGATTTGTTGTTCCACTTATTTATGTACTCCTTGATTACTTTTTGTGTGTGCCCTGTTGACTGGAGATTGAACATTGGTGTATTGGGATGATGCCCTAACCCAGTGGTTGGCAAACTGTGGCTCGCTAGCCACATGCGGCTTGTCGCTCTGTTGACTAATGAGTTTGCCGACCACTGGGATAGGGGCTTCATCACAAGGAACAACAACAGCCTGTAATTATTGGAATCGAGAGTCTAGGTCAGTGGTCGGCAAACTCATTAGCCAACAGAGTGGCAAACCATGGCTCGCCAGCTGCAGTTTGCTGACCACTGTCCTAACCAACTGAGCTTCCTGGCCAGAACTGTTGGCTCATTTTGTAAGTGTTTGGAAAAACCACTTAAAAGCTGGTTAGAAACTCTGTCCTTTATAAGAGGCCGGCTGCCATGGGCTGTCCTGTAAAGCAGCCTGGTCATGTCAGTAAAGTTAGAACTTTTCCCTTGGGCTGGTGAGAATTTCTAGAATGGTTACCTCTAATTTTCTTCCTAGATTATCTGTACCCAGGAAGGGAGTGTCCCAAGTTTCATATGTAAGCTCTTGCTTAATTCTACCCACATGGTTGCATGGGATAATTTTTCTTAGGTTCTCTAAGTATAAGGAAAGAAGGGCAAATCTCCAAGCCCCGGGAGAATCCCTATGGTCACCCTGAAAAAGTAGGCGGACCCTCACTCCATGTTTGGTCCTGGTGGTGCCATACACACACTAAAGGGATACAAAAAGGTTTAGTGCCACATTAATAAGGATTTCTGGGTGAGGGGAGCAGGACAGATTTCTAAAGCAGGTTCAGAATGTCTTGAGAAAGCCAGGGAAGGAGACTGGCCTGGGTTTTTATCCTGGTTTGGGGGTGGGCTGGCGGAGGGCTATGTGTAAAAGAGAATTAGCGGTTTGAACCTCCCACCTATGCCAACGCAGGGAGCACCCAGCCAGGCTCAGATGATAGCACCGGGGAAAGGGAGGAGTGAGGTTTGAGAGCTGCGAACAGTCAAACACCAAACATCAAACATGGAGTCAGGCTCTGGCCCGGGTAGCTCAGTGGCACCAAAAGGGTGCCAGTTTGATTCCTGACCACGGCACATGCCCAGGCTTGATCCCCAGTAAGGGAGTGTGCAGGAGGCAGCTGATGGATGGTTCTCTCTCTCACATTGATGTTTCTCTCTCTCCCTCTCTCTTTTGGTCTCTCTTTCTCAAGGAAAAAAAAAAAAAAAAAAAAAGGAGTCATGATCCTCATTACAGGAATGCTCCAAAGAGAGGGCAGAAGAAATATTTTAAGAATGGTCTCCATTTATAGAAAACTAGAAGCCCAATGAACAAAAATTTATGCAAGAGTTGGCCTTCCTTCCCCTGGCTGCCAGCACTAGCTTCCCTCTGGCACTCAGGATCCGGGCTTTCCTCCTCCAGCCACTGGCAGGTATCTGGGACAGGGCCTGGCTTCCCTTCAGCCACTCGCAGGCACAAGGGACCTGGGCTGGCTTCCCTCCGGCCCCGGCTTTGTGAGGAAGGATGTCTGGAATGACATTCAGTCTAATTAGCATATTATCCTTTATTTTTATAGATTAGTGGCCCAGTGCACGAAATTGGTGCATGGGGTGGGGGGAGGGATCCCTTAGCCTGGCCTGCATCCTCTCTAATCTGGGACCCCTGTGGGATTGGGCCTAAACCGGCAGTTGGACAACCCCCTCACAATCCGAGGGGGTTGTAAACATCCTAACCGCTCACCTGCCTGCCTGCTTGATCGCCCCTAACCACTCTGCCTGCTGGCCTGCTTGCCCCAAACTGCACCCTCCCACCCTGATCACCCCCAGCTGCTCTCCCTTCCTGGCCTGATCACCTCTAACCACCTCTGCCTTGGCCCCGCCACCATGGCTTTGTTTGGAAGGACATCTGGAAGGTCTCATGGTCTAATTAGCATATTACTCTTTTATTAATATAGATAGGCTATGACATACTGCCATAACTATAACATATCTACCAGTATAGAGTACATACTCTATGAGAATATGTACTTCATGCAATAGGAAGGCATCTAATATATTACATTGTATATGTTGTAAGTAGTAGGAAATACTGTATTCATAGCAATAATATACACCCTGTGACTTCCCTTCCTGATCTGGGAATGGTTCCCCAGTTCTTTGAAACTTTCCTGGCCCCTAATGTATTTTTATTTTGTCATTCAATATAACTTTATTTACTGTTTATTGCACATGATTTGAGGTCTTTAATTTCTAACCAACAAAGATTCAAAGGACTATTTTTTCCATGAATTTTAACATTAGTGAATTTGTGTATTCATGAGTTTTTATTGTAAACATCTGAATTATTCACATTGTCATAGTTCCTGAACTCATAAGTGTGGACTATGCACAGGCTGGCAGCAAGCCAGGAAGCCACTCTGCAAGCAAACTGATACTCTGCAGAAGGAGAAAAGTCATAGCACAACATTTAATATCCAACCTGAGTCACCTCAGAATGTTATATATATTGACTTCTTAATTAATATAGTATCAGGAACTCAGCTGCTTGGTTGGTGACGGGATTGACCTGATTTCAGAAGGATTATTCCTGAAATAATTAAGGAAAGGGGGGCTCAATCTTTCTTCTTGGTTGCTTGCTCCTCCCCAGCACCTTCATCTTTTTGGGCAGCTTCTTGGGAATCTTCTCCTTCACCTTCACCTCCTTCTTCCTTTGCATCCTCAAATTCTTTCTTGGCACATTCAGCCTCTTCTCCTTCTTCTCCTCTTCAGCTTCTCCTTCAGAGGGGGGTTCATCCTTAGCTTCCTCATCTTTTGCAGCCTCAATGGACTCCTCCACCTCGATCTGCTCTTCCTGAGCCATGGCTGGTATATTAAGAAGGGAAGGAGCATGTGGACTTCAAGTAGGAGCTAGTCTGTAAACCATTATAGGTAGATCGACCAAAGACCTGGGAACTCTGGGAGTAGCCGCTGGCTATGCATCCCACGCAGGTGAAACTAAGCAGGGTCTCTTCACCTTCCAAGAGTTTCCCTGTCAATTTCCAAAGCCATCTTCACATTGAGGAGATCCTGGCATTCTTTTAAATATTGTGCCATTTTACTCTGTAGTTCTCAACTCATTTTCTAATTTGTTGATTGTGTCCTGCATAGTACTAACACCGGTGTTCTGCTTATCCTCTTGCAACTGCTTTCCCAGCACTTCATTCATGCCCTGGCATGCTTCTGTCTCCAGGGTCTTGGTCTTGAGCAGTTGCTGGCCCACACCATATAGTTATTCTTGGCAGCGTTCTCGGTCAGCATGGTGAAGCAGCTCTTGTACCATTCTTCGGTCTGCATGTTCTTGGCAGTCAGCTTCTCGTACTGGTGCGGATGTCCTTGAGCATAGCGGAGAGGTCGACTTAGAGAGTAGTCCATCTCCATGGAGATCTGAGCGTACTGGATCTGCGCCTGCAGCTTGGTGATCTCCTCTTCGTGCACCTTCTTCAGAAAGGAGATTTTGTCCATCAGGCTGTCGATGCACTTTTCCACCTCAGAGCCTGCAAGAGCTGTCTCATCTGCACCTTTGCTTGCCTCCATTAGCCAGCCCTCTGCATCCTCATGGTTCAGCACCGCTTCCTGGTAGCATGTCTGCAGGTTGTTCCCAGTCACTTCGGAGCCTTGGTGCCTCCTAACTGCCCACTTCCCTTTCCTCTCCAGGAACAAGGCATGGTGGGGTGGGACACAGGCATTTCATTTTCATTAAAATGTTCAACTCGGGCCTGCTCCACCAGTGTCCTCAGGTGGCCCAGGGGTAGACAGTGATCCCAGAGACCCTGGCCACCCCCACCTAGGAACCCCCCACTGACTTTAGGCACTGTCCATGCTGCCTGCCCAGTTCTGATTGCCGCTTGGACCCTGCGGGCGACGTCAGGTGCTGTCCATGCCACCTGCACGGTCCCAATCACTGCCTGGACCCTGCAGGCAGTGTTAGGTGCTGTCCATGCTGCCTGCCCAGTTCTGATTGCAGACTTGACTCCACAGGGAGGGAGGGCATCAGGCGCTGCCAATGCCACCTGCCTGAGTCCCCGATCTCTGCCTGGATCCTGCGGGTGACATCAGGAGCTGCCTGCTGGAACTGCCTGGTCCCAATTGATGCCTGGACCTCATGAGCAGTGTCAGGCACTGTTCATGCTGCCTGCCCAGTCCCAATCGCTGCCTGGACCCCCTGGGCAGCATCAGGTGCTGCCTGCCAAGCCTAGCTGGTCCCAATGGCCGCCTTGACTTCTGAGGGGCATCAGGCAGGCACTGCTTGCCAGGCCTGCTGGGCCCATTGCAGCCTGGACCCTGCGGGCTATGTCAGGTGCTGCTTGTCCCATCTGCATATACAAATTTACTCTCCATCTTAGTTGAGTTTATTTGCATATCACTCCTGATTGGCCGTGGGCATAGCAGAGGTACAGTCAATGAGCATCTTTCTCTTTTATTTGTTTAGATGGTACTAGGGGAGATTGTCTTACCCAACCAGGTCCAAGATACAGAAAATCTTTCAAAGATCTTTCAAAGTTCAGTTTTCTCATTGTATGGGGAATGATAAGGCCAGGAGTTCATAGGTTATTTTATTGTTAGAAAAAATGTCCATGAAGAAGGTGATTAAAGCAGTGACTTTCAGAGTGTGGCAGGTCACTAGCAGCATCAGTATCTTCTGGGAATTATTTACAAATGGAAATGCTCAGGCCCCACCTCAGACCCACTGAAATTGAAACTCTGGGGGCTGGGCTGTACAGTCTCTGTTTTGACAAGCCCTCCAGGGGATGCTAACACTTGCTTAAAGTTTGAGAATCACAGATGGAGAGTGTGCAAGTGCAGACAAGTCTGGGATGGGGCAGGAGAACATAATGGCACAGCATACATCATTTCCACTGGAAGGTAGAAATAATAGGTAACTGTCCCTGGCAAGGGCAGACAGCCAGGAAGTCTTGGCAGAGGGAAGAGGACCCCAGCCACACTGCAGAAGGGTAGAGAGTGAGGGAGAAGAGAGGTGGTGAAAACTTCCAGGAGGTAGGGACGACCAAGGACCTCTTAAGGATGATGATGTGTAATGCTCTCTTGTAAGTTTTCTGTGATGTAATATCCTTCCCAAAGTCACAGTCTTCAATAAAAGTCACACACAACCAACCTGTGTGGAGTGATGGAGAATGAAAGAGATGCCAGAGGAAAAAGAACCCACCATCACTGTGCAGACACCACACATTTCACTTATTTCCTTGCCGATCTATGACCCAATACATTCGGTTTCCCTGGACTGTCTGACCATCGGAAAACACAGATATTTACATTATAATTCATAACAGTAGCAAAATTACAGTTTTGAAGTATCAATGAAAATAATTTTATGGTTGGAGGTCACCACAACATGAAGAACTGTATTAGACCAAAGCGTCAGCATCAATTGCCATCCTTCATCATTTTGAGTACTTCTCCACCATGGCTATCACAGTAGGAAAAGTCAAAACTCCCTCCTTGAAGAATCCATGCTGTTTCTTCTAAGTGTATTTTTTTTATCAGTATTCATTCATACTTCCTGACTGGGAATCCTGCTCTGTGAATCCACCTGTTCTTCCAACTTCCATGATCTGAGGATCACCAACCTGTTTTTCAAGCTCATATCTCTTTTCCATAACAATTTCATATCTCCATCTGCCCTTATGAGATTTCTTTTTGGATGTTTTCCATTACCTCAAAGTCTTTATTCCAGAATGGGATCTCTGTTATCTCCTCCTCACTTCAAAATAAGCTCTGCTGTCCTGATTTACCTCTTTGTGTTACCAGCACTAACATTCTTTTAGTCACACATGCTATCAACTAACTCCTTTTCCATCTCTAATCTGTCACCGAGGCTGGTGGATAGTTCTTTCCCGAAGGCATCTGTGCTGAGCCATTACTTTTCGATTCCTCAGCCCCTCCCTCCTGGATTATTGCAAGAGTCCTGTGAATAGCTTTCTTGCCTTGTATCTCCCCTCCCCTCCAAGACTCACTTGTAAGGGCTGCAGAATGAAGCTTGGCAAAGACTCTACTCATATTCTATCATTTTCCTTTTTAGGAATCCTCAGGGGCTTCCCATTGTCCACAGGGTAAACTCCACAGTCCTTATTCTGGTGCCTAGCCCTTCCACAGTGGGCAGTCCATCCTTCAACCTCATAGCCGCCTATTTTCCAATGGGGAAAAAATACCACTCTAACGAGGTTGTCCTATGTCTGGTCCTTTGACTTTTCCTCTTCCTCTGGCAATCATCTTTCTCTTCAGGTCTTACTTCAGATGCTAATATTATATCTCCTCTGCATCATTTTTTTTTTTGGATCAAGCAACCCACATGATTTCTCACTTGTTTGAACTTTGAAATAACTTTCTGTCCCATGTATTTAGCTCCTAATAATAGAATAACAGCTACTCTCCTTTAAGCTGAATGCCTACTATGTGCCCAGCAATGGTCTAAGCTGTTCTTAATTCATTTTTGTCATCATACAATCAGATGAAGTAAGTACAGTTGTCAGAGAGAACAGAGGCATAGAAGGTTACGTAATTTACACAAGGTCTTAGGGCAGTAAAACCTGGGCTTGAATCCAAACTGTGTGGCTCAGAATCTACCCTCTTGTCCACTCAGGACTGCCCCTCGGTGTGTACTGCCTTAGATGGCTGTTTCCCTAACATGTGTGTGCATATTTTGTGTGTGTTGCCTTCCCAATTAAATTGCATGCTCCTGGAAGGCAGGGACCAGAACTTGACTGTAGGTTCCAAAGGGCTGGGCGGAAAACTGTGTGTGCAAATCAGTGCTGAATGTGTGAATTGAATGGATAACAGAGCCTTTTGTTCCTTCCTAGATGATACAGCTAATTTTCATTAATTGAAAAGTTAGTCTGAAAATCAGAGTTAACTAAGTCATGACCAAAGGAAAGGCAAAAATTAAGGGGTGAGCCAGTGTTCTGGCCTTCTCGCCAGGGCTCAGCAGAGTCTGATCACTTTGCACATCACCCCATGTGAAAGTGGGAGACATAATGAAGGTTTAATGGGCTCCACATCTCTCCCTGTTCTCTGCAGTGGAAAGTGAATGTGGGCCAGGCCCACATGTCAGCAAGAAAGAATGAACCAGCCTTGACTCTTGAAGTTGTAGCTGAAGGACCACCATGGAAAAGGCAATTTCTCTCTTCCACTTTATTTATTTATTTATTTATTTATTTATTTATTTATTTTTTATTAATTAATTTATTTATCTTCTTTGAAGCTGAGTGTGGGCTGTGGGAGGGAAGGTTTGATACAGTTTTTGTATCAGGGTGTTCTCAGGGGTCTTCACTGGCAGGCTGTTCAAGGAAAAATCCCTCAGAAATGCTTGGTATTCCAGGAAGAGGCAAACAGACAAAGGTAGGATGGAGAAGATATTTTTAAACCCACCGAATTGTGTTAGATGACACACTTACACCTATGCCACAAGTTGTAACTCTTGATGTTTTTTTTCTAGAATGAAACTCTTCAGTTTTTTCCAGATTACTTTTTAAAAATATATATATTGTTATTGATTTCAGAGAGGAAGGAAAAAAGTGAGAGAGATAGAGACATCAGTGACAAGAGAAGTCAATGATTGGCTGCCTCCTGCATGCCCCACACTGGGATGGAGCCTGCAACCTAGGCATGTGCCCTGAATAGGAATCGAACCTCAACCTCTTGGTTCATAGCTGATGCTCAACCACTGAACAACACCGGCTGGTCTAAAATGGTCTTTCTTAAAAGCCATTCACTTTTTTAAAATTTAAATTCTTTATTGTTTAAAGTATTATACAAGTCGTCTCTCCGCCCCCCTCTCCCCATCTGTTTCCATTGGTTATGCTCAGATGCATGCATACAAGTCTTTTGATTGATCTCTTACCCCTGCATCCCCCTGCCTTCCCTCATAGCTTGGACAGTCTGTTCGATGCTTCTATGACTCTGGTTCTATTTTTGTCCATCAGTTTATGTTGTTCATTATATTCCACAAATCAGTGAGGTCATGTGATATTTATCTTTCTCTGACAAGAGACATTTGCTTTTTAAAAATGGCTGTGGATCTCAAATTATATGCCAGTTGAGTTTTCTGGTATTTTTCAAGTGCTTTATAAGTGTAAAGAACTACCTGTATTTATTTTCTCATTATTACTAACCTGCATACAATTTGCCTTTTGCAAAGCTCTTGGATACACACAAACACACACACACACATGCACACGAACACACACAAACTTAAAGAAATACATGATTCTTTATTTCAGGTGATGAACTAAGCCCATTTGGCAGAGTGTTGGATGTAAAAACAATCTGGGCCTGGTTCCTGTCCTGACAGCATTTATCCTCTAGTTGTGAAGGCCGGATGGGGTTCAAGCCCACCTTCTTCAGCCATACATTCTTCTTGGAGACGTCTCAGCACCCTTGGTAATGCTCAACTTTTGTTTATATTCTATTGGACCAGATTTGATTTCTACTGTTATTTTCTCTGTCTTGACCTGGGAGGTAGTTACCCCAGGGCTGCCTCGGGGTGTTTGCAAGTTGTGCACCGGGCACTTGGCAAGGCTGCACCTTGCTCAGCCTGCACACCAGCACGGGGTGCCCTGACCACTGGGTCTAGGTGATTTCTGGAGTTTTTTCCATGTTATTTATTTTGTGTTGGTATCGCTAGTTTAATACCCAGAGTTCTAGAGGAGGTTGCCATACTTTTATCTCCAGGTACTAATTACATAAGATGCAAATGGAAGAAAAACAAAGACTATACATTGTAAATACAAGTATATGATAAAGTTTAGATGACTTGAAAAATGCATTCTTAAACTTCAGAGGTAACTTATTGTGTAAATATGTGGTAGAGTCAGAACATTTGGTTTCTGTGATCAGTTCAGTTACTTATTAATATTTTGATACTTGGTGGGTTATTTGACATTTAGGAGCCTATAAGAAGTGGAAACACCTGTTTCCTTGGGTCTTTACAAATCTCACAAGAATATGCAAGAGAGAGTGTAGTAAACACAAATGCTATATGCAGGGGAGAGGCCACGTCGTCATCATGAACACAGGCATTAGAGTGGTTTGGGAAGGAGAGTTCTGAGCTGGGATTAAATTTTTTAGTGCATAAGACTGAAGGTAGGAGCCATATTTTGTAACTATCTCTTCCTTAAACACTTATAGTTATGAACTCCCTGGTTTTGAAATGTAAGAAAAAATAGGTAAAGTCTACAAATCCAGGGAGAAATGTAACATATATTGACCCAAGCTCTCAAATTTTTTAAATCAACAAATATATCCTTAGCATGCTCACTATGCGCCAGCCGTAAAGATAGACACTGAATTTATAGCAAGAAACAAGACAGAATGGCCCTTGTCATTAAAGGGTGTACTGTGCTGGCAGGGCAAGGAGATATTTAAAAATTGATGAAAAATATGGCCTTGGCCAGAGTTACTCAGTGGTTAGAGTGTCAGCCTATGTATGGAAGGGTCGTGGGTTCGATTCTTGGTCAAGGGCATGTACCTGCGTTGTGGGTTTGCTCCCTGCCTCCATCAGGATGGGAGTGGGAGGCAACCAGGTGGTGTGTCTCTCTCACATAGGAATTTCTTTCCTCCTCACTCTCTTTCTCAATCTCTCCTTCCCTTCCACTCTCTCTGAAAAGCAATGGAAAAAATATTCTCAAAAAAGTGAGGAAAGATGTTTTGCTTATTATAAAGAGATGTCCATGTGCATAATTAGGAGTCTGACAATCGCTCATTTTATGACTGTTAAATACATTGGAACACATTTGCAAAAACAGTTCCCTCTCAAAGGACTTTGTAGAACAAAAATTGGCAGTTGATATGATTTGCCAGACTCCTCCTATTTTCTTCTACTCCAGAGACTTGTTTGTAGATTCTTTATGGTATTTTCTCAGAGAGGCCTAATGCATGGCAGCTTTTTTTTTTCTGGGAAACATCGAGTGGCAGTGTCAGCTTGGAGTTATTTTTGAAGAATTTATTAAACATTTACTAAGTGCAAGGAGATGCCTGTAGAAATGCATGCTCCACTCGGTCCACAGACACCTGCTCTTAAACTGTGGCGAGATCGAATTGAGATGCGCTATAGATATAAGACATATCCTGGAACTGAAAGAGTTAATGTGAAAAAAAAGAATATAAAATATCTCATTAGTAATATGTTTGCATCAATCACATGTTGAAATTATAATATTTTGGATTCATTGGTTTAAATATATCATTATGATAAATTTTACTTGTTACTTGTGGGGCGCAGCTACAGTGTTTGGACAGGTTCAAGACTGATGAGAGCGCACAGTCCTCTCGTGCCCGTGCCCACATGCAGGTCCCCACTTGTAGGGCAGAGCCCTCCCTGCACAATTATAGCAAATAGCTGTAGTTGTAAGCTTGAACCCATGGTCCAAACATGTGGCCCCACGTGCCTAAGTGATATAGACTGCAAGGAAACAAAGCTTGATCAGGTGCATGTAATTGAGTAGGATCGAAACCCACAAGAATGTTGTAAACATTGCCTTGTGGTATCTGGCTATAAAATAAAGTCACGGTTTGTAGATCGTGTCACTGTCTCTCTGGAAGCAGCGTCCCACCGAGACCCAGCCTTCATTTTCTTGTCTGTCTTTTCTAAGCCTTTCAGCTGCCCCCTCTCAGGTTCACTCTTGACCATGCCGGTGCAGTACGGTTACTCTTTTTGGTGTGTGGTTATGAGAACATTTAAATTATACATGTGACTCACATTTGTAGCTCATATTAGTTTTCTCCTGAACAGCTCATTTTTAGACTTTCATATGATAGAGAGACAGACATGGAAGCAAATCATTAAAAGTCAATGGGACAAAGCTACAGGGAGAAGGCTGGGGAGGGTGGGAGGAGGGTGCTAGGGGAGATCAACCGAAGGACTTGTATGCATACATATGAGCATAACCAATGAATGAAAGACACTGGGGTTGGCGGGGGGGGGGGGGCTGGTGGGGACATGTGCTGGGGGGTAGGGGAGACTGGGGAGAGAATAATGGGGGGGGGGAAGGAAAACATATGTACTACTATTAAATCTAAGTTATACTGCAAAATAAATAAATAAATAAATAAAATTTTTAAGAAAAGTCAATGGGACAAGTGCTTTAAGGCAGATATGATGGAAGTATAGAGTGTGCAGCCAATTTGCTGGTGTGCTCAGGATAAGATTCCAAAAGGTGGGCCATGAGATTAGTTTCAAATGCACAATAAGATATTTAAAAGAAGACTGGAAGGGGAGGCAGGCCAGGAAGAGAGAGAAGTATGCATAAGGCAGGGAAAAGACTGGTGGGTCTATGCAAGCATCTACAGAGCAAAAGAAAAGAGGACAGAGAGAGAGAGTCCATAAAAAGCAGCAGGAAACTATAGAAATTTTTCATAGCATCCCATGATAGAACAAAAATGGAATGTAACTTATTTAGAACGTTATTTATTTGCCTTTCGATCTGAATGACAAGAATTGTTCTTACACAAATTACTCCAATGTCATGAACGCATTATCTGAGCCACCACCAGATGGCACTATGCCCTAGGATTGAAAAGCAGATTGGCAAGAAAAAGTGGCAATTTCTTGGCTCAGCAGTGGCCTAAATTTTTCAAGAATACTTCCTGTCATGTTTGAGCAGGTTAATTCAATATATGTATATTTCCGTAAAAAATATATACCGACGCTGCACTAATATATTATGTCAATTTAAGACATAGAAAAATTGAAATATACAGGGCTGTGATCAAGATTAAACTTAAGTTCTAATGTCTTTCTTGCCCTTTAGTGGGTTCTTTGTGTGTGCTTCACTCTTGAAAGAATACTGGTCCATTTCATGGATTTTATCTTCATAAAAATGAAAGTAACATGCAAAAGTCTAAAACAATGTATTTTTACTACATTGGGATTAAAATATGCATTACAGTTGCATACCAATCTATGTACAGCACTAAAATTAAAGCCTAAAAGGAGAAAAAAGACAAGACTTCTTGGCTTAAGGATTTTTATGTTTTTCAATTCTGATATATTTTGTTGCTTAAAAATCACAGGTTAACATTTTTATAAAGTAACAATAAACAAAACACCCCAAAGAATGGCCTAAACGATATAAATAGATTAGTGGTGGTGCCCAGGCCAAATGTGTAGAAATGAATTTTAGTAAAATCCCTCTTAAACCAAAAGCAAAGAAGAACCTTATCCTGACCTTTTTAGAGGAATAAAAGTAATTGCTTTTGCCCTGATTTCTGTAAGTAGTTTTTTAAAAGATGATAGACTTTTGGACTTAGCAGAGCATGTGATCCCCTAAGGTCAGGACATTTTTGCTGGTCAGGTGATCCACATTGAGTTGGTGCTCCTCATGGTGATCCCTGGGACCCATTCAGCTGTGGTGGAGGCAGGCTGGATTACAGAGAGAGAAACATAAACCCACTCCCGTGATTTGGGGGTGAGGGTCAGATTTCAGAGAATAAGGATTATGAGGTAGGCAGGGACTCCAAAAGGTATCAACTAGGGAAGCATAATCCCTGGTAATTACACTTGTGCAATATTAAAAAAAATTTTAAAGACGTATAGTATGACATTTATAAAGCTGCATTAAGAGTTAGTAGCCTTTATAATCACAATGATACTTTTCTAAGCAGTTTATTCATCAGTCTTAACTCACTGAGCTTTAAACAGAAAACAGATTGGTTAATAATT
This sequence comes from Antrozous pallidus, assembly GCA_027563665.1. Lineage (NCBI taxonomy): Eukaryota > Metazoa > Chordata > Mammalia > Chiroptera > Vespertilionidae > Antrozous > Antrozous pallidus. The sequence continues at coordinate 23,427,149 of CM050517.1, forward strand.
ATATTTCTGGGAGAGGTTGAAACAGCAATTAGGTCATGTATTAAATCTAAGTTCGGTATCATGGGCTTTAGCATAAGTGAGGCCATTTGGGGCCTGTGGTTTTCTCTTTAACATGGTTTACCAAGCAAAGCAAGAGGCAATTTAGAGGTGGTAGGCAACTGAGATGAGAAGAAGCAATAATTTCTTGTTTAAGTCCTTGTATTAATTGTCTATTAATTGAAGCACAATTTTGCAATTACCTTTGGAATGCATTCTTTTTTTGTTTGTTTGTTTGGGTTGGTCCTTGCAAGGAGCTGGGGAGTTGAATGTACAGCTCTAGAGGAGCCTTACCAAGTAGGTTATCCCAAGGGAGTTGGAGGTTGGTTATCCCAATTGTACTGAACCTGGAGGAAGTCAATATCTTCATGGCTTTGGGAGATGGAATCTGTTACAATGAGTGAATGAAGGACCGTGTAGATAATTTTTATTTATTTAAAATTCAAGAGGAAATAAGAGACTTGATGAGTTCATTTTTGCCCCTCAGGAAGCACTGTCTCAGAACCTGGCTCACCTAATTCTGCTGGTGACTTAGTTCCCTAGGGCACTTCATTCTGGAAAGTGAATTATGTATTAAGAGTAAGTTACACATGTAACAGAGAGAGATGACCCCCTTGGCGCTGTATTTAGGCCAATGTTTTACCACCTTTTCTGTCTGTAATTCCTCAGATATGTCAGATTAGGTCAACACAAAGAGCTACACTTTTCTGATGAGGACATTGTTGCCATGTTAGCTTCTCTTGCCCTTGACAATGCTATTTTGAAGATCAAATTCTCGAATTTCCCAGACTTTGGATTCAAGAAAAAACTCAATTGCAGGTTAGCTTTGTTCAAAAAAAAACCCACAAAATTAGTCCAAGTAAAATTTGCAGATTTAATGGGCTTTATTGAAAAATTCATGAATGGGGCAGTATCCTATCTAGCAAATAGAAGGGAGATCCATAGAATTGTATAAAGTGGGGTTGGGGATGGGGGCAGGACATTATTAGCAAAGAATACATTGTTTCAGGCAAGACCATCCTTTTAAGGGAGAATGGAAGCGGTTGCTCAGGGCTTTAGCTCCTAGTGCTGACCGGGAAGTTCCATGTTGGTGGTAGAGGTTACATTTCTGGGGAAGCTTGAAACTGTAATTAGGTTAGATATTAAGTCTTGGTTTACTGATGTGAGGCCTTAACACAAGTGATTTCATTATGGGCCCGTTGTCTCCATACTTTTTTAAAAGACATCCTTAAGGGGGTACAATGCCATGGCAGGACTTCTTATGAGAAATATAAACATAACACCATGGGTGTGACATTAATATCTTCATGGCTTTGTGGGCAGGCTACGTGGAGAATATATACTGATACCTATGATTCCACTAGAACAGTGGTCAGCAAACCGTGGTCAACAGAGCCAAATATCAACAGTACAAAGATTAAAATTTCTTTTGAGAGCCAAATTTTTTAAGCTTAAATTCTTCAAAGTAGACTTGACCAGGCTGTGGTATTTTGTGGAAGAGCCACACTCAAGGGGCCAAAGAGCCCCTTATGGCTCATGAGCCACAGTTTGCCAACCACTGCACTAGACCAAACTCCTTCAGCTTTGCTTTTAGTTATGATTGATATTGAGGTATTTTCATGGTCTTAATGGACTCATTTAGAATAAAAGTTCCAGAATTTTAATATTAGCCTATGACACATGCACACTTAGGACGAAACTGAGATTTTAAGATCAAGCACCTTACTAGGCAACACATAATTTTCAACATGACACTATTTAACAGCGTATACTCTCTAAATATCATCCCTATTGTATTTCTGTGTTCTGTACTCTTTTGGGGGTATTAATGAACAAGTTTATTTATATATCATGTACATCTATGTTATTTAAATGCATCATGGTATTATTTTATCATGAAATGAAAACACATACAAAATAATAATTTCTGAAAGGATGAGGTAAAAAACACACACAAATATAAATCAAAGCTCTGATCTTTTCTTCTCACCTGTCCAGGGGTCTGTATTCTCTGCTTAGGCTCTGCTGAGTCTTAACTCCCATACCACTGCAAAGAAAATCAAGAACCATGTCATCATTCTGCAAGGAACTTCTCAGTCTGCTTGTCCAACTTCTTATTTTTTAGGCATAATTATGAGATTACTTCTAAGGTGAAAATTAATTAGTTCTCAAAGTTCTGCATTTTAAAAGGACTTGCTCACTATGCGTGGGAGTAAAGTTCTCCCTAATAAATGGGAAAACACATACGTGGTGACATCACTCTGTGATTCATGCCCCACTTGTATGGCCCTCTGTCTCCACAGAACCAAATGTTTGCTCAAGAGCCGGTGATGCACAGGACCCGGGGTAAATGTGTCTGTGTCCAGGATCCCTGTTCTGTAGCCTGAGTCACAGGCACACAAAGCCAAGGGGTGGTTAGGCATACACATAAGATCAGGATGGGACCTGTTCATAGACAGCTTCATCTGGTCCCTTTCTGGCAGCTCTCATAGCTACTCCTAATCCACAATCAGATGGAATGGAAAGGTGCATTCATTTATTTGTCCCATAATAACTGAAACTAACCTGAGCACAGCTTGTTCAAATGAGGAACTGGTAGGGCATTTATTTAAAGCGGCACTGAGAGCAAGAGAGGCAACTTGTGTGCCTAATATTTCCATTTGCTACTGTGTCTAGGCCTTGTTACCATGGCTTCTGAGAGTTTCACCCAGACACCAGGAGGGAATGGGTCCCCCAGGGATGCTTTCTCTGCTTGCAGATGGCTCTTGTTCAGCATCTTTCTCTTTCTCAAGGTTGTTTACTCCTTGCTTAAGATTTTTTTTTAATTCCCCCCCCCCTTTTTTTTTTAGTAGCGCTCAGAAGGTTTTACAGTTTTCTCAGACATCACTTCATTTGATCTTCATAACCCTCCAAGGTTGATAGAACAGTCGATTAGTATCTTCCTTTTATGGATAAAGAAACAGAGCTAGAGAGATTCAATGACTTCAGTAAGCTGCAGAGCTGGGAGAACACTGGTCCTCTGATTCTTCCCAAAGAGTCAGAAAAATTATAGCACAGGAAGTATATTTTATTATAGCATTAAGTATATTCAGATTAATTCTAGTCTATATTTTATTTCAGCTGAATATGTTGCAGTTCATCTATTGCTGTCCTGGAGTTCATTTAGTTGGGGTTACCTGGTCCTAATATAGATGCAGCCTCAGCTGCATTTGTATCCATCCTCCCAGCAGCACTCATTAGCCTGGTGCCAGGACATTGATTATAAGAACATGACGTGTGCAGTGCCATCTTAAGAAGCCCCCCTTTGAATAAAACTATGGGAAATGTGTCTTTTGCTACAGAGGACAGTTAGCTGGACTGCAGTAGAAGGACTATAGGATTGTATGCCCTCTGGCCACTGACTATCACAAGGATAAAATTGACAGCTTAAGAGACCAGCCAGCTAAGTGAGATATTTAAGCCAACAAACAGCTTAAACACTCTTAGGCCATTTTGCTGTACTTTATGGGGCAGTTTTGTTTGGGGAAAGTGAATGATTTTCCCTCTTGCTTCCTAAATCAAGATGCCTCGGACTCTGTCTGCCTTGGTGTTTGTCTCTTTGTGGCTGAACCTGCCTCTTTTTTTCTACATCTACTCCCAACTCTCTGTCTTCATCTCTCTCCTATATTTCCCTTTTTTGTTTCGCTCCCATTTTCTTTTATATTATCTGTCACCTTAATTTATATGCAGTTATCACTATCAGGTTAAAAAGCACATTAATGATGAGGGAAATTTAGAACAATTTCCTTTAAGAATTTTTAATCATTCTCTGTAGATGAGAGTGAAATTTATGTAGTGACATGCTATCTCCTTAACCTGAGACCCCAAATGTACGACCGAAATATCCTCAGTCTTGCACACAGTACTTCTCCTGCATAAATGCCCTGATTTATGCCCTGATTTCTTCACAAATAACTGCAATTCCAATCACACATATTTGAATAGATGATAATAGAATCTTGCAAAATATACTTTCTTTCCCAGGAGTGTCTGCATAGGAGGAGGCCAGCAGATGTCAGCCTCACTCAGTAGGAGAGCCGAGAATAGCTTCGTTGCAGTATTTCTTTAAGACAGTTTACCTTTTTTTTTTTTTAATGAATTTTTGAAGAACCAAAGTTAAATTCTTGTTTGTTTTAAGCAAAACTCTGGGTTGGTTTAAAGAGAAAGTAGATAATCTCAGTCCTGTTTCACCAAAGTGCTATACCAATTGATCTCTTGTTAAAAAACACAGCTATTGGATTGAGGTCTAATCTCATTATTATCTGGGCATCTGTGAATCAGTAAACAGGTGATTTAAGTTTCATTTTCACTTGCAGGGTGATTGATTCCTGATAGAAAACAGAACTCCATGGAGTGTGCCTTTGAATATGTGCATGAGTATCCCAGCGCCTGGAATTTGGAGGTAGTCGTCAATGCACCAACCATATACCCTCCCAGTCCACTTTCAGATGAGAAAGCAGAAGTCTAGAAAATGTTAGTTCAAAGATTCACAGCTGTAGGGAAAAGGATCTGAGTTAGAACTAAAGTCAGGAGCTGGTCTTCAATGGGCCTGTATGATAAGTTGTTATTTGAGTCTAAAACTAGGGGCCATGTTGTTGACCGTGGGGGTTGTCTGGCATCCATGCTCTGTTGTTCCCCTGGTGTCAGTACGTTCAGATTGAGAGGGCAGAAGCCACATGAGGCTGGAGTGGACTGTCAAAACCTGTGTCGGTTCACAAGTGATTATCTTCAGTGTAATCCCCATAGCAACATAGCTGAGTGCCGGCCCAAGGCAAGATGATAAAGACGATTATGCTGGAGAAGGAAAGAAAAATCCTAGGGACAGCTTGATTGAGGAGGGGTTGTTTTGCATGTCAGCTCACAGCATTGCTTCTCCTTGGGAAGCCACCAAGGCCCTGTGTGAGAGGGACCTGTTGTTTACATAATCAACGGAAAAGCACTTATCCTTGTCCAGCCTGAGCCAGAAGTCACTCAGCTCAGGCTACCTTTCTCTAGTTCCTGAAGGTGTTTAAAGATGAAGGACACTCTGCCAGCCAATCCTTGCCTTTGCTGTGGGGTTCAGGAAACTGGAGCAAGCAGCAGAGGCCAAGGAATAGATGCTCAAGGTGTTTTTTCCAGAGGAGCATACTTGCCAACCTTGGCGGAGGGAAGCGGGCTTAACAGACACGGGGACAAGCTCAAGGCAGGTCTCCTAAGAATGGTTGTTCCCGTGTCTTTGAAAGTGGTTTATGAATGTTACGTTTTTTAAAAAAATGTTTTTAGTTAAACGGCATGTCTCTCTAAAGCTGAGGATTCAGGTGCCTTTGATAGAGGCAACTAGGGAGTGCCCCAGTCTGGCCAGTTAATAGGGGTGTGGGAGAGAGACATGGAGCGAGTTGCTTGTATCTTTAAGGAAAAGCTTGCTGGCTGGCTGGGGGTCTGCTATTAGCCGAGAGCCCATGGTTGTCATATTGTTCTGTGTCTGCCTCACCTGCAGGGAGTGGCTCCCTCTGCCCAAATAGCCCACCTCCAGTGACTGAGATGGGGAGGGGGCTAAAGGCTAGCCAGCCCTTTCCACCCTATGTGGCCTTCTCACCAGAGCTCCCAGCTGGGTTGGTCAAGGCTTGTTGGACATCGAAGTTCCTCTTTTCCCTTTGCCCAATCCGTCTTTATCCTTTACCCTTCACAGGTATTGATCCCAAATCCATCCTAGCTCTGTTTGTTGGGGAACCCAACCTGCAACAACCAATGTATCTCTTTTGTTTGGAGAACTTTATGGCCCCATAAGGTAAGTGCCTAAAAGCCTTTTGTGATCATTTAACTTTTCAGTAATAATTAAATAAGAAAGGAAGTATTTACAATCTCAGAAAAGAAGAAAAATATAGTTATCTAGAATTAGGATTATAAAACAGTCAATTGATTCTCAACATAGTCCACATAACATTTTTTACAATTCAAGGAGAGGGTTTTAAATTGTTGATTTATGACACCCCAAAAATCTCACAGTTGAGGTTTTCACAGCCAGCTCCTCGTTGAGGAATGGCCCCAGAAGTTTCTCACATGTTGCTAGTTAAACTTTGGGGCTCCGTGAACCTTCTTAGGTAGTCTCAAAACACCAGCACATTGCCTTGCTCTTGTTGGGGGTGGGGTCTTAGTGATTTTCGGCAGAGGGGCAGAAAACAGGGGGAAGAAGAATTGGGTGGAGAGGGTATCTCTAGGGCACCAGGCTCCACTCTGGCCCTGGCGACATTGTTTCCAGAGACGGCTGGATCTGTATTTGAGCCTTAATTTGCTAATTGGGTAGTTTAGAATCTAATGGATTGGGTAAAAAAAAAAGAAAAAGAAAACATCTGAAGAAATAAGTAATCTCACCTTGAAGCTGTTGCACAGGTAAGGGGCAGAGATAATGATTCATGGCACTGATAAATTTATTTTTGAATTGATAACATATTCAATGTAATCTAAAAAGTAATAAGCATATGCAACAAATTGGATTACATGAAATCTGAAAAACTTATGATTTGAAAGCTACAGAGATTTAAAGGAACAATTCAGCCCAAGTCAGAATTAGAACAGCTTTTAATATGATACTAAAGGATGATAGTCTGCATCACACAGGGACTGGATTTTGTGTGTTTTTAGAACTAAGATAACATCTTGTTCGTATCTACATTTCAGGAAGCATTCTTATTAGAACCATCTCCTAGAAGAAAGCAAGTTATATTAAAAATATTGAAACATGAGTCAGTTTTCAGTATTGCAGAATGATGAAAAAGCAAATATATGAATCCTGAAAAGTTCAGTCAGAGTAGACACTTAAAAAAAATAAAACAGATGAAAAAGAAGAGTTGGCTTTTATTTCTGGAATTAGGAAGTTTTCAAAATAATATATGAATATAGTTCTGTCATAAAAATATGCTTTAGGCTTTACTCAGTAAGTTGTTAAAGTGGTTTTGCTTTTCTAACACGGTTCTCTTAAATTTCATGTGGTAAGTAAAAAGAAAAATGTCACAAACTTTTTACAAAATGAAACTCTCCTTTTCCTCAGTGATGATTCAAAACCATTGTCTCACAATGCTGTGAAAGAGTCTCAGAACTGCGGGTTTTAGATTCTGACACATTTCCAGTATGTTTGACCCCACTCCCCCTATGGAAAGTGGATGTTTAAACTAAGTGGTGTTGTTTTAGGGGTGCTCCAATTGACAATGCAAACATTTTCTTTGTCGGATTTTAGGCTTTCATAGCCCCTCCTAAATAGGCTGGATTTAAAACCAGTGGCTCTCACCAAGTGTTGGCTGGGCTTCTTAGCTAGGTCCATATTATGAAAATCAGAAAACACTTAATCTCAGTTGGCCTGTTAGAACACATACCTCACTTCCCCCGCCTCCCACCCCCTCTTATTTCAATTTCTGATCTTTGAAAGTGTCTCAGCTATGTACCCTCATGGTTTCTTCCTGGATTCTACCATTAGTGTTGATCTCTGCTGGCTAATTTTTTTTTGTTCATCCTATTATTCCTGGCTTTTATTTGCCTATTCATGTCAATGTTCCTTTAAAAAAATTATTATTTTTAACATACTGAGAGAATTCTTACTATGCTCACTTGAAAGTGCTAGTGGCAATTTTAGAGGTCTTGATTGAACTCAATCCACATTTCAACTGCCAGTATTTTATTTAAATGTTATTATTCAGCTTTATCCTCTCCAAAAGATAGTAGGGAAGGGAGGAAAAAAAGGACACAATTTTTAGCAATTAAAAAAACCACAGGAGAAAGTTCTTACTGGGTCACCAGGGAATATCCAGGGCAGTTAAAGAAGTTTATCTTCTCATTGTTTTTTCATTTGACTATATGTTGAGTATCATTGGCTCAGAAGTTTTCAGTTCCCATCAGAGATGTTCTCATTTTGTCAGGAAACTTCAATTTAGGCTCTTAATTTGTTTCCTTTGGTCTAACATGCTAATATCCGAGGATCATAAAGAGACTGTAAGGAGACCCTAGTCCTCTGTATTTGCCTGCTCCTTCAGCAGGCCTTTATCAGATGTTTGTTACTCTTCAGAGCAGTAAAATGCTGAAATTAAGAAAGAGAACCCTAAGGAGCAACATTATCTTGGGGCTTCATTATCAACAATTTGAAATGTGAAAACAAAACTAAACCCATGAATGTCATCTCTGGAAAGGTAATTACTTTGGAGAACTTGGTCCTCTGGGCTTGGGGGAAGAGTTCCGAATGCTTCAGAGATACAGCACTTTGTCTGGAACAGTGGGTTAGCTGGTTCCGTTCGCTTTGATTTTTTGCCACCTATCAAAGTCTGACCTGCAGATTCAAATCTAGGTGGGGACTGATCTGTTCATTTTCCTTCTGTTCATTTTATCTACCTTTTGTCATGTCTACTGAGAGAGCAACATTTTTAATATGTAAATGTTTATTTTACCATGTACAAATTTTCTTCGTTACACATAAAATTCACTGGTAGTGCATCAATATATATTTTTTAATTTGGAAAAAATTTCAAACTTACAGAAAAGTTGCTTGAATAAGAATAGCCCAAGGGACAACAGTTAACCGTTTACCCAACTTCATCTATTGTTAGCATTTTATGCAATTTGTTTGATTATTTGTGCACTCTCCTCTCTCTCCATGTGTATATACGCATATATAATGCATATATGGATACATACACATATGCGTATAATAATGTGTATGTACATAGATAATATTTTGCTTTTCCTAAAGCATTTGAGAATAAATTTCACACATCACTACTACTTAACTTAAATAGGTTAGTGCTTTTTACAGGTGAGGGCAATCTCTTACATAACCACAGGGCAGTTATCAACTTTGATAATAAAACACTAATACACTTATCTGATTTATATGTTAATTTTCCTATTGTGCCATTGATGTTTAGGAAGAAGTCTAGGGAGGGACAGGTATTGCATGTAGTTGTTATGTGTCTTTGATCTCTGAAAGGTTTTCAAGGCCTTTCTTTGTCCATTCTGACATTTTTGAAGCTGGAGTCCCCCACTTTATTTAAAAACAGGAGTTTCCTCATTGTGATTTTGTCTGATGTTTCGCCATGATTAGACTCAGGCCATGCATTCCTGAGAGGAATACTGTACACATGACACTGTCTGCTTCTCAGACAGTCACACCTGGAGGCACAGGATCCATCTGTCCCTCCTCAGTGATGTCAACTTTCATTCGACATTTGCAATGTCTCTACTTCAATGTTTCCGCTGTGTACTTACTATTCTTTCCCTTCCTACGAATAAGCAGTTTTCGGAGAGAGAGAGCTACTTTGGAACCATGGAACTATCCTTATCATTGAAATTTCCCCTTAGATTTTGCCTGAATCGATCTTTGTTATGATAGCTACACAATAATGATGGTCCATCCAGCACTCCGTCCTGTTTACTGATCAGCATGAGACATTCTACCGTGTTCAACTCTCCCTTCTCCCTCACACACATAGTTCTGCATTATCTGTATGAACTTGTGACTACCTGTTTCCCTCCCCACCACTCCTGACTCCAAATGATCTATGATTATCATCCTCACTAGTAGTTTAGAGCTCAGGTTGTCCCAGATTTGGCCAGTGAGAGTCCCTTCAAGCTGGCTCCATGCACCGGTGTCTCACTGCCATTACTCTTTTGAGAACATCCTTATTCTTCTGGAAAAAACAAAATGTTCCAGGCTCATCCTGAAGTTCCTCTTCCCCAGTCCTGCTTTCAGTGACTTCCGCAGGACCCCTTTAGTGGGGAATGGTGTCACAGATCAAGCTGTGTGCACTACTGGCTCATCGCTCCTGGGATGTTCCTGCTTCTAGACCTTGTAGTGGACACAGCCAGGAAATATGTACATGCATGTGATTCACACATATAAGTACACTTGTACATACAGAAACACACATGACATGCAAATATACATACATATACATATTTTGGATAGCCTGAGTCTACACCAATATATCCAATTTCAATTTATCTTTCTGGTTTTCCAGATACACACACACACACATTTTTTAAAATTCTCACCTGTGGATATTTTTCCACTGATTTTTAGAGAGAGAGTGAAAGAGAGAGGGAAAGACAGAGAGAAATATCACTGTGAGAGAAACACATCAATTGGTAGCTTCCTGCATGCTCTCTGACCAGACCCAGGCCTTTTGCAACGGAGGTTTGTGCCCTTGATTAGAATCAAACCCAGGACCTTTTGGTCTGCAGGCCAATGCTCTATCTACTGAGCCATACTGGCTAGAGCTTTTCTGTTTCATATTTACGTACTCCTTTCACAGCAATAATCCTAGCTTCCTAAAACACCAAGAAATTTACTCACTTGCCCAATCCCATAATACATCTGCAATAGTGTCAAAACACCTTCACTCGTGTCTACTACAATAAACAGAACTAATGAAGAGTTCAGGATCCCTAGTTTCCAATTTTCCAATCTCCCCACCCTGCCCAAGACAGAGGGCATGCAAGGCATATAGTCGAAACTGTGTAAGTTACTCAAAAATTTTTTTTCCTCTTCCTACATTGTGGTTATGGTATTCATATGAAATACAGTTGGGTTCATTTGTTCCAGATTATGTTTTTGTCTTTTGATTTACTTTTTTTGAAGGTAAAACATTACTGTGCTTCCAAAAGTCAAAACTTACAAACAGGTATAATCAGGGAAATACCTCTTAAAAATTCCTTTCACCTTCTTCTTCATTCCCTATGGCCATGATTTTCAACCAGCGTGCCACAGAATTTTTAAAACATGCAATATGGACTATTTAGTCAGGAGTGCTGACCTCATTTTCCTGAACTGGTCAAATAAATAACAACAGCCAAAACAATAGCCATCCAGCATCCTATCTAATAAAAGAGTAATATGCAAATTGACCATGCCACTACTATACCCACAAGCCATGCCCACCAGCCAATCAGGAGGGAGTATTCAGATTAACTCAACCAAGATGGGCATGGCCACGAAGCAAGCAGGAGGCTTGGCTCCACTCCAGGCTACAAAGTTTCAATTACAGAAGATAAATACCAGAAACCAGGGTCTCTGCTTGAGTTACTTGGGGCGGGGAGAGGGGGTGAGTATGGTAAACCTGCAAACCACCACAGGCCCCTCACCCAGGCCTCCCCATGCCCCAAGGGAATCCCTACCCTGATCTGGGATACCTTCAGGGCAAACCAGTTGGCCCCCATCCATGCACCAGGCCTCTATCCTATCTAATAAAAGAGTAATACACAGATTGACCATCACTCCAACACACAAGAGGGCTGCCCCCATTTGGTCAAAAATCCTGCCCCCATGTGGATACAAGATGGCCACCACAAGATGGCTAGCAGGGGAAGACAGTGGGAGGTTCCAGGCCTGCAAGGGAGAGGAGTTGTGGGCCATTGGGCCAGCGGGGGAGGGCAGTTAGGGGTGACCAGGTTGGCAGAGGAGGGCAGTTGGGAGCAAACAGGCTGGCAGCGGAGCAATTAGACATCAATTAGGCTGGCAGGGAAATGGTTAAGGGGTGATCAGGCTGGCAGGCAGAAGCGGTTAGGGGCAATCAGGGAGGCAGGCAGGTGAGCAGTCCTGGATTGTGAGAAGGATATCCAACTGCCCGTTTAGGCCCGATCCTACTGGGATTGGGCCTAAACAGGCAGTTGGACAGCCTTTGAGGGGTCCCAGATTGGAGAGGGTGCAGGCTGGGCTGAGGGACATCCCCTGCCTCCCGTGCATGAATTTTGTGCACCGGGCCTCTTGTGAATGAATAAAAATTATATCTATTTTTGTCAGATGGCAAAAATTATAATATAGTTTATTGTGTGCCACAGAATTTTAATAATTAGTTTATGTGTGTCAGAATATATGTACATTTTCTTACTTCGTTTTTTAGTTAAGCAAAGTTAATGGTACTAGATATAATCTTTTGTGCTTTGATTTTTCACTTTATAAGATCTCTTAGACATCATCACTCTCCATCAGTTCATAGAGAGCTTCCTTATTCTTTTGTTCAGTGGGCAGTATTCATTGTACCAGGATTTATTCAGCAGTCTCCTAGACTCGGATGTTCAGGCAGTTTCCACTATTTGGAAATTATTCATAATGCTGCAATGAGTAAACTGATGCATGTATTTGTTATATTGTTGGAGGGATATCTTCAGGATCAATTGCATATGTGATTTTGTTAGGTATTACCAAATTCCCTTCACAGTATTTGTGTCATTTTGCCTTCCCAGCAATAATGTATGAAAGTGCATTTCTTCACAGTTTCATCAAAGATTGTATTGTTAAGGTTTTGAATTCTTCGCAGTCTAATGGGTGAGAAGTATATCTCATTGTAGTTTCAATCTGTGTCTCTCATATTACGAATGAAGTTGAACATCTTTTCAAACGTTTTAGAACCAATTTTTTCTCATTTTGTAAGTTGTCTGTTCACATTTTCTGCCTGTTTATCTTATATGTTTTTTTTTATTTTCTCCCCTCAATAATTTTTTTTTTATTTTAAAAGTACTTGCACTTTATCTGTGATATATGTTTCAAATACAGTAGGTTTTTTGTACCTACATGGGGTTGGTTCCAGGACCCCCTCTTTTCATTCCAGGTGGGTATGAAAATCTATGGATGCACAAATTCCTTATACAGTTGACTCTTGAAGAACTCAAGTGTCACTGATGCCTATTCTTCACACAATTGAAAATCTGCATATGTTTTGACTCTCCCGAAACTTAAATACTAATAACCTACTGTTGACAGAAGCCTTACTAATAATGTTAACAGTCAATTAACACATAATTTCTGTTATATGTATTATATACTGTATTCTTACAATATAGTACGCTAAAGAAAAGAAAACATTATTAAGAAAACATGAACTTTGATTTTTCAAATTTTCAAAAATCTCCAAAATTTCCTCCAATATGTTTATTGAAAAATATCCATGTATAAGTAGACCCACACACTTCAAACCCATGCCATTTAAGGGTCCACTGTATAAAATTCCAAAGCACAGAGAGAAAATACTGTTTTCCATCCATAGTTGACTGAATCTACAGAGGCAAAATCTAACTGTATTTTATCCTAGTTTGTACTTTCTTAGGTGACTTTTAGACCTCATAAAAAATTTTAATTCGTATGTAGTTAAATTTAATATGCTTGTTCAATTGCATGCCAATTTTTAGTTACTGTTGCAAAGACTTTTCCTACCTGGATTATAGAGAAACTCAGTTATCTTTCTTTCTCCCTGGATTGGTATAGTTTCTTTTTTTTAACACTTAGATCTCTAATTGTGAAACATGATATTTATATATACAGTAGTACTTGCTAATATTTGGCTGTGCTAATATTTAATATTTGTTTTTTTGACTTTGGTTCCTGACACAGAACTCCGAAATTTCTCAAAATTTCCTGGATGATAGAAACATCTTTGGTTCTGAGGTGACTCTTGATGGGCTCCTGAATGGTAACTGGTCACTAGAAGGACCAGCCATGATTAGAGTCTTGCAACTTTTAGCCCCACCCCATCCTCTAGAGAGATGGAAGGGCTGAGATGAGTTAATTCATGATCATGCTCATATAAATTATGGGGCTTGCAGAATTTCTGGGTTGGAGAACATACCACATGCTGGAGGAGAACCACCCCCAGTTCATGGGGACAGAAGGTATTGCATTCAAGAACTTCTGGAGGCTGCCCTATGCATCTCTTCATCTAGCTGCTCATCTGTATTCTTTAAAATATTTTTTGTAATAAATCAGCAATGGCAAATCAAGTGTTTTCCTGGGTCCTGTGAGCTGCTTTAGCAAACTATTAAATTTGAAGAGAGAATTGTAGGGACCCTGATTTATAGCTAAGTGAGACAGAATTTGAGAACCTGAGAACCTACCTCTTGCAATTGGTGTCTGAAGTGGGAGCAGTCTTGTGGGACTGAGCCCTTAACCTGTGGGGATTGTACTAACTCCAGCAGTTGGTATCAGAACCGCTTGGTGCGGAAATCCATCCATCTGCTGTTAGCGGTGTTGTGAGCATGGTGGTAGTGTGAGAGTAGAAAGCAGAAAAACAAGAGTTGTTCCTGTTAATTTCCCTGGTTCATTTGGAATTTACTTTTATGTGTGGTGTGATGAATGGTTATAATTTCTTCTTTTTCTAAATGGCTAATCAGCAGTCCAGCATCACTTCTAAAAAGACTGTCTTTACTCTGGAGACTTGACATACCACTTATATCATGTGCTAAATTCTCTAAGTAGGTAAGCCCTATCTTTTGTCATCACTAAATGGATGCAATATTAAGTAAGCCCTTTCAAGTCAATGGGCCCTCTATAAAAGAGGAATTTTACAAGTAAAATATCACTTACAGATTTTGATATTAACCTCAGTTAGAGTGTCTGAGTTGGTGTCACAATGAAAGCAGTAGAGGGTTGTATGTCCCTAGCACCAGTTATCAAGCTTTGTTAAAATGCAGATTTCTAAACTCTATTATTAGAAACTAGAGGCCTGGTGCATGAAATTCATGCATGGGGGTGTCCCTCAGCCCAGCCTGCACCCTCTCCAATCTGGGACCCCTTGAGGAATGCTCTCCCCTACAGGCCTGAGTCCTCCCCAACTGTCCTTTCCTGCAGGCCTGGTTGCCCTCAACTTTCCTCCTCTACCAGCCTGGTCACCCCTAACTGCCCTCCCCTGCAGGTTTGATCATGCCCAACTGCCCTCCCTTGGTGACCTGGTTCCCCCCAACTGCCTTCCCCTGCTGGCCTAATCACCCATGGCTGCCCTCCCTTGCAGGCCCTGTCACCCCCAACTGCTGTCCCCTCCTTGCCTGGTCACCCACAACTGCCCTTCCTTGCTGGCCTGGTTCCTCCCAACTGCCCTCCCCTACTGGCCATCTTGTGGTGGCCATCTTGTGTCCACATGGGGGCAACCATCTTGTGTTGGAGTAGTGGTCAGTTTGCATATTACTCTTTCATTAGATAGGATTCTCATGTGTTGATTTGGCTGTTGTTCCTCAGTGATTAGACCCTTGGCCCATCCACTGAAGGGTTGGTGGCTCCATTCCCAGTCAAGGGCATGTTCTTGGGTTGTAGGTTTGATCCCCAGCCCAGTCAGGGTGTGTGTAGGAGGCAACCAATCAATGTGTCTCTCTCACATCAATGTTTCTCTCCCTCTCCCCTCCCTTCTACTGTCTCTAAAAATAAATGTAAAAAAATATGTCCTCAGGTGAGGATTAACAAAAGCAATGACAAAACAATTCTCATTGGATATTTTATCTCCTTAATAACCAACATGGGTGGATGATGTAGAGGCAGTCACTGGATCACTTTTTGAAAATAATAGGTTTAGAGGAAAGAGACTGACTATGTGGAACAACTATCCGGTGCAGTCACATGTGGGAAAAGTAATAGTTAAATTATTTTGATGATGAAAAAAGGAAATTCAGGCTTTCCACTATACTACATACAAAATGTGAGAGTTACTCGAAGTGCTAGACGTTTACCACAGAAATCGTTGGAAGTACATTCACATTTGGTAATCTTCCCACTCTTTAGATTCTATTCTCAGTTGTCTGGACATGAGAATTAGGTCTGTGATTCTCAGACCTTTTCAGTTTTACATGTTGTTCAGGAAGGTTAGGGCTCCGAATGACTTGTTTTTGTGATAAAGCCTCCATAGGGCCACACTGATAGGAAGGGTGCTCTGATTTTACTAAGTTAGAAATGCGATTAAATAAGAAACTACACTTGTAGTTTAAAATTATGCATTTTATAATGGTGACATTAAAATTGCTCCATACACTATCTCTTACCATCTGGAAAATTAGTAATTTGGACAAGTTCTTTCCAAACCAGGGACCTCAGTGGTTGAGCATGGAGACAATCATTGATACAGTTCTCTGTCAAGCTTTGATTCTCCATGTTTGGCTGGATTGTATATTAGAAAGTACAAGAAACACTTGCTTCCATTTCCTAGGGCTGATTCACCTAATCTTTTTACCCAGATTGTTTTCATCTGCCCATTCCTTTATCTCTCAGAATAAAGGACAGTGTGGTTCTAATCTCTGTTATGCACGTTCTTTTTAAATAAAAATCCAGGCTCACAGAGTGCACGGGTGCACATTTTATTATGAGATAGTAAAATCTCAGTGTGTGGCTCCTTGTTCCCAGTATGGCCTTATGGTTCCCGCTCTTTGCAGCTTTAAATTTTTATATGTACCTGGCATCAGGAACAGGGATTTTTCTTCTTTATTGTAAGTCGTAGGAGTAATATACCAGGCATAGAATTGCTAAATGTGAAAAGGCTTGTTGACAAATATTTAAATATCTGCCTTTGTTTTTTCCCCCTGGTTTTCATCTGTATTTCCTAACATAAAACTAGGGGATTTTGCTTTGATTAAATCTGACTACTAAATGATGCTTGCAAACAACACATTTATCAACTAGCATTTGGGATTTTGATTAAACCATTTTCCAAGTAACTTTAGATTAGTGGCTGCTAAAGAGTACATTTTGAAAGGAAAAATATATTTTGGCATTGAGTATTCTGAGTCAAGTTCCTCTTCAGATGATAAAAATCTATGCAAATTGTAATGTGACCTTTTAATGTACAAGTCAGCCTTTTGGGTCCCAGTGCTAACTATCACATGATATACAAAATAATGCACATGTCAAACATTGTCAATAAACTCTCAACCTCTTTCACTCTCGACTTTTTTTACACTTTTATTGTCTTAACTGGCTCTAACTGGATATGTTGTCTCCTTTTTCCCATTCTGTTGCTTAAAACACTTGCCACATTGTTTTATTCATGCTTTAGTCACATCTTCATTGGCAAATATGGTTATTTGATTGCTCATATTCTATGGTGATTCCTGGCATTTGGCTCAACATTTTTTCTTTAGCCTACTTATTTTACTTTTAGAATCCTTTACATCTCATCTGTCATCAGCAATTGAGTATCTCAAAGGTACCTCAGATTATCCTGACTCATCCTTCAACTTCTGATGAGGACCCTGCCTTGGTATCTTAAGATCTAGGTCATCCTGCCTTAGTCATAGTCTAACAGGTTGTTATAAATTGTTCTGTACAGAACAAAAAAAATCAACTCCATTTAGTTGTCTTTCATTTGCAGATATTATTTGAAATTCAAGTTAAAATTGCATAACTTGGAATGAAACAATCTTAATAAGATGAAATTGTTGAAATATTAAACATTTCCCACTTTTAAATGTTATTTCATAAAAGCTTCATAGTGGATCACTCTAAAGTAACTATAGAGTTGTTTTTATTTATTATATTCCACTTAACAAAAGTAGTTGACATAATTGTATAGTGGGTGACATAATTTTTACCTTATTCTTTTGTATCCTGTGTTGCCATTTCTTTGTTTTGTGTACAAATCCCCTGGTTCCTAAAGGCTGCTGAAATAAAATATCTTTTCAATATAGTGATTAACTTTGAATGAATATGCATTTTTGGGGGGGGGCAGTGCAAGTAATAATAGTTCAATTTACTATGTATCATTTTTTCCCTTGCAGGTGCTTTATTAATTCACATGTGGTATCATATCTTTTATTCACCTTCACCAGAACAGATCTCTCTTCCTTCAATAATGTTTTTTCCTTGAGTAAATGCTGCCATTCTTCAAAGTATTTTTGCCTAGATTAAAAAATTTTTTTTCTCTAACAAGAAGTCCAGACATTATCAGATGGCAGAGTTAGTCCAGTGATTCAATGGTTTCAAGTCTGATGTTTCCACAACAATTTTAGCCTTTTCCTTATGGTCAAGGATGGCTGCCACCAAACCAGCCATCGTATTTGCCTTCAAAGCAGGAAGAAAGGGAAAGACATACCTGTAGCTTACAGTTTAAGAAACAGATATAAAACTATTTTTAGGAGAATTTATAACCTGAAAACAGAAAGTGTTGTGACATATTTGGAATACTATTTTATCTTTCAAACTGGTTATCTGAAAGGCTATAAAATAGATATTTATTATATTACTATTTTAATATGTTTTTACTGATTTTTTTTTAGAGTGAGAGAAAGGGAGAGGAAGAGAGAGAAACATCAATGCATGAGAGAAACAGCTATTGGTTGCCTTCTGTCCAGGGACTGAATCCGTAACCTGGGCACATGTCCTGACTGGGAATCAAACCAGTAACCTTTTGGTGCATGGGTGCATGAGATGATGATCAACTAACTTAGCCATGCTGGCCAGGGCTATTTAGAATATATTAATCTAAGAAATACTGTGCACCAACTATGTGACAGATAATGTTTTAAAAGTTGAGGCTATAAACTCTAATAAAACATTTCTTTCCGATGAGTCTAGGAGATACCTGAAGGTATCTCCTAGACTCATCGGAAAGAAATGCCAGAAAAGAAGCAAATGCATTACTGTGTGACTGATAAACCGTAGAGCTTAGCACTCACTGTAATGTGCAAGATTAGAGTGTGGAGTTGCTAACTGGTACTTGGAACTGTGAGACTTGACCTGATATCTGGAGCATGAAGATAAAATAATTGACAAAAGTGAGAGGAAAGTATCATATGGGAAGAAAAATTTCCCCTTTTTCCCTCCTAGGTTTTCTGGCTGCTCTAATAACGACATTGGCATAGTGTAGATTAACAGGAGAAAACCAAATTTAATTTCATACATATAGGAGCCCCTTGAGTGTGGCTCTTCCACAAAATACCATGGCTTGGACGAGTCCATTTTGAAGTGGTATTAGAAGAAGTTTAAGGTTAAAAAATTTGGCTCTCAAACGAAATTTCAATCGTACTGTTGATATTCGGCTCAGTCTACTAATGAGTTTGCCAGCCACTATTCTAGACCTTTGTTTCCCCTGTTCCTTCCATAATTCTGAAAGCTCTAATTCCTACAGTAAATCTCTTATTCCCATAATTCTTACAGTGACTCTGTTTCCCAACTAAAGCTGACTGACACACTCCTAGGGTCATCCATTGCCTTTCCCAGATTGAAATTTTCATAGTGAAAATAATTATGTTTTGACCCTGTTCACCCTGTTAATCTTTGATCCTCATCATTTTTCTTTCAAAACTCCCACTTTGCAAATTCAGAACTCTATGTCCCTGGGTCCCACCCACCCTGGCTTACTTTGCCCACACCTGTGTGCTTTGAAGCGGGAGGCCTCTGCTCAGATCCACTCTAACACAGCAGGCTAGGGTTGGATGTGAAGCAGATCTTGATTCAAATTCTTGATCTTTCCCTGGCTGGTTTGGCTCAGTGGATAGAGCATTGGCCTGTGGACTGAAAGGTCTCTGGTTCAATTCTGGTCAAGGGCATGTACCTTGATTGTGGGCACATCCCCAGTCGCGGGTGTGCAGGAGGCAGTTGATCGATGTTTCTCTCCCATAGGTGTTTCTGACTCTCTATCCCTCTCTGCAAGAAACCAGTCATTACCTCACCAATAGAGATGTAAATAGAACAAAGAAGAAACCTGGTCAAACCTTAATGGATCTGTTTACTCACTGCTTAGGTGAGACATTGGTAGCTAAAGCTGATGCCTCCTTTAGTCTTATGTTAAATATGAACTATTTACTCACAGCTTAGGTGAGACATTAGCTGCCACTTTTTAGTCTTATGTTAAGTATGAACTATTCACATATTGTTTAGGTGACACATTGGTAATTGTAAAATCTTCCACACCTTTTGTCTTATGTTAATTCTTGCTGGTTGATTTCATTATTGGAATTTCCTGACCTAAAGGACATGGATGTATCACTTAGCCCTAATAAAAGGGGATAGCAAAGCCAGAGCTGGTGGTGTCGTCCCCCTAGAGGTGGACTCATGCCTGGCCCCCATGATTCCAAAAATTGATGCTTTTCCAGTCTCTCTTCATTTGCGTGCGGTCTTGTCTGGATGCTGAACCCTGACATGGGAACCCTGGACATGCGGGACGTGAAAAGGATTCCAACATCTCTCTCTTCCTCTCTGTAAAAAAATCAATAAGATATATTAAAAAAATTCTTGATCTTCTTCCTAGGTGGGGCCTTGGACAAGTTATTCAGCAATTTTTAGGCACAGCTTTCTCACTTGCAAAAGGAAGATGATAGTCATAGCTACCTTAAGGAACTGGTGTGATATGTAAATACACAGATTTCCATAATTATTAACTTGCCTTTTCTTCTTTATTTAGCTGCCAGTCTTCCACTGTCCTCCATGGAGAAGAAAAATCTGTCTGTGATCCTGATATTTCACTGCTTCTACCACCACAGTTCCCAGTGGAAAAGGCCAGTGTATGAATTATGGTTGAAGCACTGAGATTGGGGTAGGAGCATCTTGGTTCAGGGGCAAGGGGCCGCTCTTTCTTTTGATGTGGGTGATGGTTCCTGGAATGATGATAGTAAAGCCACATTAAAAATAATTGTTGGCATGGATGTTAATTATGGATTTGAAGAACGGAGAAAATGAGAGAAATTTTAAAAAGGACTTGACTATTAAAACAATATTAATGATAGATGCTTTTATTCATGGCTTATAATTTATGCCTAATAATTAGTATAGCACACAATGGCATTGATGCAAATCATTAAGTATATTTTACCATTAACTGTTTTTTTTTCAATTGCAACAATAAGTTTCTCCATGGACATTTAACCATTAAAGTTTGTTGTTCAGGTAACATGTTTATCTGCTAGAAACCCAGAGCAATTAGAGGAAAGTCAGTTTCCACAAAGATAATGCTAATATTTAGTGACCTTTTTTTTACATTTTTATTCCATTAAAATGTAGGGGGTCATTAGTTATTATTCTTATTCCATTGTTTTCTAACAAGAAACCAAGGCTCAGGGAATATAACTA
Source organism: Antrozous pallidus (assembly GCA_027563665.1). Classification (NCBI taxonomy): domain Eukaryota; kingdom Metazoa; phylum Chordata; class Mammalia; order Chiroptera; family Vespertilionidae; genus Antrozous; species Antrozous pallidus. The sequence goes on from CM050517.1 coordinate 23,448,000, forward strand.
AATATGTAAAGCCGTAAAGATATACATTGGAATCAAATAATGTTATCCTCCAAGCTTTTATTAGGACCTATGTGGCAAAGTGGATCTGTTGAAAGATGATTAGTGACAAACATAAATGCCTTATTTATCACAGGAAAATGTGAAGACAGGTGGGTTTGCATCAACCAGGATTTGCAGGTCTAGGCCTAAGTCTAGATCCTGGAGTAAGGGTGAGACTGATTATTTACCTCTGGATTCTGATTTCTTCAGATATTTTTGTTTTCTAGCATTTGTGTCTGCCTGCACCTTAAAATCTGTGGACTTCCTAAAAGCTCCAGATTTTTAGAAACAATAATTTGGTCTCTTTAGCATGTTCCAGCATCTATGAGTTGTTCAAATGGCCTTGCACTGTCTAATATTTCACAGACATTGCTCTGTTCCAGACAAACAGTAGTATTTCTGGTGATAGTGTGATTCCTCACCCAGGTGGATGTGTGGGTTCTTATTCCTAATGGCCTTTGAAAGAGGATGCTATTATCAATCCTAATCCCTAAATAAGACTAATAAATACCCCATGTTATTCTGATCTGATGCTCCTGAAATTCTTTTGCAAGGTGTGCAGGAGAATGAAATTCAAGTTGTTATGCTTGAAGAAAAGAAAAATGAGATAAACTTTCACAATGTTTTGAAATCTTGAGAAAGGTGGATTGCATGATCTTCTTCAAGGGTATTAAGTTACCCTTTTACTTCCTAGCTTGGCAGTTATTTCATGCTTCTAAACACAATGTATCAATCATTCATTGAATAGTGCACCAATTAATTTATGGACCTGAAGATTAAATGGTAATCTGCTAATGCTGCATTAACATGTTTATGATTTTCATTAATACATGGACCAATTTTGAGTTTTATCAACCTCAGTGGTTGAAGTTAACCACTTAGAAAATAACAACATTTGTTTTCTTGTTCCCTTTACCAGGCAACTAATTAGTTTCCTCTGGGTAATGATAATTAACACAATTCCTCTGGTGTTCCTGATCAGTGCACAGCTGGTACTTGGATAATCACCAAAACTTGGTTTTATGTGGTGACATTAAATCCATGTCTAACTGGGGAAGTGAATTAACTGTAGATTGTTGCCTGAGTTATTAATTCTAAATTATGCCTCAATGAACATGTCAAATTGAGACCAACACTTATATTAATAAATTGTTGTCAGAGATAGTTATCATGAGAGTCTACTACTGAGTGTTGATTTTGCCTGCATCAGAATATCTCATCCACTTGTATTTCTAGGCATTTTTCTTTTAGTTAAACAGAAATTCACTTGGTAGGCCTGGACTTTGGGGCTGGCTACTCACTCCCATTCCCTAGGCTTTCCTGGAGGATAGGTTTGGACAGGGCTGGCCAGAGGATGTTACCAGACTAAAGGGGTCTATTTGCCTATGGGAATGAAAGCCCAATAAGACACCAAGAGGAGCTTGTAGTAAAGAAAGTAAGGATTTATTTTTAGGAAGTGGCCCCCACTGGGAGTCACAGGTGAACAATGCTCAAAGACCTGGCTCCTGATGGCTTCCAGGGAATGAGTTATATAGGGGAAAAATAATGGTGATTAGGGGAATTAGGGTCATGGTCAGGGTCGTGGTCTCTCCTGTTTGGTTGGCGCTAGGGTAGGGGGTCATTGGTTAGTGCATCTGGTCCTGATGTCAGGCATGGTATCACTTGGTCTGGATTCACCTCTTTTTAGGGTCTGGAGCTGAAACAAAACTGAGGCCTACATGCCATCTCTAGTTTGACTGAAATTCTTTCTCTTGGGTCAGCAGACCTGAGGCTTTGTTCCTGAGATTATTTGATGCTGATCTGAGCCTCATTGACCTGAGGGCTTAATGATTATGGAAGAGAGTGGACAGACATTAAGGAGAAAGGGTCATGTTAAAGAAATGGAGTTTCTTTGAGGTTTTAAGGACCTGTGGAATGAGTATCACTGAGGGGAATCCAGGGCCATGCGAGGCAGCCCTGAGTGGAATGCAGGAGCAGTTCTCTGCTTGTACTGCTGTAAAGACCATTACCTTCTCATACCTTGCACAACAGTCTCTTTAGGGACAGAGTTACCCATCAATTACTTTCATTGCCAAGTTTTGCACAGTGCTTGTAATCTAACCTATGCTGATCATTGTTGGTTGGATGAATGAAGGGTGGTAGAAAGGAAGAGTGGCCTGTTTGGTCCTGGCTAGGAAAAGAGACTTGATATTGCTTGATCAATGGCTGGTGATTACGTCTCAACAATCATGTAGAAGATACTATGTTTGCACTCATATCACCTTAAGAACACCAATATGTGTCATTTCTTAAGTTTCCATATGGCAAATTTTAAAATATAATAGTACTTTATGCTGATGAAGGTATGTAAAAGACCTACTTATGCAACCCTTTAGGAAACAAAGTAAGCAACATATATCAAGAAATTGGATTTTAAAAAATAAGTAATTAAAAAATATATTTTAAAGAATTTATTGGGGTTATGTTTGTTTTTATTTAATCTGGCAAAATTCAGCACCTGGAGACCAATTTTGATGAAATAATTTAAAATAGAGAAATTACTCTCGGCACACCAATATGCTCACCTCAGAATTTTTGAAACCATTGAACACTAGAAACAACCTAAGTTTCCAATAACATCGTGATGGTTAGTAAAATGTATCATAGTCGCCAACTGAAACATTATTTGCTCAAAATGTTCATCAAGATTTTATAGTGAGATAAAATTTTTTATATTAAGGCATAAAATTTATACATCATTATCACAACTAAAATATACCATGGATAGAAAAAGCACGGAAGGCAATATTAAGAAATCTAGAATAGAAGAAGATGGAAAGAAAATACACCAAAATATTAATATTAGTTCTACTTTTGTTTTTATTTCTCAATTTTTAGCAGACCACTCAAATTATGCCTCCCCTACTCCTTTGTGTTGCACATATCTGATTCTGTCCCTGTCATCTCCAGGTTCTACTGCCTCTAACAGTTTGGATCATGATGGGCACCTGACTCAGGCTGAGAAATTGGATTTCTCTCCTGGGAATTTAGAATTGGGAATTCAGATAAAGCAAGTCAGTTTGTATGCATGCCTTGGATCGAGGGACAGAAAATTGTGGACTGGCGGTACAGGCATCTTTCCTCACTTGCACAAAGCAAGTACATTTGCATTAAAATATAAAGAAAGCAGATACACAAAGAAAAAAAATGACAAGAAATAGTCGAACCCAGAATAAAACTGGTTTCTGATGACTTTCTTGTTTCTGGTTTTAGCCCTGAGGAGGTCTGACTTAGTATCAGTAGATATTATTTTGTCCTTATAACATATTAATTTTTCTCAAGATCAAGTATAAGTAAATAAGACACCTCGACTTTTGGATATTTAAAAAATATCCAGTGTGGTTTTCCAGGTGCTTGCCTGGCAAGTGTAGCTCAGTGGTTGAGCATTGACCCATGAACCAGGAGGTTAGGATTTGCTTTCCATCCAGGGCACATGCCCCAGTTGTGGACTTATCCCCAGCAGCAGGTCTCCAGGAGGCAGCTGATAACTGATTCTCTCTCATCATTGATGTTTCTCTCCCTCTCCCTTCCTCTCTCTGAAATCAGTAACACATATGCATAAAAATATCCAAAATGAGCAAGTATTATTCCTAATTTATTATTATAGTAAACATAATAATTGATGTATTTTTTGGAAATGGTAGATATTTTATCAAAAGTTTCTGTTGATACTCTGTAATAAGTTAGAAACCTGGGTCTTTCATGGCTGTCCTATATAATAAAAGCCTAATATGCTAAGTTTCTAGTCGTTAGGTTGGCCATTCAACCAATGAAAGCATTCCTTGCTAATGATGTGCTAAAGCCATTCAACCACTCGATATGACATGCACTGACCACCTAGGGCAGACCAGTCACTATGACATGCACTAATCACTAGGGGACAAACACTTTGGTAGGTAGGCTTGCTGCTGGGGTCCAGCTGATTGGGACTGAGCAAGATGGGCGGGTCAAGCTCTGGAGCCCTCTTGTGGTCCCTTCCTGTCTGGTCAATCTCCTGCGTCCCTCCCTGGCCCTGATTGCACATCAATGGGGTTCCTCAGCCTTGCCGACATCCTCTCGCAATCCGGACAGAAGGACCCTCTCTGCCAAGTGCGTGAATTTTGTACACTGGGCCTCTAGAATTATAATATTTCTTCTGGTCCTGTTTTTCTGATTTGGAGGAGGTTTGATAATTTTATTTGACTGAAACACACAGTTGTTTATTATTTTTACCAAACTTAATATGACCAGTTTCAATAAAAAAATGATGAGAGAATCATTTGTTAAGGCAGGTCACACACCCCAATTCTCTTCCCCTCTGCTATTGTCTGATCTCTGTTCCTGATTCTTGGCCAACTAGACAAAAATTATGTTTGCCACCACCCAACCACTAGAAACACTCATGGATAAAAGATTACTAGCAGAAGACATTGTTCCTAATGTGCTTATCAATAAAAATACAGGTTATAATCCTAATTACACTAAAAGCTATAAACATCTGAATAAAATCTGAAAAGGAATGTACCTTAATATTAAGCATTGTGATTTTACAGAGAATTTAAATTTCTCTTTCTGTGCTCCTTTTTCCAAATTTTCTAAAGTATATATGAGTTTAGTTGGTAATAGAATAAAAAACAAGTTAAATTTTAATGAAATAGTTATTACTTTAGTCACCAAAAGAATCTTTTCAGGCTTCTCTCCTGATTTTATCAGGTGCCAGGGTTTATGAAGGGAAGGAATAAGGAAGGACAAATAAATAGAGCTTGGGATTCCTTGGATGCTCTACTTTTGGGATTCAGGCTCTCTGGCTGCTTTCCAGGGGAGCATGTATCAGGATGAAGTGGACTGGGATTTGTTTCCGGTCTGGAGACTCCAAGGATTTCTGCAGGTAGTGGCCAAGAACTCTGGCTTAGGAGCAAATATCAGTTTTTGACCACAGCCCTACTCTTTTCTATCTGTGGGGACTTGGACAGTAGCTGAACCTCTGTAAGTCTCAGCTTCCTCATCTGTAAATGATGTGATTCCCTCATGGAGCTATTGAGAGCATAAGATGAGAAGGCATTGTCTCAATCACTTAGTAGAATCACTGGCTTGTAGTAAGTAGTCATGATGTTTTTTTATTATTACTGTAGGTGACAGACAACTCCTCCATATGCACTCCACCAAGCCTCCAGTTCTCAAGCATACAGTCCGTATTCTGGTCTCCATTATTTGAGTTTGCCACTGACATATCATTTCCCTTACATTTCTATCAATTCTAAAAGGAGCTGCATCAGTGCTTCTCAAGCTTGAATGCCCATAGCTGTCACCTCTGGGTCTTGTTAAAATGCAGATTCTGATTCTATAGGTCTGGGGGGGCATCCAAGATTTTAAAATCCCCCCAGTGATGATACCATTTCTCCAGTTTTATTGAGAAATAATTGACAGACATCACCCTATAAGTTGAAGGCATACAGCATGATGGTTTGTTCAGTTTACATATATTGTAAACAAGATTTTGAATTTTTCACATGTTCCCATGTCAGGTTGGTGTACTGTCCAAAGGCCACTTTTGTGGTAGGAGTCAATTGGGATCCAACATCTGTGTGAAATCACCTCTAATGTCCCCAGTCAGAATGGTCCTCTCCTTTTATGGCTTTCAAAGCCCATCATCTAGACTCCTAATTTAGCACTTATCGCATCTGGCCTGCTTTGGTGTATCGCTGTGCATGATTCTGTTCACTTGTAACTAAGCTCCTGACAGCAGCCTGTGTGTTGTTCAACCCCAGCAGCTCTCAGCACCAATGGTGATGTGGATGCCGTGCGCAACCCAATGACTGTCAAATTAGATCTGAATGAGAGAATGAAGTGATATCTTAACAAGAAGTGTTTTTTTTTATATGAGTATTAGAATTTGTCAACATAAATCAATACAATTGGTAGAAATAGTGAAAGAGGTATCTATGTGAATGAATCCCAAATGGCAAATACAGAATAGTGCTATTTTTCTTTCTTTTTAAAATACATCATAGAATACTGTGGGATGATACACTTGGTATAATGACAAGGTCAATCTGGGATGATATATTTTCCATAGATAACCAAATAAATGGGTAGTTATTTTGGTTTTCAAACTCTGAATCTCTTGACCATAGTTTAAAAGTGGCATCTTGGCCCTGGCCAGGTAGCTCAGTTGGTTAGAACTTTATCCCCATATGCCAAGGTCAGAGCACATACAAGAATCAATCAATGAATGCATAAGTAAATGGAACAACAAATCAATGTCTCTCTCTTTCTCTCTCCTTCCTGCCCTCCCCAAATAAATAATGAATACATGGATGGATGGATGGATGGATGGATGGATGGATGGATAGATAGATAGATAGATAGATAGATAGATAAATAAATAAAGCATCTTAATGGGTTTGAGGCCAAAGTTAGATTTTGTAATGAGTGGTCATTGGGTAACATGGACTCACTATTGCTGAGAGTAATTAGGGCAGAAAATGTGTGGGACCTGACAAAGGTACAGTGTAGTTCTACTCTCTCTGGATATTTCCTGGTAGCTGAATACCCAAGGAGTTGCTTTGTATGTCCATAGAATTCGTTCAGCCTTGCTATGGCCACTTATTGAATAATTCTCACTTTTCTTCTCTGGAGCAATTGTCACTTAATTTCAGGAGGGCTTTCAATTTTATGTAAAAAATCCAGTCAATACAAATAGAAGAGAAACTGCATTTTTAGTAACCTTTTATGCTTCTACCACTTAAGTCCTTAGGGAAGCTTAAAGAATTTTCATCTGTACACTAAAAATAAATTGTTGGAAATATTGCAAAACTTTTTTCAACATTGGATTCCAAACGCCCATTACTACTAAGACATTCTTTAAAGAAACCATTTGGGGAAACTTAGCAACTACTGTTTTTATGAAGTGGTCCCAGTGGGGATGTAGTTTATGCCTTGCTCTTTTGAAATTTAGTTTCTGTATCATGTGCCTGGTGTACAGCATTACTTACAGAGTAAACAGTATTTTCCAAAGACTGACAGGGTCAGCTGCTCTGGGAATGTGGCCGGTGACCTCTCTGATGGATCACTGTCCTGCAGGCTGCTTCCAAGTCAGTGGAAAGGTAAGCATTTTTTTTTGTAAAAGTGCAGACTGCTTTTGAACATGTTTCAGTTTCAACTGATCAAACTGAAAGTATACCCTGGGTACACTGTCTGAAAGGGCACGGGCTGTTACTTTGGGGGCAAAGTGATTTGTCATGTCAACACAACTGCAACTGCTAAGCTGCCGGGCTTAGGGGACAGTGAGCTCTAGTGCTGAACCTGCTCGCTTTGATTAGTCATAAAGGTACAGGAAAACTAAACCCAAAATTCCTTTCTCAAGTTAGAAACACACATTGTCATTCTAATATCCAACAAGTAAAGCTTTCCATTTTCATAGTCCTTTTCCCTGAAGTCTTGTCAGTTTAACTTGGCTTGTCTTCACTTCTAAAACAGCAATGTTGTGTGTGTGTGTGTGTGTGTGTGTGTGTGTGTGTGTGTGTGTGTGTGTGAGAGAGAGAGAGAGAGAGAGAGAGAGAGAGAGAGAGAGAGAGACTGACTGACTATTATGGAAATATATTGAGTGCTATCCAATTAACCAATGCAAGAGCAAATATCCGTTGCACCCGGCACCTTTGTAGATGTCGCCACAAACAAGAGAAAACATGTCAAAAGTCTCTTGGAAATTGCAGGCACTGAGTGTAGAATAGTTGAGAAAATGGAACACAGCGGACTTGGATCCCCAGCTGGTTTTAATCAGCTTGTCTGTGATAAACTCTGGAGGTATAGGTTTAGTTTCATAGTAGAATCATTGTTATTTATAAGTTATCATCAATATTCTTTTTAAAACCCTTGCATTTTATTTTTCAGATTTTTTTGTTTTGTTAAAAGAATTGAATTTTTTTTAAATGCGCACATTAAAAAAGCACTTTTCAAAGTTCTCCCAGCTCTCACCAAATGGAAGCATTTTCTAATGCTCCAAACAAATGCTCTGCTATGAAGAATTGATTTTAAAAAGAAAATGTTCCTGACCTTACATTGATTACAATATCTTTTCTGTAGTCATTTAAAAAATAAGGCCCAGAATCCAAATAAGGAGACAGATAATTATCAGAAGAAGTAAAAAAAACACACAAAAAAACCAAAACAATATTCTAGTAAAAAAGGCTTATGTTTCACTGAAAAGTGGTAATTACAAAGGTAAAAATTTGTATAGCTGTTATTTGTAATGATCATAAACTGATACTGTGGGGTTTGCTTTTGTGTCCTCTTGGCAGATTCAACTTCCAAAAAATGTTTATTATATAGCGACAAACTCACCTTTAACACATTCTTCTGTAGACATTATCTTTCCACAAGCCATGTATACCACACTTCTTAGTATCCTATATCTCTGACCTGCAGATGCCACAAGGGATGCTTAAAAGTGGTGATGGTGAGGGGTGAAAAGTCTTCCTGTATTTGCCTGCATGCCAGTGTACACACAGACAAAAAGGTAAGAGCCAGAGGATTTTTCAGAAGAGTCCACAGCTGCTGCTTGAGAGTTCACAGTTGCCAAAGCTGATAGATTCAGGTAGGGATGCTGGGAAAACAAGAACATTCTGGGAATTCTTTTCTGCCTTTATTCGTCACTGCTGCCTCCCATCCTACCCCAACTGGACTACAGATAGAGCCTTTAAGTGTTAAATTTTGAACTAAGAGCAATAACAATAGGTCAAAAGTTAGAGCATTTCTCAGTGATAGGTCTGAGCTGGATTTCCATTTGACTCTTGGATACCACAGGAAATACATTCCTGATGTGGCTCTTGGGATGAGCTATGGCTCCTGGAAGCTGCACTGAGTGTAGTACCCTTGTCCACTCCTGAATGTGTGTGGTGGTTACATGGACTTCTAACTTGATCATGGAGAGCTCATAGGATTCTTGAAGAGCTATGTGGAATGATAAGAGACCTACATGAAAAGCATTCATTGTCTCAGAAGAGGATCCATGTCTAATAAAAAGATATTTATCTTTGAAACATAAAACATGGAATATCCTAAGGGTCTACACCATGTTTTGTAAACTCATCTTTTTTCCCCCCAAAAGAAAACAGAATATTTTATGTCTCGTGTATGTCTATCTACTTTGTACAGTTTCAGAAATAAAGCATTTACCTGTGCTTTTATTTTGGAAGTGAAAGTTCTTTAAATGGCAGGTATAGGGAAATTGCCACCATCAACAAAAATATAAATAAGATTGCATCTAGCCCTCTGATCCAGTAGATGAACAAGCCAATTTAGTAGCTGCAAACCAGACTTTTTTCCAGGGTTTGAATACAGAGACAAAATCTGAGCAGCTGAGATTTCAAAAGTCACACATTACTCACAAACCACATGGTGATTATACAAAGGACACATGCAAGGGAGGATAAGGCATTGTCTTGAAGCAAATATTACTTGCTGAGGGTCACTTGTTTCAATTTTGAATGGGATTATTTCTTGCCTACTGTAGATTTTAATTTCCTATTTGAAGTGACCTATTGTGCATATTCCTGGGAAAAAAAATACGTTTCTAGTTTAGAAAGGAATTATAGATCTTTCTCTGATATTTTAAAAAATAGAATTATTCAGGTAATCTCATAAAATTTATTCTTTTAAACATATATACAATTCAGTGATTTTAATATATTCAGTTATATAATCATCATCACTATTTAATTTCAGAATATTTTCATCACCCCAAAAAGAAACCCTATACTCATTAGCAATCACTCCCTATTTTGCCCTTCTGCTAACACCTGGAAACCACAAATTAACTATTTTTATGGATTTTCCTACTCTGGACATTTCATATAAATGAATCTTATACTATGTGGCTTTTTGTGACCAGCTTATTTCACTGATATTATCAAAGATAATCCATTTTTGTGTGTAGCATTAATTCATTCTTTTTTTATTGCTGAATAATGTGCCACACTACATAGATATATCACCTTTCACCATTCATATATTAGTAGGTATTTCTGTTGTTTCTAGTTTTTTACTATTATTACTAATGCTATCATGAATATTTGTGTTCAAGTTTTTGTGTGGATATGTTTTCACTTCTTATATGAAGTTGCTGGGTCATGTCCATTTGATACAATTCCCTCCTACCTCACCCTCTTTTCCTTTCTCCCTCTTTCATTCTTTCCTTTCTCTTCATCCCGCCCTCTTTCCTGTACAAGCATCTGTTAGTACTTATAATATGTTTTTAGTGCCTGGACAAAGTGATGAATAAGGCACCCTCTGGTGCTTATACTCTAGGCAGAGACATGAACTGTAAATAAGTAGATAATGGATAAACTTGAATTATCATGTGAAATAATAAAATATCATAGGTGTTAAGCGCTATGAAGGCCACAATAGCAAATAAATGGACAGACGGTTTGCTATTTTAGATGGAGTTATTGGGGAAGAGCTGGATGAAGTGAGAAGGGGGACACATGACATGTGGGGAGAGAGCACAGCAATCAGAGGGAGGACCAGGTTTGTGATTGATTAACGAGAGGGGACCAGTGTGACTCAGTCTCTTCTGCTTGACCAGCAAGTGAATGAGGACTAGCTTTTGCATGGGGCTATTTTTTTTTTACATGTAACAATTTATTGGTACCTATTGGAGTTGGAGAGAAGAAGGGTCAGATTGGTATTAAATTATACTTAAACAAATGATGATGATTGAAAGGAAAATTGCTGTGGTGATGATTGTAATCTTTTAAAATGTTTCCACCATATCCTCCTAGGAATCTTTCTTGTTTTTTTGGGGAGTCTTTGATAGTTGTTTGGAGATCATCTGTTCTGTCAGTGAAGATAATCTTTCTTCACTTTCTAATATGTTATCAATACTTTTTTAATAATAGACTGGAGGCCCAATGCATGGGATTTGTGCACTGGGGGGTTTAGGGGGAGGGAAGGTGTGGCCTGTGGGAATCAGAGCTCCGCTCACCCCAGTCAGCCAAGTGGCTGTGGACCTGCCCTCTGACTGGCTGCTCCCTGGTCCAGCATTTTTCGTGGAGCCCCAACACTCGCCTCTTCAGAGGACCCATTTGGGGCCAGGTCCAGGGACAATAGCACTAAGAGGTGGTGGAGTAGGCCTTAGTCTCACAGTGGCCATAAACCCTCCTCCCAGCCTCTGTGTTCAGTTCTGTAAGCCTGGTGGTGGTGCTGCATGACCTGCAGGCATCTGGAGGAAGTGGCAGGGAGCAAGGAGGAGGAGCCTGGGGCAAGGAGGTAACTAATCACAGCCTGGGTTCCTGCCTGTTGGCCTGGTGTTCTTAGCGGGAGCAACCACTCATCCTGGCCAGCCGAGTAGCGCTCCCACTGTGGTAGTGCACTAACTACAAAGGGGCAGCTCCTGCATTGAGCGTATGCCCCTGGTGGTCAGTGTGCATCATAGCAACTGGTCAACCAGTCATTCTGCCATTCAGTTTCTGGGCTTTTATTTCATAGGGTATTTAACTCCACAGTATATATACTGAACTGTCCTGTCATCTTGTTGTATTTAATTAGTCTGTTCAGCCACATTTCAGGCAGTTCTGAATGATGCTTGTTATGTCCTTCAGTTGTAATTTTGATGTGGTTTTGGGAGTATCTGAGAACTGCATTTACCTACATTACCATCTTGACTGAAACCTCTGCATGAGCATACTTTAACTAAAGGAAACCCTCGATCTTAAAACATACCTAACATATGTTAAACATGTCTCTAAATGAATGGACTAAATACATTCATCACATATGCTGGAGCTATTTCCCCACCCTCTCTCTTATGCCTATGAGGAAACTGTTTGATCAGAGGCACTAATGTGCACTGTGGATAGGAGCTTGGGCCGGGGGCTTGACTGCCACCTGTTAGTTGTGTAACTGTGTCTATTTTTTTTTAAACTCTAAGATGATAGAGTTTGGTAGGGCGATGATAACCCATACCACAAACTTAAATAACAGAAATACATTTCCTCACTGTTCTGGAGGCTGGAAGTCCAAGATCAAGGTGTTTTCAGGGTCGTTTTTTGTGAAGGCTGCTCTCCTTGCCTTGTAGATGAGTATCTTCTCACTATGTCTTCCCTCTATGTGTATCTTTGTTCTAATCTCTTATAAGGACACCAGTCATATGGATCAAGGCCCACCTTAATAACCTCATTTTATCTTAATTACCTCTTTAAAGACTCTATCTTTAACTGTAGTTTTATTCTGAGATATTGGGGGTTAGACTTACTTCAACACAAAATTTTTTTGTTGGGAGACACAATTTGGCCTTTAACAATGGAGAATATAATAGTATCTACTGTTAGAGTGGTTCTGAGAATTAATTGAAATAATATATGGAAAGGCTTGAAGCAGATTCTGGTGCATGGTCAGTGCGATGGAAGATGGAAAGGTACTGTATATGAGTGTTACTACCCTGCTTATATCTTATCATGCCTACATTATTTAAGAAAAGAAACGTAGACACTGTATCTTTATTATTTTTATTATTTTTTAAAAATCTGCCTGCAACTAGGATAATCTCCACTGGCTATAGGTACTCTGTGCATGTTTGTTGAATCACAACTTTAACCCTCCGCCCCCTGCCCCCTTACTGCCACTGGCACAAACCTCCCATTATAACTATCCTTTTTGTGTCCAACCAGCTCTGCATCCCACCATCCCTCTACTCCTAATTGGGTCCTGAATTCCCCTTTTGGTCATGAAACTAGCTAGAATTTTTTTTTTTGCATTCCAACTGTGCTTCCCCCCACCAAAGAGATTTCAGAGCTTCCATTCACATACAATTTCAATGATTGCCTTGCTTTTGACACAAGCCAGTCTTGCACTCTGATAAACCTAGAAGACTTCAATTTTCAAACTTGTTAGGGCAACAGCTAATGTGTCTGAGTCCCTTTCTAGAATTCAGAGTTGAGCCAAAAAGGGAAGTCCCTTTTGCCCATGAATGTAATATAGGGTTTTTGAAATATGCTAAAGCAGGAATAGTTAGGCCTATTATATGTCCACTTCTGAAATTCTCAGCCCTTCCATCATGATGGGAGTAGGCTTTAGCAACCCTGCCTGGCCACAGACGACCAGCTAAAATCACGCTAAAAGACAGAGCTTTACAGCATATTACCTAAAGTGTTTTCTTAAGAAGTAAAGAAAACACTGATAGGACATCTGAGTTAAGGTCAGAAACAGATGCTAATAGGACATTTTAAGCAGGTTGAGGGATTAAGCCAACATAGAGATCATTCTTAGCTGACTCTGAATGCCTTTTTATTTTTTTTTATTGCCCTCATATCTGGATTGCTGTAAAAACAATAGGGAGAGTTAATTACCAGCAAGCTACACAATTCATTTTCTTTAAGGCATGCAACAATTTCTAAAGAATTCTGAAAGCATTTCTTTCATTTGAGATATAAATTTCATCTCTTATCTCATAACTTTGTTTCCAGTAGGAAAGCCAGAACAAAGTCAGTTTTTGTGAAAAGAAACATGACTGTTATTTCATGGTGTTTCTCAACATCATTAGTCAAATTTTTATAGACCAGAATTGGCAACACCTTTTTGAATATATGTGTATGGGTCTTAATACTTATAATTACTCATCCTTTGCTCTTTCCCTTTAATTGACTTTCAAAAGTTTTGAGCTTCCAAATAATACATAAATGCCTGGATTATCAGGACAAAAATTGAAATTTGAGACACTAAGACTGGCTGATTCATATTTGCTATATGCCTCTCACATTAGTCCTTTACAATTGATTTATTAGGCCTGTATTCTCAAGTGTATTTTATTCTGTTCCAAAGGCTGTTAATGAATTCTTTGACAGTGGCTATTTGTCACACACATCTTCCTTCATTCAGAGAACCCAACCTGTTGGAATATTCTCCTGTTGAAGAGTTTGCTTTTATATCTAGTGACATTTATCTTTATCTAAGGCCAGCTGCCTGAGTCCTCTTCAGTGCTCTGTTTATGGGGCTTGGACATCTATAAATGGAAACACTAGCTAACCCGAAATTATCGCCAGGGCTTCCTGATAGTGTCCTGGGCTTTCACAACTTGGAGTGTCCTGCAATATCTAACATGTAAGCACGTCACATCATTTTCTAGACAGAATTTGAATCTCTCTTTTTCTGTTTCTCTCTCTCTTAATCATCATGGAATTTGAAAAGCATGAAAAAGGAAGCGTATTAAATGAGAATTTAGAGGAGAAATTGACGGTAAGATCTGTGAGATTTAGCCTGTACAGATTTATAACATAATTGTCAGAGTGAAGAAGCAGCTGCCACAGATTGGAAAAGTTGTGTTAGCCATTCTGTTTTTTCATGTTTTTATGACCAACAACCTTGAAGTGGAGAATTCCATGGGCTTTATGAAAAATAATGTATTAAAGTTATTAAAATTTTTTCATTAGTATAATATGGGCAAAGTTGATTTAGTTAAATGATATGCTTTACCTTTATTAAAAAAAAAAAACAGAATCAATTTACTTTGAGCCCTTGTTGTGATTACCTCAATACTGGAAATTTATTTTATTTGTTGATATAAAGCTTAGCGAATATTCATAGTCTAATTTCTCCTGGAGATACTAGAAGTGTATATCAAGGAAAATATATCAGTATTATAGAATATTTTAATGTTTTATGGAATAAGTTAATGAACTAATGTAAGGATAAAATTAATAGAAAGTTGTTATTTATCTGCCCTAAAAGTTATAAAAATAACTTTACCTTGATGCTAAAAAATTAAATGTCAATGAGCTATTGTGGTCAACTACATTTGCTCAGACAAATATGCTATAACCTTGAGCAGAATCATGGTTCACCTGATGGACAAAAGAGGCTAATTATATTTATAAATTTACTGTTAATGGCAGAACAGAACATGGCTAATATTAATAATCATGCAAGTAGCAAAAGTTAAAACCATAGCGATTATAAAACCATGGTTTCTTAAACTGATGAGAATGCATTGCTCTGGATACCTGAAGTTGAGATTTATGCACTATTAATGATATTAATACTTGAATTATGAAAAGAAGAACCTTATTGAGTTAAAACTCTTAAAGTATATTAGAACTTTAAGGTCTTGAATAAATATATTGGATTAAAATATAACCTTCACTTAAAGGATTTAGGTCATAATTTTGAATATCAATTTTGGACCTCTATTCCACATGGTTGTCTAAACATGTAATGGTCACAGACTATTTTGCTTTTGGACTGTTTTTAAAAGCCAAATATTATTGTAGAACTAACAAAGGGTTTAAAATCAGAAAGGTGTGTGTGAAAATTCTTACATCCTAAGTGTAGGACTGTGGGGTTTCCTTTAAGCTTTATAAGTCTAAGTTAATGTACTTGTGAGTCAGGAAACAATAATACCTAATTTGAAGGCTGTTTGAAGATTAAAAACTATAGTGTATGTGAAATCCCTAGACTGAGCCTGTGATCTGCAATATGTTTCGGCCTGACTTTCTTTGAAAGAACATACCCAAAATTTACTAATAAAGAAAGAGAAAGCTGACTTGTATTTCAAAGTAAGACAACATTTCAGATATCCTAACCATAAAGATTTGCTTAATAATAATAAAACCTTTATGGAACCAGGTAGACAGTAAGTTCATGAATAAAGAGTTGCTGTATGTTAGTGTGAAATTTGACCTAGATCTTCCTAGCAATGTTTTATAAATAGTTTTGCAAGTAAACATAGTGGACTTGGGGCAAGAGAACAAAAGTGAAAATACTCTTTTATTATTTGAAGTGATATGATGTATAAATATTTCAAAGGTCAGACTTTCTGCATGCCTGACTCGTCCTGAAACACAGCTATCAATCTAGAAGTGAGAACCTCCTTTGGAGAAAGTAGCACAAATTTTATGAACATTCTCAGGATGAGAGACCCAGGCTAGCCTCTGATTAACTTCCAGAAGATTGGAGAAAATGTGGGACAGATCAGAAGGCACGAGGACATCTAATATGCACTGAGAAGGAACGGTTCTCAGCAGGGAGGGAACGTATTGAAGTTCAGTATTTGGGGCAATTGACTGTACAAAAACTAGATCCATAGCTCAAACACCTTTCAGATATAAAAATTTTGATGACACTGTTAGCTTATGTACAGTATCTCTACATAAGAGCTGAAAATGAATATCTTTGAAAGATTTTAATAGATATTATTTTAGTTAAACACTTTGTCTGTTTTTGTGAATAAATATTCCAGAACTTCAACTCATGGACCAGTGTATTCCTTGCTAAAACCAATATAATATAGTATGATTGGCTAGATTGATGAATATAGTTTCAAATGTAGTTTTGTGGAGTTTAGTAAGTTCTGAAAATTATTACATTTATTTTAAATAGTATGAAGATGTGGTTTTTAAAAGGTCAGAATATTTTGCCATTACAATATTTAAATATACTATTGAGTTATAATATGCATCTTATTTAAATTTAAAGGTGTATTTATAAAGATCATTATCATGAACAATATTCTATATAACAATTAAAAGTATATAACAAACAATATGCATAGTTAGCTTTGTTTGAAAAAAACTTTTAAATATATGATTTGTAGCAAGTAAGAAAATCAGTGGTCACTAGGTTTAAAAAAATCATCAGTTCATTCTACCCAAAGGTATAGACAAAAATAATTTAGGTTTCTTTAGAACATATGCCTTGTGGATTGTACCTTGTGAATTGCTACCTTTAGCTATTGACGTTTTGCTCTTAATTTGTTGCTCTTTGGTGATTAAAAGTTGATTTCTGGGTGTTTGACAATTGAAGGTTCCAATTTTACATCCATTCATCATTTGATAATTAAAAAATAATATTATGATTCTCAAATCATTCAAAATGTCCTAAATTTACCAATACCAATCTAAATTGTGTTGAATGTTTTATTAAAATTTGATTCTGCAAAGCCAGATTATATGAAAAGTCATTTTTTGGAGGGGGTGCAGGAGAGAAGGGGGCTATTTTGTAACAACACTATTCAGTTTTGTTGATTTCACAATGATTGGTGTTTGTGCTGAATGGATCTTTTGTTTTTCCTGGTCAGGCTTGAATAACCATTGTATCACATGTCTCCCAAAACATGCTTCTTGGAACTCTGATTTTCCAGCTGTCTCAGAAAAGATGCTGTGATCTATTCTCAAGAGCATTTATGAAACTCTGTGTAGGGAATTAACTAGGCAGTATATTTCCCCATGGAAACTCATACTGTATTCTAACATGCTGAGGGCCATGAAATGCTCTGGAGATTAATTTGGTGTTTGTTAAACTCCTTACCAATATAGTGCTTTGTAATATGTGTATGCAGTTACAGTGAATATTTTCAGTAGTGTTCTCTGGAACACACTTTAAAATCATGTGTCAACATAGTAATTGTCTAATTTTATTTGTGAGTTGCATTTTCAGAATAATGATACACAGGACAATAAATTCAAGCTGGGAGTCATTTATATCTATAACATGAAGTTATTTCTGGAATAATTTTAAAAAATAAGTACCTGTCTACTTAATACATTTTAATAAATGAGTAAAATTGAGTCAAGAAATTCTGACTGCTTTCCAAACTCGTTTTCTTTTACATTATTAAATGCATCAACAAAGAATTTCTCTTACATTTATCTTCAACTGAAATATCTTAATGAAAAGGAATAATTCATATATTAATATAGCAAAAAGGATCATGCACTTCAGGGCATTCTGACATAATAATGGTTTCTCTAAGAGATAACACAAACAGATCTCATGCATAAATTTAATAATTTCTATCACGTTTGTATAATATGTCTCAAGAGAAAATTCCATCTTCCAAACTAATACATTTTTAATAAATATCACAAAATTATTGATAATAAGGAGATATCATCTAGCTCCCTTTATATTGAGTTTTGGTAGATGCAAATCAAAACAGTAGATAATTTCTGAATATCATAAATATTTATTGAGTAAAAGTAACTGAGATTGAGAAACAAATTATGTAATCACAGTTTTTTAAACAAGGTATATTTCAAATTCGAAGCTGAAAACATTTTAAATAATAGATTTTTTACTTTTTATATTTAAAATATTTTTAATTTATTTTGACCTTGATGGAAGACTTACTCATTGATATATAAATTTTTTTATGATCTCACAAAACAATCTTGAGATTATGCCACTTCATCTTTAATAGTACAATGAAAAAAAAAATGGAAGAAAATACTGTGGGTAAAGTGTAGCAACACAGAAAAAGCAAATTATGCATTTTAAAATTCTGTGATAATTCAGTGAAGCATAGCTATTTACATTAAATTAGTTATTAATTCATAGCTTAATTAATACAAATGAAATTAATTATTTCCTAGAAGAAATCTATTGCAAACAAAAAAACATTGAACTAGCACTTTGGTTATAATTCCCGATGTTCTTATCTGCTGACAAGTTAAAAATGTTAAGGAGCATCTTCAGAGATGCAGCCTAGTGTCTATAAAAAATGTCCTAAAAAAAAAACCCAAACGAGTCTTTCAAATCAATATATGTTTCTGAATGTCTATTTTGAGCAAGACAGGATACTAAGAGCTGTAATGAAAACACACATGATAAAGTCTTGGCCATCAAGGAGACTATTATGTTTTTTTGTTTTGTTTTTTAAACTCTTGGGGGTTGAAATAACATTTTCTTTTTTTAAAATATATTTTATTGATTTTTTACAGAGCGGAAGGGAGAGGGATAGAAAGTCAGAAACATCGATGAGAGAGAGACATCGATCAGCTGCCTCTTGCACGCCCCCTATTGGGGATGTGCCCGCAGCCAAGGTACATGCTCTTGTCGGAATTGAACCCGGGACTCTTCAGTCTGCAGTCCGACGCTCTATCCACTGAGCCAAACTGGTCTCTGCGAGACTATTATGTTTTTAAAATTCTTTATTGTTTAAAGTATTATATATAGTATTACATATGTCTCATTTTCTCCCCGTTGACCTATTCTCAGCCACCTTCCCAGCACATGCCCTCACCCCTCTACTGTCTGTGTCCATTGATTTTGCTTATACTAGTATGTATGCATACAAGTCCTTTGGTTGATCTTTTATCCCCCCCCTCACCACCTGTCCCTACCTTCCCTCTGAAGGTTGATGGTCTGTTCGATGTTTCTATGCCTCTGCATCTACTTTTGTTCAGCAGTTTATGTTGTTCATTATAGTCCATAAATGAGTGAGATCATATGTTATTTATCTTCCTCTGACTGGCTTATTTAGCTTAGCTTTCCATGTCCGTCCATGCTGCTGTGAATGGTAAGAGTTCTTTCTTTCTTTCTTTCTTTCTTTCTTTCTTTCTTTCTTTCTTTCTTTCTTTCTTTTTTTTTTTTTACAAAAGGATAGTATTTCATTGTGTAGATACCACAGTTTTTTTTTTTAATCCACTCATCTGCTTATGGGCACTTAGGTGGTTTCCAAATATTAGCTTTGTACATTATGCTGCTATTAAGATAAGGGTGCATATGTCCTTTCTGATTGGTGTTTCTGATTTCTTGGGATATATTCATAAAAGTGGGATTACTGGGTCAAATGGTAGTTCCATTTTTAATTTTTTTGAGGAAACTCCATACTGTTGTCCACAGTGTCTACCACAGTCTACATTTCCATCAGTAGTGCAAGAGGGTTCCTTTGGTTATAAGGACATCCTCACCAGCACTTGTTGTTTATTGATTTGCTGATGATAGCCATTCTGACAGGTGTGAAATGGTATCTCATTGTCGTTTAGATTTGCATCTCTCAGATGATGTGAATTTAAGCATGTTTTCATAATGTCTCTTGGACTTCTGTATGTCCACTTTCAAAAAGTGTCTATTTAAGTCCTTTGCCTATTTTTTGATTGGCTTACCTTCCTTTTGTTAAGATGTATGAATTTCCTATAACTTTTGGAATTAGGCCCTTTTTGGATAAAACATTGGCAAATATATTCTCCCTTCAGTCGGCTTTTTTATTGTTTTGTTGATGGTTTCTTTTGAGACTGTTATGTTTTGATTATGAAACAATAATGGTAAGTTTTATTAGCTTGAGAATATTCTAAGTGGACCAAATAAAAACATTCCAAATTAATTTTTTTTCTCACATAGATCTACAACAGCAAGTCTATAATTATTCATCAGAATGTTTTAACAAAGGGAGCCATTTTGAAGCATTTTATGTAGTAACGTAGTTTTTTCCATCATAATATTTTCAATCGGAGGAGGCCATTGAGAGAACGAGACTACTGGTGGATCCATGCGTTGGGCCCTGGGCAATCAGAAGCTCCCCCCAACTCCTGTTCTTGGAATGTACATTAGTCCCCCCACCGTTCCTACAGTGGGAACTGTTTTCAAAGACATGGTCATGAGAGTAAGGTATTATTAAGAACATCTGGATGACTTAGAGGACTGAACCCAGTTAAAACCTCTACATAAACTTTTAAGATTCTGGTGGGCAGGTGCAGAAATCTACTTGTCTTGTGGCTGCCCAAGATAAGCTTCATATGTAAGTTCCCTGCTTATTAAACCTAACACCTACCAGTCTGGAGTGGTCTCATTCCCATGTCTCCTTGCTCTTCATGTAAGAGGGACAGTTTCAAATTTCACCCAGAAAACTCCCAATTTTTTTTACAACTGGTAGCTACATCTATATTTATTTTTCTAACTGTATCTCAACAGAATAGTTGTTACAGGTACTCAGTAAGCGCTGACATACCTGAAGAAAAAATGTTTATTGCTGTTGTTTCTGATGTGTAATTTAGAGATTATTTTCAGTAGGGCATGAATGTTGTTTCTGATCTGTACATAATTCCTGATAAGATAACATCATATAGTAAAATAAGTGGTGAATTTAGGGTCTTAAGTCTTTGGAGGTAAGGTACCAGATTTATGTATCTTTATATCCCAACTAGAGGCCCAATGCATGAAATTCGTGCAAGAGTAGGGCTTCCTTCGTCTGACTGCCAGCATCAGCTTCCCTGTGGCACCTGGGACCCAGGCTTCCCTTCAGTCACCAGCAGGCACCTGGGACCCAGGCTTCCTTTGCAGCCTTGGCTTCGTCCGAAAGGACGGAAGGATATCCGGAAGGATGTCTGGTCTAATTAGCATATTATGCTTTTATTATTATAAATTGATTACCCTGTATCCTTAATAAACTAATTTGGTAGATCAAAATGAAGGAAAGATGAAAACAAATCAACAATGACATTTCTTTGGCATTTGATTATTTATTTTGGAAACCTTCCATTTCTCTGCCACTTGTAAGAGTGAACCAATGACTTGTTATGATCTGGATTTTACTGATAAAGTTGCATGGAATGCCCATTTTGTCTGCATGGCCATTTTTATGGTAGGGGATGTGAATTCATTTGTTCCCAAACTTTTAGTTCCTTATGCTGCTGACTCACGTTTGCTTTTATGGGAGACACTATCATGGAGAATGGTAGGCATTTGGGCATCTTTAAGAATGCTGTGATCTCTCTAACATATTTGTGGTACTTACCAGGATGGCCTATTCATCAACAGCTATATTTTGAATTTATTATTATTTTTTCTATAGGGATCTGTAATAAGTTGACATTTAAAATACTATGTGGAAATAATTATTTTAAAAAATACACAGATGGGCAGTAATGAACAAAATTTTATGGTTAGTGCCTCACTAAGTATCTTTCAACAGGAAGACAAGTGGAAGAAATTCAGAACTAGGAGGCTCTGAAGTTCTGAGCTCAGTGTTGCATATAAAATTTTAGCATGATTACTTTATTCCCTTTTCTAAGGGAGCTAAGAACTCTCTGAGGAGTCAGTAAATTGGACATAGAATTCATCAGTCTGTACCTGGTATTAGAGAGTTCACCGATAATGTTTCCCACAGAATTGAGACATCCCTCAAGCATTACAAGTAATAATATTCTGGTTTTACTCCATTGATGATGTATAGTTGCAAAGAGAAACCATAAACCCCGATCATTTGGTAGGTCAAAGTTGAAAAACTAAATAATTGGTCTTAAATCTTTCTTTGCATAAGAAATAATTTCATCTTGACCTCTTTCTGGCCTCCTCTTCACAGAGCCAATAACAAATACATTTTTATAAGGTAAAATTATTTTATTTGTTAAATTGAATTTATAAAGAGCTTATAAAACTCAATACCAAAAAACCCAAACAATCCAATTACCAAATATGTAAGCAACCTGAATAGACACTTCTCCAAAGAAGACACACAGATGGCCAATGGATATGTGAAAGGATGCTCAATATCTAATTAACAAAATATAAAAAAATACCTGAAAAATCTGCAGCATGAAATTTAAAAAAGGAGGAAGGGGGTGAGATGCTATGATAATAGTGGTCTATGGGGATCAATGAGAAATTACTAAGCAGTGGGAATTGAAGTCATAATGGGTATAATTGCAGAATAATGAGTTTTGCATAATGTAGAATGATAAATTGCAGGATGATGATAATGGAGAAATGATGAGTTAGGACAGGTGAGTGAATGCAGGTGTTCTGTGTATCATCCTAAATATCTGTGAGAACTGAAAGAGCCCGTGTGTGTGTGTGTGTGTGTGTGTGTGTGTGTGTGTGTGTGTGTGTGTGATGAGGACTCCTTCCACAGAAGAGACCTCTATCTCTTCCTAAGTGCCATCTAGTATGATAAAAAGCATGTTGTATCTGAGACTAGGAGATCAGTATTGGTGTTAAAGTTGTGTTTGTGAGGCTTTTGACAAAGCACTTAATCTTTGGTTTCCTAATCTACAAAGTGGGAGATTGGATTGAATTTGCAAAGATTGATATGTTCTTTAGAATTTTATGTCTGCAGAAAATGTCCCTTGGCTGTGTACTTATTAAATCCTTTCCATACGAAATAATGCTTGTTGAGAAACCTCCAAATAGCTCATATTTTTAAGCAATCACTGACCAAGTGTAAAACAAAAGTCCATGTTTTTAGATTAAACCTTGTTTGTGTTACAGAATGTTTATAGCTTAGTACTCATGAGTTGAATGGCATATATTTTCTATATTTTCCCTGTGAAACAACAAAGACTTAAGGAATTTGATTGTGGGTGAAAATTATGGAATAGTTGAAGAGATATTGAATATTAATTTATTCCCTTTTAATATTAATATTGAAACATTATCAAAACAAAGCATTCTGTCTTCTTATAATATTACATAAAATAAAGTGGATGGTGTGTTTTCATCAGGAATAAAAAAATTAGAAAATATAAGGTCAGTGTTTTAAATGTTATTTCTAAAATGGTTTCCTTAGCTCTATTCATTCCCCTTTGTAGTTCTAACTACTCCCTCTAAAGTACCTGACACAGTTATCGTAGTCCCTTTGCGACTCTAATTTTAGTCCCTTTGCATCACTGGAGGTTGGGGAAAAGAGAAACTGTGCAGAAATGGCAAAATCCCAGCCACCAATTCCGTTTTTCTTATTCCTTTAAGAAAAATGAGGGCTGTTTTTATTAGAATCCAGGAGGGGAGGTGAAAGTAAAGTGAAACTGATAAGGATCGATATTTCAACTTTATGGTTCCAATGAAGTTCTGGAAGCCATCCAGTCCTTTGAAAACCACTGCTGATTAAAGCAGTGTCTGCCGATAATGTAAGTCTGAGATGCACTGTTTCAATGGATCTTTTGATACAGCTCTGTGTGATGGTGGATAACAGAAGGGAGATGTATTGCAGGCTTTAACTGAGCTGTGCTTTCACAGTGACATCTATAACACACTGCATGTGCGGTGAAATGTTTTCTAAGTTCTCATTGTGGGAATTACAATTACTTACATATCTAGTTGTTCCGTCCCAAGTATGGCTCCCCTCAGGGAATGACAAATAGACTATTGTATTTGTGATGTAATTGCTTAAAGAGTCAGGGGTTTTATTTTGCTACATGATCTTCATAAATATAAGGAAGTGATTTCTTTTTAAATGGTGAGAGGATGTCTGTGGTTTAATTGCTGGTATTTCTCTTTTATTTATAACCTTAAATTTTCTCAAGGGGCCTTTCATCAATTTTCTTCTCAGTTAATGGGCGTTTTCCTTGCATGTGTTGCTTCTGCAAAAGACGTCACCCCCAGCTTGTTCTCCAAAAAAGGCCCGTGCCCTTGTCAGAAGGTAGCAATTCAGAGACCACCTCATGCTTTTAAATACTAACTTGATGACATTCATCTCAGGAGCAGATGAGAGAGCCCATAGGGTTGCTTTCCTGAACCTGTTATAATTTCTCTGGGATATCATGTCCTAGGGAGAGAATGAAGGAGGAAAATGTCAGCATGAATTAATAAGCTTATCACAGAGAGTTCTTTTAGAATGTGTGAAGAAAAATAAAATTTTTCATTTTTATTTTCTTTTTCCTGTTGAATTCAGCTTTCAGTATGAGATATCCTGAATGTTTGTTGTTCCGTCTGCTTTTGCTCATTCATTCTTCTACCCACCCATCCACCCGCTCATCCATCCATCCACCCACCCACCCACCCTGGGAGTCCTTTGCTTGCAGCTTTGTGGCCTCCTGGTTGGTGCTATCCTTTTGCATGGGGTGTGGAAGGAGAAGGAGTAGCTGGTCTGAGAGATCTTTAATCAAGTCATGCCCCCTTTGGGATATGCCTTTCTCCATTCTGATGGGCCGTACGGGGCTTGGAAAGCCATTCATTAGAGCCTCTTCCTGGCTGTGGCTCTGCATCATCTAGCAATAAACCTCCACCTCCTTTTTTATCTCCCAGAGATTTATAATATGCTTTCCTATGCTGGTGTTCCTCCCCTACCTGATCTCTAACTGTGTGGATGCATTCTTTTAAATTTCTATACTCTCGTTTTAATGGGGTCAAGAGAAGGATAGGAGAGAAACTCATGTGTTCCATCAGCCACCTGGAACCAGAAGCTCCTCAATTGATTTTTAAAGTCCTTCCTTAATATGTTTTCTGTAGTTGGTAAGTATTCTTCATTGAGAGATAAATGGCATTATGCATAGACTATGCTAAAGGACATGCCAAAAATATTCTGAGCATGTAACTGAAAAAAATTATACCATTTTTAGCTGTTTGGTAATTAAAATTTAAGAAAGTTATAGTTCCTACCCTCTTTCTTTGTGCCAAAGTGGTTTTGATGGTTAAACAAAAGGACTTTGGGGTGAGGATTCAAATCTAGGCTCTTGTGTGCTCAACCTATACAAGCCACAGTTTCCTCATCTGTAAAATAAGATATGACTTGCCTCCCAGGGCTGTTATATGGGTTGAAATGACAAAATCTTCAAAAAGTGCCTCTGCATAGTAAAGACTAAAAAACACAATGGTTATTAGAGTAAGGAGAACAATAGTCATGTATAATTAAGTTTCTTATTTCTGGAGAAACACTGGCTTTGTGATTGGTGTTTGTTGTCTTCAGACCACATGCCATTTCAAACTGACCATTAGAGCAGAGGCAATGCTTACTTGCCCACGAGGTCAGTAACGGGCAACCTTTTGAGCTTGGTGTGTCTACATCCGCCAAAAAAACCGAGCATAACTTGGTGGTGTGTCAATTCAAGATAAAAAGCATAATTTTGCAATATTTATAGTTTAAATAACAAAAAATGTGTAATTGTAATATATAACTGTATTTAATAAACAAAAAACTAATTATTTAACTTACCTGTTTAGTGACTTCTTTGTTCATCTGTCAGTCAGTTTCTTTTGTTGGTCTTGATGTTATTTAACTTGTGTAGGGTGCCGTGAACTAAGATAAGTGAGGGTGAAGGGGAATTCTTTAACTATCCTGCCTATTAGTGACTTTTTTGTTGCTGAATTTTATTGGCTAAACCTTCAATTGAAGGTTTGTATTTAGTACACTTCAAGCCCGAGCAAGTGCTACTAACTTCATCTGTCAATCTGTTTCTTTTGTTGGTTTTGATATTATTTAACGCTGAGAATAAGGTCTCACAAAAGTACGTAGAGGAAAAAATTGTGAGTAAAGCCATTGCTATATTTTTCAGGGTGCTAAAATGTCTGGTAATTGGTTCCCAGTACTCCAAATTTCCTGTCCGTAGTGGCACTCCTCTTGATTCTCCAAACGGCACCTTTCCACATTCTCAAGCTTTGACCTTAAGTCAACAAACACCTGAGCCCAGATGCTGTTTTGAAATTCTGCAAGTTGCATCTCCAAATCATCAATTTGCATCCATTGGAAACCATTTCATTCCAAACTACTGTAGACTACTACATTAGGATACTTGATTATTTTTATGGTCTGTTCTAGGCTTCTAAATTGATTAAATCTATCACTGAACTGGTCAAGCAATGAGTCTAAAACATGCTGGCACTTTATATGCAAGGGTTCCATTTCATTTTGTACAGCTGCACTGGTCTTCTCTAAATAGTTTGTTTCTACATCTCACTTGATAATTTTAAGTTTACTTTCAAAAGCTTTTATGTATCCAAACACAATGTCAATACTTTTGCCAAAACCTTGTAACTTTAAGTTTAGTTCATTAATATGAAAGAGAGATCTGTAAAAAATATCATGGTGTTGACCCACTTATCATCATTGAGCTGAGAAAAGTTTCCCAGATCCTTATCCTCAAGAAATACCTTAATTTCTTCAAAGCACTCCACAAAATCACTCAATAACTTTGCCTCGGCTCAGCCATCTTACATTATTGTACATCAGTAGTCCACTGTAGGTGGAATCAACCTCCAGTAAAAATGCAGAAAATTCTCGCTTGTGAAGGGGGCGAGCAGCTATCAAATTAACTTTTTGTAACAACTGACTTTAAGTCATTTAAGTTGGTGAATTCTGCCTTGGCACATAGAACCTCCTGATGGATAATATAATGAAAAGGCACAATCGGATGTCCAATAGCTTCCATAAACAATTTGACAAATCCGACTTTTCCCCCCACCATGTTTGGTGCCCCATCTGTCATCACTGACACAACTTTAGAGATATCAATGCTTAGGTCACAGAATGTTTATATAACAACCTTACATATTTTGCTTCCTGATGTACTTGTTGGCACTGACACTAACTTTATAAACTCTTCTCTCATTGTGAGACCATCATAATATTGACCAATAATGGCCAACTGAGCATGTGATGTGACATCAGGAGTTTCATCAAGAGAGATCGAAAAATATTTACAATTACTTATGTCTCTCTTTAACTGGTGTTATACGTTTGTGTTCAATCTCATTATTTGGTCTTTTATGATATTTCTACTGAGTGGTAACAGACATTCTCTTAATAATTGCATCTTTATTCTGTATATAGTGAAATAGAACTGGTGCACATCTTAGGAGAGTTTCTTTAATAAATGCTCCCTCACTGAATGCTTTTCCATGCTGAGTTATGGGGTGAGCAATGCTCAAACTTGCAGATGTTCAATTTGTAGAGCCTTTTATAAATTTAAGGATGGAATTAGATTGGCTCGTATAAAGGTGTAGCTGCCTGGAAATGTATTCCTTTCTTTCATCCTCACTTTTTTTCAAGAGCAGGGAATGATTAGTTCCAAAATGTCTATTTATATTCCACATTCTGTTTACTATTGTTTCAGTACATAGAATGCAAAATGATCTGCCATTTTTTTCTATAATGCCGTACATCTCGGTCCATGTCTCTTGAAAGGGTCGGCTACTGCTACTATCACTTCCTTTACTTAACCTTGATTTTTTTATTTTTGGGTTCTCCATCAGGGGGGCAGTGACAGAAGATAGAATTATAGATAGCCTGTTAGCCCTGAAGGCAATTAGGGCTTAATTAGCTTAATTAACCACAAGATGGCACATGTAACTATCTTTTAGGAAAGGACAGGGTTAATAAGCAGAAATAGGGGTTAATAAGGATTCAGGACCGTAATAGTGGTGAAATGGAGTCTGCATTATGCTGCAAAATGGTGTTCCTTATATAAATTAAGATGGCTGCCGCTATTTCTAATGATGGGAAATGGCACCCATAGCACAGGCTCTCGCCTCTCCCAGCCTCCCCTCACTTATCTCAGTAATGATGCTCAATTAGACCATGACACCTCAGAACAGTAGATTGGATGATGGTTGCTGTGGTAATGTGGTTGCTGGTAATGGGTGATCACAGGGCCTCCAGAGATGCATCCCCCGTGGCATTCAGCTGCTCTCTGCTCTGCTGGCCGGAAGTGAGGTCAAAGATCCCCTAATGGCCTAAACAGAAGTCCCAGAACTAGACTCTCTGTGCTAGAGTTCTGTTGTTTTGGCCTACAGACCTCCGGCACAGAGTGTCTACACTATACGACACCAAATGTTTCATCTTCGGCTATAGTACGGGATGAAACATCCTTCTCAGCATGTGGCACATACTTCTCTGTATGCGACCGCATGTGGCCGCATGTCATCAAAAATGGCTACATGTGTCAGTGCTGACACAAGTGTCATAGGTTCGCCATCACGGCACTAGGAAGTTATCAAGACTTTGTTAAGTTTTGGAGAGAACCAAGATGGCGGCATAGGTAAGCACCTATTTTGCTGCCCACGCAACAATTCCGAAAGTACAACTTAACAACAAAACAAACATCATCCAGAATCACCGGAAAGCTGGCTGAGTGAAAATTCCACAGATAAAAGTAAAGGTGGGACGCTGTGACTCAGGAGGAGCAGCAGTGCGCAGCTTGAGGTTCGGAGCGCGAGCGAGCGGTGAGGGACAGGTGGCAGCAAGCCTGGCTGGTTTTCTCTAGTGGGAAGGATGGAGGCCTCCCCCAACACCGACTCCCCAGTTCCAGGCGAGCTCCCAGGTCTGGGAAAGGAAGACCCCGGGCGCAGCTGAGGTCTGGAAGTTGGAGGAAAGTGCGTGCGTAAATTGGAACAGCAGTTCCTGGAGTGTGTGACTGGGCAGAGAACGCATGACTTGCTCACTCTTTGGGATACCACTGGACTGCTTTGCTTTACAATCTTGAGTGAGACTTTGGGTGTGCAGACTCATTTGGTGAGAGGCAGAGTTGTCTGGCAATGGGGAGTCCAGTGGTGGATTTCCATTACCACCCAACACTGAGACCCGCGAGCCGCATAGCTAAACTGACACCGCGCGCCCCATAGATGCTGACGCTGCGCACCATGTAGGGCGGAGCTAATGCTGACGCAGCATGCCGCATAAGGAAGCTGAGCCACTGTCCCTTAGAGGATACATATCACACACCGCTAAGGAACCAACTCAGGAAAGCAACCACAATGCAGAGAAAAGGAAAGAACTCAGCTGTGAAAGAAATGGAGGAAAAAAGATGACTAGACATAGAGTTCAAAACCACAGTAATTAGGTTTATGAAGAGGCTACTAGAAAAGGCAAGGAACTTAATGAGAACTACAAGGAAATAACACGTACAAGGAAACGAACAACACCTATAAGGGTATGAAAAAGGACCAAGTAGAAATTAAGCATACACTGACTGAAACAAAACATATTATACAAACACCTAAAAGCAGTCCAGACAACCGCAAAAACCAAGTCAAAGACTTGAAATACAAAGAAGCAAAATCCACTCAGCTGAAAAAGCAAGAAGCCAAAAGAGTCAAAAAAACTGAAGATAGTATAAGGGCCCCATGAGGTCACTGGGTCTTAGTGTCCACAAGCAATTGCTGCAAGCACCTCTGAGAGAAAGGTGCCCTCGAGTTTTGCCTGTGCCAAACAGTCCAGTTTCTCCCCCAGTGAATCTGGACTCCCAGATTTTCGCTCAGCCCTAGGATTCTGTGCAGTTAGAACTGGGTTTCAGTGCTGTCTGGAGCTCCTGTCTCCTTCCTACCAGATCAAGCCAGTGGCACAGTCAACAGTCTGCCCTCTCTACACGCACTCACGCGTGCACGCTTCCAGACCTCTGCCTTTGGCTGTTCCCCCGAGATTCCACCTCACAATCCAGATTCCCCCCGTAAGGGCCTGGGTCTCCCAGGTCTCACCTAGAACCGTGGTTCAGTGCAGTTGGAACTGGGTTCAGTACAGTCTGGAACTTTTATCTTAATATCACATTTTTTTTATGATTCTGCTGAATTGATGAGATTTTATCTAGAAGAATGAAAGGTACTCTGATATTTGGTGTCTTATTCTTCATCTGAGAGCAGATTTATGGACACCTTGTGTGGTTTCATCTTTTTGCCTAAACAGCCTCAGCCATCAGCAGACCACAATTCTTCAAGGTCAGGATCTAGGTCTTCCTGGCACCGAGGGCTGTGTCTGATACCTGGCAAGTGGTCCACAATAAACCTTGTTTAAACTGCAGAGGCTGGCTTTTACCTGTTGCTCTGTGTGTGCCTAGCACTCCATCTGACTTGACAAGCGGCAGGGATCCCTAACTGAGCCTAAACTGAATTCACTGAGGTACCGCCACATCGGGAGAGCTGACAGTTTGGCACTTTCAAAGGACTGGCTTGAAGCGATATGGAAGAGCCTCCCAGGCAGAGACTTATCCCCAGGTCCTAAGAGAAAAACAGATGAGATACCTTTGTTGTTTGATCAGAGAAAACGAGTGACCCTGAGGATGACAGGCTGACACCCCTTCTGATTGACTTCAAACTCAACCTCGTCAATTTTGCTTGTGAGTGAAAATGGAAAGAGTTGTTTTCCGTAAAGTCTTTGAGCATCGCGAAAAGCACTAAATGTCCACATGCTTGATGCTAGCAGCTTTGACAGAGGTGTCAGCATGCTCAACATAGAGCTCTGGACACCTTGGTGTGGCTGTGGCCATTGGCAGGCAGCCCTGGCATTGGTGGAAGACTTGCAGATTGGCACTGACAGTAGCAAGCCAGAAGGTGACAGGGGGAAAATGGCAGACTCCATACGTATTAGCCAAAGTGCTAATGAAATAATTTTAGAGGTTGTGGAGCTTTCTCATAGTGGATAGAAGGACAGCCATAAAGATACTATTTTAGTACCTTTCTTTTTAAAATCCTCATTCCAGGATATTTTTTCCATTTATTTTTAGAGAGAGTGGAAGGGAGGGAGAGAAAGAAAAACATCAATGTGAGAGAAACACACACAGATTGGTTGCCTCCTGCATGCACCTCTGACCAGAGCTGGTGGTCAAACCTGCAACCCAGGTAGGCGCCCTTGACCAGGAATCAAACAAATGCCCCTTCTGTGGGTGGGTTTGATGCTCTAACCATTTAGTCACATTGGTCAGGGCTTCAGTACCATTTAAAAATTATTTTTACCTTGTTTTTGTCCCAAGAGTAGGTTATATTTATAATGCACTTGTAGAAATTAAGTACCATAGAAATAGCACTTAATATTAGATATTTTCAGATATCCGGAAACTCTTTTCTGCTGGCAATTATAAGATATTTAGGAAATAAATAAACTTTTATGTTTATTTTGGGGTTATTTTTGCTTAGATTCTTTTTCTTATTCTCCATTGCTTAGAGGTAGATTCTTCTCTCTTATAGTCTGCAATAACAACAGTTGAGTACGGATGAGGTAGAACAGAGTACTTGAGATACCAGGCATTTTTGTACATATGGTTTTAGTTTGTTTTTATAATACTTGAGATGTAAAAGCAATCATTTTCTTGCTTCCCCCAGATACAGTAGCCCCTCCTTGCTTATGGTTTTGCTTTTTGCCATTTCAGTTACCTGTAGCCAACCGTGGTTCAAAAAAATTCAATGGAAAATGAAAGAAATGAACAATGTGTAGGTTTTAAACTGCTTACCCCTCTGAGTTGCATGAGGAAATCTCGAGCAGTCCCTCGCGAGAGGTGAATCACCCCTTTGTGGAGTGTCGCCATGCTTAGACACTCTGCTCCTGGTATTCGCTTGGTAGCCGACCTGGTTATCAGGTGGACGGTGGTGATATCACAGTGTTTGTGCTCAAGTGACCCTTATTCTACTTTAGAATGACCCCAAAGGGCAAGAGTAGTGATGCTGGTGATTCGAATATGCCAAAGAGAAGCCATACATTTCTTCCTTTAAATAAAAAGGTGAGTACAGTACAATAAGATATTTTGAAAGAGCAACCACGTACATATAATTTTTATTGCAGTATATAGCTGTAATTGTTCTATTTTATTATTCATTATTGTTGTTAATCTCTGACTGTGCCTAATAAATAAATTAAACATTACCACAGTATATACATATAGGAAAAAGCATAGTATAACTAGGGCTCAATATGATCTGTAGTTTTGGGCTCTTGGAATATATCCCCCTCAGGTAAGGATGGACTACTATATTTCAAGTTCTTGGTACAATTTTAGATGGGCCTTTTCAATAACTATAGGAAAGAGTGAGCCTGTTGTTGTTGGAAAGCACTGAGCATCCTGAGTGCCTTTTTCTGAGAATATCGTTTTTGTTGATATTTTATCATGAATGGATAGCTGTTAGTGTTTTAATTCAGTAGCCCAAATAATTTAAGGCATTATTCTTACAAAGTATTTTAATTGATTTTTTAATACAACAGCAAGCTTTACAATGAGGTCTTTAATGACTGATAGTTTAAGAAAACCAGTAATTTTGCCTGCATGTTGATGATATCGATGATGGTTAGGGCAGTGGTCGGCAAACTGTGGCTTATAAGCCACATGTGGCTCTTTGGCCCCTTGAGTGTGGCTCTTCCACAAAATACCATGTGTGGGCTTGCATGCACAGTGTGATTGAAACTTTGTGGCCCATGCGCAGAAGTCGCTTTTCGGCTCTCAAAAGAAGTTTCAATCGTTGTACTGTTGATATTTGGCTCTGTTGACTAATGAGTTTGCTGACCACTGATTAGGGCATGTTTCACATTCTGGGAAGTAGGTGAACCACTTCCCTAGCAATCTTCCCCAAGGTTTAGGGGGTGGATGATGATGTTCTCATTTTGTAGTTGAAATGAGTCTAAAGTCAGTTGCCCCAGATGTATAGGAAGTTAGGTGGAAGCGTTCGGCCTGCAGGATAAGGAGTCCAGAACCTACACTCCTAACCACCCCATACCCATCTCACGACCGACCCAGGACCTTAGCTCCCTCTTTGTAGTGATTTTTTTCCCCTCAGAGTGAACATATACTTTGTGTTTACTCCAATGTACAACAATCAAATAAAGCTGATATTTACCTCGAGGGGACTTTACAATTCTTTGTTCTCAGAAGATTAGACTTGAAAGTTGCAACCATCTAATCACATGCTTAGTTGTCCTGGCAACCAGCCCCTATCCTGTATGGAACTATTGGTATTTATTTGCAAGTATCAGGCTTTTTTGTACAGTAGGTAGATTTCCTATTCCTTTTTAACAGGTGAACATGTAATTCATTATTTGAGGGTGAAATAAGGCCTTATTTTATTTATTTTGATCCTTACCCATGTTGTGAGGGTATTTTTTCCATTGATTTTTATTTTTTTTCCAGCAATGGTTCTGTGGCATTTTTTTCTTTTCTGTTTTTTTTTAATATATATTTTTATTGTTGATAATATTACAGATATCTCTCATTTTCCCTCCATTCCTCACCTCCTCTCAGCCCCAATCCACCTGCACCCCAGATCTTCACTACCATATCTCCCATGTCCATGGGCTATGCATTCTATATATATAAAATCCTAATATGCAAATAGACTGAATGATGGAACAACTGAACAACCGAACAACCTGTTGCTATGACATGCGCTGACCACCAGGGTGTGTGTGTGGAACATGGTGGGCATTTGGCCACGGCAGGATGGTGGAGAAGGTGAGCAGGGGCACCAGACCAAGGCGGGCCACTGGTTGCTGTCATCAGGATGAGCCTCTGGTGGTTACTGAAAATTCTTTGTTCCTGCACATCACTGTCCCACTGATGCTCACACCTGCTATCAGCACCAGCCCTGCTTACATCCGCTGCTGGTGCTGGACATGCCACTCACACCTGCTTCCCACTCGGTGCTGGTACTGATCGCTTGGTGCCATTAGTGGGTGCAAGTGGCTGTTGCTGGCCCTGATCACCCCTGAGAGCTTCTCCACCTTCCCCTGCTCCTGAGCGGTGATTGGGACAGCAGCCACTGCTCACACCCTCTGCTGGCACTGGCTCCAATCGCTCCATGTCATCAGTGGGTGCAAATGGCACTATCAGTGTGTGGGAGCTGTGGTGGCAGGAGCGGGGATGCCAGCAGACAGGGGATAGGGGACCATGGAGGGAAGGGCTGGGCAGGGGAACAGAGGATGAGCTGAGAACCGCCCCTGTGCCCACTGCAGCCTCATGGCCCACAGTTTCTTTTAAAGTGCATGAATTCATGCACTGGGCCCCTAATCTGTCTGTCTGTCTGTCTATCTGTCTGTCTGTCTGTCTGACTATATAAAAGTCTAAGTGACCAAATAACTGAACACCTGGTCCATTGGTTGCTATGATGCATACTGACCACCAGGAGGCAGATGCTCAATGCAGGCGCTGCCCCTCGGTGGTCAGTGCGCTCCCACAGCAGGAGTGCCACTTAGCTGACCACCCATCCTGGAGGCCTACAGCCCAGCAGCAGGTCCAATCTCTGGAGAATGGGCCAGGCATCAACTGACGGGTGCCACTGGCATGATCCTGACAGTGGCACCAGCTTCCTGGAAGTTGGCCTTGGGTACCGTGGCCACTTTCCCTCCCTAGAAACTCTGCAAAGAAGAAACAATACACTGCCAGGTAACTCACAATAACTGGCATGTACAT
Organism: Antrozous pallidus; assembly: GCA_027563665.1. NCBI lineage: Eukaryota > Metazoa > Chordata > Mammalia > Chiroptera > Vespertilionidae > Antrozous > Antrozous pallidus. Next base: position 23,482,640 of record CM050517.1, read on the forward strand.
CAGTGGAATGAAACTGGATCCTGGCCATCAAGGACAACCCACCATCCACCTGGAGAGCCAATCATATCCCAGGCCTCCCCCCCCTCCTTGGGAAAGGAGCCAGATGCAGGGCTCATACCTGGCAAGTGCTGCTGTGGCAGAGCAAGCCCTCCTGATCAGGACTGACTGGGTGCAAACCAGTGGTAGGTGCAGCAGAGCCAGATGAGCAGGAGCAGCAGGGAGGAGTGTCAGGCATTGCTGGACTGCTGGTTTTGGCTCAATCCACAGGTCACACAAAGGGACCCCATCTGTGCATGAATTTGTGCACCAGGCCTCTAGTAAGTATATAAGTTTTTTGGTTAGAGTGGAAGGGAGAAGGAAGGGAAGAGAGAAAGAGGAAAGAGAGAAATATCAATGTGAAGGTGACACATCAATTGGTTGCCTCCACTTATACTCTGACCAGGGCCAGGGATTGAACACACAACCCCAATAAGTGTTCTTGATAGGAAATTGAATCCATGACCCTTTGGTCTGCAGACTGATGTTCTAACCACTTAGTAATCTGGGTAGGGCAGGAGGGCCTATTAATGATTGATTTAGGAGAACAGATATTAACCAGGATTGGTCCAGACAATCTAGGGCACATGGGCAACTACTATTTAACTTAACCATGATGGAGACCAAGGAATTAATGATTCCAGGGGTCATGGATGGCTTCTATACTCTCTAAAAGTTGAAAAAAATTCCTAACATGTCTTAACAAAAGGAATGGAGAATACTAAAAGGACAACTTAAATCCATTCCCTGACATTCTTTTTGAGAGCTTAAACTTAATTTTTCTTTTTGTATATCATATATTTTATGAGAGAGAGATGATCTTTCAAAGTCATTGCTTTAGAATTAAAGTTATTGGCACAGCCAGTGCTCTTGACCATGAAGAGGGAAGACTCAGTTCAGTTTTCCTAAATGTTAGTTAATTTCACTTGTTGAATGAGAAGAATCCAGTAAGAGAAAGAGATGATTCATAGACAAATGTATCAACTTCCCAGTGAATAGAAATTTATATTACATTATTTAAAAGTATAGAAATTTCTGTATAAATGTGTAGTGGTATTCTTTTTTAAAACATCATAAATATTGTCACAAAGTTATCAGGGAATATTAAATGTTGTTCTTATCCTTGGACTCTGATAGTTGCTATTCTCTGAGTGAAAGAATGAGTAAAACTTGGTCTTTACTTTAAGATTCACTGAGACAAGTCACTTACCCTCACTGGGTCTCTATTTTTTCACTGATAAAAAGAAAACATTGAACCAGATAATCTTGTATTCCTCCCAGTTATGATTTATATATTCCTATACTCTCCTGGGTGTATGTGGCCAGAGAAGGGTGGAGCTTAGATTCTTTTAAGTTCTGATTTGGGAAACATCATGCCTAGATTTCATGTTTCACCTATAGAAAGAGGCAAGTCCAAAACATTTCTGGAGTTTTTATCATGGAAAACAACTCTGTATTGTATTTTTGAACTTTGCTAAGAGAATAGAACTTAAATGTTCTCTCACACACAAAAAAAGTTAAATATGTGAGGTGATGGATATATTAACTCATTGGGGGAAATTTTTTCACAATATGCGCATATTGCAAATCATGTATTTGATACATAGACTTTATGTTACAATTTTATTTGTCAATTATCCTATATAATAAAGAGGTAATATGCAAATTGACCATCATTTAAACACACAAGATGGCTATCTCATGTGGACACAAAATAGCTGCCACAAGATGGCCAGCAGGGGAGGACGGTTGGGAGTGACCAATCCTGTAGGGGATGACAGTTAGGGGCAACCAGACTGGCAGGGGAGGGCAGTTAGGGGTGGCCAGGTTGGCAGGGGAGAGCAGTTAGGGGCAATTGGGCTGGCATGGGAGAAGCTAGGTGTCGATCAGGCTGGCAGAGGAATAGTTAGGGGGTGATCAGGCTGGCAGGCAGAAGTGGCTAGGGACAATCAGGCAGCTAGGCAGGTAGGCAGATAGGTGTGCATTTGGGAGCCAGCAGTCCTGGATTGTGAGAGGGATGTCCGACTGTCCGTTTAGGAATCAGGCCTAAACAGGCAGTTGTACATCTCTCTAGGGGGTCCCAGATTGGAGAGAGTGCAGGTTGGGATGAGGGCACCCCTCCCCCCCGTGTATGAATTTCATGCACCGGGCCTCTAGTACCTCAATAAAGTTGGAAAATATGTTCCTTTAATATTACCCTTGGAGAGCCACGGGAGCATAGTAAATTTTTGTGGTATTTATTGATCTTGTCTTTGGTACAACTAGGACCGTGAGTAATATTAACCAGGATTGCCCACACAACTAAAGTTTAGGGCACTCAGAAGGGGGTCTCTAATAAGTTTCATTACTTTTCCCCACGTCATGTCCTGCTTTTGTTCTCATTTGATTGATGATTCAGTGTATGCTCAGCAAAGAGTTGATGATAATATCCACAGTGTTCCTATTATCTGACAGGATGGGATATGTCATACAGCTTTAGTTCCACCAGCCTTGACTCCACATGGTTGGTGTCTGAAATCTTGCCAATCTTCCCTGGCTTTCCATGAATGATTATCTGGGTCCACATAGGGGATTTCTTCTCAAAGGACATTTGTTAGCTTCTAAACATGTGTGAATACTTTTGCCTGTGTGTATTTGTGTGAATGTGTAAATGTTGAATATGTGTGTGTGTGTTGAGAGAGAGAGAGAGAGAGAGAGAGGGAGAAAGAGATTTAAAATGTAGTAAGAGGTCTTAATAGGTGCCTCCAAATAATTATATTGTTCTCCATCATGATTTTGGATAAAAGCAATATCCTGTGAAGTGGAAATGTCTATTAATAGATCTGGGCAGGATTATGGGCAAAGTTGGGATTCTGATGGATAGGGGGCAGGAGGCTCAGGCACGGATGTGGGCAATTCTCTCCTCACTTACAAACTTACAGTTTCACACAAAAGAAGCAATTTTAATAAATAAATGTTTCCTTTGGGGAAAAAAGGGTAGATATCTTATGTTAGTTCTTGGGAGGCTTTGAAAAAATTTATTAGACTTTTTGAGAAAGCAAAGTCAGCAGCCTGGGGGCACATTTTCATAGGGGAAAGAGCATTCTGAAAAAGAGATTGATGGATTTCACAGGGAAGGGTTGTGGGTAATGGTCCAAACAGTTGACAGTGCTGAGTGCTTAAAATATCATGTTGGATTCAGAGATAGAATCACAGCTCTGATGTCTTCCAGCTGTGACGATGTCTTTGGCAATGTATACTAATATCTTTTGATTATACAGGGTTGGGGAAAAATAGGTTTATAGTTGTGAGTACATGAGGTACCCCATCAAGCCGTGTTAGGGTTGGGGGCGCAGCCTCAAGTCCCTGCTGATTGCTCATTACAGGAACCCCACCTCCACTGTGGGCGCAGTGATCTTGGGATAGCATGAAGGTTAATTTGCATATTACCTCTTTATTATATAGGATTAGAGTTTTTACATATGAACAACTGTAAACCTACATTTGCTTACCCCTGCAATTTTTTTGAGTTCTCTCTTTAAAAAAAATTTTTTTTGTGCTCAATTTCTTTATCCCCCAACCTTGATCCTCCCAACCCCAGAGCTGTCTTCCTGCTCTATGAATCTTTCTCTATTTTGTGCCAACCCCGTATTTTTATGATTTAATATGAGATTAAAAAATGATGACACCTAGATTAATGAAAAAAGGTGTTCAGAGTATGCTTGTTCCTGCCTCGCCTTACTTCCCTATTCTTCAGCATTCTGCCAAAGGTCAGCTCTAGTACAGGAGTGCCTGTAAAATGAGCCAGAGTAAATGCACATAGTAGACTATCAAATATGCCTTCTGATAACTCATCAGCAGAGATTAGTTCTCTGATATGACTTCAGCCTACGTATGTATGGTTATTACTTTCAGAGTGAGGTTTTCTCTTACATTTGGTCAGAAGAATTGAAACTCCTTGAAAAGAGGAGGTCTTTAAAGGGGAGAGTACAGATCTCAGAAGTGCCTCATTCATATATGGTGTTCTCTATGAAACTGAATGAATGCCAAAAATTGTTTGTGGGTCACTGCTGGTCTGTGGCAGGTTTTACTTACTCTAGAGTAAATAAGAAAAATAAGAGTGATGTAACCCCATAAAATAGCTTATGTTTATTTCAATATTTGAGTCAATTTTTTAACATTTTGATTTAAATTTTTTTATTATTTATGAAATGATGAATTCTTAATAATAATTACTGATCTGTGAAGTCCAAAAGTATGGAAAACCACTCTTTTCAACATTTCAGTCTTTGTTTTCAGATGCCTATAGGGAGGTAGTCTGTATTTTTTGTCATTATAAACTGTAAAAGTTATATAAAAAGAAGCCCATTTTTCTTTTGCTTCTTTTAGAATCCTAATTTTCACACCTAGCAAACAAATCGGTCTGTCTTATATACAAACACTAAATTAATTTTTTCTGTCTTATCATTCTTTCACACATGTAAGTAAGCACATTTACTTTTCATACTAGGATATTTGATTAAAAACTAACAAGGGTTTTGAGCACATCATGACATAGCATATCATTGGGGTTTTTATATGCACCATCTCATTTTTACCTAATCACAGCCTTGCTTTATATGTCTTGAGAATCTGGTATTTCTTTTTCTTTTATGAAATTGGATACGGTATGGGTGATAACTGAGAAATTGTAAAACATTAGGTGTTCAGAATGTTATTTTAGAAGGATTTTAATTAAATGAAACCCCTGGTGAAGTTAAGATGGGTGTTTTATTAATACTCAGCTCAGAGAGAAACTAAAGAAACAAAAAAACAAAGCCACAGCCCCAATCATATAACTTAATAGAAGTAATTATTGTAAAATTCATCTCTGATATGAGTGGAAGATACATAAAAATATTGTATAAAGTAGATTTAAATAATTTCCTAGGATTGATATTCTTGGATCTTTGAGCAATAAAAGTCTCACTAATAAAGGATATGAACAAATTTATATAAGATCTTTGGCAACTGTGTTTCTAGTAATTTTCAATCATGTCATGTACAAAGTTTAAATGTACATAACATGTTATGGATAAATTATCTAAGAAACTAAGATGAAAGTCAAACTTAAACGTTTGACTTTCATCTTGGTTTCCTAGGTAATTTGTTAGAGAAAGTGATACTGCGTGATGACATTTTATGAACTTTGAATCATACTCCTCTGAAAACCATGCTGGGAGCTGCCATTTAAAAACAAACAAACACAAACTAACTCACGAGAAATAAATATATTGAATTTAAAATGGGTGAATGACATTGAGGTATATTAATTAGGCCAAGACTGATCTTAAAGCCAGAGTTCACCTGTCTTTCAAAAAATGAAATGTTCTTTGACATGATGCAAGTTTAGGCAATGTGACTATCAGGTTTAAAGATGGAAACAAGTAAGTATTGGTGTTGAAACAAAATTAGAAATTTGTTTTTGGCATGGTACTGAAAGGTGAATTTGGTTTCAAATAAGTGAAAGAGTCCTAGTCCCATATGTAAACTTGCATGCTGTTGGTTTACTCAGTAACCAAAACAAGCAAAATATAATAATTAAAAAACATTTTTATTTTAGCCTTTACCAGTTTGGCTCAGTGGATAGAGTATTGGCCTGCAGATGAAAGGTCCCAGGTTCAATTCTGGTCAAGGGCATGTACCTTGGTTGTAGGCACATCCCCAGTAGGAGATATGCAGGAAGCAACTGATTGATGTTTCTCTCTCATTGGTGTTTCTAACTCTCCATCCCTCTCCTCTCTGTAAAAAAAAATCAATAAAATATGTTTTTAAAAACCCCCACTTTATTTTAATTTTGTCCTTAAGTCACCTAATTCCTTTTGGTTTTGTAGTCCATGAAATGAAGTTGAAAAGAATAGAGGCTATGTAATATATAAGCTAATATCAGCTGTGTTTGTCTCTTTACATGTGTTCTGTGTTATGGTGAGTTTTATGTTGAGCTGAGTAGCCATGCTAAGATACCTATCATCTTTAGACCAAAATCAAAAAGTGACAATGACAATGCAAATACATTACATTTGATCTGAAAGAGGATTGGATAGCGTAGGCACTTGTTAGCAAGTAATACTTTTGAGTTGAATATAGTATGTTAAAAATAATCTGAGGCATATTAAAAATGTTAACAGTTTATTTGAGAAAAACAATTCAAATCAGGCAGTGCCAAACTGAAAGTGGAGGAGCTGGAGGACAGACTTTTATAGTGAAGAGACAGAAGCAAAACAAGGAAATTTTTCATTGGTTACAACTTAAACAGTTGACTTACTTGGGAAGCCTGGTTGGTTGTGATTGGTTGCCCTTAGGTTATGATTTCTTAACTTTGAGGCATTAAAGGTTTTGGTTTTGGTTTGACTACATGGTCTACTAAGGCATTGAAGCTACCCTAGTCTTATTGTTTAACTAATTTAACAAGTAGAATCATAGAGGCTTCTAAATTGATTTTCATCATTTTTGAGCACTTATTATGTACTTACTTTCATTCATTAGTAATTCATTTATTAAGATATTTTTTGAGCATTTACTGTATATCAGGCATTGATCTAGGTTCCAAGGATAAGGAGTGGACATGACCAAGCAGATCACAGCTTCCTCTGACCAGCGTTATAGTGGAGGGTGCTGAGAGAGCTGACAATAATCCATTAAACAAACAAATAAGGCAATTTCAAGTAACAAATAGACAATGAAAATAAAACAGGATGAAGGAATAAATATTGATAAAGGTAAGGAAGTAAATGGTGGCTTTCAAGAGACTTTGGGAAAGCCTCTTTTAAGAGTTGACATGGTGAAGAGGAGAAAAGGGAACGCATACTCCACAGAAAAACAGGCACAAAGGGTTTTTATACATTTATGTATTTCTCATTTTGAAAATGAGGAAACAAATTGTGCAAGATTGACTTGTCCATGGTAGCATAGTGAGGAACTGGCATATTCTTTTCCTGAAAATGTGTTAACCCAGATCCTATGTTTTTAGCTGATATACTGCTTAGTGGAGATGGCCACTGACTGGAGCCTTATTTGATCTATATAATGAAACCAACCAAACAACCAACAAATCTTAGTGTAGTGAACAAAGACCTGACTTGGGTTCCACAAAGAGAGCTGTAACTCTAGACCAGTGATTCCCAACTTTCTTTGGCCATGCTCCACCTAAGCTTCTCTAAAATCCTGATTGCCTCCCCAATGTCTGTGACATATAATTCTTATTATTCAAAAAGCAAACTCCTATTTACATGGAGGAAGCCCCAAAAGCTATTAACTTGATCTAAACAAGCTTCCAAAGAATATGGCATCCATGAAAGAGAAAAATGAAAGAATGAAAGGACAGTTGAAGTACTGAGAAAGAAATCACTAAGAAATTGTTAAAATAACAATAATAATGGGAAGTAGTAGTAGTAGTAGTAGTAGTAGTAGTAGTAGTTAGTAGTAGTAGTAGTTATTTGGAAAAAATAGCAAATAAAGTTACAAAACATAATAGAGAACTGAAATGCATAAATATGTCACAGGTGTAGTAAGTTGCATGGTGCCTCATGCTCCCAAAAGATACATCTAGTCAGACCTCTAATATGACTTTATTTGGAAAAAAAAGATGTTTGTGGCTATAATTAAGTTAAAAATATCAATACGAGATCATTCCAGACTAGGGTAAATTCTTAATTCAAAAACAAGTGTCCTACGAGAAGAATAGGAAGACAAACACAAAACAAAGCCATTTGAAGATGAGAGCAGAATTAGGGCTATGCTGCAACAAACAAAGAAATATGGAGTCATCAAAAGATGGAAGAAACAAGATTTTCTGCCTGTGGCCCTGTCAACAAAACTTTATTTAAAAAATAGCTTTATTATTAAAAATATTGCATATGTCCTCTTTTCCTCCCATTGTCCTCTCCAAGACTGCCCCCACCCTCCAGCCCTAGCCTTCAAAACTCTGGTCCCCTCTATTGTCTGAGTCCATTGGTTATGCTTATATGCATACAAGTTCTTTGGTTGATCTTTTCCCCACAAGTCTTCTCCACCCACCACTCACCTTCCCCTAGAAGAGGTCAATGGAGAAATAAAGAGTACATATATAATACTTTCAACAGTAATGATTAAAAGATTTAATTTCACTGACAAGTCATCAATAATATGAAAAACAAGAAAAATATGTGAAAGTAACAAATCTTGTGTATATACTGATTAAAAATAAAACCCAAAATATACATTTGTGTATATATATATACACAAATATATATATATATATACACACACAAATATATATATTTGACATAAAATGGCTCTGAATATGAGGTAATTCCTCATTTTTCTGATAGAGGCAACATAAAGGGTTTTTTTTGGCTAACTTGAATATGCAACTCTGTAGGGATATAGATGAAATAATCAAGTCTACTCATAAACTATTAATTTGTTGAATATGCATATTTATATAACATATATAAGATAATATTAACCTAGACAGATTTTTTCTTTTAAATTCTTGATTTTTATTGCAAATTTATTCAAATTCTTGACAAGTTGGGTATTACTTGTGATTATTTCAGGCTAATACTTTTTCCTCCAAAAAACTGCTGCTCTAAATAAGCTCAGTGAGTTAGTTTTAATGGCTGAAAGGCACCACAAAGCTATGGCATGGTCCCCAGCTGTTTTAAGGTGGAATGTAACAAAATCTGAGAGAGCATGGTTACAGACATTAAAGAAAAATATAATCATTTCGTGTCTGTATTCTACTGAGATCATTCTGTACTATATACTATATATTCAGCATTTATGTACAAAAATGTTTTGGAGGGTATAAACTAAGTTATGTTCAAGTTAGGGAGTGTGATTAGTAGTAATCAGGTGTGTGTGTGTGTGTGTGTGTGTGTGTGTGTGTGTTTCATCGTTTAGTTTTATAGTTCTATATTGTTGGACTGTGTTATAGGGGTAAATATTCCTTCTGTTGTACTAATATCATACATTTTTTAAAAATATTAAAACTTCTACCAACCCTTCAAGATTCAGGCTACCTTTTATCTGTGTCTACATTCTTATCCAGAAATATTTCTCCTCACTCAATTCTCTCAGTGTTTCTCTCTCTCTCTCTCTCTCTCTCTCTCTCTCTCTCTCTCTCTCTCTCTCTCTTTTATTTATACAGTATAACTTTCTAATGTGTGTATCTCTTCTTTACAAATAATTTTAATTTGTTTATGAGAACCTGCTACAAAGTGAAAAGCTATAGAATAAATATATTTGGTAATTATTTTTTATTTTCTTTTACAATTAGCATACAGTATAATTGACTTTTATGTATAATCCTATACATTTAAAACATGTAAGATAAGAAAACAGTACCATCAGGATACAATACAGTTTAATCACGTTAAAAAAATTCCCTGTGGGGAACACACTATGAAATTTCAAATCTTTCTTTTTGTAGTTACATCTTTTCCCTCCTCCTAACCCCAGGCAACCACTGATATACTCTCCAAAACTATAGTTATATTTCTTTGAGGGTGTCCTATGAGTAGGATCATACAGAATGTAATCTTTCACTCAGCTTAATGTCTTATGATCCATCCAAGTTGTTACATGGTTCAATACATCAATATTTTGCTTCTTTATTGCTGAGGAAGATTCACGGTTTGTTTAACCATTCACCCACTGAAGGACATTTAGATTGTTCCCAGTTTGGGTCTATTATGAATAGAATTATTATAAACACTTGGTATGCAGGTTATTTGTGTGTGTGTGTGAATGTAAACTTTAATTTCTCTAGGGCAGGCAACTAGGAGAGGATTTTGGGGCCATATAAGTGTATGTGTACCTTTATAAGAAACTGTCAAACTGTCTTTTCAGAATGGCAATACCATTTTGCATTTCTACCAGCAATGTGAGAGAGTTCTAGGTGCTCGATATCTTTACTGACACTTGGGTATTTTCAGCATTTTTCATTATAGCCACTTTTTAAAAAAGTAAGTATAGTTGATATGTAATCTATAATAATAAAAGTGTAATATGATAATTAGACTAGATAGCCAAATGACCTTCTAGACATCCTATGGACAAAGCCATAGTGGTAGGGGCCGAGGCAGATACAGTTAGGGGTGATCAGGCAGGCAGGTGAGTGGCTAGGGGTGTCAGGCAGGCAGAGGGGTAAGGGTGATGAGACAGGCAGATGAGTGGTTTGGGGCGATGAGGTAGGCAGGCAGAGTGGTTAGGGGTAATCAGGCAGGTTGGTGAGTGGTTAGGGGCAGTCAGGCAGGCAGGCAGGCAAGTGGTTAGGAGCCAGCAGTCCCAGATTGTGAGAGGGTGAAGGCCAGACAGAAGGACACCCCTCATATATGAATTTTGTGTACTGGCCCTCTAGTATCCAATATAATAAAGAGGTAATATGCAAATTGACCCTCATGCAATCACACAAGATGGCCACCTTCATCGCTGCCACAAGATAGTTGGCAGAGGAAGGCAGTTGTGAGTGGTCAGGCCAGCAGGGAAGGAAAGCTGGGGGCATCCGGGCCTGTTGGGGAAGGCAATTGTGGGGGACCAGGCCAGCAGGGGAGGGCAATTAGGGATGACCGAGCCAGCAGGGGAGTGGGCCTAAACCGGCAGTCAGACATTCCCCAAAGGGTCCCAGATTGGAGAGGGTGCAGGCTGGGCTGAGGTACACCCTCCCTCCCCTAGTGTACGAATTTCATGCACTGGGCCTCTAGTTAATTATATTAGTTTTATGGGTACATTATAGTGATTTGACATTTTTATACCTTACATTGTGACCACCCCACTAATTTTAGCAATCAGCTGTCACCATGCAGACTTACCACAATATTATTGAAAACCACTGGCTTAGAAATTAGGATTTTCCCATGTTGCTGGAATAAAGTGTTTCCCATAGTTCACGTGGGATTTGTAGGGGAAGGTTTCAATATCAGGGTTCAATATAAACAATATCAAGGTTCTTCTAGGGAAAGAAACGGAATGAATGTTATTCAGAGGACCAGCAGTTTCCATTGGCACTTAATTCCCTATGGCTTTTACTCATAGCCTTTTTGTGAGTAATAATAATCTCCTTAGATGTAATAAGCATTGCCTGGATAAGTCATTGGCATTGCCATCATCATCATTATCATTGTCATTGTATTAGTGAGTCTGCAAAGAATCAGAACTGATAGGATATCTTTTCATCTACACTAATAAAAGAGAAACATGCAAATTTACTGTCTCTCCACTGCACCCACCAGCCAATCAGAGTTAGTATGCAAATTAACCCAACAAAGATGGCGGTTGATTTGAATACACAGGTGCGGAGCGAAGACTGAAGACAGTGTAGAAGGAAGCCAAGCACTGCAGAAGGAAGTGAGCTGAGACAGTGGAGACAGGAGTGGAGCCGAGGCAATGAAGATGAATGGAGACAGGAGTGGAGTGCTCTGGCTGCAGGAAGCCCTATTCTTGCAGGAATCTTCCTGCAATGGGCCTCTAGTATAGATATAAAATATAAGAGGAGATTTGTTATGGTAATTGACTCATATAATTACGGAGGCGGAGGTATGCCATCATAGGCTGTCTGCAAGCTAGAGAATCAGGAAAGCACTGGTATAATTCAGTTCCAGTATGAAAATCCAAGACTAGGAGCTCCAATGTCCATGGGCAGGAGAAGATGGATATCTTAGCTCAAGAGGAGAGTGGACAGTATGAAGTTTCCTCAAAAAACTAAAAATGGAACTCCCATTTGACCCAGTGATCCCACTTCTAGGAATATATCCCAAGAAACTAGAAACACCAATCAGAAAGGGTATATGCACCCCTATGTTCATAGCAGCATAATTTAAAATAGCTAAGATTTGGAAACAATCTAAGTGCCCATCAGCAGATGAGTGGATTAGAAAACTGTGGTATAGCTACACAATGGAATACTACACTGCTGTAAAAAGGAAGGAATTCCTATCATTTGCAACAATATGGATGGACCTGGAGAGCATTATGCTAAGTGAAATAAGTCAGTCAGTGAAGGATAAATATCACATGATCTCACTCATTTGTGGAACATATTGAACAACATAAACTGATGAACAAAAACAGATCCAGAGAAGCATCGATTGGATGCTCAAACCTCAGAAGGAGAAAGTAGGGGTAAGGAGGAGAGATCAACCAAAGGATTTGTATGCATGCATATAAGAATAACCAATGGACACAGACACCAGGGGTGTGATGGCATGAATGGGAATGGGGTGGGGGGGGCAATAGGGAGATAAGGACACATATGTAATACCAATAAAGAAAAAAAAGAGAAGAGAGTAGAGAAGGCACCCTTTCTTTGTCTTTTTGTCATATTGAGGCAGTCAAAGGAATAGAAGATGTCTGTCCACATTGGTCAAAGCCAGATCTTTTCTCAATCATCAGATGTCAATCTCTTCCAGAAACACCCTCACAAGACACACCCAAAAATAATGTTTACCAGCAATCTGAGCATCTCTTAACCCAGTTAAGCTGACACATAACACTAACCATTATAGCTTCATTCTCATCCTCATCATCTCATTGTAATGAATATTTAACTGGCTTGAGAAGTAGTAGGGAGGGGTCCATGAATAGGAAAAGAGACATGAAGGAGACACAAGGTGTTATCTGGAAAGATGGAGAGGCATTCTATGATGTCAGTATAAATTATAGGCAAAGACTCAAAGCATTTGAGATTTTTTTCACAATATGGCTGCATACCACCCTACTGCATCCCACCCCTAAACATTTAGACCTAGCACTGCTTCCTTTGAGGTAGCCTCAAGTCAGGAAAGTGGAACAAGTACTCCCCAGTGCTTTGTACAGCCTAATGCTGTCTGCTCCAAGCTAGACATTTTTAAAGCAAATTTCTTAATTTTATCTGTAAAAAGAAATCCCCATGATGTGATTGTTTTATTTTTTATTTTTTTAAATATATTTTTATTGATTGTTTGCAGAGAGGAAAGGAGAGAGTTAGGATGTCAGAAACATCCATCAGCTGCCTCCTGCACGCCCCCTACTGGGGATGTGCCCACAACCAAGGTACATGACCTTGACTGGAATTGAACCTGGGACCTTTCAGTCCACAGGCCGACCCTCTATTCACTGAGCCACACCGGTTAGGGCCCATGAAGTGATTGTTTTAAAGTAAAAATTATGTTTTCAGTTAATAAGAGTTTTTACCTTGTGGTTAAACTATAGTGAATTGAAAAGATCACTGTTTAAAAAATTGAGCTGAATTGAAGAAGCTTAGCACACCATGCCAGGTTCAGCATCTATGTAATTTATCTTCTTCATGTTTGGGTTTATTCCAGCTGTTTTTATTTTTGCTCGGTCTCAACCCTCTCTAAGGAACTCTACCCACAGCCTAATGACTTTAAGGTTTTGTGCCAAGTATATTTTCCACCCATCTCTATGCAAAGCTAACTGAGCAAAGGATCCAGCCAATTCAGAACAAGCACAGAGAATATCAGGCAGAGAGATGGGCTGGGCTCTCTCTTAGAATTCAGGACTAGGATGCCAATGAATGACAAGTTACCGTGTACAAAGAAGTGGGTGAGTTACACTGGAGAGCAAAAATGAGTAAGTAGCAGACTCCACAGTTTTATCCAGTAAGATGGCAATAGTGTGTTTAATGGATAAGAATGAAGATAAACTGGAACTGAGGAGCAAGATAGAGCCTCACTTAACTAAACATTGTGAGATGTAGGTAGGCTGGAATGGGATTATTGGCTATGGAACCAAGGATATTCAGATCTATGGGAAGTTATGTGTTTTGCTACTTTATCTCAAAGAGTTACCGAAGAGATGATGACTTAGTGCTTCTTTCTTTTCTTGCAAGTGGAGTAAAAGCCAAGTTCCTGGACTTTTAAAAAAGAACACTTACATTATCATTTTGTTCCTAGTGCAGATTTAGTGATTCACAGCAAAGAGCAAATAGTCTAGTGATTTAAAATATTTAGTCTTTAAGTTTGACAAATGTGCCAATTACCTTGAGCTGTGGTTCCTGATTCAAGAATTAAAAGCCACAATCAATTTAAAAGACTGCCACAATCCTTTTGGAGTGAATGAAAACACAATGCCAAACCCTGTCCTCTGCAGCTTGGCCTTCAGTCCCTGTTGTCTGTACACAGGATGTGTGCTACCGATAGGGTAGGGACTGCGTTATTTCACCATGTCAGTCTGATTACTCTGGCCCAAATGAAACGCTGTGTGCCTCAGAATCTCTCAGTCTTCTTGAAGATATACACCTTAGTTTCTTTTTTATTTTCTCCCCTGAAAAATTGCAATGTTTGGGAAATATTTCAAACAAATGGGCCCATGTTCATTATTGTTAAAAAATATAGGCCAAACACATGGCTCCTTTGGCCAAATTTTAGAAGTTTGAAAGCCATCATTTTTTTTTTTGGGGGGGGGACAGCCTTTTTTCAGTGTAACTTTACTTCAAAAGAAGAGCTTACATGTCATTCAGGAATTGTTAATTAATTTGTACTTCCATTATGAAGCCTTTAAGGGGTACTGCTCAGTGAAATTAATACCATAGGCATAAGAAAGAAATAGCAAGACCTGAGCAGTGGAGAGGACATAGGGAACCAAGCATTCTTACTTTAAAAGTTCCTTTAAAAGTTTTTCTCTAGTGTTGTTTAGGTATATCAGCTTTCTTCTGATCTAGAATAGGCAAGAGTAGAATAAATTTTCTTATTGAGCTTGTGTAACAGGAAATGGCTCATGGGATTATACACAATATTTGACATGTAGGAAAGTCTAGATTTTTATTTTAAAATGTTATATTTATTTTAAACATAGCTATTTCAAACTTTCCACATTGTTGAATTATACTTCCCTCATTAGAAATTCATGTGACATGGTGACACTGTGCATGACCAAATTGTGAGGGCTTTATACTTCTCAAGAAATATGCTAGTGGCACAAATATAAATTTGATTTTCCTGTGAGTCATCAAGACCTATTTTATTATGCAGGTAGATTTGCAATGGAGGTTGACAGAACAACAGCATATTTGGCAGAGGCCTCTAATTTTGCATTTCTTCAAGGTCAGTTGTGTTTAGTGTCAGGTTCTCTCTAGACAAGACTATTAAATGGGGAAGCTGGTATTTTTATCCTCCACTTTTTTTGTCCAACTGTCATTGGTGGCTATATTCAGAAATTCATGTCTTCTCTTTCTCAAGACTCTATCAATACATGTTTTCCATAAATGTAGAATAACCTAATTATATTGACACTAGATATTGACCAATAAAAGACTATCCTTAAGGTATAGGCATTACTTTTTTTGGACTGTTATTTTTAATAACAAGAAAACTTTTTTCTATTTCTATAGTTTTTTTCTTTTTTCTTTCAGAATATATAGAAAATATAGCCAAACAAAAAATTTAAAAAAATCTCATCATCTCAGTTCTCCAAGATTACTATTGCTAATTTTGTTATGTATTCTTAATATAACAAAATGGAATCATACTATGTGCAACTTTTAAACTGTGTCATTTTTTTCTTAATTTTTGTTGACTTTTCAATATCTTTAAACATGCTGATAAGCCATGGTTAATATTTCCATGGTTTTGTGTTACACGATTGTATCCTAAGTTATTTAAACAACCCACTATTATCTGACATTAAGATTGCATCTATTATTTTGCTATTACAAGTTGTCAAAATTAACATTCTCTAGCTTATTTTTTCAAATATAATCATGATCATAAGGCAAGCACCTTGGAGATAGTACCTTGTTGCAAATGATCTCGGGACAGAGAAATTTCTTGCCCCTTGAAGTCCTGTTTATTCATCCATTTTCTCCGCTTGCTGTTCAGGAGAGCCTTGTCTGCCAGCCCTTGAAAATGTACTAAAATTGAGCTAATTTGGCACTCATTGAGGGAGAAAAGTAATAGCAAATAGTTGAAAGTTTGGAAGTGCTTGATGTTAGATTGAAAAAAAAAAGTTGTCCAGCCTATAATCAACACAAATAACTATGATGTTTGGAAATACTGCAATGAAATTGAGTTTACAGTATTTGGAATTAGATAATAGAGCTTTTCCCATGAAAGTCACTCATTGCTGAAATATTCAGGATTCTAGAGTGGTTTCTCTGAAACTATAATTCTTGTTTAGTGTCAAAGTTACATGGGAAGTAGATGAGAAACTTTGCTTGAGACGAATGAAGAGGAATGGGTAAAGAGAATGGTCAGTGAATGGAAAGGAGATGGACGTTAACAGAGGCAAAATTCATGGGATTTGAAATGTGACTGATTAGTAAGAGGGAAGGAGATAGTGGGTGGATGATATGAACCTAGAGGCAAGAGGATGGTTTTGCATTTGTTCCAAGAGAAGGAATGAATTGTGTGGATAGGGGACAAATTTCCTTGCAGGTATTTGACCTGAGATTCTGCCAATTTAACTGTGTGAAATATCCCAGCAGGGAGTTTGAAAAGCAAAATTGGAGTTAGAACAATAAATATATACAATTAATAGTTTTAACAAATAGAAGGAATATGTGTACCACTAGAGAAAGACTGGTACATTTAAAGGTGGAAGTGAACAATATGATGGCAGAGTTAGCAGAGAAGACCATAGGAGAGTGCAGGGGCAGGAGGAACCCAAGGAAGATGTCACTTTGGTGACAAATGAGGATTGAAATCTGCTGACCCATGACGTGGTGTCATTGCTGAACTTCAACTAAGGTATTCAAATGCATGCATGTGTCAAAGAGAATAACAACAGACAATAAACAAACAAACAACAATGCCAACAAGAAGAATAAAATGTAGCATGTGTTCAGAGTCAATTGCACTAGGTCATTTAATCCTCTCAGCAATATCTGTGATGTAGAAGTTTTTTTTTTAATCCCCCTCTCACATATTATAGAGGGAAACCCAACTCTACAGGGGCCAGGGCACCCAGAGTAGTGATGCCCTGCAATCCGGGCCAATCGCTGCCTGGCCACACCCCCATCCCACCTGGCCCGGCCTGCCATGGGCAGCAGCCATCTTGGTTGTGTGTCAATTTGCATATAGCTCCTGATTGGCTTGTGGGCATGGCTTGTTTGGTGTAGTGCATGTATGGTCAATTTGCATATCCCTCTTTTATTAGATAGGATAGTTGGTGGAAAAATGGGCAGCAAATTGGACTCTTTTTAAGAAGATTAGCTCACTATTGAAGAAAACCATTGTAATTGCGGAGTAAAAAGAGGGGGTGAGATGGAAGAGAGGTACTTGCAGAGTTAGGCATTGAGAGAGGAGCCCTTCCCAGTGAGAGTCCAAGGCATGGTGATGTCTGTCAGTAGGTGGCAGAAGTAAAGTGGGAATAAAAGGCATTTTTACTGAAAAGGTCAGGTTCTACCTTGAGATCAGAGTTCTGGAAAGGTTATCAGTATCCATGTTCCCCTTTAGGGGAAATAGAAGAGACCATGTTGAAGAGTAAGGTGCTAAAATAATCAAGGAAGATGGACAATTGTCCTATAACCAAAAGATGGCAGATCTGTATCATATGTCATGGACTGAGACTAGGTGGTCCTTGTGGTGAAAGTGGATTTTGAGAAAACAGAGGTTATTAGGCAATGGCAGAGAACAAAGGTTGGAAATCAAGAACTGAGTGGTGCCTTGATGTGCTTCTCGCTTCCAGTAGGTGTGTGCTCCTAGAGGGGAGTGACGGGGAGTGTAAGAACCACTGTCTTCCATCTCTCTGTTGGAAAGATGTTTAATTCAATGAACTTCAAGGAAAAGCTATAACTATGCAGACAAGCCAGGACAACATTAGCATTTCCTTTCAAGTGTGACACACATCTCCTTTCCTTACTGTACCTGTCTTTCTCTTGGAGCAGCTCTTGGTCCTGAGTTCTGTCTGTTGAAGAGCAGTTTGCAAAGACCAAAAGTTCAACTTAGAAATTTCAGAGAGATGCTCTAAAACTTAGGCAGTTCAGGGATCCTCCCCATCTTGCCCTGTCTCCATCACTAGCAGGTATTTCTAATCTATTCACAATCTCCTACTAAAGTACTTGAAACATACCCATGCCACCGAAGGCTCAGCCTGGTACTTTCACCTAGGCCCTGTGGAAACACTCTTCTCTGGAGGGAAAATATATTTACCTTGTGCCTTGATTTTTCCTTTTACTTCCTCCCCAATAACTGAAATTTTCCCCTTTTCTCAAAGTCCCTTTCAATTAAACATCTTTCCAACAGAGAGATGGAAGACAGTGGTTCAAAATTTACTTTCTTTTTTGAAGTAAATGGGCAGTCAAACTTCCCTCAAGGGTTCCCGGATTGGAGAAGGTGCAGGCTGGGCTGAGGGACAGCACATTTCCCATGCACGAATTTCATGCATGAGGCCTCTATTATGCTCATAATATGCTAAGGCTGCTCAACTGCTTGCTATGATGTGCACTGACCTTCAGGGGACAGATTTGTGACTGGTGGGTTAACTTGCTGGTGGCTGATTGGGACTGAATGAGATGGGCCAGACACACCCTGGAGCCCTCCTGTGGTCCCTCCTCAGCTGGCCAACCTCCCGCATCCCTCCCTGGCCACAATCCTGCACAAGTGAAGTATCTCAGCCTGGCCTGCACCCTTTTGCAACTGGGGACCCCTTGAGAGATGTTGGAGAGTTGGTTTCAGCTTGATCCCATAGGCCAGGCTGAGGACCTGACTGGTGCATAAATTCCTGCATTGGGTGTGTAGTCTAACTATAAAAGTCTATAATTTTGAAAGCATGGGTTTTGGTACATATATATGATTTAATAAGAACTTACTATGGACTAGGCATATGCACACATTTTGGTTTTGGTTGCTGGTCACAGAAATTCAACTCAATTTGCTCCTCATAAAAAGGACGTCATTGGCTGGTGTAACTGGAAGACCACAGGCTATGGACTTTAGGCACAGCTGAATTTAGGAGTTCAAATGCTGTGTTCAGTGTTCTGCTACTCTGCATCTCATTGCTGTTCTGAGTTTTTCTGTCTTCTCTGTGTTGGACTCACTCTTAGGTGGGATCATAGGATACTGTGGAAAAGATGGATGGTGACAGTCTCAAGCTAGCAAATTAGTAGTGAGAACTCTTAACTTGCCAAATTTAGGTGTAGACATACCCCTTTGCTCAATCACTAAGTCCTGGAGAAGAATTATAAATCTTTGGCTGTGCTGAATGTCAAACTGGGTGTTTACGGGACAACTGTGATAAATAGTCACACTGGGACTAATGAAGTGGAACAGGAGGTAAAGAAACAATGGGGTCAGGAAAGTATATTAAGCTCCTATCAAAATCATTACACTCTTGGGGTACAAGAAAAACTTAAAATTTATCTATCTATTGTTCATTCATCCATTTAGAACATCTGTATAGCTTCTGCAATTCTGATAAAAAAATAAAAAAAGATTTAGGTGCAGGCTGGGCTGAGGGACAGCACATTTCCCATGCACGAATTTCATGCATGAGGCCTCTAGTATGCTCATAATATGCTAAAGCTGCTTAACTGCTTGCTATGATGTGCACTGCCCTTCAGGGTTTAAATAACACAAATTTTAGAGAAAGAATTAGCATTTTTACCTTTAAAAGACACATATATGTTTTTGCTTACACAAGTAACAGAAACAGTAAATAGTTATTTATATAAAGATGGATAAATGATAAATCAATGTTCCTCTTGCCCCCCCTCCAATAAAAAAGTTTAAAAATGGATAAACATTGTGAGTAATGTTTATATAGTTGTACTAAAAATTCCTTAAGCTCAGCTGGCATGACTCAGTGGTTGAGCATTGACCTATGAACCAGGAGGTCATGGTTTGATTCCTGGTCAGGGCACATGCCTAGGTTGTGGGCTTGATCTCCTTTAGGGGACATATAGGAGGCAGCATATAAACAATTCTCTCTCATCATTGATGTTTCTGTCACACTCTCTCCCTCTCCCTTCCTCTCTGAAATCAATAAAACATATATTTTTAAAAAATTCCTTGAGTTGTAATCACTAGTCTTACCACACAGGAATGCTATTTGCTTGCTGTTTCTTTACAGATAAAATAGAGTAAAAAATATGCTTCTTAAAAAAGAGGAGAGTGATGATCCAAGATAGAAATATGAGAAAACACTGTGACAAATTTTAAGTATGTATTGCTAGAATGAGAGAATAAATTAGAGTGCAGAGTTGAATCTCGTTTGGGTTCTCAAGTGAATTTGACACTGTTTCACAGAAAAAAAGCGATGGCATTGCAAATAAGGGCTTTTATTTTGCCCCCCTTCTTGGAATTCAGAGGTAATATGAGAGGAAGGTATGTGGATTGGTGGCTTATTGGCATGGTTGGAATAAACATACACAACAGTCATTTCATGGCGTCACTGACCGCCGATTGTGGGATGGGGCTCAAGCAGATGCTTTGTACACATTATCTTCTAACGAACGTGGGCCCTTTCAAAAGCCCCATTTTATAATGGAAGGACCTACGACTGAGAGCAATAATCATGTACCAAGGTAGCAGACCTGAGAGTGGCAGAACCAGGACTTGAACCTCAGTCTCCTGGATCTGAGTCTGAAGCGGTGTTATCTGGTGGCTTGAACCATATAGACTTCCTATATGATCCAGAACAGTGATATATATCGGCTATTTCCTAAGATGAATGTATGTGCTTGGCACTAGAACTTTGAAATATTAAAGGAATGATGCTTATGTTTTTCTACCTTGAAAACCTCATTCAAGATGTTTCTTCTTTTGCAGTTTAGAGACTATATCTTTCTTTTCTCCCTAATCCTCATTCCAGGCAAATGCAATGTGAAATTTGAATTATTAGTCATACTTACCATAGTTAGAGACATGTGAAAAATCCCATTATAAAGTTCAAGTGATGTGATATTAATTTCTTGATTTACCATAGCAGGTGGTCATGAAATTAAAATGGAAGAAAATAAAGTCAAATGCAGAATGCCATTATGATTACTAGTTTTGTGACCAGGGGCAAGTAACTGAATGTGATTCAGTCATAATAAGCTAATATACCTTGTGGAGTTATTGTGAAAATTAAATTAGAAAATGTAAGTGAAGAGCTTAGCACAGCACCTCGCTGAGTAAAATTTCCCTGTTATTAGTTTCACTTTATTTTTAGGTTTTAAAGTGAGTATTTGAGAATGGTACCTACTGGGGATTTTCTGAGATGGTTTGCTGATACAAGTCCACTGGGTGGCTAATATAATAAATAATGCAGGACTTGAAATGAAGGCTCCACAAAGCAACCCCCCAGCTGTTTGTTAAACTTCGGCTCTGTTATCCAAGCCTGTGGTGCTCTTCAGTACCAAAGCTTATTTCAGAGAGTAAATTTTACTTAAAAGAAAGCATCCAACTTTGTTATCTGAGCTGCGAGAGATAAATGTGGTCACGTGACACTTTCTTCTGGAGTGTTGCCTATCTACAGATTTGCCCTTTCTTGCAGAAGGACCAAAGTAGTGCAGCCATAGCACTACTACAAAGTTCTCAGCGTTACAGCAACTTGCTAAAAGGCTCTCCCGCCTCCCTTGCTGAAAGGCTATTTCTTTATCAGCACTCTCCCGAGAATGTACATGCATGCCACAGTGAGTCACGCAGTAAGTTCAGTGCTTCCGAGCAAGCAGCTTAGAGTCAAGTTCTGCAGCTATTCTTAGCTGCTCCACACCCTGTAATGGGAGATACTGGATGAACTTGCAAATGACACATTGTACTGATGACAAATGGGGTGGATCGTGTCAGATTGAGTTGCCAAGACTCTGTTTCCTTTGGTACAATAAGGACAGTGAGGGGGGGGGGGAGGTGGAGAGGAGAAGGAAAATAGAAGTCTTCCTCAGATCAGTGCGGAGCAGATATAGCACCGTGTAGTGGAATGTGTGCTGAAAGCAATCACGTGCTTTTTTTTCTTTTTTTTTTTTTTTGCAATTCTCTGACCTCCACACTGTTGCCAATCTATAATCGGGGCGAACTTAATAATACCAAAGCAGTTATATCTCTATCGCATTTATAAGATCGCATTGTGATTGTAAATAATTCAGAGGCAGTGGCTTTGCTTTCGAATGACAAGTAGGACACTGCATCATCACCTGCATCAACAAGGTGACATTTCCCTTGGCAGCGTGGACATTAAAGTCAGCATGCGGACAATAAAGTACCTTTCCTAGTGAGATAACTGTTCCCACCTTTTCCTACTCATTTTTTTTCCCAAGAAGCCAGACATTTCCTAAAGCAGAAGAAATGTCCATCCAGGGCGGGAGGAAAAGTAAGTTTACAGATGTTCATATGGAAAGTAATATAATAAATGGTAATACAAGAATAAACTCTGTTCTGTGGACTCACAACTGTAAATCTATTTTTGCCCCCAAATACTGTATATTCATTATAGTGCCTATCAAACTGTATCGCCATTCTTTTTGTATGTCTATTTCGTGCCTATCTTTTTTTCATCTCTGTAAACTTACACATAATGCCAGACACATAGTAGGTAATACATACCAATATGAACATACAAATATGTATTTATGTATTAAAAATAGGATCACATTATATAGGTTCTTTCATAATCTTACTTTGAACATCTAACAAATACCATGGAGATTTTGCATGCTATTAAATATGGAACTACATATGTTTCATATATTTCATTTTATAGAAGAATCACAGTTTACTCAGACCTCTCCTGTTGGACTGGTTTATAATTGTTAAACCACCTAAAATTAAACAAATGAATTAAAACAGTTTATAATTATTAGGAGAAAGGTCCATCGCAGTGTGTTTTTATTGAATCTCTCTTCACTTGTTAATTCAGTCAGCAAATATGTATCGATTATTTCCTCTGTGTTAGATACTGTTTAAACTCTGGGAATACTATAACAAGCCAACATTTTAGTGAGAAGAGAGAAATAATAAAAGAGATTAGAAAGACATAATATTAGATCAAAGTAATCACTTATGATCTACTTTTCTTAATGAATGTGGCACATGAATAAGTATAATTACTACATGTATATTTTCAAATGTGTTCAGTACTATGGAGGAAAGTTAAACAGTGAGCACTGGAGGAGAAATTTAAATAGCATGACATCTGAGTAAAGACTTGAAGGAGAAGGGTCTCTGCTAACCTCTTTAAGAGCAGGGATTATTTCTCTGCTCATCCTTAAGTAAAGATAATGGCCATCAGGGAGCTTAGAATCTAAGGTCTAATGTTACCTGAGTTATTTCCAAGTTGTGAGGGTAGGAAAATTTTCGTATAGTCCCTGTGTATGTGTGTGTGTGTGTATGTGTGTGTGTGTGTGTGTGTGTGTGTGTAAAACATTATATATAAATATTTAAAAATATATATTTGTTTTTTTCAAGCTTTTCTACAATAGCGATATACCACTTTTACAATAAAAAACAATGACGTATTAACTTAAAAATACATTTTTCAATTACTTTGTTAGCATATCACACTGTAGACACATGTCATGGTGTAAACCACTTACCCACTTCCTCAGCCTCATTCATGGGACCCGGTATTGAACCAAGTCTCATCCATCACGCACACAGGCAATCTTTTCTTTGCTCTAAGTGCAACACTTTATATTTGCATCTTTAAGTTTTGGCTCTAAGTTATCCAAGTTTGGAAAGTTGTAAAATTTCTTTGAAAAACTGAAGTGGAACGTACTATACAGCAGCTTGAACGTGAAAGGTCAAGCCAACCTTTGGGAACAATTCATAGAGGCTTTGCTCGTTTCTTCTATCTTCTCTCCCCCATTTTAAGAAGATGATGCTCTTTCTCTTTGTTGGAGGTCATTCTGCTCCCTGCACCTCTGTTAGGCTGCTCTATGAATTGATGTACTAGGGAGTACTTGCAGAACTAAATAGTGGGAGACCCAGGAATGAGAAACTTGTTCTGCTTCTGAAAGAATGCTTTTATATTTTTGTGTAGCATGTTTTTAGTTCACTCTGTAATACTAAAAATGCCCCAGTCTTTTAGATGTAGAAAAATGCTAAAACCAATCTCTAGAAGCTTACAGGCAAGAATGACTTTATTTTTACAACTATTGTCTACCCTGATGTAAATTCCTAGCCCTTTTTACTGAAACATTTCTCTTACAGAATGAATAGGAGAACAGTTTAAAAAGTGTTTGCAAATGAAGGAAGAGAGATAGGATAAAAATTTGCTTAAAGTTCATAATATTAGTTTTATTTCCTCCTAGTATTTGCATAGGAGCTGATAAATATTCCAAAGCCTTTTTACATCTCTCCTGTGATTTTCACAACTCTCTGAGGTAGAATGTTATTTTTGTACATGCTTTATAAATGAGAAAATTAAGGCACAGAGAAGAAAGAAAATTGCCCAAGGGCATATGGTTAACATTTATTGAGTAGTTACCCATGTCAGGCAGGATTCTAAGTACTTTCTATATATTCACCTATTTACTTCTCACAATAGCTCAGATGATATTGGTATTCCTTCTACCCTAATTTTCCAGAGCAAGAAATGAGGCACTGAGAATTTAAATGACTTGCTCAAGGGCATGCAAGCTAGATAGTGGCAGAGATAGCCTAATGCTGGCTGTGACCCCAAACCCTGAAAACATGATTCAGTACACCTGCTTCACTGGGTAGACATAAGACTGTTCCAGAGTCTGAGCTCTGGAAGGTCTGGAAGTTCAAGAGCTGCAGCCCTGGTAGGAACATAGCCTTGGAATGCAGAAGTGAATGAACTAACCTTGGGATTTCATCAGTGAACTCACGACAAAATGTATTCCTAGCAATTCTATTACATTCTGCTGTCCTTAAAGGATAATTAATAAAACACCTTTCAATTTGCATTCTTAGGGGGTAGGGGTAGTACCCCCTTTTTTGAGCAACAAAACCTGCATTCTTAGGAGAAGTTAGAATATAGTTCTCCATTAACTTTTCTCCTTCCTGCAGAAGTTTCTTTATGATGTCTTTGACAAATGCCAACTCATTTCTTTTTCAAAATAATTTAACAAATATTTATATTTTACTCAGATTTCCTTAGTTGTTTATTTTTTAAAAAAAATCTTTATTGTTGAAATATCCTGCTGACCATAAGTAACAAGTTAGCATTTGGCATGTCTAGCATTTCTTTATAGTGAATGGTTATGTATTTAATGGTTGTTTAGAAAGAAAAAGAATAGTAGAATGTGTCTAAATTTGTTATCTATTATGCACTTTGGTTTTGATTAGAAAATAATTCCATGGTCAAATTCAGTTTCTTTTCTATGATTGGTGTTTCCTTGTTCTCAAAATAGTTTAAATCTTGATTGGAAATAAATCTAGTTCATCCATAAAGGGTATATATTTATTTCCCCCAAAGTCTGTCTAAAATGTAGAGTTTTGTTGGAAGATTTTAAAGAGTAAACATCATGCTCTTGTATAATAGTATTAAATTCTATAAATGTAGATAATTAATATAGTGTGAAAGTGGAACTGACATATAAAATGCTATGTGTCTGGAGGAATCTTAAGTAGTTTTAAGTATTCTCTCAAATGCCTAGGTACTACTAGAGCCACTGCAAACTACAGTTACCTCCTCTACTTTTAAAAGATGACAGTGTTATATCTTAAATTTTGCCTTCTTGCTAAAGTTTTAAAGTGCTACATGCTGAAAATGACATTTTCCTGAACCATAGTTATTTTATTTTATTTTTATTTATTTATTTTTTAATCTTTATTGTTCAGTTTATTAATTACATTGTTTCCCCTTTTTTATCCCCCTATATCTCCGCTCCACCCTGTACCTATCCCACCGTCCACCCTCACCTCCCGCTCCCCACTGTCCTCTCCCATTGTTGCAAGATTTTTGTCCAATCTCTTGCTGTACTTCCCACAACCCTTTTCTCCCCAAGAATTGTCAGTCCATTCCCTCTCTATGTCCATGTTTTTGTTATATTCACCAGTTTATCCTGTTCATCAGCCTATCAATTCACTTGATTTTTATAATCATTTGTTGATAGATGTGTATTTGTTGTTCATAATTTATATTTTTCGCTTTTTCTTCTTCCTCTTCTTAAAGAATATCTTTCAGCATTTCATATAATTCTGGTTTGGTGGTGATGAACTCCTTTAGCTTTTTCTTATCTGCAAAGCACTTTATCTGATCTTCAATTCTAAATGATAGCTTTGCTGGATAGAGTAATCTTGGTTGTAGATTCTTGCTATTCATTATTTTGAATATTTCTTGCCACTCGCATCTGGCCTGCATCGTTTCTGTTGAGAAATCCGCTGACAATCGTATGGGTGCTCCCCTGTAGGTAACCAACTGTTTTTCTCTTGCTGCTTTTAATATTCTCTCTTTATCTTTTGCTCTTGGCATTTTAATTATGATATGTCTTGGTGTGGTCCTCTTTAGATTCCTATATTTTGGGGTTCTGTGTACTTCTTGGGCTTTTAAGTCAGTTTCTTTCACCAGGTGGGGGAAGTTTTCAGTCACTATTTCTTCAAGTATGTTTTCATTAACTTGCTCTCTCTTTTTTTCTGGCACCCCAATAATTCGGATGTTGGCATGCTTGAGGTTGTCCCAGAGGCACCTTACACTATCTTCAATTATCTGAATTCTTTTTGTTTCTTGCTTTTCCAGCCGAGTGGATTTTGCTTCTTTGTATTTCAAATCTTTGACTTGGTTCTTGTGGTTTCTATATATTCACCTATTTACTTCTCACAATAGCTACACAAACCCTGAAAACATGATTGGACTGCTTTTAGGACTTTGTGTAATATTTTTTATTTCAGTCTGTGTATGCTTGATTTCTAGTTGGTCCTTTTTCATATCCGTGAGGGTCTGGTTCATATCTTCAGAGGTCTTGTTCATTTCCTTGAGGGTCTCATTCATTTCCTTGTAAGTCTCATTCATTTCATGGCTGGTCTTGTTTATTTCCTTGTAATTCTCATTAAGTTCATCGGCCTTTTCTAGGAGCCTCTTGAAAAGCCTTATAACCGTGGTTTTGAACTCTATGTCTTGTCGTCTTTTCTCCTCCATTTCTTTCACACCTGATTTCTTTCCATATCTCTGCATGGTGGCTGCTTTATGTGGTAGATACCTGTAAGGGTCAGTGGCACAGCCTCCCCAGTTATTTGAGATGGGTACTCTTACTGTAATCCTTTATGGGTTGTACAGTATTTTTGAATTTAAACCCAGCTTTTTGTTGTTAGCCCTAGGAGGGTTTGACCTCTAGGCCAATTGGCTGTGAAGGGAGACTGTGTTCAGATTGGATGGGCGGAGTCTCTGAGCTGAGCAGGCAGCCTCAGTGTCAGCTACGTCCTACGTGGCGCTCGTGAACGTGCGTGCGCTCGCGGGTCTCTGTTGGATGGGGATGGCTGCAGACACCTCCAAGAGAAAGCCGCTAGTCTCTTCCCCTTGCCAGACAACTCTGCCTTTCCCCAAATGAGTCTGCACCCCCACAGTCTAGCCCAGGGTTGTAAAATAGATGGTTTCCGGGACCAGGAGACAAGTTTCCAGGGGGCAAGTTGCGGGTTTGTGCGACACTTGCGCGCAAACTTCTTTTCCCAGCCTCCAGGTTTCTCCTCAGACTAGGAGACCTCTGCTGCGCCCCGCTTCCAGGGTGCGTCCCTCGGACCTCGGACCTCGCCTGGCACTGGGGAATCTGTGCAGTGGGACGTCTCCCCGAAATCCAGCCGGGGTTGCTGCTCCAGCCCCAGCCCGCGTGAGCGACCAGGACGGCTCCTAACCTGTTTCCGTCTTCAAGGCTGTGCTCCTGCCGCTCCTTTCAGTTTCAGTGTCCCACCTTTACTCTTATTTGTGGAGTTTTCACTCAGCCAACTTTCTGGTGATTCCGGGTGATGTTTGTTTTGTTGTTATGTTGTAGTTTTTAAATCGTTGCCCGGGGCAGAACAATAGGTGTTTACCTATGCCGCCATCTTGGTTCTGAACCATAGTTATTTTAGCAACTCTTTCTTTTTAACAAGTTCAACCAAGATGTAAGAAATCTTAGGAGAGAAGTTATTACCTGTATTGCAATTTGACCTTTCACTGTTAAAACCAATATTCTTAAATATTTCCAGAAGGCCAGATAAGAGAAAACAGGAAGCAAACCTGGATGAGAATATTTGTTGGGTATGTGTTTAATGATTATGTGTGGAGGTCACAGTTGTGAGATGTGACTCCCACTTTGCATTCTTTCCTGAGCCATGCTATCTCACTATGCCTCTCTCTAGTCATTCAGCTAATACATATTTTATTTCAAAAATGTTTTTATTGATTTTTAGAGAAAGAGGAAAGCAGAGGGAGAGGGAGAGGAAGAGGGCTGGGGATTGAACCTGAATCCCAGGTACATGGTATTAACCGGGAATAAAACCCATGACCCTTCAGTCTACGGGCTTATCCTCTAACCACCTAGAAACACTGGCCAGAGCAAAATTTTATGATCTTATTAATAGATGTAGAAAAAGCATTTGATAAGATACAACATCTATTTATGATTAAAGTACTCAGTAAAATGGAAAGTAATTCAACATAATAAAGGCCATATATGACAAACCTTTAGCCAACATCATACTCAAGGGTGTCATTATTATTCCATTTTGCCCAAGTCTTTGTACTAGGCACCAGACTATAGCCTTTGAAGAATTTATGTCATTACAGAGACAAAACTTACAAATTGATGTTAAATGACATTGAAAAAATGGGATCTTTTATGGATGAAACATTATGCTAGAGTTAGAATATAAAAATGAATATAATCCCTGCCCTCAGAAATGTTACACTGGAGAATTGATTTAAAAATGATTGTAAATTGTATTGTAATAATATTATCAGTGCAGATACGAGAAACAGAAGTGATCAGAGTGTTATATATGGGTTATACAGGAAAATCTTAGAAGCAATGGAAGTAAGACAAAAGTCAGTTTAGAAGTCCTAATTCTAGTATAAGAGCTGACAGAGATTTGTCTATACCATTACTCTCTCAAGTTGGTTAGATCTGTTTATAAAACTACTGTCTTAAAAAATTTTGCTTTGAAATGTACTAAATTTTGCTCTATACATTTAAAATATTTAATTTTTTGAAGAGTTCTTAAATTCTTTCTAACTGATTTGATTTTACATTAGATACTTTTTTATTCAAAAAGGAAATAGCATTCAGAGACATAAATTTCAGCCATTCCTATCTGAATAGCAGGGGCAAATTAACCAAATCAGAGAATAAATTACTTTTAATATCAGACATAAATCTAGACTTCTTTGTCATCTTTCTTACTTCCAACCCAAACACTATTCTAATGTATTAGTTCACCCCAACAAGCTGTTCTTCCTACTCTCTTTTTCTATTAATGAAACTCTTATTATCCTATTCACAATTTTTACTTTTCCATTTACCTACCCCTCCCTCCCCTCAGTTGTCAAGTTCAGACAAAGCTTTCTTTATAATGTTGTTTGAATTCAATCTATTGTCCACAACTAATTTCTTGGGGCATTTAAAAGACTTTTGTAAATGTCTCCATTACACTGTACATGTCACAGCCAGATGAATAGCCCTAAAAGCCTCTTTACAATAAATCAGACTGTTTTCTTTTCCTCCATGATGAAGTCAAAACTGCTTTAGACTGTAAGATGATGTATGGTCTAGGCCTGGTCTACAATTTGCCACCTTTCTGAAGTCTTTTCTGTAACCTGAAAGCAGAGGCTCTTTAATTTACGGTCCTCAGGAGTGTAATAGGATGAAGGGGAAAGAAGTGAGAGAGAGGTGAGGAATTCTGCTATAAGCTTCTGTGAATCCTGAATTGACTTTAATATTTATTTCTCAGGTTTTTAAAGTAGAAAAAATGAAAAAGAAAATTATCTGTTATCATTGGAAAACAAATGAAAAGGGGAAAAAAGTCAAGTTTAAAATAGTCTCTTCATATATTTTAAACATAAATTAGATCTTGTGCTGTCATACAATGGTTAAATTTTTCTTTTTGCCATGATTTCTCAGTTCCTTTGCCTTTTTCTCATCAACTTGTTTCTCTTTTAACCTGAAAACTCCTAATACTCCCTGGGTCAATGTGTATACACACATGTGTGTATGCGCACTTTTAATAGTAATTGAAGAAAAAATTACATTTGAATAATACCTATTTTATAGTATTTACAGAAAATTTTGCATATGGTAAAAATATCATGACTTTGGTATGTTTAATTATAAACATTTTGATGTGCTAACTCTGTATATACAAATTTTTTGTTTATGGGTATAAATGTACTGCAAATAGGTATTAAACAATTTAAACTATTTGGATTTACCTAGTCAGTATTGTTATGGTAAGTAAATTTGCTCAAGATAGATTCACCCTAAAAAAGTCAAAGCTTTTTAAAAATAGACATGATTAGATGTGTAGGTGGAGGCAGAACTAGGACATTGGTGTGTGTGTGTGTGTGTGTGTGTGTGTGTGTGTGTGTGTGTTTGCTTTCATAGTCTATAAAAAGAAAATCTTATTTCAAATATTACTGCCTGAGGCAGATAGAGAATCCATTGTGTTCTTTCAGAATTCTATGCTGAACTTACTTGGTACAAAGAGTTAGAAAGGCCATGTATAGGTTTTAATTAAATACTTTCTTTTACCAAGAACTTCAATAGTGTTTCCTTATACTTAACCTTACTCAATTCTGGGGAAAGGAGCATCAGAAAGAATTAGAAAGAAGCATTTGATTTTCATAGTATCAGATCGCTGGTTGCTGATGGCTAAAATAAAGCATCTGGAGATTGTCTTCCAGCACCATTGAATCCTAATACTATCCGGGTATTCAATTTATCAGCACGGTATTGAAGAGTGTGTGATACAAGAATCTTGAGACTCAAAGTCTGTTTGAAAAGCCTCTAAATTTTGGTAGCAAGATAAACATTTCTCCCTTGTAGGAGTTAAGGCCAGCAGCAGTTTTTGGAACTAATATGGAAAAGTCTGGAGGGCAGAGGGGATACAGGAACACCAGAGACAAAGGAATGGATTAAAATTAAACCAAATAATGCATTCTCAGCAACTGACGTATTTGAGACATTAAGGAGTTTAACTGTATACATACACTTATTGCAATTACTTCTGAATTCTGATTTGGAAGAATCTGGAATTAGTAAGCAGCTGCCTATCAGGAGAATCTCCTTTAATATAGAATTTGCATGTCAGGATTGTTGTTAACAGGAGAAAATTAATGGCTAAAGAGAGGTAGTATTGAAAGTGATTGAGTGATTCTTTTTATTTTATATTTACTTTTTTCAGTTACAGTTTACATTCAATATTATTTTATATTAGTTTCAGCTGTATAGCACAGTGGTTTGGAAAATCATATGCTTTACAAAGTGTTCCCACTTGATATTGCCAGTACCCAGCTAGCACCATACTTAGTTATTAAAGTATTATTGACTATATTTCCTATGCCAAGCTTGACATCCCCATGACTATTTAGTAACTACCAATCTGTACTTCTCAATCTCTTCACCTTTTCCACTCAGTCATCCAGCTCCCTCCCCTCTTAAGTAGCTTTTCATTTAGATGGTAGGTATATACATTCTGGTTTTGCTCAAACTAGTAAAATTGTGAACAGTAAACTTCTTTGTTCCTTGGTTTCTGTCTCTGAAGAATATAAATGTACCTGCAAAGTATGATTGTTGTGAGGTTGAAATGAATCAGTCTATGATAAACACCCAGAATGGTGCTCAATAAACCCTCATTGTGTGTTTCATATTGTTATTAACTAGATTATAAAGAATCATTTCTTGTCACATCAAAACTATCTCTAGTTGGAAAGAATCAAAGATAGAATTCTCTCTCTCTCTCTCTCTCTTTTTTAAAGAGGATTTAGATGCATATTTAAAGATCTATAAAGTGAATTGAACAAAGGAGGAATACTAACTAAACGCTGAGAGAACAAAATAAAATATGAAAATTATATACCATTTGATGACAACTACATAGAATTCCAGTTGTATGAAAACTGGGAGAGATTGGTACGGGGAAGCTAAATGTGTACAGGGAATTGCACAAAGAAGGCATGCTAACTAAATAATTGTTTCTCCCTAGGAAAAATCAATCACAAAATTCTTAAGCTATAGCAAAAGGGCATTAGAGGAACCAAAAGGAAGAATAGACCAGTGAGATTTATGATTAAGTCCAAGTAAGATTATAAGATCTGGAATACTTTAGGCTGGTCAGTTTTAGATAGCAATTGATAGACACAATTGGGTTGAATTTTGGTGCTTTGTTCTCTCGGGTTTCCAGCTATTGCTTCTAGGCGCTGCTGAAACCCTTCCTGGAACAGCAGTCTAGGCCAACCTTGATTTACCTAGTCAATGTATCTTTTAGTCACCACTCATCTCAAACTTTTTGCAAATTTAATAGTTTTAATTTATTTAAATAATTTTTTCAATGAGAAAAAAATGGATTTCTGATTTTGATAACTGTATGTGTAATTTCCCCCCACAATCTCTTCTAGTTTTCATACAACTGGAATTGTATATACTTGTAATCAAAACTATATATCATTTTCATTTTTTATTTAGTTCACTCAACATATTTCTTGGTATTCTTTCTACATTTGTCTTAGCTATAGAATCATTTATCAAACTTCTGTATAAATCTTGAATAATTTTTCTATTATTGGCTATTTTGGTTGTTTTTATATTTTCCTCTGAAAATGCTGTTGCAAATGTCTTTGCTACTTTTTCCCCCCATTTTTCCTATTATTTATCTCAAATAAATTCCAAATGTCGGATGATTAAGTGGAATGCACTAACATTTCTATGTATCAGGTAAAAGGCATAAGCACTTTTATGTATTGCATGCATATACACACACATAGCCAGATTTCGATTTCTGTCAGCATCAAATGTGTGTAATATATTTGACTCAAAAAAAATACTTTGACTAGCTCAGATTGATGCATGAGAAACTGGTGGCCATTTCCTTCCTCATTTTAGAAAGAATTCTAAGCAGTATGAGAATCTATGCATATGCACAGACTTCTGAATATTTGGAGGCAAGAGGACTTTCTCTGGTATTTTGATCATGCTGTAGAGCAGTAGAAAGCTTGCTCACCTGGGAAGGCCAGTTTAAGTAGAATTTATATAGATACTGAGCAAATGAAAGCAATAGATGTTTTTCCCCAGCATTATATTATTAAAGTTTAATAAGAAATAGATTGGTTTGGTAGGTGGTTTGTTACTCCAGCAAATACTTTGTGGAACCTATCCTATTTCTAAAGCACAGAGTTGTAGTGCTGTTACAGCTATAAAAGTGAAAACTACACTCTCAGCCTCAGTGACTTCTTAGTCAAATAAGGGAGATAACACATGACCACAAATAAATTTAATACTGATTATAAAGTGATGTCTCATCCAAAAATAATGTGGAAGTTAAGTAGTATTTTTATTTCCATTTAAAGCCAGTAAGATTTGTGTTCAAAACTAATTATGTAAGCTTTCTGACCTTTATCAGTGGCATCAATACATGAAAATACATGAAAATATTTGGGAAACTTCATGAAAGTCCAGCATCCTTGTGGAAAGCAAACACACTGTAATTTACCAATGCCACTTATTTATTAATGCATAATCTCTTCTGGGAGGTTGAGATTAATGGGAGAACAATTTATAGATTATTTAAAAATTTCTGAGTTGGCATTTGATTTTAGCATGACACTAAGATTAATTCAGTGTATAGTATGTAGTTGTAGCCAAATTAATCAAATATGCTGAAAATTGATAAAAGGAAGGAAGAAATGGACTTTGATGTACTGTTTAATAGTTGTCATTATGTTAAATGCCCAGCAAGTTCAATAAAACAGTCAGTTTAGAAATAAAATAAAAGGGGAAATGTAAAATTGGCACTTTAATTCTCTTAGAATTGTACCTTAATTAACCTTCAACAGCTGTTACAGAATTCTTACGGTAACAGGTTCTTTAGAAACAGACATAAAAGTTTCCATTCTTTAATATCCCCAGCTTATTCCAATTCACTTTCTAGAATTTTATTTGATCACGTTTTTTTGTTAAGGCTAAATTTTACTGTCTTCTTCTAAATAGGCAATCAGCATTTTGAGATTTTCTTGGGCTGAAGTGCTAATCACCTGAAATGAATTCTGTGTTTTAATATTCAAGTCACAAAGTTTAAAGCTGTCCTGCTCATAGCCCATACCTTGAACACCGTAGGCAGAAACGGGAAATCCAGGCTGCTATAAAACCTCCAAATCTTCATTGTAGTAAACAGGACTGGTGTAAGTGAAAGGAACCAAACTGTATAGAGTTTAGGCCAAAACAGTATTTCATTGACTCACACATCCAAGCCAAAGTTGACAATCCAGATCTCATCTGAGACTGGGCTGTACAGGCCCTCGGGGATATTTGAAGCTGGGATTTCCAGCAGCCAGGTTATTCCCTGGGCACTGAACCCTAGATCTTTCTTCCTGTCAGTTTCTTTCCCACCACATATTGGGGTTGTCATGTGGCTGAAAACATGTCAGCAGAGGCTCCTGAATTTTACTAGTATGTCTTAAACCTTGCCATTTACCAGGAGGATGGGCTACAACAATTCATCCCTCAATGTAAAACATCCAAAAGAAAAGTTCTTGTTGGTCCAGTTAAGGCCAACTGTTAATATTGAACATGGTCTAATGAAATAATTAATGGAACACTCTATCAAAAGCAATCTTAAACCTTATAAATACATTTTTGGCCTTGCTCTCATAAGAACTTTATGAGATGGGAATATTATAATTATTATTTGATCCATGATATCATTGAGGCTTAAAGAATTAGTTGACTGGCATAAATACACCAGCTAGTAAATCTCACAGCCAGAATTTGCTTCCAGTTTTATTTTTCTGTCTTCCAACATCTACCTCTGTGATTACATCCTCTGGGTCAGGTGTTCTGCTATTTATTGGCAGGTGAAAGGACCATGAAGAACATGCCAACACCCAGAATAGTTAAAGTGGAAGAGGGGGTTGGAAGTGGGGAAGCATCTTAGAGACTAAGATAAGACACTATTATACTTTAACCATCACCTACAGAGATTTCAGTGGTGTTTGTTTTCCCGGCGAATGTTGATTTTCCTGACTAATACAGGACATGTCTAAGTCACTTTATGTTCAACAGTGTTCCAGTGTCCAAAGAATCTTCATTGTGTCTCTAGGTCTGCAGTCCAGAGGGCACAATTTAGGTTTGCTTATTTTTATTTATTTATTTATTTATTTATTTATTTATTTATTAGAACTAGAAAATATATAGGGTGGGATAAAAGTAGGTTTTCAGTTGTGACTATGTGAAACATAGTTTATTCTTGTATTATTTATTAGTTATTCTATTATTTTCCATATGAGCGACTGAAATCTGATTTTGCCTCACCCTGTATTTATTTATTTTTGAGATAATTTCAAGATTATTCAGTGAATGTTATCCTTTTCTTCCCAATAAAGAGGATTAACCTTTCTCTGTGGTATGTTTACAGGTAACAAAGAGAACAAATATATTTTACATACACATGTTCAGTTGGAGACCTTTATAGTTGCTCAATGATGAAAATCATGCTTTTGATTTCAAAATTAAGTAAAATACTCAAAATTTTAAGAAAATATCTTATATACCATTTCCCTGAAAGTAAGACATCCCCCGAAAATAAGACCCACTACCAGTTTTGCCTCTTGCTGTAATATAAGGCATCCCCCCAAAATAAGACCTCCCTGACAATTTTTATTCTTGAAACTGAAAAAGCCTGGGCCACACAAGTGGTTATAGGGAAGTGGGTCGATTTAATGTTGCTACTAGTTATGCGAGGGAGCCAAAGAGGTCTGCTAGTCTGGGATGCAGCCAGCACTCACTGCACTAAAGACATGAAGAAATTTCTTCACGAAAGAAAAATAGATCAAATAATGATTCCCGCAGGAATGACAGACGGCCTATCTCCAGGCTCTTGATATTGCAATAAACAAGCCGTTCAAGGACAATTTGCGCATGAAAATTAATGAATACATTGGAAATAGAATGGAGAAAAATCAGTGTGGAACCTTTGTGAAACCTAAACTGCAAGAGGTTATGACTTGGGTGAAGAATTCATGGGAGAAAATCACTGACAGTTGCATTGCAAATGCACTATGAGCAGGCTACCTTGACAAGAAGTACTCATTTAAGGACAGTGCTATTGCTAAACATGAGAGATTTGGTCTGCTGATTCTGAAAGAAATGGACTCACAAGAAATTCAGGGTTTGGATTGTTATGATGATGTTCCAGAAGATGATGACATGACTATCATTGAATAAATCTTACTTTGTGTTCATACCAGTAAATATCAGTATCAGTAAATGTACCATAGATTGTACATGGAAATAATGCTAGTAACAAGAAATTTTTGATACCGTAGGATTCACAGCTTGTCTGGTTGTGCTGGTTTGTGATGACAACTACTACTGTACTGTATACAGGTAATAAATTTTCTTTTTTTTTTTGTTCAACAATAAATGTATACCGTATTCTTCTTCATGGAAAAATAAGACATCCTCTGAAAATAAGACCTGGTGCCTCTTTGGGAGCAAAAATTAATATAAGACACTGTCTTATTTTTGGGGAAACAGGGTAATAAAAGGCTAATATGCTAAGAGACTGAATGGCGAAACCGAACAAAAGGTCGCTGTGATGTGCACTGACCATCAGGGGGTGCATGCAGAACATGTGGACATCTGCCTTGGAAGGATGATAGAGCAGGTGAGCTGGGGCGCCAGACCACGGTGGGGCAGTGGTCCCTTTCATTTGGGCATATCTCTGGTGGTTACTGAAAATTCTTGTTGCGTTGCTGTCCTGCCTGGTGCTTGCACCTGCTACTGGTGCTCACCCCACTCGCACCCACTGCCGGCATCTGGCGCCAGCCCCCATTGCTCAATGCCATCAAGGGACATGAATAGGGGCTACTGGCCCCAATTGTTCCTCAAGGTTTCTCTACCCTCTCTTGCTCCTGAGGGCAATCAGGGCAGCAGCTGCCACTCATACTCGCTGATGGCACAGGCAGAGACGGGATGACAGGGGGTAGGGGTGGTCACAGGGCCAGTTGATGGCATGGAGGATAGGCTGAAACCTGCCTTGTGCCCACCACAGCCTTGTGGCTCACAGTTCCTTTCAAGGTGCACAAATTTGTGCACTGGGACCCTAGTGTTCTTTATAAAAAAAATCAAATCAATATTTTTATTTCAAGCATAATAGACTAAACTACAGAGTAAGCTTAAACTATATTTTATTTCAGTTTGATACCATGATGTTTCATCAACATAATTTTTGCAAAGTTGGGAAAAATATAGGCAAAATGCAGAGTGGTTGCATTCAAGGTGTTGGCTTATTCAACAATCCTTTTTGTTTGTTTGTTTTGCTAAACATTTTTTATCTGTGTGGCAATGTGTCCACTATACAGTTCCTCATTTCCCCCCTTCTTTGTTCCTTTTGGAGGAACACACCAAATGATTGCCTTGACTCTAGTGTTATGCATTGAGGGAGGGCCCATTCCTGCCATCTACGCACAATTGCTTGACTATTATACCAAGACACAGCAATCAAAGTATCCCCTCAGTCAGTCGCCATGCCTCATTCATCATTTTTGTTTTTTTGCCTTCATTTCTTTCAGGCATTTAGTATCATGCTAAGACTAGCCCAGCTTGATATAATGTCAGATTTCCCCACCTTCTCCATGATTGATATCCTAGATAATGGCACTTTGTTAAAATAGATTGCTTTAAGCAAAGAGTCTCTGTTAATATTCTGGTTACATAGATAAAGTAGGTATATCCAGCTAATGATTTTCAAGGTGACAGTTTATGTAATGTACATCTAGGACCATGTTGCTTCTTTTGTTTATAGAAAAGGCATGGGATGTCAAATTTATTACATGCAAAATTTATTTTTTAACCTCAAGGAACCCTTTCCACAGCTATTATAATGTTCTGCAATCTTTTGCTGTCCTGGACAAAGAAAAACAAATATGATAAATGAACCCATTATATAAGACAGAAATTCCTAATACTTGTTGAGCCATGAATCCTTTTGTCAGTTTGAGGAAGCTGATGGTCCCCTTTTAGCATTTTTCTTTTACATGATTAATATAAAATACACACATTAAAGGAAACCACTTATATTGAAATTGGGGCATCAACATATTTTTAAAAATTGTGACAGTAATATGTGCTTCTTTATTCATTCAATAATAGAATTTGGTGATGGTTCTAATAACTCTTATAATTTGAAAGTAGTGACTCGTGATTTTGCTATATTTGCAACACTTACAATATTTTAAAAATTTATGATTTTAATAGGTATCAAAGTCACAGATAGTGCTAATTTTACAGAGGTTGAATGATTACATTTATAGTTGAAGGGAATGTTAAATTTCAGTTAGAAATCAATGAAAACAATGTAAAGTTTTTCTCATGAAGGATACTGTCTCTATCAAAATTGTCACCTCCACAGACTATAATCATATTTGGATACTATTTCTAATTCCAGAAACTTCCTTGGGGATAATTTTCCCTCATCATTTGAGTTCACGATAAATAATTTTTTTTTCAATAGCAGATTTTATTTTTAGAGTCAAAGTTATGGTGTGTTAACCTGTTTAGTTTTTTTAAAGGTATAATTTTAAGGCAGTAACACTAGTTTCCTTTTCTTATAAATTAGTTTTTAAGTTAACTCCAAGAGAGAGTTAAAAATATTTTGAGAAATGGCAGAAACATGAAATAGACATATAAACTCCCCAAGGTAAATTATTGTAGATAAAGT
This sequence comes from Antrozous pallidus, assembly GCA_027563665.1. NCBI lineage: Eukaryota > Metazoa > Chordata > Mammalia > Chiroptera > Vespertilionidae > Antrozous > Antrozous pallidus. Next base: position 23,521,393 of record CM050517.1, read on the forward strand.
TTATATGGATATACTAGTATGTTTGTTTAAAAAAAATCTTAGTTCATGAACCATATGTCATAATTTGGGAGTAGAAATACTCTCCCATTGAACTTCAAGTCCCATGATTTCAGCATTTTTTTTCTGCTTCAGCTTCCTAAGCTCTGCCACATCCCAAATGAAATGAAGAATGTTTAAGGTAGAGTTCATTAGTAATTGTTTTCTGGAGTTTCCTAGGATTCTGCTGCATGAAGCATGCCTTCATTTACCTTCAAATGGCATTGTGATGCTTTCTGAGAGGTTTTAAGCAGAGCAGAAACAGTCTTGTGGGAATCTGTCATCAAAAGTAATCTTGCTCTCCTTCTCACTAAATAGTCCATGTAAGTCTATTAAATGATTGACTTCATTCTTCTTTGCTTACAAACCTCTGAGTAACAAACAGCCCATAGATACAAATAGGTGCTTTCCAAGCATTCCTCTTTTCCCCTCCCCTCCTTGGCGGTTGCTGGTAACTTTGCTTCTGGTGGACATCAGTAGCCTTGAGATATCCGGGGATGTTTGCCATCCCTCTCTCAACCTTGCCACAGTTATCAGAGGCCTAGTGGCTGCACTCAGCACTCACTCCCTTCTCCTGACAGGGGAACTCAGTCTCTGTCACTGCTCTCCTGAAGACCTTGCTCAACTTCTAAATTGCATTTTTTCCCCTGGGATAGAAAGGCGAAGGATTGGGACTTGGATTGCCTTTTTGCAGCAGCAAGTTGCCCCTTTCTCATACACCTTGTTATTGGTGGAAGTGAAGTATCCACCAGTGAGAGTGGGGGATCCCTTTCTAGATCCTTCTGAGTGCTAGAAGTTGGGTCTTTATGACATCTTGAGAAAAAAGAAATTTGAGACTCTCTCTCATGGGAGGATGAGTGATTTTTATTTGCATGGAATTACAACCTTGAATTTCAAAGTCCCATTTTCCTTATCCCAGTCCTGGAGAAGATGCAGTTGGGGATTTAGTAGAGCTAGCAGCAAAGCTAGTGTCCAAAGTTTATGTTCCACAGTGGATCTGGGTCGTTTAGTATTAGGCTAGTTGCAGTCTATTAGTCCATTGCATGTGGGGTCCACATGGCCCGCAGCAAATGCAAGAGAGTAGGAACACGAGAATCCTATAAGCCAGGAGTCAAGTGTGAACAGGAAAGAGAATGCCTTTGTTTAGGAATTTGAGTATTGTAAATATTCCCGTGCTTGCAGAGGCCATGCCTACCCTGGCCAATGACCTACTCCCAGGAGTGATTGACAAGTATCTCCCTATGTCACCCAGACTTTACTGGGCATACATCTAAATTGCAGCTGTATGGCAAAGGTTCACAAATGGCATGCCCATAATATTTGGCCTTTCCCTTGCTCTTTTCCAGTTATTAATAACTGGGTTCATTGCAACAACATCACCTTGACCACTCCCATGTATCAGTTTTCAGCTTTCTATAGTTGCTTCTGCCAGGACATTCTATTCTAATACCCATTAAATTGTATTTTTAGCATGATAGTTCCAATATTAAAAGTTAAATTGGCTTTGTGAGTTTCTTGAGAATTTAGAACATGTTACTATATTCTTAGAGAAAAACAACACAAATAGTTTACAAGTAAACTCTCAGTATCTACCTATAAATTGATTATTACTGTAGTTTACTTTTCTTTGGTTAGTCCTAACTGGACATATTTTAGCAATTCTTGTAAACCAGAACACTGAGTTCATGGGCCCTAGAATAGTAGTTCTCAAATTTTAGAATTTCTTAAAAGTCTGTTATGACATAGATTGCTGAGTCTCATCTCCAGAGTTCCTGATTTAGCAAGTTGGATGGGAACAGAATTTGCATTTCTAACACATTCCCAGGTGATATCATGCCATTGTTCTAGAAGCTGACTTGGATCTCAAATTTTCCCAAGAGTGTGAATTTTAATTTCCTCCAGAAGAGACAAATAAATGGAGATGCATCCAGGCTAACTTATAACTTATTTATATTTTTAAAAATATATTTTATTGATTTTTTTTACAGAGAGGAAGGAAAAAGGATAGAGAGTTAGAAAGATCGATGAGAGAGAAACATAGATCAGCTGCCTCCTGCACACCTCCTACTGAGGATGTGCCTGCAACCCTGTACATTTATTTAGATTTAATCACCAAATTTTAGTCTTGTTATCAGATATTAACTCCACAATTTATAATGAAAAATTTTATAAGCTAGCTGTAAATGGGCTACTATTTATGAATTCATATTTTTAATCTGTGCTAAACCAAACTAAGTTTACTTTTTTTGTTGTTGTTGTTCCAGCCATTTCTTTGGTCTTTGAACTACATTTTCTTAAGTAAATTTTTTTTAACAGTTTTAAAACTAATTTTTTACCAAGTTTGTTATCTTGTTAGTTTAAAGTTCAGTGGGATTTTGGTTTGTTTTGCTTTTTACAGTACTATTGATAAATAATTTCCAGTATGTGCCTGCTGTGATAGGTAGAAGATATAATTGATTTTATATAGTGTTGAGTGCTCACCTCTGTGATCTACCTATACTGTGCAGATGTGTGAATTGCATTGGAATGGGAGAATTCTATTGCTAATCACCACATGCCCTCAGACTTGGCATCGCTTTTCCTTTCTTGAGGAAAAAAATGAAATCAAAGTCATAGCATGTTTTTCTATTTCTTTGTTTTTTGTTTTCCTACTGGCTCTCATATTCTCACTTTAAAAAACAAATACCTTTTGATTACATGTATCTTTATTCAGTTGTCTTTCTGAAAGATAACTAATGTTCATATTTTAGGCTGAGGAGTTTTGCATTGCACATAAGTAAAAGCCTGGGTTTGGCTTAATTTATGCAAATTGATGGGTGTATCTCTTTGTTCCAGTGTTCTTATTTCTGCATACAATAAAGCCTTCACACAACTAGCAAGCTTTGATGAGTGATATCAAAGAATGAGCACAATCTTGGGCACATTAGTCTTGACTTTAAAGCCAAACTGAGTCATTTGTTAGTTATGTGATCTTGGGCAAGTATGTAGTTTCCTTGTCTATAAAACTATATGGAGCCTGTCAGGGATTAGAAACACTAGATGTAAAATAACTGATACAGAATAAATAGAAGTTATTTGATAGATTTAAATTTGCTCATAAATTTCACATTTTTTTCTGATTTCCTCATTTACAAAAGCACAGTTGCTCTATTTATTTGAAAAACAAGTTCTAAGTCCCCAAATAATAATCAGAGAAATGCCTGTGTACTTCTTACTGAATTTTTATCCATGGTGATTGATGCTTATTTGTCCTTCTTTTTGGAGATGAATTTGTGTTTGGTTCATTGAATTTTAATAGCCACATTAGAAACTTTACCAATCTGATCAAACTTTTTAAAGCAACTTTTAAGTATGCAATAGTTATAAATAGGATTGCTATTATGAACTTGATACATGTTGAAAATCCCTACCACCTTGCCTAGCAACAAACCATTTACTCAATAAATACTAGGGGTGATTGTTAGTAACTGTAATATTTAAAGATTCCATCATACATATTTCCAGAATATAAATATCTTAAAAAGTAAAAGTGTTATTTCCCCCTCCCCCCCACCAATACTTATATGGGTCCATAGTTAAGATACAAGTTAAGATATCATTTCAGAGATATCGCACAAAGGGCTGTTTTCTCTTCTATTGCTTTGGCCTCCTGGTCTCCCAGGACATCCAAGCAGTTTTCTTAATTATTCTGATTGCCCAGCACCAAAGCTGCTGCCTTTAATGTCTAAAAGTCAGTCTACAAAGCCAACCTAAGACTTGTTTTTGTCACTCAAGTTTCACTACACTTAAAAGAGGGGTTTGAATATCTATGTATATAAAAGCCCAAGGGATGGTTCAACCATTTGACTCATAGCTATGACTTGCACTGACCACCATGGGGCAGATGCCCAATGCACAGGCATGGAAACATGGAACAGACTCATGAATCTAAGAGAGAAGGTGGGGGGAGGGTGGGACGATATTAACCAAAGATCTTATATGCATACTAGAGGCCCAGTGGATGGATTCATGCTGATGGAGTCCCTTGGCCTGACCTGTGCCCTCTCACCATCCAGGACCCCTTGGGGGATGTTGGAGGCCTAGTGCAAGGTTTTGGCCTGATCCCCACAGGCCAGGCTGAGGGACCCCACCAGTGAATGAATCTGTGCACCAGACCTTTAATACATATGTATCTCATACCATATCTTCTTCTGTTTTAATTGACAAATGGTACAAAGGGCAAGAAGAAGTTAACTTTGATCCCAATTAGGAATTTTTTTTAGTAATAGAGTTATTATTTATTTTTTTAGCTGCTCTGATGAGCATCAGCATGATACATGTCTGACATCTCTGGAGAAGCATTTACTTCTAGGCAACCACCCTTCTCCTTTCCATACGGTTTTGGAATTAATGGATGTACCAAGGGATGGCTTTAGGTGGGGAAACCTAAAGTCCCTCCCTAAAATTTCCATTACCTTCCTAAAGCCAACTCCAAATAAATATAAGTTTAACTAAAAGTTATGTTCTGATTGTGCCATCATCCGCAATGCATGGTCATGGTGTCCTTTAGCCAATCTAAAGGAGGTTGATATGTCTGGGCTTTACTAAGCAGCATTTGGTGTGTTCACTGTCCTCCCTTTCATGATTGTAGTGGTGAGAGTTGACCTATAATTTGGAAAAGCTAATTGACCATGTTTCAGGGGAAAGCATCTCTAGGGCACTCACTGCAAGTAGGATTTAATTAATAGAAATGCAATCTAACACACATGTTTTTCAAAAAGAGGCGTGTCTGTAGCCAATGCTTGAAAAGATTTCCTGCTGGAAATTGATTGCAGTCCAATAGATTGTCTCTGGGTGGCTTTTGTAGGCTTCAAAGAATAAATTTTGCATAGCATTTTAGAGGCACTGCCACGATCAGAGCCTGAATACAATTTTATCTTACACAGCCCTGGGTGAAAAATGTGCACCTTCTATATTCCCAAAATGAAAATGTACCCACTGATCATGGGATCTGCTTGGTGGTGTTTGATGGCTTGATTTAAGCTAGTGTTTAATGGAGATGAGTGCAGGATTTGCCAGAAGCAAGAACTTTAATGGATTTTTAGTTTTAAAAAGATAAAAGAAGGAAATCAAACTGGATTGTTAACCTGATTCTTATAGCAAATGGATAAAATTTTTGTAGCTCTTATATCTACCAGGAGCAAAAGACTGAGACGAATGATCCACTGAGAATGCCTTTGCATTAGATCAGTAGTTGGCAAACTCATTAGTCAACAGAGCCAAATATCAACAGTGTGATGATTGAAATTTATTTTGAGAGCCACATTTTTTAAACTTAAACTTCTTCTAATGCCACTTCTTCAAAATAGACTCGCCCAGACTGTGGTATTTTGTGGAAGAGCCACACTCAAGGGGCTAAAGAGCCACAGTTTGCCGACCATGGCATTAGACCAAGTGAGGAGAGAACCTCTTTCATCAGATTTTACTCTTCCTGTTGTTTTGCTAGGCATTTTTACATTGACATTTACATTTTTATCAATAGTGCTTTAGACTTTAGTCTCTGCACTATTGCAGAGCCTGAATTATCAAAACTGGCACACTATCCTAATTATATCCAAATCAGCCGCAGAGGAATGATCAGTTCCCTTTGGCTGGTGTAAATGTCTGTTTGGACTAGAGGATGGCAATCTTTTGTGTAAAGGGCCAGATAGTCAATATCTTAGTCTTTGTAGGCTGTAACTATTTCACCCCAGGGTTGTAGCAGAAGACAATATAGTAAAAATGAATGAGTGTGGTTATATTCCAATAAAACTTTATTTTCTAAAATAGGTGGCAGGCCAGAATTGGTCTGTGGATCTTAGTTGCAGACCTCTGATTTAGACCATTTTTAGTGAATCTATAAAAGTGAACTGTACTAAAGGCTTTAATATTCAAAATAATTACCAGGTATGATTTTGCTTGAAAAGGATACCAAACTTAACTTTCCTTAAAAAATTTAAAAGGACAAGCAAGGGCTCTTAATAGCATACCCACTAGTCCTAGCTAATGTCGTTCAGTGGTTAGAGTACTGGCCATTCATGGAAGGATTTGGGGTTCGATTCCAGGTCCAGGTCACTTACCTGGGTTGCAGGTTTGGTACTGCCCTCCTGGTTGGGTACGTGCTGGAGGCGACCAATCTATGTTTCTCACATCAATGTTTCTCTGTCTCTCTTCCTCTCCTTCCCCACCTCCTGTTCTACTCTCTAAAAATCAATGGAAAAATATCCTTAAGTGAGGATTAACAAAAACAAACAAACAAATAAATAGAATAAAAGCACATTCTGTATAGCAGTGGGAGATACATTCTATGTATCTTATTGATGTTAGGAAAGGCAAATGCCACCTGTCAAATACTAGTACATTGATGAAAAAAGTACAGCAATTGAAAAGGTGGGATCAAGAGCTGCATCAACTTAGAACACTGACTTATTTTGGCACAACAGTTATAAAGTTTGCATGGAAGTAAGTGCTTTAATAAGCAGATGGATAAACCATGGCTCATGATATATCTTTTCTTGCCAGACATATAGTTTGGTTATTTAAACTAATATTGACAATTATAGAGTATTTTTCATTAATGAGAAAATAGCTTTCCATGCAGCTAAAAATTAACAGTGTTCTAGATCAGAAATCCACTTCACTGTGGTCCAATTTGTTCTCATTTTTCACTCAGCAATTTAACAGAAAAATTGGATGGTGACCTGAATAGGTTATATGCCATCATGGCCTACTGTTATTTGGCAGAAATGTTTCAACTGGCTCCATTTACCACTCCTGACAGGCAGGGAGTTCTTTGTTGAATCAAAGTTGCTGCCTTTGATGCACCTCCTGCTTCTAACTTACACCATTTAGGTTAACAGTGTTTGAAAATGGATTTGTAATCAATTCATTTTCTCTCTAAAAATTTGTGCTGAGAAAATACGACAGAGGTAGTAAGTAGTCAAAGTAGTTCTCTAGCACTTTTTACAGTCTTGGCACAAAGCTTGGGAATAGCATTGCCAGAGTTTATAATTCCAAATTTAGTATTTATATTTTTATGAGCATTTTATATTAAGAGTACATTTAATCTATAAAATTATATGTAGTTTTATATTTAAAAATAATACACAAATTATATCATAGTAGTTATCCTATCTAATAAAAGAGTAATGTGCAAATTGATCATACCTTTGCTACACCTATCAATCATGCCCACCAGCCACACTCACCAGCCAATCAGAAGCAAATATACAAATAAATCCAACCAACATGGCTGCTGGCCACAGAGAGCAGGAGGGAGGCTTGGGTTTCCCCTGCAATGGAGGAAGCCAAGCTTTCTGTCTGCCCTTTCCTGCTCAGACTTCCACTCAATGCTACAAAATTTTAATTATAGAAGAGAATGATGGCAGCCACAGAGCTGGAGAGAGTAGGAGGCTTGAGTTGCACCCAGAGATGGAGGAAGCCAAGCTTCTCTGCCGCCCTTGCCGACCTAGGCTTCCACTCAATGCTATAAAGTTTCAATAATAGAAGATAAATAAAACCCAACAGAAATGGCTGCCGTCACGAAGTGAGCAGAAGGTTTGGCTCCACTCTAGACTACAAAGTTTCAATTGTAGAAGAAAAATGAATCCCAGACACCAGGGCTCCCCATTGTTTGCCAGGGGGCGTGGCCAGCCTGCAAACTACCACAGGCCTCTTGTCCAGGCCACCCCATGCCCTAAGGGAACCCCAACCCTGATCCAGGACACCCTTCAGGGCAAACCAGCTGGCCCCCACCCATGCACCAGGTCTCTATTCTATCTAATAAGAGTAATATGCAGATTGACCATCACTCCAACACACAAGATGGCTGCTCCCATGTGGTCAAAGATCCTGCCCCCATATGGACACAGATGGCCACCACAAGATGGTCAGCAGGGGAGGACAGTTGGGAAGGACCAGGCCTGCAAGGGAGGGCAGTTGGGGGTGATCAGCCTGCAGGGGAGAGCAGTTAGGGGTGACTAGGCTGGGAGAGGAGGGAAGTTGGGGGTTACCAGGCCTGCAGGGAAGGGCAGTTGGGGTGGACCCAGGCCTGCAGGGGAGGGAAGTTAAGGGTGACCAGGCCTGTAGGGGAGGGCAGTTAGGGGCAAACAGGCTGGCAGGGGTGTGGTTAGGGGATGATCAGGCTGGCAGGAAGAAACGGTTAGGGGCAATCAGGAAGACGGGAAAGCGAGCAGTTGGGAGCCAGCAGTCCTGTATTGTGAGAGGGATGTCTGCCCATTAGGCTCGATCCAAGTAGTCAGACATCCCTTGAGAGTTTCCAGATTGAAGAGGGTACAGGCTGAGCTGAGAGACACGCCCCCCATGCACAAATTTCATCCACAGGCCTCTAGTTTATTTATAAAATTGTGGAGAGCATATGTATTTATTATTATTATTATTATTATTATTATTATTATTATTATTTGCATCTATGATTTTTTTAAAAGGTTGGTTGTTTTTTTTTTTGCTTAATCCCTTCACTTTTTTATGCAGTGTCTCAACAGCTGCCAGTCTGCTTTCCATGTCTATAAGTCTGCCTCCACCCTGCTCCCTCATTCATTCTGTTCATCAAATTCCACACATAAGTGAAATCACGTGGATTTGTCTTTCTCTGACTGGCTTATTTCACTTAGCATAATATTTCACTTACTACTTATGCTGTCATAAATAGTAAGATTTAATTTTTTATGACTGAAAAATATTCCATTGTGTATATGTAGCACAGCTTTTTTTGTTTTTTTGTTTTTGTTTTTGTTTTTTTACTCACTGATGGGCCCTTAGGCTGCTTCCAAATCTTGACTATTGTAAATGATGCTCTAATAAACATAGGGGTGCATATATTCTTTTAAAGGAGTGTTTCTGGTTTTCTCAGATATATTTCTCAAAATGGAATCACAAGGAAGTTCCATTTTTAAAAATTTTTCTGTTAATTCCATACTGATTTCCACAGTGGCTGCATCAATCTGCATTCCCGCCAACAGTGCACACAGGTTCCCTTTTCTCTGCATCCCCACCAACACTTGTTTGTTAAAGTGCTAATGAGAGTCATTTTGACAGGTGAGATTGTGGTTTTAATTTGCATCTCTCTGATGATTAGTGATAGCAAGCATCCTTTCATATATCCATTGGCCATTTGTATGCCTTCTTTGGAGAAGTGTCTATTCAGATTCTTTGTCCATTTTTTAAATTGAATGGGTTTTTTTTTGGTGTTGAGTTATATAAGTTCCTTATGAACTTTGGATATTAACTTTTTTTCTGATGTATCATTGGTGAATATGTTCTCTCATTCAGTGAGTTGTCTTTTCATTTTGTGGATGGTTTCTTTTGCTGGGCAAATCTTTTTATTTTGACATTGTTCCATTTAATTTTTTCTTGCCCGAGGAGATATATCAAAGAAAAAATATTGCTAAGAGTGATGTCAGAGATTTTTACTGCCTATGCTTTCTTCTAAGATTTAGATGGTTTCTAGTCTTACATTTAAGTCTTTAATGCATTTTTGTATGACATACGAAGGGGATATAATTTTATTTTTTTGCACATATCTGTCTTATTTTCCTAACATCATTTACTAAATAGATTATTTTTACCCCCATTATATTTTCTTGCCTCCTTTGTCAAATATAAGTTGATCACAAAAGCATGGATTTATTTCTGGGCTCCCTACTCTGTTCTGCTGATCTATATGTTTGTATATATGCCAGTGCCATGATGTTTGGATTACTATGGCCTTGTATTATAGTTTGATATTTGATAGCGTGATTCCTCTAACTTTGTTCTTCTTTCTCATGATTGCAGAATTCAGGATCTTTATGGTTCCATATAATTTTTGGAATATTTGTTCTAGTTCTGTGAAATACACCATTGGTATCTTGATAGGAATTATGTTGAATCTTTAGATTACTTTGGGTAGTATGGACATTTAATGATGTTAATTCTTCCTATTCATGAGCATGGTGTATGTCTCCACTTATTTGTTTCTTCTTCAGTGTCATAACTTTCTGAGTAGTCTTTTATATTCTTGGTTAAATTTTTTTCAAGGTATTTTTTATGCAATTGTGAATGGGATTGTTTTCCTAGTTTCCCTTCCTGAAAGTTCGTCATTGGTATACCAAACTGCAACTGATTTCTGGATATTTATTTTGTAATCAGCTACTTTATTGAATTCATTTATCAGTTCTAATAGTATTTTTGGTTGGAATCTTTAGGAAACAGCATCATGCCATCTGCAAATAATGACAGTTTACTTCTTCCTTATAAATCCTTTTTTTGAACTACAAAATCTTTTCCTCACCAATGAATTAGCATAGCATTTTTCCATCCGTGGATTAACATAGCAGTTAACTCATTGTGGAACATTTTGTTTATGTATCTCTTTCTCTCATAAGGCTGTGAATTCAAGTGTGAGCAGGAGCAGACATTTTTATTTTGATTTTCTTAGTCTGTGGCACAAAGATGACACTGAGCAAAATTGCTTGAATTGAATTGAGAATGTCACTTAATTTAACATGAATGCTATTATAAATTTGAGCTTTTTATTTACATTATTTTGAAAGCATTTGTGTCAGTCTTAGTCATGCGATATATACATATATATTTACTTACATAAACACACAAATAAATACATATCATTTTAAAGAGTGACAATTTGCAACCAAGTCAGATTAATTTGTTCACTTTATTAAACTTGAACATAGGGCTTCCCTCAATTTACAGGCAGAGTTTCTCTTAGAATACTTCTAAGGTCAAGATAGGTTAATATAATCAGATGGGATTGAAATAACAGATGTATTGCTATTTCTAGTCCTGAGCTGTTGGGGAAGCAAGGAGGAAGGAGGCATAATTGTACAAAGCTTTGTCATCTTAGCAGCTCATCAATATTAGCAGCTTACACAGGCAAGTGTTTGCTTACGAATTCTATTGGCTGACACTGATTTTGTCGTTAGAACCATTGCTTCCTTGACATCTCTTAGATTGACATGTGGCACAAGACTCGGTGCGCAGCTGGTATCTTGGATTTGAACAGACTGTGAGTTCTCTGGCATTGTTAGTACAATTCCTTGTTATTGTCACCATGTCATACCTTTGAAATAAAAAACGGCTGTATTTCATCTTTGTGTTTATTTCTTTATATCACGGTAGTTACGTTTTAATTGATAGGACTTTTTATAGTGGCAACAGATAACATGTTAAATTAGCTATGGACTGATGCATGTCCAGTTTTTGAATTGTTCAAGGAAAGTTGATTTAGTAAGACTTTATATAATGAGAAGCAATTTAAGTAAATTGTGGGTTGCAGTAAGAATCATGAATTTGTAGAACTGCTTTTTATGTAAGACGTAACTGTTTTTTTCCTAAACTTGAGGTTATATATTCTTTTATTTTTAAATATTTTATGTTGAACTTAGGATTGTAAAAATCTATTATTATTTGAATGATTTGTTCTTAAAATATAGTTCAAAATGCAATTTTAACTTCCATTTATTTATTTATAATTTTAACTTCTTAATATATTCTTAGTTATGTGTTGGGATTACAAAATATAGAAACCACAATTCTCACATTTCCCCCTTTTTTCCCCTTGAACTTCTCTCTCTCTCTCTCTCTCTCTCTCTCTCTCTCTCTCTCTCTCTCTCTCTCTCTCTCTCTCTCTCCTCCCTTCTCCCTTTCTCTTATCTCTATCTCTCCTGATCCCTCCCATCTTTCCTAACCTGGCATCCAAACATTTTTCCCCTCTTTAGGTGAGGCTTAGCACTCAACGTTTAAAATTTTATTACCTGTTCCAGCCCCCCTTCCCTCCTGCCCCGCCAAAATGTCCTTTGAAACAAGACTTATCCACAGTAGTGACTGGAGATAAGATTGCTATTTATGGTGCTGCATATAGTTACACTTACTCTTGGGTGTGTCAGTTCTATGAAGATGGAATAATAAATGGGTACTGAATGTTCCTGCAGCTTTTATTTGTGAGATATTGCTCATGCAGTCAGGGTCACATTACCTAGATATAAGTGAAATAAAGCCAGGAAAAGAGGACTTATCTAACCCACCATGAAGGCATTTCAGAGTGATTTGTTTTTCTCTACTTTCTAGCAGGTGGCTATGTTTATATGTGCAATAGCTGGAAAATTTTTTTTAATTTAGGTTAATAAGAAAGTAAAGTACTCTTTGCTTTGCAAATGCAGGCATCTTTTTTTTCCTTCTAGAATTCTTCAAATTGGGAAGATTACTACATTTTCACTGCCTTTTCAGCTGTAACTGTTCACAATGTCCCTGTTGTAAAGGCCTTTTCATCTCAGTTAAGGGAGCAGTTGAATCGTGGGTTTTTATTCCAGAAATTTAGCACTTGTGAATTTCTGTAAAATTTTGACTGTAAATAAAAAAAGGAATATTTATTTATTTATTTTTGTCTAAAACGTTATATATGCTGAGACTTGAAGATTTTTTTTTAAGATGATGCCAGAAGTTACTCTAAAAATGTGTCCAGATTCCATGGTAAGCACCCTCCTCTTGGGACACCCAATAGGATGGATATATCTGATTTCTAATGCTGCCCTTATCCTGTAGATAGTTTTTTAGTGAGAATTACTTCCACAGGAAAATTTGTATCTTTAGTAAATCATACCTGGGCATTCTACATAGACCACAAGTGGCATGGCCAGGTTAACTTGAGAGTAACATCTCCATTCTACTCCTTTCTCCTGACTCCAATCTCATAGTGTCTAACTACCTACCATCCCAAATAGCATTTCTGAGAGACACAGTTCTGAGCAGCATTGTAGGACAATGGTTAAAGTTACGTTTCCATGAAGTCAGGCAGACTTGGATTTAAGTTCTAGATCTATCATTTGCTTGGTGTTGACCCTGTGAGAGGTTATTTAACTATTTTAAAAAATTCTTAGGACTTTATTTTTAGAGAAATTTAGTTTCTAATTTCATGTTTACCATTACATCATTACTATTATGACCAACTCTGATTATGTCAAAATTCTGTATGGGGTATTTGAAGATAGCAGCTTCTCTTTTGTAACTAGGATACTAGTTACAACAAAAGGAATCAACGATTAAAGGGTGAAGGCTAGCAGTTTTACAAGGACAACTGTGTGGTATCCTGTGAGAAGCCTTCACCTTACCAAGTGCAGATCTATTGCTTTGAAGAGATCATTGTGTATAATTTCTTACAGTTGTATTCACATTAAGCATTTACTCATATTCATTTTCTTATTCATGTCCCCAGAATTCTAGCCTCATCTCAAAGCATCTCTTATTTCCCCTCCTTGGCAGTCTCATAACTTATTAAACTTTATTTCCCTTTATGTTGGTGACTTCTAAATTACATTTACTACTCTCACTTCTCCTGAATTCTAGTTGTATATTTCCTCTTCCACCTGCAGCCCTATAATATCTCAACTTTATTATCTATACTAATAAAAGAGAAAGATGCTAATTGACTGTACCTACACTATGCCTACAGCCAATCAGGGGTGATAATGCAAATTAACCCAACAAAGATGGCGAGTAAATTTGTATATATAAGCTGGGTGGGCAGGCCTGATGCAGCCCGCAGGATCCAGGTTGCATTTGGCACCAGGCAGGTGGCACTGGCAGCACCTGATGCCACCCTTGGGTCCAGGCTGTGATTGGGAACTAGGGCAGGTGGCCTGGGCAGCACTCGTCACAACCCTCGGAGTCCAGGCCATTATTGAGACCCCACAGGCCTAGGTAGGTGGGGGTGGCCAGGGTCTCCAGAATCACTGTCTGCCCTAAGGCTGCCTGCAGACACTGGCAGAGCAGGCCTGGGTTGAACATTTTAATGAAAATGGGATGCATGTGCACTGCCCCATTGCGCTCTGTCCCTGGAGAGGAGAAGGCAGTGGGCAGTAAGGAGGCACTTGGGCTCAGAAGTGGCGTGGAGCAACTTGCAGGCACGCTACCAGGAAGAGATGGTGAACCATGAGGACCCAGAGGGCTGGCTGATGGAGGCATGCAAAGGTGCAGATGAGGTGGCTCTACCTGACACTGAGCTCGAAAAGCACATCAACAGCCTGATGGACTAAATTGCCTTTCTGAAGGAGGTGCATGAAGAGGAGATCGCCAAGCTGCAGGTGTAGATCCAGTATGCTCCGATCTCTGTGGAGATAGACTATTCTCCAAGTCTGACCTCTCTGCCGTGCTCAAGGACATCTCCACCCAGTATGAGAAACTGGCTGCCAAGAACATGTAGAATGCTTAAAAATGGTATGAGAACCGCTTCACCATGCTACCAAGAACACCTTTGTGGTGTGCACCACCAAGGACGAGGTGTGTGAGAGCTGCCGCTTGCTCAAGGCCAAGACCCTGGAGAGCAAAACAAGCTGGGGCATGAACAAAACATTGGGAAAGCAGTTGCAAGAGCTGGAGGATAAGCAGAACGCTGATGTTAGTGCTAAGCAGGACACAGTCAACAAATTAGAAAATGAGTTGAGAACTATAAACAATGAAATGGCATGAAATTCAACTCCTATTCTTTCTCAGTGAATATTATTTAGTTTATTTCCCCATGTCAGTTAAAGGCAGCTCCATTTTTCTAGTTGCTCAGTTCAAAAACTTTGGAATAATCATTAACTCCCTTCATCTCCCATACCCCATAGCATCACTATGGCTCTCCCCTCAAAACAAATTCAGTCTTCCCAATTCTTACTTCCTTCATAGCTACTACCCTGGTCCCAAACCAATCTTTTCTTGCCTAGATTTAGTGCAAAATTAGTGTCCCCTCTTCTCTCTCTTTGCTTCCAACCCATGTTACCCCACGGTCTAATGCAGCGATTTTCAACCCATGTGCCATAAGAATTTTTAAAACATGCAATACCTGACTAGTTAGGGACACTGACCTCTTTTTCCTTATATTGTCAAATAAAAAAATGACAACAGCCAATACAATAGCTGTCCAGGGTGAATGTATCAAAATTATAATCATTTTTTTGTCAGATCAGCAAAAATTTTCCCGAGTATAAATTTTAAATTCCTTCAGAAGAGACAGATAAATGGAGATACATCCCAGCTCACTTATAATTTATTTAGATTTAATCATCAAATTTTAAGCTTGCTATCAGATATTAATTCCACAATTTATCATGGGTGCCATAGATTAAAAAAAGGCTGAAAATTACTGGTCTATTCTTTTATTTTTAAGTGTAAACATTTATTCTCTTGCAAAGTTTTAGATTATCCCACTCCTAGCCTTTTTCTGTGACATTTTGTCCAAGCAAATCAATTTAATTAAGCCAATATGATTAGTGTCTATTGCCAAATAATTGTCTGTACATATAAAATAAAGTGGTAGTTCAGTTATATTTTTGCTTCAGGCTAACAAAGGATTCATTGAGGCTTTTTGATAATTGATATTTGTGATTTTTGAGAAACAAGGTAAGCATATTTTGTTCTAATATGTTTTAATATATACATTCTTTTAATATTTTCACCATTTTTATATTTAACTTTATATTAAAAATATCAAAGAGTCTTAAAACATTTCTGTACAATAAAAAGCAAAAATCCTTCATCTAGATTCACCTATTATTTAACATTTAGACATATTTTCTTTATACTTCTATATCTATCATTTATTTATTTATCTAGCTATCATTTTTCTTGAACTAATTGAGAATAATGTATGAACATTTTGACATTTTATCCCTAATAGTTCAGCATGGATTTTCTAAGTATAAAAAAATTTACTTATGCAACAGTTATCAAATTTAGGAAATTTAGCAGAGATACAATAATGTTTCCTAACACATACCCTATATTAATTTTCTCCATAGTTATTACTCTGATCTCAAATTCGTCCTTTTTTTTCTGGAGTAGTGCAAAATTACCACAATGCCCTTTATAATACAGAGTAGGGCAAAAGTAGGTTTATAGGTGTGAAGATGTGAAACAGAATTAATTCTTGTATTATTATTTATTAACTAGAGGCCTGGTGCACAAAATTCATGCATGGGGGCGGGGGGGGGCGGAGTGTGTCCCTCAACCCAGCCTATACCCTCTCCAATCTGGGACATCCCTCTCACAATCCGGGACTGCTGGCTCCAGTACCTGCCTCTGTGGAGGAGGTGGGTCACAGTAGGGGAGGGCAGTTGTGGGTGATCAGGCTGGCAGGGGCGGGCAGTTGGAGGTGATCAGGCTGGCAGGGGAGGGTAGTTGGAGGTGATCAAGCTTACAGGGGAGGGCAGTTGGAGGCAATCAGGCAGACAGGCAGGCAAGTGGTTAGGAACCAGGACTGGCCTCCTCCACACTGTACAGAGCCGTGGGACCCCCAGGCCTTGCCATGCAGAGCAGCCACTGGGCCTGTCTTTGCTGTGCATGTGGCCATCTTGTGGCAGCCATCTTGTGATGACATCATGCAAGGGCATAACACCACCTAGCCTTTTATTATATGGGATTATTGTATTTTGCATACGAACAACTGTAAACTTATGTTTACTCCACTTTGTATTGCCCTTTATAGCATTATTTCTTTTTTAATTTATTTCTATTTTTTTCTTTAAATTTCTTTATTGATTAAGGTATTACATATGTGTCCTCTTCACCCATTACCCCTTCCAAACCCCTCCTACCACTGTCACCACTTATGCCCTCACCCCCCTGGTGTCCGTGTCCATTGATTAGGCTTATATGCATGCATAAAAGTCCTTTGGTTGATCTCTTCCCCTTACTCCCTCCCTCCCCTACTATCCCTCTGAGGTTTGACAGACAATGCTTTTCTGTCTCTGGATCTGTTTTTGTTCATCAGTTTATGTTGTTCATTGTATTCAATAAATGAGTGAGTTCATGTGATACTTATCTTTCTTTGACTGGCTTATTTCACTTAGCATAATGTTCTCCAGTTCCATCCACGCTCTAGTTTGAAGCAGACACCTTTTTCTTCTTCTTCTTTTTTAATCTTTATTGTTCAGTTTATTAATTACATTGTTCCCTTTTTTCCCCCTATAGCTCCCCTCCACCTGGTACCCATCCCACCCTCCGCCCTCAACCCCCTCCACTCTCCTCTCCCATAGTTGCATGAGTTTTGTCCAGTCTCTTGCTGCACTTCCCACACCCCCTTTCTCTCCAAGAATTGTCAGTCCATTCCCTCTCTATGTCCATGATTCTGTTACATTCACCAGTTTATCCTGTTCATCAGCTTATTAATTCACTTGATTTTTAGATTCATTTGTTGATAGATGTGTATTTGTTGTTCATAATTTACACTTTTAATCTTTTTCTTCTTCCACTTCTTAAAGAATATCTTTCAGCATTTCATATAATATTGGTTTGGTGGTGGTGAAGTCCTTTAGCTTTTTCTTATCTGCGAAGCACTTTATCTGACCTTCAATTCTGAATGATAGCTTTACTGGATAGAGTAATCTTGGTTGTAGATTCTTGCTGTTCATCACTTTGAATATTTCTTGCCACTCCCGTCTGGCCTGCATCGTTTCTGTTGAGAAATCCGCTGACAATTGTATGGGGGCTCCCTTATAGGTAACTAACTGTTTTTCTCTTGCTGCTTTTAATATTCTCTCTTTGTCTTTTGCTCTTGGCATTTTAATTATGTTGTGCCTTGGTGTGGTCCTCTTAGGGTTCCTATATATTGGGGTTCGGTGCACTTCTTGGACCCCTAAGTCAATTTCTTTCTCCAGGTGTGGAAAGTTTTTGGTCACCATTTCTTCAAATAGGTTTTCATTGTCTTGGTCTCTCTCTTTTTCTGGCACCCCTATAATTCAGATGTTGGTATGCTTGAGGGTGTCCCAGAGGCCCCCTACAGTATCCTCAATTTTTGGATTCTTTTGGTTTCTTGCTTTTTCAGCTGAGTGGATTTTCCCTCTTTGTATTTCAAATCTTTAACTTGGTTCTTGGGGTGCTCCAGAGCACTTTTAGGTCTTTGTATAATATTTTTTGTTTCAGTCAGTGTATGCTTAATTTCTGGTTGGTCCTTTTTCATATCCTTGAGATTCTCCTTCATATCCTTGAGCATCTCCTTCATTTCCTTGTAGGAATCATTCATTTCCATGTTGGTCTTGATCATTTCCTTGCAGGTCTCGTTCATATCCTTGAGGGTCTCATTCATTTCCTTGTAGGACTCATTCATTTCCTTGTCGATCTTGCTTATTTCCTTATAGGTCTTGACCTTTTTTAGGAGCCTCTTGATAAGCCCTATAACCGTGGTTTTGAATTCCATGTCCAGTCGTTTTTTTCCCTCCATTTCTTTAACATCTGATTTCTTTCCATGTCTCTGCATGGTGGCTGCTTCCCTGAGTTGGTCAATTAGCTTTTTGTGGTAGATGTCCTACTAGGGACAGTGGCTCAGCCTCCCCAGTTACCTGAGGTGGATATGGGTTGCACAGTCTTGCTGAAGTTAAGCTCAGGTTAATCGTTGTTAGCACTTGGAGGGGTTGACCTCCAGGCCAATTGTCTGTGAAGTTCAGCTGTGCTCAGGTTGGATGGGCGGAGTCTCTGGGCCAAGCAGACAGCGTTAGCTCCACCCTATGTGGCCCCAGGGACTTTGTGCTGGGGGCAGTGGCCCCAGCACCTCTGAGAGAGAGCTGCTGTGGAGCTCCACTGGCTGCCGGGGAATTCAGACTCTCCCCAAATGAGTCTACACACCCAACATCTCACCCAGGGTCATAAAACAAAGCAGTCTGATGGTTTCCCGAATGAGAGAGCAAGTCTCAAGTGCTCTCTACTAGGTCAGGCAGCTGCACTATTCCCAAGTTCACGCACAAGGTTGCCTTCTACACAAGCCGACAGACCCCTGCAGCACCTGAGCTTCAGCGTGCCCTCCCACTGTCCAGTTTTTACCCCGTGTGATAGTGGGTTCCCTGGACTTCACCCAGAGCTGGAGAATCAGTCCAGTGGGACGTCTTTGTCTCCCCCGTTCGAGAAAACTGGCCAGTTTTCAGCCGCCCGCCCTATCCGCTGGCCCGCGCTCCAAACCTCTCTCCTCGCGAATCTTCAACGCTGTCCGCCGCTGCTCCTCCGAGTCACAGTGTCTTATCTTCACTTTTATTTGTGGAATTTTCACTCGGCCAGCTTTCTGGTGATTCTGGACGGTGTTTGTTCTTTCGTTAAGTTGTAGTTTTTAAATTGCTGTGTATGACAGCAAGATAGGTGTTTAACCTATGCTGCCATCTTGGTTCTCCTCACCTTTTTCTTCTTCTTAAATAATACCTTTCAGCATTTCATATAATACTGGTTTGGTGTTGATGAACACTTTAGCTTCTTCTTATCTGTGAAGCTATCAATTCTGAATGATAGCTTTGCTGGGTAATCTTGGTTGTAGGTTCTTATTATTCATCACTTTGAAAATTTCTTGCCACTCCCATCTGGCCTGCATAGTTTATGTTGAGAAGTCAGCTGACAAGCCTATAGGTGCTCCCTTGTAGGTAATTAAGTGTTTTTCTCTTGCTGCTTTTAATATTCTCTGTCTTTTGCTCTTGGCATTTTAATTATGATGTGTATTGGTATGGTCTTCTTTGGATTCCTTTGCTTGAGGTTCTGTGTGCTTCCTGGACTTGTAAGTCTATTTCTTTCACCAGGTGGGGGAAGTTTTCAGTCATCATTTCTTCAAATATGTTTTCCGTATCTTGCTCTCTCTCTTTTTCTGGCACTCCCATAATTCTGATATTGGTACGTTTGAAGTTGTCCCAGAGGCTTCTTACACTACCCTCAAATTTTTGGATTTTTTTTCTTTTTCCTTTTTTAGTTGAGTGTTTTTGACCTCTTGGTATTTCAAATTTTTGATTTGATTCTTGTGTTCCTCTAGTCTGCTGTTGGGTTTCTGTAAAATATTTTTTATTTCAGTCAGTGTATGTTTAGTTTCTAGTTGGTCCTTTTTCATATCCACGAGGTTCTCACTGAGCTTATCGGCTTTTTCTAGGAGCCTCTTGAAATACCTTATCACTGTGCTTTTGAACTCTATATCCAGTCGTTTGTTTTCCTCCATTTCTTTTGTTTGCTATCTTTTTCTTTCTCTACCCATTTTCACTGCTTCCCTGAGTTGGTTGGGTAGCTTTGTGTGCTAGGTATCTTGGCCTCCCCTGTTATCTGAGGTGTACACTCTTGGTGCACCCATTTGTGAACTGTGTATACAGACTTATTGCAAATAAGTCTTGTTTGTTGTTGGTATCACTGGGAGGAATTGACCTCCAGGTGAACTGACTGTGAGGATCAGCTGTGTCTACTCTAGGAGACAGCCTTACATGCCTGGACTTATAGCATTATTTCTTTTCAATCCAGAATACAGTCTGGGGTCAGATTTTATATTTACATATCATGTCTTTTTTGGCTTTCTTTATATAGGATAGTTTTTCATATTTTTTTTGTCTTTTTTGATATTGATATTTTAAAAGAGTAGAATATTTATTTTGTAGTCCTTTTATTTGGGGATTTTTTTCTCTTTCCTTCTTATCAAATTCAGGTTATTATTTTTGATCAGAATGAAATACAAATGATATAGCCTTTGTATCATATCATATATCATAAAGCACATGACTTCAGTATGTTCACTTAATATTGATGCTAATGATCACTTGTTTTTAAGGTGGTGTCTACCATACTTATTCCTTTTGCAATTAATACATAGTCTATGAGGAGATATCAAACCTCCTTGTGTTAACTTCTTTTATTTTTGTTGTGTGGTTTAATGTTGTCAATTCTAAATCGTTAAGTTAATTTGTTTCTATTTAGATTCACTTTTAGGATCTCCTCCATTATTGTTGATTTGATTTTATCTTTTTAAACATGTAAACATTAGCATAATTTTTGAAATCAAAACTATGCAAAGAAGTGAAATTTAAGATATAACTCCCTCCTTTTTTCTTCCTTCTCCCACTTTAAGTAATCACTTTATTTATTTCTGCTTTATCTTTCCTGTTTTCTTTCCTAATATAGTAATCAGAATGACTCTTTCAGAAAAAGCATAATGAAATTATGTTACTGATTTGCTCCAAATATTCCAGTGGTTTCCCATCTCACTCAGAATAAAAACAAAAGCCCTAGTGTCTGGCAGAGCCCTCATGATCTGGCCCCATTCTCAAGTACTATTGTCTCACTCCTGTGGCTCTTCCCCAGGATCACTCATCCTCAGCCTCACTAGCCTCTGTTCCTCAAATATGACACATATTTCCCCATCTTTGGTTCTTGGCTTTGGCTATTCCCTCTTCCTCGAGTGTAGATATGTATATAGTTTACTAGTATTTCCTCACTTTTCTAAATTCCCTTTTTAAATGTCACCTTTAAAGAAGTCTTCCCCAATTCAATTTATTTACATGTATTTTACTCTCATCCTCAGATCTTCTGTTGCTCCCTATCCATCTTCCATGCTTATTCCCCACTCCGCAGCACTATAACTTCTAACATGGAGCATTTTTTTTTGTTTATTGGCTGTCTCTCTCCCATGGATCAGAGGCTTCAAAAGAGCAGAGATTTTATGTATTTAGTGCACTTTCAAATTTCTAGGACCTAGAATAGTGCCTAACACATAGCCAGTGCTCAGATCAATATTTATTGAACAAACAATGAATGAATGAACGTGGTTGAGGAGATAGCTGCAGAGAATGGCCTTTGAAAGGTCCATACCATTATGGCATCAAAGTTATAACACTACACTGTGGCTGCAACACTTTGGCAACTGTGAGGGTGGAGAGTAGGGAGGTGTTACACAATCTGCTTTAGGAATGTAAACGGCTGAGGAGGTGGAAGTTTCTAATTTACAGCAAATAGCTTTTGGGTGTAGACTGTTTATTAATAAGAATGAACTGAGTGAATTAATTGAGGTGGGTGGTTTCATAGAGGGAACATATTTTAAGTAAGGGAAATGTTATTTGAAGAAAAAAAGAAAATCAGGAAGGAAAAATAAAGCAAATGGGAATGAATACAATGAAAAGGGCAAAGGAATCAGACAAGTAAGGAGTCCCTTGAAAGCTCTTGGTGGCTCCTCCTGAGTGGTCCTGCTTCTTCACTCTGGGACAGCTGGTCAAAGAAGTGTGTGTGAAGAGAAGAAAGAAAATCCCAGCTCTCAACCCATAAGGGTATGTTTGTTGTAAGAACATTACTTTGCCCAAATAAAAGCAGATTTAGCATGGGTGATGCTGCCATTTACGGAACTGATTAAGAAGAGTTTACCTAAAAAGCACAAAATAACTTCAGATGCTTATGAAGAAAATACCTATTTTAGACTCTTCAACAGTGTGAGATCCTTGCCCTTTGCCAGAAGGCTGTCTGCCAGTCTGCAAGCCTACTTTCTGTAGGGCCAGAAGCTGTACTTGGGGAATGCATCCAAAGGGAGAACATCTGGATTGGTTGAACTTACTCTTTATTGAACTCACTTTCTTGAAAGGAGCAGCTCCCTTTGGGAGTCTTCAGAAAGGGCTATGGTGTTATTTTCACTTTAGTTCTTGTTCCAATGGTAAAATATGCATATTTTATGCTAATGTGTATTCCAATTATCACACATTTAGTTTAATCCAGGTGGTTTTGGAATTGAAGTAAAATAGTTTGTCTTTTCTGAAGAAAGTCCAAGGGAAAGAGAGAAATGTCTGAGAGGGATTTGAGACATCAAATTTCCTGAACATATCAAAGGTCAGATGCTGGAGGTTCAAGAAGGAAGAGGTAAGAATATGTCAAATACATATAACTGAATTTGCAGAGATTCTATATACATTTAGCTGTGCTGAGTTAAATAACTTTATTTAGTGAGAATAGAAGTCGTTTCAGACTAATAACATTTTAACAAGGCTAAAATATCTATTTTCAGGGTGTAAATACTATTGGAAATTGCTTTAACTGAGCTTGAATTTTGGACTGCTTTGTCTTTTATATCACCTGAAAATGTTTATATCCCAAAGCCATAAGATAATTTTATTCCCAGTATTTGAAGCTGTGCTTTTACTTTTAGTAGAATACAGAATGTGATGGAACACACATTTCGGGTCTGAGCGTTGAGGGTTAGCTGAAGGACTCAGATTTAGAAGAGTCTTACTTCTAATGGATGACTCATGCAACTCAGATTCTGAGTCTGTCCTTCACAGAATGGTCATGCCTGACTATCTGAATCTTTCAGGAATCAGAATCAGAATACCTTTGAACAGCATCTCAAGAAACAAAACCAAACACTGTCCTGTAACATCAAATACACTTGAAGAATTTGCTAACACTTGATTTAAATTCAAATATTGAGTTTATTTTTACACTAAAATCTGTATTGCACATTTTAAAAATATTTAGCTTGAACTGCTGCCAAACTTTAATATTTTCAAAAACTACAGAACTGTAACAAAACTAGGCCATCATTATATGCTCTGAATTAAATTGGATTTGATCCAGGGCATTTGTCTTATTTCCATGAATTAAATCTCCTCACAGCAGTAGTGTCCTCATGGTGCCCATTCCACTATAACTAATTTTTTATTCATCTTTGCTGATAGTACCTCTCCCTAACAAAGTTTTTAATATCCTTACCTCTCATTTGGAAGTATCATTTTCAGAGAGAAGAAATTGAGTTGAATAATCTATCAGTTTTTATTTGTTTTCTGCTTCTTAATTTCTTTTCTTGTGCTGTTACATATTAGGAGTATGCAGAAAATGAACAGTTCACAAAATTCACCTTCCTATGATTAGATGGAATCTGACTCTTGAGGGATTTAAGTTTTCTTCTCAACTCTTCCTAGGTGCTAATTCCTTACCATGTTTTCTCTGGCAGAAAATGCTCAGATTGGTATAATAAGCATACCAATTATTTTGTAAGGATGTGCTGAGATACAAAAGTTATGCACAACAACTACATTGAAGGATACCTATTCTCTCTTAGAGTCAACTAGATTTACAAATTACTTAATTCTTCTCAGGAAGATACTCACACCTCTATAATCAGTTACCATGTTTGACAGCCTTATTCTAAGTCTTTCACTTTAACTTGTTTTTATTTTCACTTTTTATCCAGAATATCTTCCTTTGGCCATTAAACTATTAAATCTTCTGACTCCAAGATGGTCAGTTTGACCTTCTCAGTTGGAGCCACTGGTTGGTATATGGGCTTCAGTTATATGCAAGGACATTCCATCTGGGTTAAGTGGTGTGTGTGTGTGTGTGTGTGTGTGTGTGTGTGTGTGTGTGTGAGAGAGAGGGGGGGAGGGGAGGGAGAGGGAGACAGAGACAGAGAGACAGAAACAGACAGAGAGAGACAGAGAGAGATAGAATCTTTTGCGCACATACACACACACACACACACACACACACACACACACTCACACACACATACACTAGACAGTATAGTAGATGATTTTGGCATGCATGACTTTAAAATTCTCAAGCAATCTTGAAGCTCCAAATCATGGAGTCATAAATTGACCTGCAATTATGTTGAACCTGAACTTGAATTCCATGAATTTGAGGTTAATGTAGGGGAGCAAATTACTTGGGTAGTGCAAGGTTATTCAGCCTCAGCAAGGTTCACATTTTGAGCTAGATAGATTGTTGTTGAGGGAGGCTGACCAGCGCATTGTAAGATATTTAGAGACATCCCTAGCCTCTACCCACTAGATGCCAGCAATACACCTCTCCCCCATGTTGTAATAACAAAAAATGTCTTGAGACATAATCCTTAGGGGACATAATAGCCCCAGGTTGAGAACCACTTCTGGGTTGATAAATGAAAGGCCATTGAAACTTGATTCCTGAGAACACATTCCTTTCATAAAATTACAAAATTACCTTAAGTTTTTATCTTTTAAATATGCTTACTAAATGTGGAAAACTAAATACTATAAAATCTATATTCCTTTAAAGGAGATGTCTAACAGCTGAAGCCTTTAAAAATCTTTTTTAGTAAAGTTTGAACTAAATATGGTATCTTTTTCTATTAAGTAACAATGTTTCCAACATAAGCATTCTTCATAGACATGGTTTGAGAGAAATTATTGATCAATTGAATATAGGAGAACTTGGAGAATGGAAAGATTTTATTCAAGGAATCTGGCCAGGAGAATGGATCAGTCTTGTCTATAAGATAGGAATAAGGGTGTGTTTTCAAGATCTTTGGAAGATAAATGAGTGAGTTCCAAATAAATGGTGATTTTGTTTACTGTCAATGAAATCTAACCATTCCTCCATTGAGGTGTAGAACAAGCAGATGACTTGGCTTTCAATGTCAGGGAACAGCCTCAAGTGCTCCTAGGATCAACTCTCATGATTCTCTAAATCATAGGCCTCCCCTTATAGATCTCTTTTAGTTATACTCACATCTGTTTGAGAACTTATAAACATTCAGCATATTCACATATTCCTATTTACTCATTTCTTTGTACTTAACTAATTTCATGATTTCTGCTTTTTAATTCCTCATAGTTCAGAGTCATTTCTCTTCTCAGCAAAATTGGCACTGAACTGAGCTTGTGTTTCTGAATACTAATCCATGAAGATAGCTTTCAGAAGGGAAATTGCAGCTAAGTGAAGCACTGTTAATTTGTCAACCTGGATTCTTTTTACAACATGACTTGACTAGGATATGGAATTAAATACCAGGATAGAGGATTAAAAATAGAAGGGGTTTTAATTTCAGAGAGTGAATTCTTGAAGTGTCTTTCCTGTCCTTTTCATTCCATTTATCACATACCCTGGCACTACCATTTCTGAAAATGAGGCAGTGTTTCCTCTGGGACTTCCAGATTAAAATGGAACCAAAAGGGCTGAATTCCTTTGGCTGGGTTTTTCTGCAGATGGGGGAGTTGCCATCTCAATGTAAATTACAACATATTGGCCTAGAACTAGCATATATGATACCCTTCAAGTGGAGACAAGAACTGGAAAGTTTTGCCCTTCTTACATATCTTGATATATATTTGATTCATTTTAATATGGGCCCATATTTGATGATTGGTTGGGAAACATCTCATTTGATCTTGTTTCATTTACATGTAGGTAAATAGTACCATGAGAGTTAGGTAGATTTTTCAGAACTTTTTCTTTGTTGATCATATTTTCCATTCAAAATATATTACTATAAGTATAATTACATTATATCTATAATATAGCAAGTATATCACTACTATTAATATAGCAACAGTGTTATAAAAATGACAAACAGCATGATAATAGAATTCATAATATAACAGAATAGCATTCATAATAGAGTGATTATAGTTTCTTAATAATTGCAATATTTTGAGATGCTGACAGGATTTGTAAGAAATATAATTCTATTGACTTTCAATCACTTCAGTGTATAGTTTGGTTTTATTGAAGTGAGAATGGGTTATAGGGTTAATGATTCTTAAAGCTGAAGAAATCTTGCAGATCACCTGGTCCAATGGTTTCTAAAATTGTTAACCACAAATTCAGTGTGTGCGTAGTCACAGAAATCTGAAACAGAGTCTCTGAAATAGTACTCATTTGTATATTTTCTACTAAGTTCTATTTTGTTCCGTTCTATTCTTCTCTTTTCTAATTCACTTAAAAATGCTGAACAGGACTCACCCATAGTCATAACTTGTGGGTTGAAAAGCACTGATCTAGGTCAAATAGCTCATTAGTAGCTAAAGCAAATATTCTTTGAAAAAAACACATACGGAATTTCAGAGTCAAGTCAGTTAGTATTTGGCTCTTATAAGGTGATTCATAGCTAATTCAGAAAGACTTTCAAACTGCTCCGATGGAATTCAGGAGGCCAGCACGACCCACTGCACACCAGGCCCAAGAAATCTGACTCATGTTGTTGGCTGGTGGTTACCTTGTGCCTTCGGCATGGTGGTGGGAGACACAAAAAATTCCAACGTGCCTATTTACAACTCTGAGCCTTGAGAACCCATGGGCAGTGCAGCAGGAGGACTCTCAGGAGCAGGTGCCACACTTCCTGTCTTCCCCAGGCTGCCCATACAGTACGTGTTTTGAGCGCATCACTTAACTTTTTAGGACCCTATTTTCTCTCTCTGCAGCATGGGAATAATAATATCATCCATCTTTCCTCCTGGCTTTTTGTGAGGATCAAATGACGACAGGATAGGATAAATGTTTTTGAAAGACCACAATGACACATGCATAAAGAATATTTAAAAAACATTTCCCTACTTATCAAAAACAGGTATAATTTTTCCATTATTTTTAAAGCATAGAAAGGCATGAACAGGATTAGATAGAATTGTTCTTATGTTTCATCTAAAGAAATAACATTAGTAAAATCAAAGGTTGGATTTGCTGTTTATATTTTTCATACATATTACAATAATTGAAACTATTAAAATGTTTATATGTGCATCTCTTAAAATAATCCTGAAGAAGAGCCAGGGATACATGCATCACACTCTGGAATGTGATGGTGAAGACAGTTGTTTGCCCATGGCTAGACCTACGCGCCCCTCCCTCCACCCCATGTGCTCCCTGTGTGATCGCTGGCAAATTAACCAACCGCTAACAGGCTTGGTTTCCTCCTTGGAGGAATGAAGATGCCCCTGCCAACCTCACAGCACTTGAAAGACATTTATGAAATAATTCAGGGGCTGGTGTACTACACCTGCCCCAATCAAGTTGGGTGGGCACACTGGCAAGCCCATTTATTTGCACACTAGGGTCCCCTAGGCCTAGCCTGCCATCAGAGCCATGTTCACCACCGGGCGACGCCTCACACACTCCGTGGATGCTGCTGGTGTCCCATGACACTCCCGGCTCGCGACCTTCCCCTGTGCGCTGCCTTACCCCTGCTGCTGGCCGCATGTGCCCCGTCCCTCCCCCAGGACGGGAGCACCTTTGCTCACCACCTGGGGACCCATGCCTTGCTCCCTGCCCCCGCCTGCCCTGTGCCCATCCCCTGTGCCCTCTTCACCGCGGCCCTGCCCATCCACCACCTGCCTTGCCTCCACCAGCCCCTATCTTGCCATGGAAGACGCGAGTCCCGGCCAGCAAAAGGTGTCCCAAGCCCCTCCTGGTAACCGGTTGTTTGGTCGTGACGCGGTATGACATAGGCCTTTTGTGATCTAGATTTTCTATAAGTGCTTTCACCCTACAGTGGCAGAGTTGAGTGGTTGTGACAGGGAAAGTATGACCAAATGAGTCTAAAATATGTATTATCTGGCCCTCTAGAGAAAAGTTTTCCAATTCCTGAGAACTGTCTGATAATGAATCTGAAGCACCAGCCGTTTCTGGCACATAGTAGATACCCCAAGAGGAATTGCTGCTTTTTTTATGCAGTGGTAATGGAAATGAAGGTGACATGAATTATGTTAATACTGATGATAGTAATAACAGATGATGGTGGTGTTAACAGTGATGATGATAATAATAATAATCATCTATTTTTGGCTACTAGCCTCAATTCCTATTACACCATTATAGAAACCACTCTTTGGCCAAATATCTAACACTTGAATTTTTTTCTTTCGTCAGTATTAAACTTATTTTTCAGCAAAGGATCTGAAACTGGCCATGAGGTAAAAGAATGGAGTTCTAGATACTTTAGGCTTAATCAGCAGGAGTGGTATTTTCAGGGGAAATCCAGATCTGCTTCTTGTGCACTTCTGCAAATAATCTCTTCATACTTATTTTTTATGTGGGATTTTTGTCCCCTGTTAAAATTACATTGTGTACCAGAGGCCTTCACGTGTCAGGGCTTTGAGATGAGTCTTTGTCATTTTCTTGGATCTCATGGGTTTCCTGGGGAAAAATATGCATATGTTATCTGGACTTTTTTTTTTTTTTTTTTTTTTTTTTTTAGATTTACAAAGCTAAGAGGAGGAGAAGAAATAATCTTTATTCATCATTTCTGGGCTGTAGTATAAATGTTTCCTATAAAATGGATAATTTTGCTATATCTATGGCCAAAAAGTCTAACCTATTTTTAGCATGCACCGACCCTGATATGTCTCCAAGTAAATGAGACTCACTCAAAACCTTAGCATCTTTTTTCTTTTCCTTCCAGTTCTACATTCCTGAATAGGATCTGTTTCTTTCTTTAAAGCAGTTTCCCTGGCAACTAAACCACCCGTAAAAGATCAGAGCAGTTTGTCACTTTCAAAGTTTGACTTTCTGACAAGGCCTTCTGGCTCAGGGGCATGAAAAAAACAACACCCAAGCACAGACATTTCCAAAACACTCAAGTAGGGAATTATAAATTGAAACTACATGTAGGTGACTTCTCTGCAGATTGGTGTCAGTCCCGGACATCACCACCCTCCCCACCTACCGGCGAAGCTTGCGATCTGTTGAAGTAGCTATCTTTGTAACAGAGAACAGATGGGAGTGATACTTAAAGTGGCTAAATTACCCTTAAGATATATTCTGGGAAACAGTGGGTAGGAGAAGATAGAGGAAGATTTGCAGCAGGCAGCCACACAAACGCACCTTGTTATTGTTCAATCTTGCTTAACTGTAGGCTGAATTAGAAGGATCAGTCACAGCTCAGAACTGAACATGGGGACACAGACTTTTGTTCCCTCTGCTCATAAAGAGGATGGTTCTCAGTTAATTCTCAGACTGGTTTTTCATTTATTGCTATTTATTATTGTTCTTTTGGTCCTTGCTGCTTCTTCTTCCCCCTACCCCCCCAACTGCTGTCCTGTTTATCAGTGACCAGCATCCGAAACTCATTCAATTCTGGGGTTCTTTCCCCTCCACAATCCTATTCCAGCTCCAGCCATAACTAGCATGCAATGGGGAGTGGAAAGAATAATTAAAGTAGGAAAGAAGGGTGGAATAGGAAGGAGGCTGCTTTCTTATGTCATTTCCTTCCTACCTCTTCACAAAGCGGAGACACAAATTTAAGAGACCTCTAGAAAGTGATGACACTCTTTAGAGACCCCCACATGAGTTTAGATTGAA
Source organism: Antrozous pallidus (assembly GCA_027563665.1). Classification (NCBI taxonomy): domain Eukaryota; kingdom Metazoa; phylum Chordata; class Mammalia; order Chiroptera; family Vespertilionidae; genus Antrozous; species Antrozous pallidus. Next base: position 23,551,264 of record CM050517.1, read on the forward strand.
AGAGAACTGGAGCATCTGAGAGAAGAGTGGAAACAACAACAGTGGGTGTTTAATCAAAGTATTTTTGTAATGAATTTGCATGATCTCAAGATTAATGGCAAGTTTTCTTCCTTGCAAGATTTTCCCCAAGAGCACAGTGTTTCTCATAGCAATCCAGTCAACCAGGCAACTGTCCTCCACTAGCTTGTATTTTAGATGGAATGTATCTGGAGGCCTTGAAAACATCTATCATGGTGGTAGGCATTACATGGAGTTAAGAAAAAATGCATGTTCTGTATAACAAGGGCCTTAAACCTTTCAAAGTCAATGCTAGTTATAGGATGCAGAAGGAAAATTTTTTGAAAAAAAGACCTTTAGATACCTTTGTTTTAGGGCATATGTAGATTCATCTCAGGAACTTCGTACAGATATATTTCTTAGGCTAGGCATAGACTATGTTTTAATGAAGGATTCTGTAAATATTTACCAAACACCTATTGTAGGTTTAATATTAAAATTGGTGTTTGGGGAAGAGAAGCATAAAATCTAGACACAGGGTAATAGATACAGAGATGTGGTCCCTAGATCCTTCGCTGAGGAAGTCTTGTTGCTGCCCTGCAGGAATTGTGGTTGACAGACAGCCTGTAACTGTCACCTCCTTCATGGTCTGCCTCATCTGCAAACAGATGCTTTGCTGAGGTCACATCTTCCCAAGGCAGCCATATCAAGTGAAGGCTTGGTCACCCTGCCTGGATCAGGATACTCACATGGTAATGCTTTCTTTTGAGCTCCCTACTCCTTTTTGTTGATTCTGTTAGGTTTGCATCACAGTTCAACTTCCCCGTCTGCCTAATCCTCTTCTGCTGCTTTCCTCTCACCCGTGTTAACCCCTGGAAACAATTGGCATCCTGAACATTGTCTTGAGATCTGTTTCTGGAGAAACAACCCTGCAACACCTGGTATTAATTACATTACAGATAATTCAAGAGACATGATTATCCAATGGGCTAATTGATAGTGGGGTATGAAATTTAAATACCACAGCCTTCATATGAGAGGGAAAGATTAGGGCACTTCCAAACACAGATATAGATTTCTGGTAGATCTGAGCCATTTTGGTAGAGTGAACCCAAGGGAGATTGAAGAGACCTGGCTGGAATGAAGGGCACATTGTAGGTCAGAGTTAGAAATTAAAATGTTGTTAATTCACTTAAGAATAGATCTGGCTGTAGACAAGAAAGAAATCTCACCATTGATGCTTACTTCTCTCTCACATAAAAAAGTTCAGAAATTGTCAGTCTTTAATCTGATTGGGAGCTCCTCCTGCTAATTCATTCATCTTTCAATCATCTCCACAATGAAACTTTTATCATCAGTGTCTAATGTGGTTGCTAGAGATCCAGCTATCACATCCAAATTCCAGAAAGCAGGATGGTGGATGTAATAAAGAAGGGCATTGTACACCATTTTAAGGAGGCTTACTTTAAATTACATCTCAGTGGTCACAGCTTAATCACATGGCCACACCTATCAGTAAGGGAGGCTGCAGATTATAATCTTTGCTTTTTCAAAATTATATTGACAATTTTTTATTATTTAAAATCACTCTAAACATGTATGTTAGACTTATAAATAGGCATAAGAGCTAAGATATATCATTTTAATTCCCTTAAATTTTAAAATAAAAAGTATTTATTTATTTATAACTACATTTAGAAAGGTGTTTTAGTGTTGTGATTTTCCTGAAGCTGCCCAGAATATAACCTTTAAACAAAGCATCAACAGACACAGCTGAGAAGAATGTAAATTACAATTAAAGAATATATTAGCATATTTTATTTCAGGTGATAGAAACAAGTGAGAAAATAATAAAAAAGCAAAAATCTGGTGTCTTGAAAATGATGGAAGCAGTAAAACATTTCTAGAATTATTGCAAAGAAGATTTATTTTATATGTGTGTATAAAATGTCAATATTTTTATACATGTTTAATTAGGCATTAATATTAATAATAATCTAACATATTCTATATACCAGGAACTATATCAAAGGCTTTTTATGTCTATTGTCTTAATTAATGGAGCCTATGAGGTAGGTTTTCTAAATGATCTATTACAGATAAGGAAATGGAAATTTTGAGCAGTTAATAAATTGATCCAGAGCATGCAACTTCTTAATGGTAGAACCAAGCCTCAGGCCCATGTTTGTCAAACTCCCCAATCTAATCCCTTGTACTGTGGTGCTTGTGTTAGAGCCACCAAGTGAAACAGCAACAAAGAGAATCTGGGCGTGGCCAGAGAGAACTCAAGAAAGGGAGGAGAAGGTGCTAGTCTGAGTCTCTGGATTCTTTCTCTCAGAGGAGGGAGTGACACAGAGGAGTGACTAGGGAAGAGCCAGGGCAAGAGAGGGTTCAGAGAAAACAGGGAGGAAGACTTTCTTGATGATGAAAGGAATCTACAATATCATTAACATGGGATTTCAGAAAAAAAACAACATCAATGATATGAGCAATTAATTGGTCATTCATTGATTACCTCTAAAAGTATTGGAAGTGGCTGTGGGAATTGGTGGAAAAAGGAAGAAATAATAGATGAACTATTAAAACATATATGATCATACTACTGTTAGTAGTAGCTGACAATAATCCTATCTAATAAAAGAGTAATATGCAAATTAACTGTACCTCCAATCAAGCTATGCCCACAGCCATGCCCACCAGCCAATCAAGAGCAAATTATGCAAATAAACCCCAGCCAAGATGGCTGCCATCACTGAGAGCAAGAGGGAGGCTTGGGTTTCCCTGGCAACAGAGGAAGCCAAGCTTTCCGCCTGCTGTTGCCTGCCTAGGCCTCCACTCAATGCTACGAAGTTTCAATTAGAGGAGATACATAATCCCAAAAGAAATGGGGGCAGCCACAGAGCTGGAGACAGAAGAGGCTAGGGTTGCCGGGGTGATGGAGGAAGCCAAACGTCTGCCGTCCTAGCCTAGGCCTCCACTCTAGGCTACAAATTTTCAAATAGAAATGGTTGTCACCACAGAGCAAGCAGAAGGCTTGGTTCTGCTCCAGGCTACAAAGTTTCAATTGTAGGGGCAATCAGGGAGGCAGGCAGGCAAGCAGTTTGGGGCCAGCAGTCTTAGATTGTGAGAAAGATGTCCAACTACCCATTTAGGCCTGATCCTACTGGGAAGGGTCCCAGATTGGAGAGGGTGCAAGCTGGGCTGAGGGATCCCTCCCCAGCATGCCCCTCCTGCACGAATTTCGTGCAATGGGCCTCTAGTAGTTAATATTTTTGGAATGCTTAGTCTATGCCAGGTATTGTTCCCAGTGCTTTTGTGTACAAATTCATCTAACCTAATCCTATGAGGTAGCTATTCTTATTATTTCTATTTACAGGTGAGAAAATTGAGGCAGGGAGATGTTAAATAATTTTTCCAAATTCAAACAGTTTTCGAGTGGCAGAGTTGAGATTCAAACCCAGCTTTTTGGCTGCTGAACTCTTGGTTAGTAGTCTGGAAAAGCCAACATTTTATTTAAAAGGAAGGAATTGGTGAAAGTCCACACATTTTTTTCAGAGATAAAAATCTCACATATGTTTTCATAGGAAATGTTAAGGTTACTTAATGATTATTCATTCTTTCCCTAAAAAACTATTATGGAGAAGGATTTATTTTGTTTTATTTTTTTCCCTGTCATTTTTAAAAGGAAAGATATTAAAAAAAAAACATTTTAGGTAAAATTTGAAGTCCTGAGGGAAAATAAATTGCATTTTCACGAGTAAGCTTATTGAGAGAATTGAAATGATGCATTATGGACCTTCATAAATGTCTCCAGAAAGAAAGAAAGCTTTCTATCTTTACAGCAAAACATTTTAATGACTATGTGCTGTAACAACGATGTTTTTGTGTCTCAAATTCCTTTATGCCTACGACTGCTCAACTGAATGTCATTAGAATCTCTAGAACTTACTTCCAAGGCTCTCCCATCTCCTACACGGTCACGTGTTGATTTGAAAAAAATTATATATATATGTGTGTGTGTGTGCATAGCTGGACATAATACAGGATGGGTAGCCAGATCTAAGACTTCCAGACTTCCAACCTGCTCAGCATTCCTAACTCTGTCCAGGTAATCAGTTTTACCAATGTCCACACATGCTTTCAAAAGACTGAGAAGTGATTCTTAAAATATTTCTATCAGGAACACTATAATTAGATTTCTGAGTAAAATAGTATTGTGATATTGAAAACCAAAGACTTGAAAAGTGTTTTTGTTTTAGAATGTGCTGCTAATTAGACTGGATGGGATTGATGGAAATAAGTTTGCTTTTGCCTTTCCATGTAATCATATCAATTAACATAATCACCAGTAAGAATGGATTTTCATTATATACGGAAATGTAAACTATGAAAGAAAAAAAAGTTGAACAGAAAAAAATCCAAATACTAATTTTACAGAACAAGTAGTTTGACTTATATATTCAGTAACAATGTTTTTATGAAATTTAAAAATGATGATTATGTAACTGGCATTTCTTGGTTTTGAATATATATTTAATGTTAGATTGCTAGTTCGTTTGGCCAACTCAACAGTATTTCATATAGCTACAACATTTACTAATCATGTTTGGGAGCTTATCAGATTGTAGGCATAATGTGGGGGAATGTCCCATGTGTAATTTTACTTAATTATCACAAAAATCCCTGTGAGTTAGATAATCTACTTTCTTTATGGAAATGAGGGAACCATTTTTCATTATAAATTTTTAATAGACTCTTCATTGTAATCCAAGAGCAAATTTGATATATAGTGCTCTTTTCAGGTAAGATGGTTGCTGTTTCAGTTTCCCTGACATAATATACAAAAATACCTCTAAATGATCTATTTTATTAACTTGAAAAGTCTCCTTTTATATCTTGCATATTACTGCATCACACACTATGAGAAGAAAATAAATAAAAATGTTTTCCTCATACTGTATTCTATATTGCTTCTTAATACCTTACCCTCAAAATAGTAGCCATTTCTGACTTAGGGAGTCTTCTATAATCTAATGTGATTCAGTCAGAGATGTGCCAGTGGGAGGTTAAGTCCTAGTCACAGGTACTGACTTACCACTATGATGAGTCCTGGGGAGAAAAGCTTTGTGTTTTATCTCCTATTTCTTTACACTTACTCCATAGCACCTCTGTTTCTTACCTCTTATGTTCTCTAGGGGAGGCATACACTGTTCATTCATCCAACAAATGTACTAGTATGCTTAGTATTTACGAAATGTAAAGCATTAGGGATGCAGTGGTGATGAGAGAAAAAACACATCATTAATTTCTATCTCCATGGAAGACTACACAACAGCATTGGTCCCAGGACTTTTCCCATTTTGCAGGAATATATTGGCATACTGGGTAAAAATTACTGTCAAATCTAAAATTAGAAGGAACAACTCTCCCAGTGTAATTTGATTCACTTGTAAAGCTTCACCCACTCTATTATCTTTTACAAGTGCATATGCATCTTCATTTAGGAAAACCACCTAGTCTAACTGGTGATTGATTCTGGAGGATATGAAGCAAATGCTAATCTGTTAACTTGCTACTCCATTTTTGGCTAACTCCTGATGAGTCTGGTTTTTAGCAATGCCAGCAAGTCACAGGGCTCATAAAGGATTTTTAGGATGATGATAGTTAAGGGTTAAGATGGTTAAAATCTGCCTTTTCTTTTGTTTTGTTTTGGAGTGACTACATTAAAAAGGAAAAAGGAGGAGACTATAGGTAAACATGATAGTATTCTGATACTTGTGCCAGTTGTAGTTTTCCTTGAACCTCATACATTTACTCTCTCCTAATAAAAGATATTAATATTTTTCACACATCCACTGTGTGTCAGATTACACACTGGAGGTGTTATATGTCATCTAATTTTATTTTCACATTCATACTATGAGATTTGGATGTTGTATTATGCCTACTTTATAGAATTTAAGTAACTTACATAGTATCATCAGTTAATTATAGGTAGATTTATGATTTGAATCTGATTCTGACTCTAAATTTGTTTCATTAGTGGGATAAATTGGTAATATAAACATAGGTTAGAGTTCACCCATTACTTGAGATGTTCTTTAAGATAAATGTTACTTATTTAATATAATGACATACTTCCTATCTAATAAAAGAGTACTATGCAAATTACCCACCACTCTGCTACACCCACAAGCCATGCCCACAAGCCACACCCACCAACCAACCAGGAGCAAACATGCAAATTAACCCCAACCAAGATAGCTGCGACCACAGAGAGAGCAGGAGGGAAGCTTGGGTTTCCCTGGTGATGGAGGAAGCCAAGCTTTTTGCACACCCTGGCCAGCCCAGGCCTCTGCTTAAGGATACAAAGTTTCAGAGATAGAAGATACATAAATCCCAACATAAATGGCTGCCACTATGGAGGGAGCAGAAGGCTTGCCTCTGCTCCAGGCTACAAAGTTTCAGTTGTAGACCATAAATAAATTCCAGATACCAGGACCTCCACATGGCCAGCCTACAAACCACCACAGGCCCCTCACTCAGGCCACCCCACATCTTAAGGGAACCTCCACCCTGATTTGGGACACCCTTCAGGGCAAACCAGCTGGCCCCCACCCATGTACCAGGCCTCTATCCTATCTAATAAAAGAGTAATATGTAAATTGACCATCACTCCAACACACAAGAGGGCTACCCTCATGTGGACATAAGATGGCCACCACAAGATCGCCAGCAGGGGAGGGCAGTTGGGGAGGGACCAGGCCTGCCGGGAAGGGCAGTTGGAGGGGAACCAGGCCTGCAGGGGAGGGCATTTAGGGGTAACCAGGCCTGAAGGAAGGGCAGTTAGGAGTGACCAGGCCTGCAGGAGAGGGCTGTTTTGGGGGACAAGGCCTACAGGGGAGGGCGATTTGGAGGGACCAGGCCTGCAAGGGAGGGTAGTTGGGGGCAAACAGGCTGGCAGGGGAGCAGTTAGGCATCACTCAGGCTATCAGAGGAGTGGTTAGGGGGATGATCAAGCTGGTAGGCAGAAGTGGTTAGGGCAATCAGAAAGGCAGGCAAGCAGCAGGAGCCAGCAGTCCTCCTGGGATTGGGCCTAAACGGGCAGACAGACATCCCTCAATGGGTCCCAGATTGGAGAGGGTGCAGGCTGGGCTAAGGGACACTCCCCGCCACACTTAGTCATTCAACAATATTTTTCTGTGTCTAAGCTCTACTACCCACATTGAAATTTATGTAGCTTTAATGCTCATAACAGTGACAACATGCACTTTTTTCGTTGATATTTTATTTTAAATCTTTATTATTGAAACTGTTGCATATGTCCCCCTTTCCCCTCTCCACATTGACCTGTTATAGCCTTCTCCTACCCCCTGTCCCAGGCCTTCACCTCTCTATATTTTTGTGTCCATGGATTATGCATACAAGCTCTAAAATTATGTTACAAAATAACCATGCATTACTTTTTAGCTAGATTGACATAGACATAGTAAGAGAATAACAGATATAAAAATTAGAAAAGTCAGAGTATATAGCTATTTTTTTTGCACACTTTGAGAATGAATAATGAAGGCTCGGGAAAAATGTCCATCAGACCCCAACTCTCCTGGGTAGGAGTCATGTTAAGAACGAAATCCTTGCTGGTTACTGCATTGTAATGTACCTGTACTACCACCACCTTTCTTATCACATTTATATAAATGAGTATTTCTAAGGTAAGGCTGGCAGAAGAAGTCAGCAAATATGAGTCAACATTCACCTGGGTTCTGACCAGGCAGACTTGAGTTCAAATCCAATTGCATCATGTGCTATTTAAGCAAGAGATGATGAATATTAAATATCAAGAGAAGCAGCACATAAAACTTATCAAATGATACTTATATATATTATATGTAGGACAAAATCTGTCCTTGGGATGAATGAGTGCAGTGTTTGGGTGTCCAGGATGGCAGCCTATGGCTGCCAAGAGTGGGAGGAGTAATCTAGATAGAGTTGCTTTTCCAATTTTAACTAATGCACCCTGGCCCCTCACATACTCTTTTAATGTTGATGCCTTCCACAAACTCCTAAAACATTCACAGCTTTGGCATTCAGTGTAGATTGTTATTTTTACATGAGTGCTTATCTTCAAAGTAATAAAATTGTACAGTGATTAAATCACTCATTACTCTGTGGACCCTGATATCAGATATTTCTTGAAAACAGAATTTTCTCTTGCCCGCTCTGAATGTTCCATATAACTACCATAAATGCACACAACCATTCACTTATTTAATGGACATTTATTGACACCCTTCCATGTGAGAGGCACTATACTAGGTAATGAAGGTACAGCAGGGAACAAAATATACATTTCCTGTTGTCATGGGGCTTGTGTTCCAACTGGGGAGCCAGATCCTAAAGAACTCACTATATAATCATAGAATTTTAAAGGCATCAAATGCGATGGAGAAGTACCAGGTGCTAAGAGTATACAATAGGCCGTTGCATCTGACACATGGAGTCAGGGAAGGGGCCTTTAGGTAATATTTTATGAAGAACACTGTGTGTCAGAAATAATTCAATCTCATGATGAAATTATATCAATTCATCCTGGAATCTTAGAGTTTCTTAGGACTCAGCAGAGTTAAGAGGAATTAATTAGGGAGAATGTGGCTGGAGAGCATCCCAGGCAGGGCAGGTAGCATGTCAGTCATTCATCTTGCTTCATTTTTACAAAATAATACAGTAAGCCTCCCATATCATCCCCATCCCTGACCAGTACCCTATTTTCTAGAAAGGAACCAACATATATATTGTCAAACTTTCTATATAGAATACTAGAAGCCCAATGCACGAAATTCATGCTCCTTCAGCTTTGTTCGAAAGGTTGGCTGGAAGGACATTGGGGAGGTTGTTCAACTGTCTGGTCTAATTATGCTTTTATTATTATAGATTTTATCATGCCCTTTTAACCTCACAATAGTATTGAGATATTATCATGGAGTTATAAATAAATAGGCGGATTATGTCTTGCTTTGCTCCAAATAATTATGTTTTATCCCTATTGTCCTAAAGTAAAATTACTAGTAGTGCCTCTGCCTCCTTTCATGCTTGAGGGTGTGCCAGTTTTTGTGATAAATTTGGTGGTCATAGACAAATGGAGCTCAGAGAAATCAAGAATATGCCTTGAGTCACATAGCTAATCAGTAGATGGTTAGGAAGACCACACTAGTACTCTTTGAACTACAGCCCATGCTTTCTTTTCTTTTTTTTAAATCTTTATTGTTCAGTTTATTAATTACATTGTTCCCTTTTTTCCCCCTATAGCTCCCCTCCACCTGGTACCCATCCCACCCTCTGCCCTCACCCCCTCCACTGTCCTCTCCCATAGTTGCATGATTTTTGTCCAGTCTCTTGCTGCACTTCCTACACCCCTTTTCTCCCCAAGAATTGTCAGTCTATTCCCTCTCTATGTCTGTGATTCTGTTACATTCACCAGTTTATCCTGTCCATCAGCTTATTAATTCACTTGATTTTTAGATTCATTTATTGATAGATGTGTATTTGTTGCTCATAATTTACACTTTTATCTTTTTCTTCTCCCTCTTCTTAAAGAATATCTTTCAGCATTTCATATAATATTGGTTTGGTGGTGATGAAGTCCTTTAGCTTTTTCTTATCTGCGAAGCACTTTATCTGACCTTCAATTCTGAATGATAGCTTTACTGGATAGAGTAATCTTGGTTGTAGATTCTTGCTATTCATCACTTTGAATATTTCTTGCCACTCCTGTCTGGCCTGCATCATTTCTGTTGAGAAATCCCCTGACAATCATATGGGTGCTCTCTTATAGGTAACTAATTGTTTTTCTCTTGCTGCTTTTAATATTATCCCTTTGTCTTTTGCTCTTGGCATTTTAATTATGATGTGCCTTGGTGTGGTCCTCTTAGGGTTCCTATTTATTGGGGTTTGGTGCGCTTCTTGGGTTTTTAAGTCAGTTTCTTTCACCAGGTGTGGGAAGTTTTCGGTCACTATTTCTTCAAATAGATTTCCATTGTCTTGCTCTCTCTCTTTTTCTGGCACCCCTATAATTCGGATGTTGGTATGCTTGAGGTTGTCCCAGAGGCCCCTTACACTATCTTCAATTTTTTTTGGTTTCTTGCTTTTTCAGCTGAGTGGATTTTACCTCTTTGTATTTCAAATCTTTAACTTTGTTCTTAGGGTGCTCTAGAGTACTTTTAGGTCTTTGTATAATATTTTTTATTTCAGTCAGTGTATGCTTAATTTCTGGTTGGTCCTTTTTCATATCCTTGAGAGTCTCATTCATATTTTTGTAGGTCTCATTCATTTCCTTGTAGGTCTTGCTTATTTCCTTATAGGTCTCAACTTTTTCTAGGAGCCTCTTGAGAAGCCCTATAACCGTGGTTTTGAATTCCATGTCCAGTCGTTTTTTCCCCTCCATTTCTTTCACATCTGATTTCTTTCCATGTCTCTGCATGGTGGCTGCTTCCCTGAGTTGGTCAATTAGCTTTGTGTGGTAGTCGTCCTACAAGGGACAGTGGCTCAGCCTCCCCAGTTACCTGAGCTGGATATGGGTTGCACAGTCTTGCTGAAGTTAAGCTCAGGTTAATCGTTATTAGCACTTGGAGGGGTTGACCTCCAGGCCAATTGTCTATAACGTTCAGCTGTGCTCAGGTTGGATGTGCGGAGTCTCCGGGCCAAGCAGACAGCGTTAGCTCCACCCTATGCAGCCCCAGGGACTCTGTGCTGGGGGCAATGGCCACCAGCACCTCTGAGAGGGAGCCGCTGCTGAGCTCTACCAGCTGCTGGAGAATTCAGACTCTCCCCAAATGAGTCTGCACACCCAAGGTCTCACCCAGGGTTGCAAAACAAAGCAGTCTGACGGTTTCCCGAATGAAAGAGCAAGTCACGAGTGTTCTCTGCATGGTCAGGCAGCTGCGCTGTTCCCAAGCTCACGTGCACTCCACACAAGCTCGACTTCTCCATAAGCCAACAGACCCCTGCAGCACCTGATCTTTGGCGTGTCCTCCTACTGTCCAATTTTTACCACATATGATAGTGGGTTCCCTGGACTTCGCCCAGAGCTGGAGAATCAGTCCAGTGGGACGTCTTTGTCTCCCCTGTTCGAGAAAACTGGCCGGTTTTCAGCCGCCCGCCCTATCTGCTGGCGCACGCTCCAAACCTCTCTCCGTGCATATCTTCAACACTGTCCGCTGCCACTCCTCTGAGTCACAGTGTCTTATCTTCACTTTTATTTGTGCAATTTCCACTCAGCCAGCTTTCCGGTGATTCTGGATGGTGTTTGTTCTTTCGTTAAGTTGTAGTTTTAAAATTGCTGTGTATGGCAGCAAGATAGGTGTTTTACCTATGCCGCCATCTTGGTTCTCTACAGCCCATGTTTTCTTTACTATATTGCAAACACAATTAGTTACATGCACCCTTATAGTTCTCTCTAGTTTGATCTTTCAATTTAGTACAGAAACTGACAAAAACTGACATCTCCCTTCAGTTATTCTGCTAAGTCATGTATTTCTATAGAGTAGACATGAAAAGAAATGATGAATTAAAGTAAAATATAAAATATGTAAAGTGACCAGTAGATATTTTTGATATGCCTGTCTTCACACTTATATTTGGCCTATTCTTTATGTCACCCAAGTATGATGAAATTAATTTAAAATGCAATTGCTTCTGAAAGTCAAGATGAGACTGTAATGACAAAACATTGGTTAGTGATCTTTTCTATGATAATATACCCTAAATGTGGAGGAGGTTCCTGACTTACCATGGTGGGCAGAGCCTGAATGTAAAGAGATAAAAGCTTTTAAAATAATAAGTTAAATCCTTTTATGCGTAAGCTATTTTAATAACTCCTTTTGAACATAATTTTTTTTATCATTGTTAAAAGTAATACAGATAAAATACTTACCTGTAGAATATGATGGAGGCTTTTTAAGAGCATTCTTCAAATGTAAATATATCTGAAACACAAAATAGGATGCTGTTACCTCCCCTTTTATTTTAAATAAACTACATATAAATTATATTACACCAACAGTTACATTGGAAATAAATACTAATTTCTCATGTTATATTACAAAATTAGGATATAAAGATGTTACTATCACCCTGTCTACTTACCAATAAGATTTTATGCCCTGTTTTCTGGGTCAGAATTTGTTTCTCTTAGAAATGATTCACTATGGAATCTCTGAATATTAAGATTAAATATTGTGCTTCATCCCCAGCTGTTTCCTCCACCCACCCTTTATTAGTACCTCTTTGGACATATTTTGAGATATTTTAGTCAATTCCTCATCCTCGTATTTAATCCATATTCCTGTGCTGTTGAATATGTTGTTCATGAACTGTTGGCACAAGTGGATTTGTAGTTGGTAGAACTGTGGGCAAGGGACTAGGATCAAAGTTGCAATTTTATGTAGGGTGGTGAAGGATGCTTTACAGTTAGTGATGTTTAAGCAGGGACCTGAGGAAGTGAAGGAACAGTGACCTTGGGAGAAAACATTCCAGAGAGTGGGGTTAGCATTCTCTAAGAATGTACAAAAAGCTTTGTGCCTAGAGTTGAGGAGAGGAGGATAGTAGGGACCAGATCACATTAGGCTCTTGGCTATTGTAAGGATTTTGGCTTATCCTCTAGGTGATAAGGGAATCTAATGGAGGGTATTGCATAAAGAAGTGACATGGTCTGACTTGCATTGGGTGCAATTTTACTACTGTGTGGAAAATAACTGCAGTAAGATATAATAGATCAGGCTTTCAGAAAGCAAACTGTGAGATGGAAAATAGCATGCAGGAAGTTTATCCTCATAGACATGCTTATACAAACAACACTTTTGGGAGATGGAAAGGAAGCAAGATTAGGAAGAGGGAGATTTGGGGTGCAATGCAGTCTCAACAAAAGCCTAACTGATCTCATGAGGAGCTCGGAAATTGGTTTCACCCTTTAGAGTTGTCAAAAATTGGAATGAGAGTGCCAGGCCTTTACATGGACGCCTCAATAGCCATTGGATACAGAAGGCGGAGTGACTGTGGGTAATGAACTTTATTCAGCTGAGAGCTACTCTTGGAGAGGACTGACAGCTGAGTGTGGTCACAACACTTCCAATATCTGGAGAATAAGTAGTCACAACTTAAAGGGAGAAAGGATTTATCAGAGCATCCACTACAGGAGGCAAAGTGGAAGCAGGCAAACTAGTTAGAAGTGATTCAGAAAGGAGACAGTGGCAAGTTTTGCAACTAAGATGTTAGAAATAGAAGTAGTGATATGTTCATTTTCCGGATTTATTTTGAAAATGGAGCCAACAATATGTACTGATATATTGATGTGGAATTACCAGGAACTAAGACAAAAACAATATAAGTCCATTATTGTTGGCCTATGTCATGAAAAATATGTACAATTATATGCAGAAGTGAAAAATCATTTGGGGGAGGGTGGAGAACAGTTTTAGGAGAAAAAGAAATAAATTTCAAATGTATTAAGTTTTAGATATCTCTGAGACATCTAAGTGAAGATGTTACTTGGATATATGAGTGCATTACCCAGGGAGGCCATTTAGGCTGGGTAATTAAATTTGGAATTCATTGGCTTACATGTGCTATTTAAAGCTCTTGGGCTAGATGAGATTACCCAAGAAGTGACTCCTGGGCTATTTCAAAGCTTAAGGGTCAGAAGGCACAAGCAGAGGGAGAAGGGATGTCTAGGGCATGGGAAGAGGACCAAGAGGAAATAAATGGTATGACAGAAACCAAGCTAAGAAAATGATTTAACAAAGGGAGAGTAGCCCCTAGACACTATTCCTGGTGGATAAAGATTTCTTATCATTTCCTCTACCATTCATAAGGCCTATTAATTCTTTGGAATATCTAATTATGTCAAACATTCTCACTTAGGTGCTAGATTATTTTTCAATATTTGGAAGTTTCAGGTTTACTTGAATTAAGGAGGTTTACAAGGATGATATATTCAAAAGAGAGGAGAATCTAGAAGCAGTAATCACAGGAGTAGAAGTAATCCAGATGAGGCCAATCCAGATGTCTGACACAGATGAGGTCAAAGTTAGGCTGTGATGGAATCTCATGCATTTTCAGTGAATTCTCTTAAAATGTCATGTACTCATTTTGGAGTCTGTGATTTGAGATCTCGGGAACCACCCATCACCCTGGAGACAAAAATCCAAACTCTTGATGATTCCTATCTTCAAAGGAAAAACACCAGTTAGGGCCACAGCAGAGTAAGTCTCAATGTTGGTCAATTGAAATAATAAACAGGAAACAGCAGCTAAGAGTGAGATGTCCCTGGGAATGCCTTGAGACAAGGTTTTATGCAGCCTAAATTCAGCATATAACCTTGCACTCTCTCCTACTTCACTCACCACCAATGTAACTTGTGAAAGGTGTCTTGTTCATGAGACTGTCACCCACATTAAGAATAGGGTCCAAGTCTTCTTTATCCTGATGTCTCCCAAAGTTTAGAATAGTGCCTGGCATGCAATAGGTGTTTATTAAGATAAATAAATGGAATTTCTAGTACCTTCATTTATCAAGCATAAGGCATGAAAAACAGACAAATGGACACCCAGTAGCCTGGACAGGTGGATCTATTTAATTCTATGTTTCTTGGCAAACTTTTGTGGGCTAATCTATTTTTCTCAAATTTGTTTTGCATGTTAGGAAGAGAGAGTATTGGTTCTGTATTATTTATTTAAAAAGCAATATCTTAAGAGCCTTTGGCTGGAAGGTACTGCAGCAATATCTGTTTAGTAAGAAGGGTGAAGGATGCCTTACTTCAGCCATCAAGATGCCAGATTTTAAAGATAATTTTAGATTATATATTTTTGTTGCAAATTTTGATTAACTATTTTTTTTTTAAATAGAACTCGAGAACTTTGTGCTCCTTAGTTGAAGAGAGATCATTAAAAGTATTTGTTTAGAAAATATTTCAGGGTCTTGGGCAGACCCTAGGTGACCTTTTAATCCATAAGAAAAGTGGTTGTAATTGGAGGATAGACTGCCCTCTTCTCCCTCCATCTGTGTAAATAACTTAACTGCTCTTTATAATTCAAGACTAGGGTCTGGTTTTTTTTTTGTTTTGTTTTGTTGTTTTGTTTTTGATTTTGACCAGGCACCATCATTTTCTATTCAAATGAGGATGGTTTCTATAGAAATTGTACTAAATACATCTGCTTTTTGAGGCTATATGTAGTTACTCACCAGATGGCTGATGCATGCTGTTATAATGCATGACTGTATGTGTTTTCTTAAAGTAAAATTTATAACTTCTATCAATATAATAGTCTATAACACCATCAGTTATTAATTAACTAGAGACCCAGTACATGAACTCATGCACCGAAACTGGCTCTCCAACATCCCCCAAGGGTTTCTGGGTTGCAAGAGTGCACAGGCCAGGCCAAGTGACCCCACTGGTGCATGATTGGGGGTGGGGAGGGACACTGGAGGTTGGCCAGCTGGGAGGGACTTTGGGAGGGCCCCAGGGCATGTCTGGCTCATCTCACTCAGTCCAGATCGGGTAGACCCTAGCAGCATGCTAACCTACTGGTCAGAGCATCTTCCCCCTGGTGGTCAATGCATGTCATAGTGACTGGTTGACCAGTTGACTATTTGCCCTCTGGTGGTCAGTGCATGTCATAGTGAGCGGTTGAGTGGCTTTAGCATATTATGGTTTGATTGGTTGAATGGCTGGCTGGACGACTGGACACTTAGCATATTAGGCTTTTATTATATAGGACTAGAGGCCTGGTGCACAAATTTGTGCATTGGTGAGGTCTGGCTGACCATCCCAATAGGGGCTGATCAGGGCCAGCTGGCTGGGAGAGGGTACACAAGAGGTTGGCTAATTGACCCTGCCCCAGATTGGGGAGGGGGGGTGGCTAGGGTAAGGAGCCTTGGGAGATTGGCCACCAGCCCCATCTCTGATTGGGGCTCCATCGGGGTTGGGCTGGTGAGGGGGAGGGGTCCCCCATTGGGGAGGAGGGCCGATTGGGGGCCTGGCTGGCTGAGAGGAGGGGCCACTGGAGATTAGCCAGCCACAGTGCATGTCAAAGAAACTAGTCATGCCAGTTGTTCTGGTCGCTTGGCTTTTATACCTATATAATAAAAGTCTAATATGATAAGTATTTGGTTGACTAGTTCGTCATTCAACCAATCAAATGTAATATGCTAAGGCTGCTCAAATGCTTGCTAGGACGTGTACTGATAACCAGGGGGCAGATGATCCAACTGGTAGGTTAGTTTGCTGCTGGGGTCTGGTGGATCAGGACTAGGTCAGACATTCTGGACATACACTGAAGCTCTCCCCCAATTCCTCCTGGCTGGCCCACCTCCTATATTCTTCCCTGGCCCTGATCATGCACTGGTGGGGTCCCTTGGCCTGGCCTGTGCCCTCTTGCAATCTGGGATCCCTCAGGGGATGTCGGAGAGCCAGTTTCGGCCTGATCCTGTAGGCTAGTGTGAAGGACCCCACTGGTGCACAGAGTCATGCACTGGGCCTCTAGTATATAGATAAACCTAAAAAAATGGGAAAGAAAATGATTAGTAGGAAGTTGCCAGTAAGACATAGAGAAAATAGCAAAATACAAGGTGGAGCAAAAGTAGATTTACAGTTCTTTGTATGAAAAAGAATACAATCTATACTAATAAAAGGGTAATATGCTAATTAGACCAGGAGACCTTCTGGGAGACCAACCATCCGGATGTCCTTCTGGACAAAGCCATGATGGCGGGGCTGAGGCAGAGGTGGTTAAGGGTGATCAGGCCAAGAGGGGAGGACAATGGGGGTGATAAGGCCAACTAGGGGAGTGGTTGGGTAGCAAGCATGCTGGCAGGGGGGCCAGTTGGAGAAGAGCAGTCCAGTGGAGGGGTGGCCGTTAGGGGTGATCAGGCTGGCAATGGAGGCAGTTGGGGGCAAGCAGGCTGGCAGGGAGAGCATTTGGGGGTGATCAGGCTGGCAAGAGGGGGAAGTTGAGGGTGAGAAGGCTAGTGGGGGGCAGTTGAGGGCAAGCAGGCTGGCATGCAGTGGTTAGGGGTGATCAGGAAGGTGGGCAGGTGAGTGGTTAGGAGCCAATGGTCCTGGATTGTGAGAGGGATATCCAATTGCCAGTTAAATCGGCAGTCAGACATCCCTTCAGGGATCTCAGATTAGAGAAGGTGCAGGCCAGGCTGAAGGACAGTCCCCTCCTGTGCACAAATTTCATGCACTGGGCCACTAGTAGATAATATGTATAATAGAATACATATAGTCTTCATTTCTATTCCTCACTGAGTAAATTAAAACAACTTAATTCAAGATTTTTGATGATCAAGACTTCACCTTCATTTACATTACTTACCAAACTGAATAACAACAGCACTAACAGGAGTAAGACATATTACGCATTTGCTGGCACAGAGTTAAGGCTTTACACGCTGAATTTCACTGTTATCTTTACAAGAATCCTTTGAAAGTTTTATCCAGACTTCACAGGTGAGAGGACAGAGACTTCTGGAGGTTTAGTAGCTTCTCTGGGCCCATAGACAGTAGCCAACTGACGCCAGGGTCCCATCCTTTTACACTACTCCTGCTGTTCCCTCAGTTCTGATCAGCGCCTTCATGCAGGCTTTCCTTTCTGAGTGAAATTAGTGCTATTCTTTCCCATCCTTATAGCCCCCTATTCCTTCATGTTTGGAAGAGCAGTTCAAATGCTGTTTTCTCCTTGAATTCCTCTGGGTGGCTGTGCTCGCATCATGCTAAAAAATTCCTCTAAGCTCTTACTATTCCATGTGTCACAGGCCAGCAGCAGGGTATCAAATGGAAATGCAGAATCTGAGGCCCCGCTCTGGATGTCCTCAATCAGAAATTGCATTTTTATAAGATCTTTGGGCAGTTTATGTGCAAAGCTTGAGAACTGCAGTATGGGACTTTGCTTTTTTCCCCCTTTCTTTCTTTCCCTTTTCTTCTTCATCTTCCTCTTCTTCCTCCTCCTTATCCTTCTCTTCCCCTCCTTTTTTTCTTCCATTCTTTATACCTCTGTTATTTGTATACCTGATGTATATTTTCAATTGAGCTGTAAGGTCTTTGAGGGCAGGAGGATATTACATTCTCTTTTCAACATGTAAAATCCTATATAATAAAAGAGAAACATGCAAATTTGACTGTACTTTCGCTCCTGATTGATTATGCTATCAGCCAATCAGGAGCAGGGGCGAGGCCAAGTGGCATGAGTGCCGGGCCCCTGGGGTGGAGATGAAATAGTGGTGGCGGTGAGCGCACAGCCCCAGGGTGCTGTGAGGGAAAGTGGTGGCAGCAGCAGTGGTGGTGGCGGCAGCAGGGAGCGCCTGGCCCCTGGGCACTGTGAGCGGAAGTGGTGGTGAGCACCCAGCCCCTGGGGCCGGGTGGTCGCAGGCAGCCAGGGCTGAGTTGAGCAGGGCGATGGCTTGGGCAGGCTGGGGGTGAGCCATCAGTTGGACATCCCCTGAGGGCTCCCAGTATGTGAGAGGGGGCAGGTTGGGTTGAGGGACCACCCACCCCCAGTGCACGAATTTCATGCACCGGGCCCCTAGTATACTCATACATAACATAGCAAAGGCACATAATTTGTTTGGTGATATAACAGAACTTATATTTAAAAAATTCACATAATTTTATGTCAAAAAGTACTGTGTTATTTGGAATATTTTTTCCAGGGTGCTAACAGAGTCACTTTGATAATTACCTTACTGTTAATATTTCCACAAATTCAAGCTTTTGATAACCTTGAACATGTTAAGAAGCATAATCTCAGTCCTTAAAAAAAAAGCTTTCATTCCTTCCCGTATTCTTTGGTCTACAACCAGTGCTTGGGACACAACATCTTTCATTGCCAGAGTAAAAATATAGATATTGCAGATTTGGAGTAAAATCAATACTTAGAAAATAGAAATACTGAAAGCTGAGGACTTCAATCAATTTCACGTGTGAAGTTTTGAAGTTTGTTTTCATTCAGGCCACATACAGTCTCCTAAGAACGTTGGAATGGAATTTTGTTTTGACAAATGTTTGATTCCAAGCTTTATTTTATAGCTAATTTGTTGAAGAGCAAAACCTCAGTCACTGCAGATGCTCCTATGTCATTCTTGCTACTTATATGCCCAGGACCAATAATTCAAACTATTGATTTTTTGAAATGATCAGTGTATGTTTTCTATTTTTTTTTATTTAGACACAGTGTTTGCATATATTTGTACCTTTAAGTGTTCTCAGGAAGTGTGACCAACTGATCACTGAGACTGGCAGACGCTCAGCCCTTCAATCAGCTTCTTGTTGCTGCTGTACAATCTGGCGTCTCTTCTTTCTGCAGAGTATGTAATTGGAACACATGTGGGAAAAGAGGGCAAACATAGCGGTGGCTCTTTTACCTTCTGCTGGCTCCATTTCAGCGGTCATTATGACCGCTCAGAAAGTTACAATCCTAAAAACTGTATACATATAAATCTATTATTTGGAGCTGACAAAATTCTTCACTTCAGAGAGGATTACCTCTTTTCAGAATTATTTCTTTTTCCCTGTGTGAGTGTGTGTGTGTTGCTTCAGTCACAGGCTCCCTTCCCACCTCATCATTGGTTTGCTCACTCCCTTATGTGATGAGTCAATGCTTCCAGAATAGGGGCTTCCGAGGGACTGCGGGAACTATTACTTCCAAATGAGCTCGTGCATCTTAACAGGGAGCGTTCAGACCACACCCCAGGTAAAAGGAAGTCTTTCCTTTATATTTTCAAGAACTTTTAAAGGCTGTGAACTGTGGTATTTGCTGCAAAAGGGCTTGAGGGAGAGCTGCCTGGGTGTAGATAAATTTGATTGTGTATCAAAGAGAAATGTTATCTGCAGTTACTGTAAAGGCAGAACTGCTGCGTACTGGGGAACCAAAGAAAATGCTCAGGATGGCCTTTGGCGTAGTGTAGATGCTAAGACACCCTATAATGTCTGTTATCAACAGAAGGCTAGTGGCCATCTGTGAGTGTGGGTGTCAACACTGGAAGAAGAGAACTTTTAGGGAAATTAAAAAAACAAGGCATTGCAGCCTGAAACTGAGCAAAGGAGCAGTTAGCTGTCATGGCCTTGGGGGAAAACAATTTCTTAAATTATGTGGCTGTCTGGTGAGAAGGTGATAGGCTCAGAACTTTCGAGTGTTGAAACCATTTAGAAAAAGATTTTAATCCTGCTAGCTCTAATTTCTGTTATTAAAATAGTTTCCCAAGGATAGGAATGAAGACGTGATTTTAAACTGCACTGACAACTGAAAGTGTTAACTGGCATTTAACAAATGCAATGGTATTAACATGCATCTGTTTCTGCTTTGTGTGGAAAATGATTTTTCATCACCATAGCGATTCATTTCTGGGCTCCAATGAAACTTGGCCACAGTATGTGGTAAATAGCATTTTTTTTCTTTCCTGAAGAAGGGATTTAGCAGTCTACCAGCTAGGCTAACACGTGACTCTTCATCTAAATGTAGCTGCTGTAATGTCAAATCCTTTCCAACTGAATTCTGTAAAAAATTTTGTACATCCTTGGTAAGATAAGAGGCTGCTAAGTAAAGCCAGAGAACAGAGCCCTGTGCTAACACTGTACTCCCAACTGAAAAGCAAATACCAACCCATAGCCCTTTTTTGTGGTTGCTGTTCTGAGGAATGTGTATGGACAGGAATTTTTTCCTGATCTTGTTCTCTAACAGTAACCTAGGAAGATAAATGAGTCTTTAGTCCTATTAGATTTTCTGTGTTTTTTTTTTAATATATTTGATTGATTTTTTACAGAGGATGGGAGAGGGATAGAAAGTCAAAAACATCGATGAGAGAGAAGCATCAATCAGCTGCCCTTGCACACTCCCTACTGGGGATGTGCCCACAGCCAAGGTATATGCCCTTGACTGGAATTGAACCTGGGACCCTTCAGTCCGCAGGCTGATACTCTGTCCACTGAACCAAACCGGTTTTGGCTAGATTTTCTGTTTTAATGTTATTCTTGAATGTATTGGTTCAATTAAAATTTTAAAAAGTATTCTTCTACAACTGGTACAGAAATTTTATGTAGGATAGGGATACTTTTTAAAGGAAATGTAATAAATAAAGAATAAGAAAAGAATTTGGTTCTTTTTAGTTGCTTTCCTTATCAACATGTGATTATGTCCAGACATTCCTCTGAGGGTGTTGTTATAAAAGCACACTTTATTTATTGAAGCATCAGTTTTCTTTTTTTTTAAATTTTTTCTTCTTTAAAAAAAATCTTTATTGTTAAAAGTGATTACATAGGCCCTCCTTTCCCCCCATTAACCTCTTTCAGGACCTTCCTGTTCTCCCTGTTCCCCAGGCCCTCACCACCTCACTATCTGTCCACAGATTATTCATACATGCCTACAAGTTCATTGGTTGAACTCTTCCCACCCATCCTCCCCTGCCTTCCCTTGCAAGTTCAACAGTCTGTTCAGAAGCATCTGTTTTCATCCACACTAGTGGAGATCTGTGCATTTTATAGATATTTAAGGAGTATTAGATTATACAACATGTGTAAAGTTTTTGGAGATGTAAATTTTCATTATTTATATGCTTTATAAGGCAAGAGCACTTACTTTTATTAATGGTTATGTGTATTTCATAACGTATAAAATGCTTATACTGAATGGGGTGCTTATACTGAAGACTGTACTACATTAGTATTTAAATTTCATTTGGATGAAACCAAAAGTACACGTAGAGTCACCATGTAGGGGCATGAGGGAGGCCTACGGAACCTGGGGGCAAAATCACATTGTCACCTTTTCTTTGACTTCTAAATGACAGTCTATGATGAACTATCTGAACAACCTAAGTGATTTCTTTGCTAAAGCCACTCTCCATCATCCATCATGATATTGATGAGATTAGTCGTGTCAAGAAACCTTTCTAAAATATCCATGTAGAAAGTGTGTTGCATTATGTATTGCTGATAAGACTAGTGGGCTCCCCAAATCTCCCATAAGTTCTAATGTTCCTTCCCACAAAGGAAAGCACCAGTTTTCTATTTTCTGATGATAAGCTGCAAACTGGGAGTTGTAACATGATTGCAATCATGGAATAAGGGCAAATATTGTTCAAGGCTAAAAAGAATATTAAAAAATAAAAGTTGGCTCAGGAGGGTTTATCTGTGTATGTTACACCCCCTAAGGATTATGCATTGTTTTTACAAGGCATAGATGTTTTAGTTTTTTAGTTACCAGAAAGGTATGCCCTATAATAAGTGGCCCAGACTTAGTTTGTTAGGCCTGTAACTTCAGCAAAATTTCCCACAAGGAAATCCAGTCCTCTTTGTTTGATCTCATGTCCACAAAGGAAATATTCAGTTAATAATCTAG
This sequence comes from Antrozous pallidus, assembly GCA_027563665.1. NCBI lineage: Eukaryota > Metazoa > Chordata > Mammalia > Chiroptera > Vespertilionidae > Antrozous > Antrozous pallidus. Next base: position 23,573,652 of record CM050517.1, read on the forward strand.
TGTCCAAGATAGCCTGTTCCAGGTACCATGTAACCTTAGTCTCACACTGAGCCACCATGCTTTCTGTCTTTCTCTCCAGCCCAGTATTTATGTTACCCAGCACATCTTTGGTTTTTACAAGGATGGCCTTGTTGACATTCTTGTGCCACAATTCCTTAACCTTCACAATCTCAGTGTCCCTCTTGCTTTTCCATCTCAGATACTCAATCTTAAGGCCAAAGCCTGGACCTTATCATCATCTAGAATTATTATACTTCTGAATCTTAAACTCTCACAACCATGCTATGACCCTAAGCCTTCTAGTGCCTTGAATCTCTCTGGTCCCTATTCTTTACCCATTTAAACTAATTCTGTCCGTGGTGGCTCATTTGCTCTACTCTCATTAGTACTCTCAGTTTCCTTGTATTCACAACACCCTTCTGCTAAAACCATATCCAAATGTCAATTCTCTAAATGCTACAACTCACTTTCTCTGTTCCTTTGATAGGCAGTTGAGCATCCCTGGAAAGAATATAAAAAAGCTAAGCAAATTGTTTTACTACAACTCAGAGATTTACATTTGGGTTGGGCTCCCAATCCTTTTGTTTACTTATGGTTAGTCCTCTTTCCTATAGCTGTCAACGATGCTCCAGGCTTTCCTAATCTCTTTAAAATACCATATTGCCCTAGCCAGTTTGGCTCAGTGGATAGAATGTGGGCCTGTGGACTGAAGGGTCCTTGGATTAATGCTTGTCAAGGGCATGTACCTCAGTTGCAGGCTTGATCCCTGGCTCTAGTTAGGGCTTGTGCAGGAGGCAAGTAATCGATGTGTGTCTCTCACATCAATGTATCTCTCTCTCTGTTTCTCCACCTCCCACTCTCTCTAAAAATCAGTGAAAAATATCCTCGAGTGAAGATTAACAAAAATATAATAAAATAAAGTAAAATCCTATTTTGCCTTTACTAGTTCTTCCTTTGCTGCTTGGTCACTTAATGGTAAAGTCTGGAAGGTTCAATCTTGGATTTCTTTTTTTCCTCTTTGAGGTAATTTCATCTAGTCTCATAGTTTTTAATACTATGTGTAGGTTAACAATCCCAATAATTTAATCTCCAGCACAGACTTTCCTCTAAACTTGATTTCCTATACACATTCTACTTGGATGTATATTTCAAATTTGATCTTTATTTTCAAACAAGCTTCACCTATTGTTTTCCCCATCTAGGGAATAATAACTCATGTTTTAAGAAATTACTGACATAAAAAATGTTGACCTGATCTTAACTCTTATCTATTTCTTATATCTTACATCTAACTTTTCAGCAGTTTTTAAGATTTTACTTTAAAATATAGCCATAAACTTACATTCTAATCACTATTATAGCAGCAACTTTAGTTCAAGCTACCATTTTTTCTCCCATGGGTTATTGCAATAACCTTATAGCTAGTCTTCATAGCTTATAACTATTGGAAATACTATATATTTTACAGAGTGGTTTTTTTTTTTTACTCTTCTGTTCACTAGAATGTGAATTCCATTAGGGTAGAGATTTTTGTTCACCCTGCCTACTGTAGTACCTTACAGTTAATAGGCATTTGATAAGACTCTGTTCAAAACGAAAGTAAGTATGAGTAAGTAAAATGTTCAAGTGAGGATTGTTTTTAGCAGGAACATAGTATCAGGACTGAAGGCCACATAAAATGACAAAATGTAGGTGAGTGAATAGATTGTGATGGAGATGTTGGAAAATCTTCTCTGATTGCTTTAATATGCTAATGGAACGAGAAACAAAGTCATCAGCTCAGAGTGACACTAGGGGAGATGTTGGGGGTTTGAAGAAAGAAAAAAAGATGTGAGTTTTCTAGGCAAGTGGAAGAGTGAATGGGCTATGGAACCATAGTATGATTGTAGAGCAACACTGAAGAGCCTACTTGAGGTTTAGAGTCAAAAATTTGAAGTGAGACCAGTAAGCACATTCACCTCCATGGTTCAGGGGTAGAATAGGCATGGGGTCAGATTTAGTGAGGACTGTGACTTACCTACACAGGGATGACAGTTTGAGAGGGTAGTTTGCATGGGAGTAATTGTGGTAAATGCAGTCATGTGGTAAATGCATGCTAATTATAAAAAAGAAGTATGGGAAAACCTAATGTTGGAAGAATCAGTAGATTTTTATTCTGGTGGGATCCACAAAGTGTTGGAGTTAGAAAACTGGTGTGAGTGGTATTATGAAAAAAAGAAGGGGTAATCATAGAATGAAAAAACAAAAAATATGGAGGAGCTGCAGGAGGTTGACCAGCCAGCTGGCCCTGCCCCTTATTGGGGTTTGGGGGGACAATAAGGGGTGGAGCTGGCCAGAGGGAGGGGCTGTGGGCTGATCAGGGTGGTGAGGGCCTGTTGGGGGTGGGGCTGGCTCTGGGGAGGGGCTGGTTGGTTTTGGTCTGGGCTAGGAATGTAAGAGACAAGGAGAGTAGAGGACAGGGCAACACAATACTAGAAAATTATTCATGGAATCTATATATATAAAAAGCCAGTGACCTAATATCTTAAGGACCATAACAACCAGGTGCTGTGAGGCCTACTGTGGCTAGCAATCTGGCTGGATCAGGGGATGGGCCTGGCCGGCCAACCTTGCAGTCCTTTCCCCCAGGCCAGCCCTGTTCCCAGTAGACCCGCCCCACTAGGATAGACCCACAGCTCCTCCCCCTGGCTGCCCCTGCCCCTGATTGCTCCCCCCACCCAAATAGGGGGCAGGGCCAACCAGCCAACCTCCTAAAGTCCCTCCCCCAGCCACCCCTGCCCCCAGTGGGCCCCTGATCAGCCTGCAGCCCCTCCCTCTGATTTCTCCCTCAATAGGGTGTGGGGTCAGTCAGCCAACCTCCTGCAGCCCCTTCTCCCACTTGGCCCCACCCAGATCAGCCCTTCCACCCTGATCAGGGCCAGGCTGGCAGGCCAATCACCCATGGCCCCTTCCCAGGTCCCTGGCCTCTGATTGGAACCACCATTTGGGGGGCGGGGTCAGCTGGTCTACCACCCACAGCCCCTCCCCATAGCAGGCCCCAAACTCCCAGTCAGCCCCCCAACCCCAATTGGGAGCCAGGCTTGCCGGCTAATCATCCATGATCCCTTTCCCCAGTGGCCCTGATTGGGGCAGGCTGGCTGGCCAGCCTCCCACCATCTCCTCCTCCTGACAGGCCCAGCTCCAATCCACCCCAATTGGGTCCAGGCTGGCTAGACCCCACCCATGCACAAATTCCTGCACTGGGAAAAGCATAGTGTAAGAGATAGTAGATTGAGCCAGGAACCTAATTTTTAAAGAAAATAGTTTGATGTAGGTATGAACAGGTAACTATGACAAGGAGAAGTAGCAAATATTCTAAATTGATGACACAAGAATCAAAGCTGGAAGTTTTTAGGTAAGAGGAAGGAAGAAGAATGGTCTGGAAGCATTAAGAAGGAGTAAGGAGCACACTTGTTCTACTCCCATGTCAGTGTGAGAGGAAACAGCTATTACTGAGAGAGATTCATGGGAAGAAGAGTTCTTCAGAGGGAACCATGGTTTAGTTAGAGCTAGAATATTTAGGGAAGAAGTTAAGAGTATGGAGGATTTTGTGATGGCTGACTGAATCCAAGACAGTGAACAGTGAAAGTATATCAAGAGATGGAGCATGGTACAAAATGGGAACAAAACTAGGGGTGTGTATAGCTATAGAGATTGAGGGATGGTGCAGAGGTCTGGATTTTCATAGGAACAGAAGTGATCAGAGTTAAAATCCATGTTGAGACAAGGTACAAGTTGTCCGAGGCATAGAAAGATAATACAGTTTGAAGGGAATGGAAAGTAGGGATCTTGCCAGGGCATATCATATATATTTAAGATTTTTTTATTGATTTCAGAGAGGAAGGAAGAGATAGAAAGAGATAGAAACATTATTGATGAGAGGAATCATTGATTGGCTGCCTCTTGCACGCGAGCATGTGCCCTTAACTGGAATCAAACCCAGGACCCTTCAGCCTGCAGGCCAATGCTCTATCCACTGAGCCAAATCATCCAGGGCCATATCATATATTTTCTGACAGAGGCATGGAGGCGGCAAAGCAGCAGTGTTATTCAGACTAGATGGGGCTGATTCTGTCACGTACATTGATTATATAAAAAATGATCTCCCCTCACCTTCCCACTTCTCTCCATCAGATGTATGAGCTTTTCATCTTAATTCATTTTCTCTGGATTCTAATGAGGCCATGTTCCTTTTCTTGTTTCCGTAACTTATTCTGCCTGCTTCTTCCAAGATCTTGCTCTGCTTTTATTTTCTACTGGTTCCTTCCTCCAGTCTAAAGACATGTTCAAGTCTATCCCATTACAGACCAAAAGGCATCTCCTTGACTCTGCTTCCCTGTCTGACTACTGTTAACCTTCCTCCTTACTTCCCATCCAAACTTCAAAAGAGAAATCTACAGCACCATCTTCTCTTTCTCCCTTTTCATGTAATCCTCAAGCGATTGCTGTTGGCTTTTTGTCCTTGTCTCTAGTCTTGTATCCCTTCAAAACCAGAATTATCTATCTAAAATTTTTGTGTGAGGATGTCATTTCCCAATCTTTAGTGGTTCTAAGTAGGACAATGGCAATAAGTAGGACACAATGAAAGCTTGATCTGCTCTCCACTGCTGCTTTTTCCCATGTTTTCTCTCTGCTGGATATCTCAGCCCCAGACATTATTACCTTCCTCTTCACTGGGACTTAAATTTCAGGTTAGTTTTTTCCTCTGAGGTTTCTAGGCTGGGTAGATACCCCATCACTTTTCCCTTAGTATTTTGTGCACATCCTTTTTGTACTTGTGAGTGGTATATTGACTGTTTCCTATTCACTGTTTTATCCCTAGCTCCTGATTGCCTGCCACATAGAAAATACTTATTGACATTTATTTCTGAATAAATAAAGAATGAATGAAAGATAAAATATATCCTTTAGCAGAGATTCACATCCCGATAGCCAGAAAAGCATACCTCCAATTTTAAATTCACATTTAGCATTCTCATTATTGATAAATGTTAAGTTCCTTGCATGCTTAATGATTATGAGTCAAATTGAGCCTGCTAAACTAGAGTTAAAAGAATAAAAGTCCATTTGAAACAGACCAGAAGCTGATTTTGTGATGAACTCACCAAGGTAGAGATGCCCTATAATATTCTAGCACATCAACTTGCCACCTGTTGTTTTATTGTCATCCCCTACAAGTTCTTCCTGAAACACTATGTCTATTTTTATAGCTGTTTTCTTTGGCAACCATATGCACGATCACAGGACAATAGGCAATTTATCAAAATATGTGAGATAAATATCCTTGTGTATAGAGAAGAAGTCAAGATAAACCTTTGACAGGACTGAAACTCTAATTTATTACATGTCTCATAGGTCTCTTCTGGTGATTCTGAAGCCAAACCTCTGATCTTCACATTTGTCCCCACTGTCAGAAGACTACCAACCCACTCTCAGTTGGCTGACACCTCTAAATTCCTTGTTAAAATTCCTGAGGAACCAAGTGATAAGAATCCAGAAACTGTAAATAGGGTAGGATTACTTTTATTATTTTTTTATATTAAGCAAATAATATTACATTATCCAAGCTAATGTCTTAGAAGTTTGAATGAATGTTTTTTTCCTCTGCTTAAAGTGAGATGACTAAGAAATCTAAGGTTGACTAAAAATATAATTATGTAAAAGAAACTTAAATGTAATCTAATCCCAGGTTTTCTCTAATACATTATTCTCAACCCTTTTGAGTTGATATTTTATTGATTGCCTCCTGCCACCTCCCCTTCTCTCAAATGTATTTTAAATTATAAAAACAAAATTTAAAAAGTTTACATTTATTTAGAATGAAAATACAAGATAAAACAGTGAGCTGCTACTATTTACATGTAATAATCGGTAACATTAAAAAAGTATAATAACCAGCCGAAACCGGTTTGGCCAGTGGTAGAGCGTCGGCCTTTGGACTGAAAGGTCCCAGGTTCGATTCCGGTCAAGGGCATGTACCTTGGCTGCGGGCACATCTCCAGTAGGGGGTGTGCAAGAGGCAGCTGATCGATGTTTCTCTCTCATCGATGTTTCTGACTTTCTATCCCTCTCTCTTCCTCTCTGTAAAAAATCAATAAAATATATTAAAAAAAAGTATAATACCCAATGTAGGGGCCATTGTGGGGATATTCACATGGCTCATATTTTGTTGCTAATTATGTGAATATGTACAATTTTGGTGGAAAACCTTTATCCACTATCATAAAACTGTTCATAGCGTTTTAATAACCTGACTCTTTGAAATGTATCCCCCAAAATAAGACAAAAAAAATAAAAATGTTATATAGAAAAATATTTAGTGAAAAATAAAAATAGCATAATACCAGAAAAGTTAAGACTATGATAATACCTCACCTTGATAAACTTATAATTATGGTGATTATGTTAATTCATGGAAAATATTAACCTTATAATATATCACAAAATAGGTTATAAAATTGCATTTATAGCCTGATTATACCTATACTAGAGGCCCAGTGCACGAAATTCATGAACAGGTGTTGGGGGATGTCTCTTCAGCCCAGCCTGTACCCTCTTCAATCTGGGTGGGATCCCTCGAGGGATGTCCGACTGCCTGGTTAGGCCTGATGTAAGATCGGGCCTAACCAGGCAGTCAGACATCATTTTCACTATCCAGGACTGCTGGCTCCAAACTGCTCACCTGCCTGCCTCCCTGATTGCCCCTAACCACTTCTGCCTACCAACCTGATCACCCCCTAACCATGACCCTGCCAGCCAAATTGATAATCACCTGCTCCCCTGCCAACCTGTTTGTCTCCAACTTCCCTTCTCTACTGGCCTGGTCACCCCTAACTGCCCTTCCCTGCAGGATTGATCACCCTCAGCTGCCCTCCCTTGCACGCCAGGTCCCTCCAAGCTACCCTCCCCTACTGGCCTGATCGCCCCCAGCTGCCCTCTCTTGCAGGCCTGGAACCTCCGAACGGCCCTCCCCTGCTGGCCATCTTGTGGTAGCCATCTTGTGTCCACATGTGGGCAGGATCTTTGACCACATGGGGGCAGCCCTCTTGTGTGTTGGAGTGATGGTCAATCTGCATATTACTCTTTTATTAGATAGGATAGAGGCCTGGTGCATGGGTGGGGGCCAGCTGGTTTGCCCTGAAGGGTATCCTGGATCAGAGTGGGGGTTACCTTGCGGCATTGGGTGGTCCAGGCAAGGGGCCTGTGTTGGTTTTCAGGTTGGCCATGCCCTTCAGTTACCCAAGTGAAGGCCCTAATATCTGGGATTAATTTATGTTCTACAATTGAAACTTTGTAGCCTGGAGCAGAGCCAAGCCTTCTGCTTGCTTTGTGGCTGCAGCCATTTCTATTGGGACATTTACTTTCTTTTTTTCTTTCCTTTTTTTAAAATATATTTTATTGATTTTTTACAGAGAGGAAAGGAGAGGGATAGAAAGTCAGAAACATCGATGAGAGAGAAACATCGATCAGCTGCCTCTTGCACATCTCCCACTGGGGATGTGCCCGCAACCACGGTACATGCCCTTGACCAGAATCGAACCCGGGACCTTTCAGTCCGCAGGCCAATGCTCTATCCACTGAGCCAAACCGGTTTTGGCTGGGACATTTACTTTCTATAATTGAAACATTGTAGCCTAGAGTGGAGGCCTAGGTGCTAGGGATGCAGAAGCTTGACTTCCTCCATCGCCCCAGCAACCTTGGCCTCTATTCTCTCCAGCTTTGTGGCTGCCACTACTTCTGTTTGGTTATATCTTCTATAATTGAAGCTTTGTAGCATTGAGTGGAGGCGTAGGCCGGCAAGGGCAGGCAGAAAGCTTGGCTTCCTCCATTGCCGGGGAAACCCAAGCCTCCCTCCTGCTCTCAGTGGCCACAGCCATCTTGGTTGGGATTTATTTGCATAACTTGCTCCTGATTGGCTTGTGGGTATGGCTTGATCAGAGGTATGGTCAATTGCATATTACCCTTTTATTAGATAGCATAAAATGCGACCAAGACTGAAAATAAAATTAAGACAAAATGGAATCTGAAAATGACTTGCATTAGAAAAGTAAATGATATGTGAGTTAAAAACAATTTCCTTAGAATGTGTGTCAATATTGTCTTATTTTAAATAAAATGTGATTGGGGAACTTTGTGGTATTCTTGAATCAACTGCAAGGGCATAAAATAATCTGATTTACTTTCTATGAAAACATCTTATCTAGAAAGTAGTAATATATCTGGGATTCAATGCTATCTTATTTCAAAGACCATTGGGACCAAATTATTTTAGAAAATTTCTGTATACTGCATAAGCCACTTCTGGGAAATTTCTAACAGTAGTCAACTATATATAATAAGGTTCCTTGGTTGTTAGGAACTATATATAATATAGTTTCCTTATTCATGGGTTCCTTTGTTGTTAGGCACCATGATTATGTCAGACTGTAATATATGAACCAATTTTGGTTGCAAATCTCCGAAGCTCCCTAGGATGATGATAATCATCTGATGTTTGTAATGATACACACAGAACTACATTGTTAAAATGAGATTAAAGTTTTTCTTTATGTTTTTTAAACAGTTCAGTATTATAATCGAACAGGATAAATAATCCCTCATTCTTTCTATATTTTGTAACTATTTATTGAGTGTGTTACATGCTTGGTTCTGTGTATTCTGAGTGAATCAAGTAAACTCATAACTTATTTGTTATTGGGAATGCAAGCAATGAATAAAATGAAAAAATATATAATAAAGTCTCAAGTAGTGGTAAATGCTGTAAAAATGCTCTAGAATAAAGGAATAAAGAATGATAGAATATGGGGGAATGTCATAGCTATTTTAGATCATTAAAAATGTTCTTAAAAACTAGTTCAATTTTTTTGCCAGTTTTTTTTTTAGTTATTCTATTTTCAAAATAAGAGATTTGTCATTGAATACTTCTATTTTTAATTTAAATCTTTCCAATTTGTGGGGGTTATTGTTATTGAGCATTGCAATTAATATGTGAAGTGACCTTTATCAGAGAAGTACTAATCAGAGGCAATATGTATTTTATCTGGACCTTCCCAGCAAGGTCATAGAAGGTGTGAAATGGGATCATAAAGTCAACTCCTTAGCTTAGTTACACCTAATCAATGATTTGACTTTTATTTTATCTTTAGACACACAGAACACATACATATTTATTATCACACATTATATTGATGACCATAGTTAAAATTATTTTAGTTTAATTATTCTATTTTGAAATAAATAAAAGACAAAGAGAAGAATATTAACCACTAGAGGCTCAGTAAATGAAATTTGTGCATGAAGGAGGGGATCCCTCAGACCAGCCTATACCCTCTCGCAATCCGGGACCACTGGCTCCTATCTGCACCTGCCTGCCTGTCTGATTGCCCCAAACCACTCAGTTGCCCACAAGACTTATTGCCCCTAACCTATCTGCTTGCCTGACCACCCTTAACCACTCACCTGCCTGCCTGTCTGATTGCCCAGTAGCCTTCTGCCTGCCTGCCTGACCACCCCTAACCACTCTCCTGCCTGTCTGATAGCTCCTAACCACTTGCCTGTCTGCCTCATCACCCCTAACCATTCTGCCTGTCTGCCTGATCATTACTAACCACCTCTGCTTCGGCCCCTGCCACAGTGGCTTCAATCAGAGTGATGTACAGAATGATGTCCCGGTCATTTAGCTGTCTAGTCTAATTAGTATATTATACTTTTATTATTATAGATATTATGGTTATCAAAACCAAGAAAATTAACATTGGGTCTTTTAAACACAATCTTAGCTTAACACGACTACTATACTATTATTTTAGAATAAAGTGTTTTGGTAGCACAGTAAAGCTGTCTTACATCTGGTCTTATGAACCTTCTGTATATTCATGGAAAATTAGATGGGAAAATGTATAGAATTATAAATCCAAAATAAAATAACAATAAAGAATCCTTCATACTGAAAATATCTATCTTTTTTCGGGTATCCTATTCACAAGTTCTTCCAATTAGCTTAGATTTTTTTTGTCTGAATATCTGTGAATTTTGTTCCAATTTAAATTTTCCTCTCAGACTTTAAAACTAGAGGCCCGGTGCACAAAATTCGTGCATGGGGGAGTGGGGGGAGGATGTCCTTCATTCCAGTCTGCACCCTCACCAATCTGGGACCCCTCGAGCAATGTCTGACTGCCTGTTTAGGCTCGATCAAGATTGGGCCTAAATGGGCAGTCAGACATCCTTCTCACAATCCAGGATGGCTAGCTCCAAACTGCTCACCTGTCTGCCTCCCTGATTGTCCCTAACTGCTTCTGCCTACCACCCCCTAACCACTACTCTGCTAGCCTAATTGATGTCTAACTGCTCCCCTGCCAGCCTGTTTGCCCCCATCCTCCCTCCTCTGCCAGACTGGTCACCCCTAACTGCCCTCCTCTGCAGGATTGATCACCCCCAACTGCCCTCCCTTGCAGGCCTGGAACCTCTCACTGTCCTCCCCTGCTGACCATCTTTGGTGGCCATCTTGTGTCCACATGTTGTCAGGATCTTTGACCACATGGGGGGAGCCCTCTTGTGTGTTGGAGTGATGGTCAATCTGCATATTACTCTTTTATTAGATAGGATAGAGGCTTGGTGCATTAGTGGGGACTGGCTGGTTTGCCTGAAGGGTGTCCTGGATCAGGGTAGGGGTTCCCTTGGGGTGTGGGGCAGCCTGGGTGAGGGGCTTATGGTGGTTTTCAGGCTGGCCATGCCCCTCAGCGACCCAAGCAGAGGCTCTGGGATCTGGGATTAATTTATGTTCTACAATTGAAACTTTGTAGCCTGGAGCACAGCCAAGCCTTCTGCTCACTCTGTGGCAACAGCCATTTTTGTTTGAAACTTTGTAGTCTAGAGTGGAGGCCTACGATAGGGCTGCAGAAGTTTGGCTTCCCCCATCGCCTTGGCAACCCTAACCTCTTCTCTCTTCAGCTCTGTGGCTTCCGCCATTTCTGTTGGGATTATGTATCTTCTATAATTGAACCTTTGTAGCATTGAGTGGAGACCTAGGCAGGCAATGGCAGGCGGAAAGCTTGGCTTCCTCCATTGCTGAGGAAACCCAAGCCTCCCTCCTGCTCTCAGTGGTGGCAGCCATCTTGGTTGTGGTTTATTTGCATAATTTGCTCCTGATTGTCTGGTGGGTGTGGCTTGATTGGATGTACGGTCAATATGCATCTTACTTTTTTTATTAGATAGGATGTTTCAATGGGATTTCCTCTCTCTCCCATTTATACAGGCTATACAGGTTTTGATTGACCATTAGCTAAACCCTTTACCAGTCTCCCTTTGTTTCATGAATGTCTTTACGGAAAACATTACTCCCTTCACCTCTTTTCATAAAGTCATCTCATGATTTATTTGAAAGCAGGTTTATTTGTTAATGTTGGTTCTGAGGCCTACAGTGTTTGAGTTTGGACTTGGACAAATACGTGGGATAGTAAAAGTAAACTGTTAACTTCTACCTAATCTTTCTTTAGTCAACCTGATTTTTAAATATATTTTTAGAAATTCTTGTCCTTAAGCTGGCTATGCTTTTAAGTGTACGTGCAAAAACATAGCATGTATCAAACTGATGTCAATGCTTTTATTTATTGCAGTCTAATTTCAGTGAGTACTTGACCTTGAAAGCTGGGAGCCAACAGCAGAGAGACGGAGGGGCATTGACTTATCCTTCAGAAGTCATTGAAAAGATATCACAAGTAAGGGAATTTAAAGTGAACGAACCCCAAGGAATGCAGCAAAGTGGCCTCTTCAAAGCTGAATATGTCTTTATTGTGGACTCTGAAGGGGAAGATGAAGCTACAAGCCGAAAAGTTGAACAAAGCTCCCCAGGGGGGATGGGCACCGCAGCTACTCGCCCTACATCTCTGGCAATCTCCTCCAGTGTGGTCTCTGATGTGGTGCGTCCCAAAACACGGGCAGCAAACCTCCAGGCTCCTTCACATCCTGAAATGCCTCAGGGGATGGCTTCTCAACAAAAGCATGGGCAGGTAGGTTTTTCTTCTTACAGGAAAAAAAATTTGTTTATACACCCTTTGTTCTAGACTGTTTCTGGTCAACGTGTAAAATACTCTTAAAGAAAAAGATATTATAAAACCAAAATTTTATGATCGTAAGTCATCAAGGTATAAAAATAGGCAGTAAATTTATAAGACATAAATGATTGTACAATTATACTGTAAATTGGCTGAGAAGAAAAATGGAAAACCTTTAGGTGGAGTGGATTTCAGGAAACCCTACTTCTTCCTTTTGAACAATTCTTGGGAAGGTTAATAGGAGTTTCTTCAGAAAGAGTGCTTGGTGAGCTGGGTGCTTCAAGAGGCACATTGAAAACATGAGAAGCATCCAATGAGAAGACATTTGTTGGATTTTGGGTATACTAGTAAACATGTTGCTTTTGAACTAGGAAAAGAGTAGTAAAGGGTACAGTAGGAAATAAAATTGTATAAGGAAAATAAGTTCCTCCTGAATGTCATAAGGGAAATATGTACTGTAGACCTGGAAGCCACCAGGGTGGGACTGGCCTTAATAAAATGGGAAGAAGATCCCATCCCATAATTTAGCAGCAAGACTGAATGATTTCTTTAAGGTGGACAGAAAGCCTTTGATACAGTAGAAGACTGATGTCTGTGATGGCAAGAAAAATATCAAGGAAAGAAAGGGAGGGATTTTGAAGGGGAAAATAGGAAAATTTTGCCATTGACTGTCTATTTGTTGTAATGAAATTATTAGATGACTTTAACAAAGTATAGGTAGAATGTCAGGAATGCAGAGGCTGGCTTTGGAGTAAATAGTGAATGGAGAGTTGCCCTTGACAGTGAGCATGGGTGAGTAAAGATGTCCTGCTTAAGATCCAACCAGACCAGATATTTGCAAGCACCCCAAAGAAGTTGGGTGAACATTATTGATGAACTGGACTTTTGGATCTATGCAAAATTATAGAGTAGCATCTTATTTTTGGTGCCATACCATCTTTATTTCTGAGTTTTCACTGGCTTCCTGATGCTGTATTCCTATCTCCATCAAGCATCCAATATTATGATGCTGCTTTTTGGTGATAGAAGACTCCTTCTGGGCTATCTCTACCCAGGATGACTAGACTGAAAAAAAATTATTTCTTCTTGAAGTCTATTCTCAGCTAGTTATTGGAAATATTCTAATAAAGTAAACATACTCTCAGTAAGTGGTGATAGACTTAAATATTTATCTTCTTAATTCAGGAAAGATGATGGAACAACCAAGTAGGAGATGTGAAGGTTTCCATAGTCAGTAGATGGTAGTTTGATGGGGCACCTTTGAAAAAGAACATGCAGGTGTGATGGAACCAGAGATAAATAAATATTTATTAGCAATTTTTAAAATTTACTCTCTTTCCCAGTTGGTATATTTCTTCCCAAATTGGTCATTTATTTTGCTTTAATGTGACTAAACATATAGAGGTCAAACTGGATATTAAATACACACTTTGGAAACTTTTTGCCAGCATAGGTTAGTTAAGAGGTTATAGTTCATGTTATCAGAGCTCCAACGGAAAGGCAAAGCTCCACCTTATTCATTAGTGGTGGCTGAAAATGATGGTCACCACTAGTGGAGGAGTTCTGAATCGTGAAATGTTTGGGAATAGCCCTTGTTCCTGTTTCCATTTTCCTTAATAATTCTTTTTACTGATAAATAATAGGTCATCATGAAATAAAAAATGAATTAAAAATAAGAGGACTGTCAGACACAAATTTAAATTAAAGAGAAATGACCTGCGCATGAAAGAAGTCACTCCAAAATAAGTTTAATGCAGTTAGTAGTAGTAGCTTAATGTAAAAAGTGTAAAGACTACCCTGTGATTGGATTACTTGATCCCAAGAATAGCAATTTTTCTATCAGAAATGCAGTTAAGTGATTTTCTGTTTAACCTGGTGAAAATGAATCCATATATAGGATTGTCTATAAATTAACACTATTAGTTAGTCATAAGTATTTATTAGGCTATTCTTAAAAAATGTCTTTAGTTATCTGTTTGGAATTTAAGCTTTTCATAACCTAACTTAAATGTCATTTCATTTTCTACTCACATCTTGTACCTCTCTTCTTCAGTTCTCCCAAGTTATCACCAAAGTTCACACTTCATACCTTTCCATTCCAGAGCTCTTGATGTCTCTGTGTGTAATGCTTCTTTCTTCCCCAGACCCAAGGCCATTTTGGCCCAGACTACTTGACACTCTAAGTTCAGCTCAAGTAGCACCTTTTCCTAGACATTCCCTTTGAAGGTAGGTTAGTTTTTCTTTTTCATCTCTGTCATTTTTTTATAGTTTTGTAGCCTGTTCAATTCTTATAATAATTGAGTTTATCTTTCTTCCTCACTAGACTGAGAATAACTTGAAGTAAAAGTCTGTCTCCTGTTTATTTCTGTATCCACAGCACAGAGTGTAATGTCTTGAACACAGGTGAAGTTCAATGAGGTGTAAGAAAAGAAAAATATTTAGAAGTTCACATCTTTGAAATTTTTCTCAAATATTGACTCCTTTATTAAGTCTGCTTTGGTTCTTTTAGTGAAAGCAAACTCTCCCTCAATTTAATTCTGATAACTTTTTCCCCTGAACATTTTTTATTACAATTATCTTATTACAGCATGTATTATAACTATGTAGATTTGTGCCTCATCTTTCCTAGCAGATTGTAAATTCTTTATAGGTAGAGACCCTGTTAAATCAATTTCATTTTGTTCCCTATTGCAGTTACTGTGTTATCTTGAACATAGTCAGTATACATATTGAGTTAAGTTTATTTTTGTTTGGAGTATTTTTATTGTGGTGGCATGTAGAATTTCAATTGTAAAGTGTAAGTAAAAATGCTATGTCAGTAACTGAATTAAAATCCTCATAAATAAAATTCAGAAAAAAGTATTGTTTTTGAATGTTGGTGTAAAGGTGCAAGAATTGTCTTACTTAGAGATAGCATTAGCATCCAAAGGGTGAATATACACATACAAATACAGAGTGTTGTGTCTGAAAGACTTATGATAAAATAATGGATTTAGGCAATGATAGTGCCGAATAAAAAGACAAACTTACGGGATAGAGTTAATTGAATTGTTTTATGAGAAAAGGTAACAATGCTTGAATTTATAGATGAATGAAATTAGATGAATGTTGGATTAACTGGGGAAAATTAACAGGTATTGGGAAGGAATAGGAAGAGGTAAGACAGTCAAGGGCAGCTTGAGATGCCTTGGGAGCATGGCATAATGATATCTGGAAAGAAAGTAGGAGTATGCATCTGGAACACAAGAGAGAGCTGGGTGACTGGAGATACTTGCTGCATAAATTTAAACAATGAGAATGGATATATATATATATATATATATATATATTTATCAAGAAGATATATATATATATATAAGATATATATATATATATATATTTATCAAGAAGATATATATATATATATATATATATATATATATATATTTATCAAGAAGACATAAGATACAAGTCAAGAAACAGCAAGACATAAAGAACCTGTGGAAGTAGGGAAGCCACTGAAAGAGACTGAGAAGGGACCAAAGAAGCTGGAGAGAGGGGTTCAAGCAATGGAAGCTAAAGGGGCTTCCAAAAAAAGAGTGGAATATGAACAAGGTCCTATACCTAAATATATAATATTTAGTTCAATTTATTGATTTTTTTAAAAGTAGCTCAGTAATTTTTTTATAGAATTCAAATGAATCTTATATCAATCATATCACCTTGGGAAAGCAAAATAATAATAACATAATAATAAATAAGAACTTTCTGACAATGTGACATCATTTGAGTTCTGACCTAGGTTTATCAAGTATGAAGCACAATAGTTCTCCAACTTTTATACTGAGCGACCTTGTGGAGAAAGAAGCTTTCCTTTATAGCATTGTACTTTCATATTTTCTAGCTGCCTTACTAGATTTTTTAATGTACACTAGAAAGTAC
Source organism: Antrozous pallidus (assembly GCA_027563665.1). Taxonomy (NCBI): domain Eukaryota; kingdom Metazoa; phylum Chordata; class Mammalia; order Chiroptera; family Vespertilionidae; genus Antrozous; species Antrozous pallidus. The sequence continues at coordinate 23,589,665 of CM050517.1, forward strand.
TTTTGCCAAGTGGGACAGCCAGGTTAATATATGCTGCTGCTTGATTAGGGAAGAAGGGCAGGTTGGGAGATTCAAGAGGCCCTTATCAAAGCTGAAGAAAGGATCAAAGGCCTTTTGCTGACATAGCTGGATATGAAACATGAGGGCAACCTCTCTCTTTGGTATTAGCAGGACCAGAAGATGTGTAGGGATGAGGCCAGGGTGTGAGGTGTGACCTGGCCACAGTCTCAGTTTGGAATATGAGAGCCCTTTTCCTCTCCCGGGTGAGCCCCTAGAGCAGTGGTTCTCAACCTTTCTAATCGGCAATCCTTTAATACAGTTCCTCATGTTGTGGTGACCCCCAACCATAAAATTATTTTTGTTGCTACTTCATAACTGTAATTTTCCGACTGTTATGAATTATAATGTAAATATCTGTGTTTTATGATGGTCTTGGTGCCTTTTACTAAAATATAAAATTTAATATAAAAGATAAATGTAATACAAGAAAAATATAAAACAAAGTTCAAAAAAGCAGGTCCTCAAAGCTTTTTAAATCTGGAAATTAGGAGGCTATTTGGTGACTTTAATGTGAATAGCATGAATGGGGTGGTAGGGGAACAAATCAAGTTGAGAAATAGATGAGGAAAGGGACTTCCATGTGTGGGAGGGATGGTATGGGAAAACGAAAATGAGGCAGGCAACTGACTGGCCATGCTCTTCTGGGTGATTACTTGTAATCATAAACCTTAGCTTCCTCATTTGTAAAATGGGGTGGTGATATCAACTTTCCTTATAATGATCAAATTAAATTACATATTTATTAATTGATATTTATACATAAAATGATCATAACAGTTTCTGGCCCAAGAAAAGTTCTCAACAAATAATTTACTGTATTTTAGAAGTCTAAGAAGGTAGCATGTTTTGTGGTACAGGGTAAAGAACATGTGAAGAGGTTTTATATACTATTGGTTCAAATGCACCTTGGATGTAAGAAATGAGGAAAGACTTGGAAAATAAGATCAAAAGAACTGGTTGAACTAAAATAAAAGAAGTTTTTATATAAAATTTTAGAAATTTGGACATTAGATTTTCTGTATCCATGGAAAAGGGATTACAATGAATTATTTGGATAGGGCATTAAACATAGAAATATTCCTTATACCCCTGGGGCCTCAATGCTCCAATATATTGTGAGCCTCATTATGACCAAAAATATTCTTGCCTTCTGGTCCCTGTCACCTAAAACAATGCCTGGGAACCTTGTAGGTGCTCTGATAAGTGAATAAATGAATAAATGACCCTCCTTTTCACATTACGCTGGGATATAAATAGGGACTAGACATTATATGAATTGTCTTAACCCATAGCTGAGAAAAAACTGTCAGAGTATGAAAGACAGTCTAGGACTCCTGCCTCATACTTTAGCTCTTGTTCCATAGTTTATTAAAATAAATCCTCTATACATAGCTTTTTCTTTAGAGATTGAAGACTGAAAAAGCTGATAAGTTAAACTTCCATGTTAGATTCTGTTAACTGCTGGGAGGACTAGCTTAGAATGACTGAAGTAGTTCCTGAAAAAATGGCATTAATATTATGATGCTGGGAAGTAATGTGCACCTGACTATCATCTGGATGATACTCTACCTGCTATCTGGATGACACTCTGGTTTGCTCAAGTAGGTGAAAGGTGATCCATGTAGTAGCTCAGATTCTGGGAGGGCACTCTTGGTCATATAATTGCCTTGAGGCAGTTGTGGTAATGTAGAGGCCCTCTTTCTTTTGTTATCCACATCCATAACCAAGTGATTTTTAAAACATATTTATTTATTTTTTAATTAAAGTATAGCTGGTATACACATATTAATTTCATGTGTATAATGTAGTGATTAAATCTTACAATGTGATTACCACAATCAAGTCTAGTAACCATCCATCACTGTGCAAAACTTTCACGATAATACTGAATACTAGAAACCTGGTGCACAAAAATCATGTACTCGGGGGGGGGGGGGGCTTCAGCGTAGCCTGTGCCCTCTTGCAGTCCAGGAGCCCTTAGGGGATATCTGACTGATGGCTTATGCTTGATCCTCGAGGGGAGCGGGCCGAAGCCGGCAGTCAGACATCCTTAGTGCTCCCTCAGAGGCAGGAGAGGCTCCCACCACTGCTGCTGCACTCACCAGCCATGAGGCCAGCTTCTGGCTGAGCAGCACTCTCCTGTGGGAGTGCATTGACCACCAGGGGGAAGCTCCTGCATCAAGCGCCTGCCCACTGGTGGTGAGTGTGTGTCATAGCAACCAGTAGTTCTGCTGTTTAGTCTATTTGCATATTAGCCTTTTATTATATAGGATATTTCCTTTTATCTTTGAATAAAGTCACTGGGTGGTGATTTTAACTTTTTAAACCATCTTTCTCTAGTGATCTTCCTATTGCCACCTCCCATTTCCCTTCTTGCTTGCGGTGAGGATATGATTCTGTTCTCTTAATCTTTTTGTCACCGTCAATGGTGAGTGAGATTGGACACACTCAGGAGAATTTTTCTGACTCTGTGGGAAGCCCCAGGCTCTGCTGTGATGCTGGTGGAATCCTGTGATCCCTGCCTGATGGCCGATTGCTTCCTCTGGATGAAACATCATTTGTACCATTAGCTCAAAGGATAGAGGAAGTACATGTATGGGAAATCAAGTTGCTTTGACAATTCCAGCAAAAAGATGGTAGAGCCTTTAAAAGGAGGGTCTTCTGACTTAATATCAGAACTCAAAAATTTTTTTCTTCCTGTTGAGGTAAGACTGAATTGGCCATCAGAGTCACTGTTTTCTCTGTCCTTCGCCTAACCTCACTATCTGGAGTCTGTAGCAGAGTTAGAAGGGATAATCTCTGAAGGAGGTAATGAGGCCTTCATTAAGGAGACACTATGTCCCTACTCTGTGTACTTTTGTTCTTACATTTATAGGATATTTCATTTTTGCAGGAAGGCAATATGCCATCCACCAGACACTAAGGGGATAAACTTTAAAAGGCATAGACCTACCTTCTAGGAACTTGAAAACAGATGCACCTGAATACAATTACAATGAAAGGTAACACATTCAAGGAACAGTGGGAAATGTAAGGAAGGAGACCCAAATCAGCCTTAAACCTCAGGAAAAGATTTACATTGGATGAGCTAAAGTGTAAAGGTTAGGTACATGTTTTCTGGGCAAACAAGCAGTGCTTAGGCATTTCTAGGAATCAGCAGAGAAGTTCCAACATAGAAGAGGCTGAAAGAAGAGAAGGACTGATGAAACAGTTGCCACAGATAAAGCAGTTTTGAAAAGGAGGGAGAGATGGGAAGTGTCAGATTCTAGATAGAAATCAGAAAATATAAGGGATGCAAGTGCCTGTTGGGTTTAGAAAATGATAAATCATTGTAGACAATGGTGATAACAGTGCCTGTGGAGGGGTGGGAGGACTGTTAAGAAGCCAGTGGAAACTGTATTAGTTTTCCATTGCTGCATAACAGATCTTCATAAATGTAGTGGCTTAAAATGTTTATTCTATTTATTTGCTCTGCTATTTTGATCTCTAACCTTTTGGTTCATTTTTTAAAAACTCACTTGATTAGGTCATGATCACACAGGATAATCTCCTGTTGATTAATTCAAGTCACCTGATGAAGGACTTTAATTACATCTACAAAATTCCTTTCCCTTTGCCAGGTTCTATTAATTAAAAGCAAGTCACAGCTTCCACCCATACTGGAGGAGGGGATTATACAAGTGTGGGATTCTGGGAAATCACTTTAGGGTGTGTTGGTTATGTAAAGGAAATCAGTGCAGGGATTGTATGGTAAAGATGTAATTGTCAAGAGAACAACATGACCTGTAACTATGGGAAAGATAGGATTCACTTTGATCTTAGTGTATGTATGTGCATACATTTCTAATTAGCTTTTACTACTTAACAAAACATGCCAAAATTTAGTGTTTGTAAAGAACAGCTTTCTATTTAGCTCAGAAATTGGCCAGTCAACAATTTGGCAAGGTTCAGCCAGGTGGTTTCACAGGAATGGATCCTTGTGGTGGTTCACTTATGTGTTTGCAATTGGCTTCTGGATTGGTTTGTAGATGTTAAGCTGTCTGGTGGCTTGTTAGTTGAGATGTGGTATTGTATTTTCCAGCAGACCAGCTGGACTCATTCACATTATGGCAGTGTTCTGCACTCGGCAAGCCAGTAAGCTCCAATGCACACTGCTTTTCTAGCCACTGCTTCTTATATTGCATTTGCTAATGATCTACTGGCCAAAACAAATTATATGGCCAATTGAGCTAACAGGACGAACAAGAGGAGTTTCCCATTTTAATGAAAAGACTAGAGAATGGTGAAAAATTTCTAGTCCATTAGATGTTATTTATTAGGATGTTTTAAATATTAGAAAAATTATGCTTTATATTTATGTTAAGATGAGAGAGCTAGTAAAAAAATGAATATATAGCCTGTGGGGATAACTGATTAAATGTGATCCCTAAGAAGACATGATCTTCTGTGACTCAGAGTACATGGAAAAATTAACCTTTAAGAAGTGAAAAGTCATAATTTTTCTAGAATAAATAAAAGGAAATTAAGGTAGATCAAGAAAATTGGATTTTCCTGGTAATCTGTTTTCCTTGGAAAAAAGGAATCTTAAGTTTTTTATTATAGCGAGAGAATGGTGGGAAAAAGGTTCATGGTGAGTGTTGATTTTTTGGAAGATGTGTTGTTCAGAACAGGAGGGAAAGCTGATGACAGCAGAACATTGTAAGTATCCTCTGTTACTGAGATTATGAGAATGTATTCTAGGATTCAGGAGAGTCTTTCTAGGAAAAGAGAGTTTTGAAAATGACTTTGGAGGAGCTGTGTGGTAAGGGGACTCAAGTAATCAGAGGAGGGTTTGGGATTGGAGTACATAGTCAAGGGTAGCTCCGAGGTGTTTGAAGCAAAGGACTCAACAAAGATCAGGTTAGAAATAAATAGTGAAGAAGAAGGAGTACAAGTTTGAGGGAGAAGGAATTAGAGCAACAGTAACAAATCTAGTAACAAGCAGCACAAGGAGTTATTAATGGGAGAGAATGAAAGAACAAAAATAATTTAGAGACCTCAATAGAGAAATAAGGGATTTACAGGGAAGAGGTAAAATAAAGGCTGGACAACTCACTAAGCATTTGACAAGTATCCATTCTTTCTGCATAATATCATTCATGTCTTTAGCTCCACTTAAAAAATTATTGATGAAAGGAACTCAGGACAATGAGTATTTTTCATTAAAAATGCATTCTTCACTCCTTGAAATTTTAAAGAACTATGGTGTAACATCAGAGTGTACTTACAAATTACAAATGTATGTATTATAAATACTAATATACAGAATATAAAATATGTATATTATTATAAACAATAAACATTCTTAGATTTTTCAGAGTTTTTCTTTTAAAAGCTCTTCATAATCAACTGTTTAAAAGTACAATAAAAGTTTGAGTTACTTATATTAGCTAAAAATATGACTTCATGTTTACAGAAAATTTGGTAATTAGAATCTACTCTTGAAAAAGTTTGTTGGAACAATACTTTCCTCTGAATGAGATTCTCAAAATTATGGCCTTTTAATTTTATCATGAAATTTTGATGAATAAATAGGATAAATTAATGAGTTTGTCATTCAAATTGAAGATTTTTGGAAACATGACTAAAAATATAATGAGATTTGTGGGTTCTATTATTATTAATTTATAAAATTCTTTACTAAAAGCTGTGGCACAACATGAAAAGACACCCTACCAGGATTTGAAATGTTTTCATTCCTTCTGTGAGAAGACTATCATTGGAGACAATAAGAGAAGAATTTCATTCATGATTAATTACATGAAACAGTTCTACAACCACTGAGGGGATTTTAAAGCTTTCTTTCTCAATTTCTCTGCTTGATGTTTTCAATTATCCCATATTACGGGTATTCTGGTTTATGCCAATGTATTCAAATATTATTTATTATAGCAACAATTTTGTGTTGCAAATACATATGAATATTATCTTTTACTGAATTTTTTAAGTCAACCTTTTATTAAGTTTAAATATTATGATCATACATTTTCCTTCTATGTAATTCAAAAAGTATATACATATAAAATCACTTCATAAATATTCATTAATGCCCTAAATTCTTTGTTAGACACAAGTAGTTTCTTTTATGTATTGATAGCATCAAATCAATAATTTTGAAAGAAAAACCTCTGTTTAAAAGATTTACTTTAGACTCACTTATAATTTCAGTATTTATCTTAAAAATAGAGCACAGGAGTATATACACCTTGTTATTTCATAAGTTCACCCTAGCCTTGTTTGACAAGGATACATTGATTCTTTATTGTCTCTTTATTTTGTGTGGAATTGATGGGTTAGTTTGCACTGTTTAAGGTAGATTACATTTGTAAAGTACTCTGGATTCCTTTGATATGAAAAAATACTTACTCCTTTCAGTAACAAACAACCAAGTTGTTACGTGTTTATCCTAGCAAGTAATTAGGGAAAATATTTTTGTAGGCTAAAATTCCCTCTCTATTTTGGACTTTGCTTTCACTCTCTCATTGTTTATCATTGTATATTGCTATTGGGTGCTACATCTTTTAAATTCTGGGCATTTTTTTTTAGGTTCACAATATGTAACAGTAGTCCAGATTTTTAGAATTTAAAACTTTGAAGCATGTTAAATTTTTTGAGGACTGTAGTCATTATTATTATATGATGCTTTATATTCTTACAATGAAAGAAAATCTATTTTATTTTCCAAGGTGAATTTTGAAATTTAAATTGACAATGATTTAAATCTTTTCAAATCACTTAATTCCAAAGTAAGATAACTCTTTTAGAATCTGTCAATGAATCATTTTCTACATAGCAATATGCAAATATAATTTATTATTGATGGTCATTCGGGGGAATAAATGAGCTGTTGTATATAATACTTCAAGTTTTCTAATATTCTTTTCCAAATTCAAAACAATACCTCTTTGGCAAAACAGATTTTCTTCCATTTTTATGGAGGTTTAAGGTGCCTCTTTTCATGTAAACTATTAGGATTGTTTGCATAAACACACTAGTGCTAAGACTGCTTTGATAGTTTCGCAAATAATATCCTATTACAATCTGTCTGTTTCTCTCTCCTCCAGTCAACTTCTTCCACTACCTCTGAGCAGCTTGCCTGTAAACCACCTGCTTTCTCCTTTGTTTCTCCAACTAATCAGAAAGCACCACCTGACCCCGCTAAGCTCGGCCGAGCCTCTGCCCTAGAGGAGTTCCACACTAGGAGGCTGGATACCCATGGGGTCCTGGTGGAAGAAACAGCTACGTATTTTCAAACTTCTGCTCACTCGTCACCCTTTTTTGCATCGAAGGGCACCTCCTCGACGTTTCAGTTTCCCCATTCCACCCAGTTTTCAGGTTCTAATTTGCTCAGTCCCAGTGATGCAGATAAAAAACCTGGGCAGACATCGGAAGTTCTGAAGAAGACTGTGTCAGCCTCACCTGTCGTTAGCGCCAGAGAAAGTCTGAGACCCTCTTCTCCACCGTCCTCCAGTGCTTCTCTGAGGTCAAATTCAGCCTCATACATACCAGTCCGTATTGTCATGCATTCACTCTCTCCAAGTCCCAAACCATTTCCTTCCTCTCTCCATGGCTCTTCTTCCACTATCTGTAGCCCAATGTCTTCTAGTGGAAATCTCTCCAGGTCAGGGGTGAAATCCTCGGTGCCCTCCCGGCTTTCTCTTCTCACTGCCATCCTCAAGTCAAACCCTTCTCACCAGAGACCTTTGTCCCCTGCATCCTGTCCCACTTTCTCTCTCAACTCCCTGGCTTCATCCACACTCACACTTGATCAAAAAGCAAAGCAAGCCCCATCCACACCTAAAAAATCTCTCTCAAGTTGTTCACTGAGTGCCCAGTCTCCTGAGCAGAGGGAACGCCCGGATTCTGAATTTAGCCAGCCATCCTTTCACTTACCTTTTTTCACCCAATCTGCTCCCCTTTCTCAGGCACACCCATTTTCTCCCACAAAACGTGAGAGTAGTAGCCTTGCTTCTTTGAATGTAGAGAAAACACCATCACCCACTTCTCTGAAGAGTAATCCAATCCCTTCCCTGCTACAAACAAAGACATCGAGTCCTATAGGTCTTCCTCCTGCTTCACAAAAATTTTATCCTTTTTCTTGGAAGAGCAAAAGGGATGCTGACCTCAGGGGTCCAGGAAAGCCCAGGGATATTTACACATATCCTTCTGCATCAGCCTCCTCTATATCACTGTCTGCATTTTCCACTAACCAAAGGGCCACACTCTCCTCTCCAGAGAAAAGTTTCCATCCTTCCCCAGTTCTTTCAGACCTGCTACACAGATCCCAGAGAGCATCACCGCAGCTCTCTGGCCAAGGGCAGAATCCCTCTGCTCCAACTTCACCACCTGTCTTCAGTGCTAGCTCTGCCTCTCTTCCCAAATTGGGGTCCTCCCCTTCCCCTCACACTAATCTTCCCACTCAGGCACTCCAGCTCAGTCCTTCAGCACTGCACCCAAATTGTGGCAGTGGCACCTTACCTTCAAGATTTGGGAAATCGGAAAGCTCAATATCTGATCACAGGACATCTGTTTCAACCCCATCACCTCCCACCTCTCTAACAAGAACCAAGGAGCTGATTTCACCTTGTGCATTTTCCATGCCAACAGACCCTGAGAATAAGAAACCCAAGGTATTTTTTGCATGTTGCATGGTGCATGCTTATTTTGAAATACGGAAGAAGATTTTTTTTTTTTTTGCAGAGGGAATAATATCAGTGACTATGACATTCATTCTATTCCTATAAGAAAGTGCTAGTGTGGGGTTGGGGTTGGTATATTTGAACATGGAGTTGACTTATAATTTGCCTAAAGTTGTGCATGTTTCTGTGAAATACTGATTTTGTCTATCCTCCTGTTATGATAAATTCTTATATTTTTATTGTTTCATGCATAATATGGATTATATCATTGATTCAAAAGCTGGAATTTAAAGCAGCTAGTAGAGATTTGGTGATATTATACATGTCTAATTATTTAATAAGATGGAATCAATTATCCATAAAATTATCCTATACTGATAGAATTATAGATAAGATTAGTATAAAAAATATTATCTTAGATCTAGGCCCATATTCTAGGCCAAACCAATTTAAAAACTTCCTATTTCCCTTGTCATCATTCATTTATAAGTATTAATTTCCCCCTTCTACCAGGTTGATTTCATTATTGCTCTTCATATCTCAAGCTAAATCAATATGCACTTAGCTATATCCACATAGGGCAAAAAGAAATAGAAATTTCCTTTATATGTGAAAATGATTTGATTTATAATAAATATGAAAAACTTAGTACTTTGAAATACAGAGAAAATAGACAGGCTGGGTATAAGGAAAAGAATTAAGAAAGTAGAAATATTGACTTTTGAGTACTCCAAAGCAACCCACTGAGCAGAGATGTAAAAACTGGCATTTATTTTGATACTAGAAGCCCAGCATGTGAAAATCACATGGCCCCACCCACCTGCACACTCCTCACTGTGCTCACAGCCCCGCCCAACTGCCTGCTTCCCTGCTGCACTTGCAGCCTTACCCTCAAGTGCCTCCCTGGGCCCACCCACTCGCTGCCTCACCCACCTGCCAGCCACCATTCTTGCTGTGATCAGAGCCTGTGGGCCATGGGGGAGGGACCGAGAGATGCTCCATACACTTCATGGTGACTGGTTATTTGGTTGTTATGGCATTATGGCCATGGGCTACACACACACACACACACACACACACACACACACACACACACGTGTGTGTGTGTGTGTGTATGACCTGGAAAACATTTGAAGTAATGATCCATAGAGCTCATTTCTTTTGGAAGAAGGCGACACTGCTATAGTACATGCCAGCTTCCCAGCTATTCTCAAATAATTTAGAATGTGCATATTATACACCCAGAGCTTGGTAATTGCTATATAAATAAAATAAAATAATGAAAAATCCCCTTGTATTAAGAGGGAATTCACATTTTCAGTTCAGTGAATTGAAGTAACACAGTTTTACTGCTTCCAATTTTCATGAAAACTGTGTTCACCTCTGAAGGATGAACTTAAGATAGGAAAGATAAAACAACTCACATGCTCTTAGTAATGATGTAGTACAACTTAAAAAGCACGCAGGCATTAAATACCCACTGTATGCCTGCTTACCTCTATACTAGATTTTTTTGAGATGTGTATATAAATGTGCTTCTTTGTGTACTTAAGGAAAGTAAGAGAACATTTTTTTTCTCTTAACATTTTAAAAAATATATCTTTATTGATTTCAGAGAAGAAGGGAGAGGGAGAGAGAAATAGAAACATCAATGACGAGAGAGAATCATTGATCAGCTGTCTCCTTCTTGTCCCCGACTGGAGATTGAACCCACAACCCGGGCATGTGCCCTTGGCCAGAATCAAACCCGGGACCCTTCGGTCTACAGGCCCACTGGGCCAAACCAGCCAGGGCAAATTTTTTTATTCAAAAAAATACATATACATAATGTGGAGAAGCTATCTAGAGTTATTAAATCTATAATGATGCTAGAAAACAAGTATAAGGAAATGTTCACATAATATAATACAAATTATGTATAATTGAACACTGAATTTGACATAATAGAAATATGAGAGTCAGGTTGGTTGAAATAGTTAGTATTTATCTTAATGAAAAGGAGTTGATATTTTAGAAAGGGTAAATAACCTGACAAATATATAGAAGTTGATACCAGAGAAATGTAAGTAGAGACATAAGAAGATTGGGTTATCATTGAATAGTAACAATAATAGTAATGATGATTATAGTAATAGATATCAAACGCTTTCTGTGAATCAAGGAATATCCTAGTAGATATTTAAAAGACTTAAAAATTAATTAAAAGGGACAATGTCAGTTAATTTTATGACCATATGAGATTGGTAATATTATTTTTTCCATTTTATACACCAAGAAACTGAAGTTCAGTGAACAATTTATTATGTTTTATAGCTGTAAAACAAAAAAAATTATATCAATTATTATTTTAGCTTTATTTAATAATTCCCATGAAGGAAATCATTGTTATAGAATAATGATAAGAATTATCAATTTATATAATATTTGAGCCATTTAAAATGTATTATTAGAGATTATTAAGTCCTTGCATTTTAAACTTTCAAAGCAAATGGGATAGAGAAAATTTAACATTTTTATAATTCTGAATTGAAAATTGAAGATCTTATTTATTTGAGGTAAAATGACCTAGTGATTATCTTCTTAATGCATATGCAATTATAAAATTTATTTGTGCTATATTATAAAAACCTGGAAATGTTAACATTACCATTTCCTAAATTTATTAACAATTATTGCCTGAACCCTATGGCCAAGCTTATAGAAATAAATGATAAATTTGATGTAATTAAAATGTAAAAATATTAAGATATTATAATTTATCTATTTTTACCTGATCCTTTGAACCAAAAAATATTTTTTATAATGGTTAAACTTGTGATAACTTCTGCAAAAGGAGTCACTCTCTGAGACATGCTATTCTCTATTTCATCCTTGCTTCTTGCTATTATCTCTCCATGTTAAAAAAAAATCAGCTTGCATATATATTTTTGCAGAAATTATAACCTGAATATAAAAATTCATTAAAATGAATTCTGGAATAGGTAAATCTTATCCCAGTTTCTTTTGATGTTTGACTAGACTTTATTAAATTGGTAAGATTATTTTATAGATTGATAGGAGAAAAATAGATAAAATCGTTGGGATATCAAAGAATTTATATGCCTTTATGGATTGTTTCTTGTCTTGCTCTTTTTTCTGTGCTGCTAATCTGAGCACAGGGCTATCTTTGAAGTTAAAGAGCTTCAGATATATATCAGCTCCACTTAGTGTCAGATCCTAAAAGGAAAGGGGTCCTGGAATACAAATGGCCATCATATTACTACATGAATACTTGAATGACATTAGTTCACCGTCTGAGGCCTGTTGGCATTTGATATGAAAATAAAATGGAACAGTAGAACATGCTGAGCTAAGTTCAGGTACAAAGTATATGTAATGTTTCTTTTTCATAGTTCAAATCTTAAGGTTCTGAATCTGTGTGCTTTAGTTTCATATAGTTGACATATTTTAGTATCAGATATAGTTAAGAATAACATTTCATAATATGATCAGGGCTGTAGACAGGATGGCCATTTCCCAGGATATTGTTTAGGCTACTCTTTGATCAACATCTATGTTGTCTGAGATATTTTTAAACCCTTGGGAAAGCCTAAATATCACAAAGTTAATCCATGGAGTTGTATTCAGGTTCTAATATATTTCACATTTATTTATGAAACAGTTTAAAATTTCTCCTAGTGAGACATGATGTTTCATACACTCACCCATGATGATGGTGTGCCTGTGTTGGCCTTAAAGTTATTTGGAAACAGTATATTTAAGGAATTCATTGGGAGCTTTTTGATATTTTATGAACTTGTAGCTGGTATTATTTTTTTAAGTCTCTTTAAGGCATCAAAACATTTCCAAATATATCATACTGGAAACTTGGTGGCAATAGTCTTTATGTAACTTTCTCCATTTCTGCCAATCTGTATACAATCTGGGAAATGAGCAATATGAAATTTATCTCCATGAGCTAAAATGCTTAATGAGGGTTCAAAGAAACCACTCATTCATTCAATAAATATGTACTGAGTGCTTATTATGTGCAAGGCACTTTTCAAAGTTGTAAGGATATGTTGCCACAAATAAAAGAGCAAAAATGCTTGCTCATAGAAAGTTTATATTCTGTGGTGGCACAGAAATAATCATATAAAATTCATTAAAATGGATTCTGAAATAAATACATTTTCTTGTGGGTTAGAAGGTCATATGTGGTAATGAAAAAGTATAGCAGGGTAAGGGATGGTGTTACAAATTAATATTGGGTGGTCAAGGTAGGTTTCTTTTAGAAGGTGACATGCAAGGTGTTGCTCATAAGAGAGTATAGTCAGGAAAAATCCCTGAGGCCAGAGTGTTTGACAGATACAAAGAAGAGGGGAGCCAGAGTGCCCTGAGTGGAGTGAGTGAGTGAGGGAACTGAGGTTGTCAGAAGGAAATGTAACTGTGGGTTATTGTGGGCCTATGCGATCTTGCAGGCCACTTCTAAGTCTTTGATTTGAGTAAAATAGGAAGCAATTGGTGCGTGTGTGGGAAGGTTGACTAGATTACTGACAATCTTATCTATCTGGTTGTGTGTGAAGAACAGACTCTCAGAGAGTGAGAAAGAATGTAAGGAAACTTTAAGAAACTATTGCAGTCCTGGCTAGTGTTGTTCAGTGGATAAGTGAGGATGAACAACAACAACAAAAGAGGCTATTGCAACAATCTAAGCAAGTGATGGTGGCTCTGGGAGGTTACAGCAGTGAAGAGAAAGATAGCATTTCTATATATATTTTGTAGGTAGAAAAACATTCAGCAATCATTAAAGCTAGCCATATGTGAAAGAATAAAACAGCTAAACTACGCATACGTACCTTCTTGTCTCCTTTTTATCTTTTACTCTACCTCCTCCTTCACAAAGTTCTTGACACCTTTCAGGGGATTCTAGATTCACGATTCCCCCACCCCTGCTATCTGTCATGTCCATCTCTATACTAACCAATGCTGTATCCCATTTTCTTTGCTTCTCTCCAGCTAGGTTTTCTGGATTCATCTTAGCAATGATTTACAATGTCAGGGATTGATAAGCCTTCTTTTTTAAATTTTTTTTTACCCCTTAAGAAATATTTTCATTTTAATTGAGAGAAGCCTGTGCAATTTAATTCAAAGAACATACTTAGGAATATATCCCAAGAAACTAGAAATACCAATCAGAAAGGATGTATGCACCCCTCTGTTTATAGCAGCACAATTTACTTAAAAAAATAACAGGAATTCAAGGTCATGAGTTCAAACCTGAAAGTTCAGATCATTGAAGAAAGATGACTTTAGGAACCTCACTCATTGGAAATGTCTTTGGGGGCATGCTTTAATAGGGAAAGATAGTCTTCAACATCTAAGACTTGGCCTGAAGATGAGGAACTAAAATTTTGGGGTTTTATGTCCTCTGAATCAGCATAATTTTTAATTAAATACTTTAATTTTAGTCAAATATTTGCTGAGCATCTGTTCATGCCAAGATGATATTAGGTGCTGGAAATTATATAAAACTCTTCCCTAAAAGATATTACAGGGCAATAGATGTCACAGGGGAAAAATATCATAATCCAATGAAATAAGTATTATACTTTTAGAGTGGTAGAAGCACAAAAGGATAAATCAGCCATGGAGAGGGCCCCTGGGAAAAAAGTCTAGGAAATTTTCTTAGTAGCTACAACTATCATCTCGCCCTCTCCTACTCCTCCACTTCAGTTATAAAAATCATTATAGAGATTGTACTCTGCCAGTGATCTAAGGGAGGTGCCTGGAAATCTCTTCTATGAATTGGATCAGGACCTCAGTTGAGCTTTAATCTGAAGGAGAGTCTGACTCAGACAGTGCAGGCATGTCACTGAATAGCAGGAAGTATATGTGTAGAGTTATGCTCTCATCTTTGCTCATCGATGCTTCTGGCAGGAGAAGTTGGCCAAAGTGAAAAGCAGCCTCTTCACTATAGTTATCTTTTGTCATTTATGTAATCCGAGGTTCTGCTCATCACCTTAAAGTATAATTATGAGTTCAAATCCCTGATTCTTCAGGCGACTATTATAGTTCACTTTGAGATCTTCTGGGTCTTTATTACTAGAGCCTGGTGTGGAAATTTAGGCAACAGGGGATAGGAGAAGGATGGGGAATATTTTTTGAAGGAGAAGGATATGCTCTGCTATCTCCACTCTCACATCCAGGATTTATAGTGTAATATCTAGGGTTGCTTATAAATAGGATTAGTTCTGATAAACATATGTCCTAAAACTCCATTTCCTTTTCTAAACCTAAAATTTATAATGTACCTGTCATGTAGTGGATATTTAAGACATATTTATTGGATGTTGACTAAAAGCATAGATTACAAATTTGAGGGATACAGTAAGTATCATTAATTTTTTTGCTAAATTCAGGGTCAGGCTGGTCAGTGATTTGCTGAAGGTGAATCCAACCTGTAATATGACAGTCTATTATTCAAGTTATAATTACCTTGACTAGAGTGATTTCTAGTTTTAAAGGAAGGGAAAGAAATGAATCTGGTTTAATATCTGTAAGCCTTAGAATGCTGAGGAAGAAATATGTTCTAAATTAGAATGTTGTTAAAAGAACCCAGAGGAAATATAGTAAGCCTAAAACATACCTCTTATGGCAACAAGAATGATTTCCATACTGAAAAGAGAAAGCTATATATGTCTTAGAGATGCATAAAGCCTAAGATAGATGAGGAACTAGAAAGATTGCCTAGTTCTGAGTAAGTTCATATTTACTGGTCTAGATAAATTGTGTCTGAAAATAGATGACATTTCTACTTCTATTGCAAAACTATTGTAACTGATGGGAAATAAGAGATTTACCAGGGAAAAAAGGCCAGCCATATGTTCCATTTTTTTCAAAAAAAGGAAGATAATTTCTAAAAATTATTACCTATATTCTTAGTTTATGAATGTTTACAACAACAGTTATAACTGGAAGTCAGACATTTTTTTTCAAGCAACAGACCTTTATTTATTGAATGCCCTCCACATTGTAGCTTTTGTGATATCTTTCACTATATAAAGAACAAAAAGAGATATGTGAGTGTAATAACTTGTTTCTGTGAACTCACATTTATTCTAAGTGCTAATTCCAAAGCATCCTCTAATTCATTATTTTATTTCACATTTCTGCATATTATTTGTCTTCCTAATTTGTCTTTCTGACTTGTCCTCTGCTTTCTTATTTGTTTATAGTTTGCCTCTATTCACGAGCATGCAAGCTCTAGAGAGTAAAGGCTTTCTATATCTTTTTCACTATACTTAGAGCAATGCATATCACAAAATACACAATAATATTTTGTTGAATGAATTCATGAATTGAACTGATATATCCAAATGTATTTATAGGATTGATTGATGGCAGAACCCAGTAGGCAAGAGCTCTTTATCACTGGTATACGACTTGAATGAAAATACAAATCACACGCCTGAAACATGGTTCATGAAATAATATAAAAAATTTTATCTTCATTCTTTACAATGACAACCTAAATCTAGTCAGATGAAATTGGATAGAGATAATGCATAAAGTACTATTTTTGGATCTAGAGGAAAAGCATACCTACAGAATGGAGTTTGATTTCAACAAATGTTTTTAAAAAATAAAAGGATTGGAGATTTTAGGCCACTGTGAAGTTCTGGGAGCCAGAAAAATGCAGTTAGTGTGTCAGCAGGGCTGCACTCTCTCCAATCTCCCGTCCTTGGCTCTTCCAGCTTCTTGGGCCCCCGGCTCTCTCTGGCTTCTGGCTGTATAACTCCCATCGCTGCCTTTGTCCTCATATGGCCTTCTCCTCTCATGTTTCATATGGTCCAACAATATGAACTAACTCCAAATTCACTCTCCTGTATATTCTAAACAAACCACAAAAAACACACACAAAAAAAACAAGAGGGAATTCTAATTATTATAATCTTCATTGTAATAGTTGACTTTATTGTCAGATCATAGAGGTGATGATTATATTCTACTTTATATTAAAAATACATCTAGTTAAATACATAACTTTTTAAAATTTAAAGAAATATCAACAGAGCAAAATGATGAGAATAGTGAAATTCATCAGTTAAGGATTGGTAAGGAGGGGTTGAAAGGAATAGCAGTATAACTATCATGCTGAAGAGAGCTCTTAGAATGCACATGATTCAAAGGGGAGAGAAATAGGAACAATGGAATGGTTGTTCTGTATTTTGGCTCAATGCAAGAAAGAATTTTGCACCAATTCTAACAATTAATGCTAAATGTGTTGCCTTGGAGGTAGATAATTCTTCATGTGGTGGCAGAACAGAGGATCAGAGAGATTTATGTCTTGGATGAGGGCATTAAACATCACCTTCAACATCACTTCTGATTCCAAGATTCTATGGTATAATATGGTATAATATTAACAAGATATTTCTCTGTACAGGTTTCTCCAGCTATAATCTTCAGAGCAGTTGGAGACAGGAGAACAAATGTTACAAATTATTATGTTTCTTGAAATGCCAGGCAAGGGTACATGGTAGATAAGTGCACTGTTGTTGAGCTGGAGTGTCTGCACCCAGATCCCAGCTATGACTTACTAGCTAGTGACCTTACATAAGTTATTTAACATCCCTGCACTTTAGTTTCCATATATCAACTGGATATAATATAGTATCTGCCTAATAGGTTTTCTGCAATAATAAAATGAGGTAATACACAAAAAGCTTTTAGTATTATACCTGGCTCTTAGTGATTGCTAGCTATTATTATTATTATTATTATTATTATTATTATTGCAGCTATTATTATAATTAAATAGAATAAAATAATCTTGGAGTATTAATGATATATTTTATTTTATAATATGTCTTTAGATATTCTTTGGGAGAATGTATTATATTATAGAAAAAGGATGGCTATTGGATCCAGGGAAGCCTGGATGTCAAACTTGTTTCTTACTTTTTATGGGCTGGTTAGTCTTAGACTAGACTACAACTGACCTCACTGCAATGACACAATATATATAATTTTCCCACTAATAAATGTCAGTTCTTATTCCCCATGAAAAGATGACATTTCATTTCATTTCATTTTTTTTAATGCAAATAAGTTATTGTCTGGAGGCCATAGCAGTTCAGAGTGAATATTGAGAGTTAGGACTTAAAAGGGACCTGAAACTTCTTTTGGGTCTAGAATTTTGATTTCTCTTACCTACATTGTACCAGTTTAATGAAGGTTATTTCAATTATATCCATAAAACTCAAGGTTTTATTTGCCGTCTTCTTCTGTAGACCATGTAGTATGCTTTTTAGTGGACTGAGGCAATGTGGAGCTATGTGCAGATTTCTCCTTGCCTCCAATTCTCTGGGTAAGCTGCCTGAACCAGGAGCTTCTGAAATGATAGGAACCTTGAAATTAGTTAAGCAGCTTGGAACCCAGAGTGGTATGAAAGTTGGGCTTTTGATTATGAATATTATCTTGATTTCTACAACTTCCTCATGTTCAGCCTTCTCCCCCCAATATTACACAAAACGAAACTATATTACACTGATTTATACTTAAAACTCAGGACATTTTATCATTTGGTTCATTAACATTACTATATTAGAAAATAAACTTAACATCAAGAGCTTTCCAGTTTTTTCATTTTAGAGTTAAATTGATGAAATTACTTATATTCAAAATATGCTGCTTATTAAACTGCTACCAAATTTCATATATTCTGATCTTTGTTTTTATAAATGATGTAAGATAATATATCATGAGTTCAATATAATTTATTGGCATAATATTTGTTAATTATAGCACTATGAAAAAATAATTTTCTTTGGGAATCAAAACAACAATAACAAAAAATAAATAAAAAGCAACCATCGCATTGAAAGCGTAGCACTCCTATGAGGAAACGCTGCTAATGAGAAATTTATATATAACTTTCTAGAGAGTGATACATTTGAATTCTGAAGCTATATATCACATAATTGCTATAATTCCTAGGCTGATGTTTTACTACAATGATAGTTCATTGCTTCTAATTCTAATGAAGTATTAACATTGGGAACTAATTTTTTTTCTGTCAAGAACACGTTGGTCAAGCATAATAACTGTTTTCTTTGATAACTTATCATTTAACCTGGTAGACCTACTCTAAAATTATGCTATGTTCTTCCCTCTTTTCATCTCCACTCTTGCTTTCTGGTTACCCATTCTAGCAATACAAGATCAGTTCAAGCTACAAGGCTTTTGCAGCAATCCCTACCAACACATTGCTTTTGGAACAGAAGGTCAGTGTGGGCTGAAAAGCAGAGTAAATTTTATGTTTATAATGTTACTTTTATTATATTTTCTAAAATTTCTGTTTTAAAGTTCTGTTTTTACTAAAATAAAATTCTATCAGTATAGGATGGTCTGAAGAAAACATCTTGGTGAATAAAATTGAAGACATCATCAATTTATCATTAGAGGCTAGATACGAGTCTAGAGTATCCAGTCCAGTGTCAAGTAGCCCTGGGAAACTCAATTTAGATTTGGAAGGATTCTGTCCTTTGGAATATATTCAAGAGCTCCCACATCTATTTTGATTGATCAAAAGAGTAGAAGCAAAATGGGGTTACATGTGAAACTAACTGGCCAGCTTGGTCAAAACTTGGTGACTTGAAGTGGCTTGCACAGTATAGAAACATGTTAGCTGGGTAACAGGTTAGCTCCTTAGATCCTATCATGAGCTAACCCTCTTTATGCATTCCTGCTGGCTACTGATCCTACCTCCATAAATGAGAAAGAAGATTGAGATCACTTCCAGTGACCCATGCTTTCGCATGACTTGAGGGTAATTTTGCTTTGCTATTCAGTCATTAATTATAAAATAATAGGATTCTACTTCAGTAGGTAACTTAAATTACAGCCTCTTGTTCAATAAGCACATAACCTATGCTCAAATGAAGGCCAAATAGAGGGTCATATCAGAATAAAATATAAAATCTAGGAAATTATTCATTTCACATGGTATTTTGATGATATTTATTTAGGCAATTTATCTCTTTGTGCATTAAACTTATTTATGGCCCCTCCCCAATGTAATTAGTATTTCAAGTACTGTTATTACAATTTATAAAATGTTAATGTTTGCCAATCAGGTAGTATTTTGACCACAGGCTTATGAATCTACATTTTTGTTATTTTAGCATAATCTGGGGAATAAAACCTTTGCATGATCTTTCATTTGAAAAGTAGGAATTGTTAATGGGAAATGCCAAGTAGCATGTAGGTGAGCATTAGTCAGAAGCATTTCTTAAATCATATATCTCTGATAACTAATTCCAAATTGTAAACATGTAGTTGAGGATCTATTGTATGTATCTGAATGCTTTGAACGGAGGGTTTGGAGGTGTCACTGGGCTTCCGAGAGATTGAAAACTTTTTCTCTAGCTTCTCTTCTAAATTTCTATCTTTTATAACTCAATAAATAATAGTCCTAAAACTCTGATTTCAGGAGGCCTCAGAAGAATGCTTCAGAAAAAGTGCACCAATTGCCCATTATTCCAATGACCTATTGTCATGTTGAATCATAGCAGTAGTGTTCCCTCAGGACAGTCCCTTTGCCAATTTCAGATGGACATTTTTGAAATCTGGTCATTAGTGCCTGCCTTCGCAGAAATGGGAGAAACTCTCCCCCTGAAGCAGCCAGGCAGGGAGGAGAATTAGGGGTCTTTTGGGTCATGGTGTCCTTTCATCATACTTCTCTCACCTAACCTGTCATACTTTCCTGTATCTGAGTGCTTCTACTATATGAATGTTTTATTTAGAAAAACAATAGTTAATTCTTCTTGAAAAATTTTTGTAAGATGAAGTTGGATGGCATTATTAGTTCCAAAATTTCTGTCTACCAGCTCTCTTTGCTTCTAATTAAATGGATTTTAGAGATTATAATTTACTAGAGGCCCAGTGCATAAATTTGTGCACCAAGTGGGGTCCCTCAGCCCAATCTGCAGGATTGGGCTGAAACCTTCTGTCTGACATCCCCTGAGGGGTTCTGGATTGTGAGAGGGTGCAGGCTAGGCTGAGGGATCCCATTGGTGCATGATCAAGGCCAGGGAAGGATGTGAGGGGTTGGTCAGCCAGGGAGGGACCATGGGAGCCTCCAGGGCATGTCTGGCCCATCTTGCTCAGTCCTGATCAACTGAACCCCAGCAGCAAGCTAACCTACCAGTCGAAGCATCTGCCCCTTGGTGGTCAGTGCATGTCATGGTGAGTGGTTGAGCAGCCTTAGCATATCATTAGAATATTACACTTTAATTGGTTGAATGGATGACTTAGCATATTAGGCTTTTATTATATAGGATCAATTATTAAAAGTGATTAACTTAATTTTTAATTTCATCATAGACCTATTTCATCAATGTGTATGGTGGTATCACTATATATTTAATGTAATATAACTTCATATGGGAGAATTTTTGTGTTTTCAATTTCGAATAAAACAGTTTTTAGGAAAATTATTGTTTTTGTTGTTAGTACACAAAAATGTAAATGTCGTGCCTAATTTAAAATATCATTCTAGAGAGAATTGATTTTTATACAAGCAATAATGTGGGTAATTATCTCTTGGCTAAGATAAATTACTTTTGGACCCTAAATATTTTTGGACCATGAATTGCTCAAAGATATCATGATATGATTTGATGTTTGTTTTTGCTTTAGAACCTTTGTATAATTCCACATATTTTTTCTGGCTTTTCCATAGTATGTGCTCCTCAATAAGAAACTTTACTTTATAAGAATTTTTAAATAGCAAAAGTCTTATCACAAGATTTTATGAGAGCTTATTTCCATTTCCATTAATATTTCTTTAATAATATTGTGTTGCTCTTTTCAAAGTTGTAGTTTTTTTAAAACAAATCTGGTAATTTAAACTTTTTACCTATCTGTTTGTCCAGTAATTTTCAGCTGGCATGCCACAATAATTTTTAAAACATGCAACATCTGACTATGTAGTCAGGGGCACTGACCTCTTTTCCCTTAGATTGTCAAATATAATAATAACCAATACAACAATAGCCATCCAGTGTGAGTGAATCAAAATAATACCTTTTTCTTTTTTCAGATAGGCCAAAAATATATTTATTGGTATGTTATAGAATTGTAGAATTAGTTTATGTGTATAATGAGATAAAAAAAAGGTTGAAAATTGCTGGTTTATACAATAGAACTCATCCTATAATGTTTAAATAGCAGGATTTTATTTCTGAATTGAGTGAGAAAATCCTATCTAATAAAAGAGTAATATGCAAATTGACCATACCTCTGATCAAGCCATGCCCACAACCATTCAGGAGCAGATTATGCAAATAAACCCCATCCAAGATGGCTGCCACCACTGAGAGCAGGAGGAAGGCTTGGGTTTCCCCAGCAACAGAGGAAGCCAACCTTTTGGCCTGCTGTTGCCTGCCTAGGCCTCCACTCAATGATACAAAGTTTCAATTATAGAAGATATATCCCAACAGAAATGGCAGCAGACACGAAGTTGGAGAGAGCAGAGGCTAGGGTTGCCCGGCTCAATGGAGGAAGCCAAACTTCTGCAGCCCTAGTACCTAGGCCTCCACTCTATGCTACAAAGTTTCAATTATAGCATTAAAATAAATCCAAACAGAAATGGCTGTAACCAAGGAGCTAGCAGAAGGTTTAGCTCCATTCTAGGCTACAAAGTTTCATTTGTAGAACATAAATTAATTCCAGATCCCAGGGCCTCCACTTGGGTCGCTGGGGGGAGGGGGATAGCCATCATGCAAACCACCATAGGCCCCTCACCCAGGCTGCCCCATGCTCCAAGGGAACACCACCCTGATCTGGGCAAATCAGCTGGCCCCTACCCATCTACCAACTATCCTATCTAATAAAAGAGTAATACACAGATTGACCATCACTCCAACATACAAGAGGGCTGCCTCCCATGTGGTCAAAGATCCTGCCCCCAGGTGGACACAAGATGGCCACCACAAGATGGCCAGTGGGGAAGGACAGTTGGGAGGTGCCAGGCCTCCAAGGGAGGGCTGTTGTGGGAGATCAGGCCAGCAGGGGAGGGCAGTTGGGAGGGACCAGGCCTGCAAAGGAGGGCAGTTGGGGGTGATCAAGCCTGCAGCGGAGGGCAGATAGGGTTGACCAGGCTGGCAGAGAAGGGAAGTTGGGGGCAAACAGGCTGGCAGGGGAGAAGTTAGACATCAATTAGGCTAGCAGGGTAGTGGTTAGGGGTGATCAGGCTGGCAGGCAGAAGTTAGGGACAATTAGGGGCCAGGCAGCCAAGCAGTTTGGAGACAGCAGTCCTGAATTGTGAGAATGATGTCCAATTGCCCGTTTAGGCCCAATCCTACTGGGATCGAGCCTAAATGGGCATTCAGACATCCTTCGAGGGATCCCAGATTGAAGAGGGTGCAGGCTGAGCTGAGGGACACCACCTCACCCTGCATGCATGGATTTTGTGCACTGGGCCTCTAGTTAAGACTATAATAATCAGAAGCTCATGTATTTTGGAAAGCATTAGCATTATGGAATATTTTAAATAATGAAAGCTTTTTTGAGATCCATTTAATAAAACAAAAATCACCACCTTTAAAATGAAGGGTAATGCTACAGTTTCATTATAATAATAGGTTAGCATCTATACTATACTATAGGATGCCTTGAAGAGGTAGTTAACAATTTATTCAAGCCTTAGTTCAACAATTCATTCTTGCCTCAAGTCAAATTAAACCTATGGTTGACATTTTATTTTTATTTATTTATTTAATATATTTTTTTATTGACTTTTTACAGGGTGGAAGGGAGAGGGATAGAAAGTCAGAAACATAGATGAGAGAGAAACATCGATCAGCTGCCTCTTGCATGCCCCCTACTGGGGATGTGCCCACAGCCAAGGTACATGCCCTTGTCTGGAATCGAACCCGGGACCCTTCAGTCTGCAGTATGACTATCCACTGAGCCAAACCGGTCTCGGCTATGGTTGACATTTTAAACATTATGTTTATAGAATATAGTATAGGAATTATTAGTAAGGGACCAGAGTCACTTAAAAATAACACTATTTTAAAAGCAAGATTTTCTCCAAATTCAAACATAGGCATCCCTTTCCATGAGAAAGTAAGCCATCATTGAATCACTGGATTGGTTTCAGATTTAATCACTCCTAGATGAAGCACATGATATTCAAAAGAGTACATTTTGTTGGCAGGGGATATGAGGTTTCTGGTACTTCTGTTCAATAATTTATTTTATGCATCAAACTGAAATTTATAGCATATTCAGTATTCTATCTTTTTTTCCCTATGTACATTTAGGAGGAAAGCATACTTACCTTGTCTTAACTAAGGCTTTATAGGAAGAGGTGAATGTAAGCATCATCTCTTAACGTGTTTGCTTCAGGGTCTTTGGCTTAATTTGCTGCTAATCATGTCCAAATTTGGGATGAGGATGAAATGCATGTCATTACAAAGCAGGAACAAAGTAATCAGATTACTTCACATTTTTAACTGTCCACAGACCTTATTACAATATGTTCAACAATATACTGAGCTCTGTAGAGAAAATAATTTTGATATGGGCATTATTTTTTAGTCTCTATCTGTGTACTGCTCTCAGCGAGTGTTAAAAGTGCCTTTTGCCGAAACCGGTTTGGCTCAGTGGATAGAGCGTCAGACTGTGGACTGAAGGGTCCCGGGTTCGATTCTGGCAAGGGCATGTACCTTGGCTGGGGGCACATCCCCAGTAGGGGGCGTGCAAGAGGCAGCTGATTGATGCCTCTCTCTCATCTATGTTTCTGACTTTCTATCCCTCTCCCTTCCGCTCTGTAAAAAATCAATAAAATAAAATTTTAAAAAGTGTCTTTTATTGACTAAGCTTTCTTTTTATCATCTGAGTTTGATAGCAAAGTTAAAATTAAGTTGCAGAGTACATATTGAAACTCTAAATAAGTGGATTATTATTTTCACTGTGCATTTGAGTTCAGGAAAGGAAAGATGAAGGTGGGAATATTTCCATGAAATCATATAATATGGATCTTTATTGTCTCTCAAGTAATTAATATTTTTCAATAATAGTATAAAATTTATTCTTGAAACATAATTTGAATTCTTTGTTCTTTTCCTCAAAAGTATCCTTTGGGATAAAATCAAGGCTACGATCACTACTGTCTTATAAAAAATGACATTACTATCCAACAAATGGCATTTTAAAGATACTTTTAATTCATTAGCTACACATTTGAAAGAAAAATTCTAGAGGAGCTCAATTTTATAAATAGCATATATAAATTACATCATTGATTATTCAAACAAAACTTCTGGGATAAAATTTATTTTGGGTGGAAG
The DNA here is from genome assembly GCA_027563665.1 of Antrozous pallidus. NCBI lineage: Eukaryota > Metazoa > Chordata > Mammalia > Chiroptera > Vespertilionidae > Antrozous > Antrozous pallidus. Next base: position 23,614,746 of record CM050517.1, read on the forward strand.
GAAAATAACCACTTTGAAGACTATGCAAAAAAAAAAAAGTTAGAAGATTTGAAGGATCTCATCAGCTGTCAAGCCATTTTATTCTAAGTTGCCAGTTTAATTTTTTAAGACATGAGTTGGTAAACTCCAATGTGCTTAAACATATGTCTTTGGATAATACTATTTTAAGATCTCTTATGTCTGAAAAATTTAACAAAATCTGGTTGCTAACTTAGCATATGGCCTATACTAGATAGGCATCTCTTAATTTAGATTAGTGTAAAGAGTGAATGCTTTCCTAATTTCTTTAGCAATGGAAAGTGCCAGGACCCAATACTAAACTGATTGGTTTAGGCAGTTGTCTACCATGCACATAGCTCTTTTAAAACACTTAGCAAATCATATTTAATTATGCATATTGTTTTTTTTATCATGAACTATTTGAGAGAATACAAATTTTTCCTTAAGTGTTATTGAATCAATTAATTTAGTTTATAGCTGAGTATGTCTCTAAAATATCCAGTTATATTCCGCAGGCTTTTAAGACAAACTTTTGTTCAGAGGATTACAAAAATAAAGGGGTCTGGTGTATGACAATTGGGATGATGACAATTAAGAATCTTACTTTAGGGTAGAATAGCCTCCTCAATTCTGCTTCCATGGAAAAGATATACGGGACCTTCTCCTTTAGAGGAAGTGAGTTGGTTTTAGACTTGGCACCTTTTAACAATTAGAGTACAGTCACAATGGCTGCCATAGTAGTAATGGCTATAGTGTATCAGACACAGCTCTGTGAATATTCTGATGATCACAGATGCCAAGTAGATACCTCAAAGCAGCGAGGCTAGTAACTTGCTGAATTGGACCTCAAGTGAACCTGATTATCCCTCAGCTTTTTCCCTGCTCATCACATCAACTAGCTAAAGTGAAATATTGAGGAAGAGACGATGATTTGGGATCCCTATCTACAGCACCTTTTATTTTCTTTATTCGCTAACATATATTTAAATTCTCGTCAGATTAGAGAAACAAAAATATCTTTTAAAATGAAGACCAATGAAAGGAAACTGGAAATGATTTAGCCCTGAGAAGAATTTAGTGACACAGAGGAATTACAAAACCAGCCCAATTCTTTGAGTGACTGGGAAAGATGAGGTGAATTACAGTGGAGGACGTGCCAGCTGGAAATAGGAAAAATTTCTGATACCCTTGATTAAATGAAGGGAAAGTATGGATTCTTCTGTCCCTGAGCCTTAATGAATGGATTTAGAAAAATCTTGTAATGGTTTGCAAAATTCCTTTTCCTCTGTGTGGGAGAAACAGACATTTAACCCTTCAAAGATGTTAGGATTAAAAATACCAAGTAGACTTCACAAATTCTTGAAAATTTAAAACCAATCATATGATAATAATCTAGTGGTGAATATTCCTGGGTCTTTAAAGAAGCTGTACTTCTATATAACCAGAAGCCCCTTTGGTTTACAGGGTATACATTTCCCCCTTTTCTTCAGATTTGAATGCTATTCAAACTTGAATCTCCAACTAGATTACCTAAGTGAGGTTTATTTTCCAAGAATATCTTCAATCCTACAGGAGGTTTTGTATTAATGACATAAAAAAAGCAGATAGAATAGGTATCACAAAAAGTTTCATAAACCCTTTTAGATTATTCTTCCTTTGAAAGCAGTTAAGTTTCTAAGTCTATTTAGAGTGCAACTAATGCATTCTATCTTTAGATATTTTTTAGAACTTACTCCTATTTTGAAAAAGAGTAGTAGATTAGACTGACTTAATATATCTGATGAAAAATTGTTTGCAGTTCCATCAGAGATGTTCCCTTTGCTGGGGGAACACCGATTACAGTTTATTGGCATCTACTAATATCCCCAGAAGGACGTGGACTTACAAAGCTTGCTCATGATTCTTAGCTATTAATGATAATGTAGTATTGATCTCAAACTATTTTATTTTAAAAGTCAGATTTAATAGGTATCTTTAAAAAACAACAACAACAAAAGGGGGCCACAAAGTTGGCTGTCCCAAGCAAATTATCACTACTTTTAATGAAAATATTTTGGATAACGTATATTAATTAAGGATATTTGGAAATGGAATTCAAAGTATGTCCCAATTATGCCTCTCACTTGGCTATAGTCCAATTTGGTAGACAAATATATGTTTTCAATAAAAATATGTTATTGGAGAATATATGAGAAAACTTCACCCAAAATTAATAAATATAAGAAAGATCAATGCAATCCTGCTGGCTAAGTTGTGAAAAAGCAATCAATGGTAATATTTCCTTTTAATAGAGATTTAATATCTTTAATTTTAATACTTTTTTTTTACTATAGAAAAAGAAACTACTTTTTATGGCTGTTAGGAAGAGTGGATCAAGATGTACTTTGATAAGTTCTTGTCAATAAAAATATCAATTCTACTAAATTTCAAAGCCATTTAAATTCAAAATAACGCCCTCCCAAATTTTAATGCAGTCTTAGTATTGTCCACATTTCAAAGTTTCAACACATTAATTACCCAATACCCATTATCTTCCTTAATTTTCCAATCATTCTGTATAGATTTATTTTTGTTCTTTGAGTAAATGCCAACATTTTAAATAGCCCAGATGAAAGATGTGTTTGCCTATAAGTTCCCACAAAGTAACCAGGATATTAACATTTTATTGGTTTTATCTGGGAAAAATTTCTCTCATTAAATCAACACTGACCTCTTGCTCAGATCTTTGAACAAATTTAATTGAAATATGAGGAAAGAAATTATTTGTTAGTTAAAATATTTAAACTACTTCTCTAGAACATTTTACTGAGTATTAAAACCACACATTTTTTGATGTTTCATTAATTAATTTCATTTACTTGTCAGTTTACCCTTTCAACCCATCCTAAATATTTTTATTGAACACTTACCAAGTGCTCTTTTCTGAATATACAAAAATAAAGAACAGATTTTCTCAATCGAAATATGAAAAAATTTTCAGTAAGGTGGAGCTATAATTGAAAAAGTAATTATGATGCAATATAATTAAGTTATGTGCAAAGTGATAGGGTGTCTCAATCTGACAATGTATCAGATAGAGTAAAATAGAAAAGGGCTAAGAATTAGATAAAGCATTTTAAAGAAAGAAATCTGTTGTCTGCCTCAGATAGAAAGTCTCTCTATGAATTTGTATTAAAAGTATGCTATTGACACATAGAATAAAGTAGAATATAGAATAGCTCATATCCATGCAAATGATAAATGAAATAGTGTCAATGAAGAAGAGGGGAATAAACATATAAAAGAAGACCAACCTCAAAAATTATCAGAGAAATGAAATATAAAGAGAGATGTACATCAGGATGTTAACATTTTTTAAGTGTGAAAATAAGCTCTGATTCATTGCTATGAGGAGTATAAGATTATTCATTTCAAAGGACAATTTGAGAATCTATACTAATAAAAGGCTAATAGACCAATGTCCTTCCAGACAAAGCCATGGTGGCAGGGCCAAGGCAAAGGCAGTTAGGGGTGATCAAGTTGGCAAGAGAGACCAGTTAGGAGGATCATGTTGGGGGATCAGGCTGGCAGGCAGGTGAGCAGTTAGGAGCCAGCAGTCCCGGATTGTGAGAGGGATGTCTGAGTGCTGGGATAGGGCCTAAACTGGCAGTTGGACATCCCAAGAGGGGTCCCAGATTAGAGAGGGTGCAGGCAGGCTGAGGGACACCCCCTCCTGTGCACAAATTTTGTGCACTGGGCCTCTAATATCTGATAGAAGTGGTTCTCCATGATTACACTATTGTGCAGGTACTTTAATCTTAAAACAAATGTGTGTCTAAAGAAATGTGTATATGGATGATAGTTACAGTTTAAAACAATAAAAATTGGGGACACTTCAAATATCCAGCAACAGAAGAAAGTATCCATTTTTTGTGTGGAATATGCATACAATGGAATCCCATGTGTAAGTGAATGACTGAATACATGATTACATAGCAAAAAAAACAAGGTAGGAAGGAACTTTGAGTGGTGATAGATATGTTTATGGCCTAAATTATGGAGATGGTTTTATGGATGTGTGCTTATTTCATCATTTGTGTACATTAAATAAAGGCTTTGTATGTCAATCATAATTTGAGAAACTGGTTAAAATAATAACAAAAACAAAGCAAGTTTCAGAAATGCACATTAAATTTACACAAAATTTTAAGGATTGCACAAAACAACCTCATAGTAGTTGTTACATTTTGAAAATAGTTAAATGTCATTTAAGGCCAAGTTGGATGAATAAGGTAGCCAAGACTTTTGTTATATAAATAATTACAAATGAGGCAAGATTTTAAAATTCTGTGTGCATGTTTCTTGTAAACTGGTCCTGAAGCATTTTATCAGGAGTAGTTTTTATACATTTTGAGAAATGCCTACATCATTGTTATTTTTGTGGGTAGCTTCTCAAGGTAACTAACTGCTTTGAAGGGAACAAGGCTCATCTGGATGTATAAGGTGTCCACGTTCTACTTTGTATGTTTAAAAACTCAGCCTCCTTTCTTTCTTTTTTAAATATGCAATTTTAATTGTTTTCAGAGAGGAAGGAAAATGGAGAGAGAGATAGAGAGATTAATAAGAGAGAATCATTTATTGACTGTCTTCTGCATGCCTGACAATGGGAATCAATCCTGCAACCTGGGCATGTGCACTGATTGGAAATCGAATTGTGACCTCCTGATTCATAGGCCAATGCTCAATCACTGAGCTGGACTCACCTCCTTTCTTTATTTCAACATCTTATAATAGACTAGAGGCCCGATGCATGAAAATTCCTGCAAGAATGGGCCTTCCTTACCTGGCTGCTGGCACTGCCTTTGCTCCGGCCAGAGTCGCCTTTCCTCCTTTCCGCCTTCCCAGGCTGCCCAGAGGCCCAGAGTGGCTGGAGTGATGCAGGATGCCTGTGTAGTCACCCCACCCCTGGCTGCTCAGAGCCTGCATATGCAAATTAACCCACTGTCTTTGTTAGGTTAATTTGCATACTTACTCCTGATTGGCTGGTGGGCATTGCAAAGGCACACTTAGCATGTTACTCTTTTATTAGTGTAGATATTTTGATTTCAAAAGAGAAAACATGTCAGAGGTGAACTCAACAAATTATTTGAAGATTTATTTCTTGGAAATAATGAGATATACAGGGATTTCTTTGAAGATACTTTTCTATGACAATTATATTTGACTAAAAGCCTCACATAGGAACTATTTCATTTACCACTAGGCACTAGATGAACCAGCCAAAACTGAAAACGTCTCCAGGGACAACACATTGGACCCACCTCTGGAGGTAATGACTTCATATTACCCCTACTTTTGAGGTACAATCCCAAAACTCATTGCTAACTCAGTACCTGGTTTCAATTCTTCCAGTTTTGTTTCCCTGCACAGCTCAGGCAGCAAACTGAAGAGCTCTGTGCTACCATTGATAAGGTCTTACAGGATTCCTTGTCTATGGTAATGCCTTAGACTAGAATGTGCAATTCAAACATTTGCTTTGCTTCTCTTCACTTACCTCGCTTGAGTATATGTATCATAGGCTTGTCCTTTTTATTTTCCAGCAATCTTCTGGTTCCTCTTCAAGTTCTCTACAGAAATTGTTGGGTTCTGACACTACCAAAGTATGTATGTGTTTGATATAATTTACTAAACTATGAGAGTTTCTATGACAATGAGTTTTAAGCTTCAGGTCAAAGCCCAATAGTGAATCGGGAAGTTTATTTAGTGAATAGCAACCAGCATGTTTTTTGTTTTGTTAGTAAATAGCATTTTAAAAATAGAATAGTAAGAATGTAAAATATCAGACTCTATTCTAAGTAGTGTATCTGTTGTTGAAATTTAATTCAATTTGTTTACATATACAGGTGTGTATACAGGGTTGCAAAGTAAAATCTGTTTTTAACTATGTATGGGCTAAGTTCAAACCAGCACATTAGACTCTGTTATATGTTGGCGTTTGCAGGAACTATATGGAAGTAACTGCATGTAGAATCTGTTGCCTAATCTCATCTCAAACCCTACCTTTAGTACCTAAGTAATTCACAGCCACTTAGAATTATAGAAGTGGAAAATGCAGTAGACTAAAATAGCATTAGTCTAGGAGCTTTAACACAAGTATTATTTCTGGAGTGTCTTTTCTTTTGAAGTTTATTTCATTGTTCTTTGACTCAGAGGGAAAGAAGCATGGATATTTTAGATGCTTATGGTACTACTAAAGCATTAATTTTGAATTTACATAATTAACTATTTTCTTCTTATACTTGTAGCCAATTTTATTTGTTGGAATAAAATGCTACGTTTTTCCAAAAAATTTTGAATGCTTAATACAGACCTACTCATCCAACTTTCAAAATGGTTGTGTTTTTCCTTTATTGATAATTGTTAGTTTGTTGATTTTTTTGTCAGCCTTATATTCTCTCTTAGAATTACTATACTTTTTGCATGTTCTTTTAAAAAATTGGACACTGTGTATAAAATAGGCTTTAAATGTAGAAATTGCTTATAATTAGAAAAGTAATCCTAATTATCAATTGGAACATTATAGACAACTATCCTCCTATATAATAAAAGGGTAACATGCAAATTAACTGAATGGCTGAATGATCAGTTGCTATGATACACACTGACCACCAGGGGGCAGATGCTCAAGGCAGCAGCTGCCTCCTGGTGGTCAGTGAACTCCCACAGGTGAAGCGCTGCTCAGCCACAAGCTGGGCTCATGGCTGGTGAGCACAGTAGCGGTGGCAGGAGCCTCTCCCATCTTTGCAGCCATGCTAAAGATGTCCGACTGGGGCTTAGGCCATTAGTAGGACATTTCTCAAGGGCTCCTGGACTGCTAAAGGGCACAGGCTGGGGTGAGGGAACCCCTCTTCCCAACAGTGCACAAATATTGTGCACTGTGCCTCTAGTTCATTAATAATGACATAGAAACTTAATAACCATTAAAAATTATATTTTGGCAGAGAGGAATGAATAATTGTAGTTGTGTTTTCATTAAATGTTTAGTTGTATATTTTTTCTTTTCATCTAAAGTATAAAACCTTGTTTACTTGGCCAAAGAAATACTATAGTAAATTTTAAAATATATTTTAATTAACTATAATGGGAATATGATTTAAATAGTAATATGTGAATAGACATCTTAATTATTGATTTATTTAACAAATATTTAATGTTTATAGTGTTTAAAATGTTATTCTGCATCACTGTTATTAAGGTAATTATTTCATTCAACAAATATTTATTAAGTGCCTACTACGGGCCTGGCACTGTGAGGCATTAAGGAGATAATGCTGAACGAGGCAGAGTAACCTAGGGGGCATATTTTGGATGTAGTAATCAGGAAGTAGAATTCAAGCTGAGACCAAAGATGGGAAAAAGGCAAGCGGGAAAGATCAGGGAGAATAGTTTTCAGGCAGAGGAGCAGGCATATGCAAATTTCCTGAGCTGGGAAAGCACTTAGTATGTGAAGATGAAGACAATTGTGATTGCAGCCTCGTGAGCCAGGGGTGAACTGTGTAAAATGAGATTGAGAAGGTGGACTAGGGACAGTGAGGATACCTATATGCCATGGCATGAAGTTTGGGTTACAAGGAAAATGGGAAGAGATCAAACTCTGGGGGAAGTAATATGAAACCATTGTAAAAGATCACAATGGGTGCTCTGAGGAGGCAACTGAGGTCAGAGAGGCAGTCAATGAAGTTGTCCTGGATAGGGCTGGTTTATTGCCAGAGAGCAGAATGTGGGTATGAGAGAGAGATTTCAGACTTGCTGCAGGTTTGGATGTAAGTGTGAAGGAGAGAAGATCCATGGGTGAGCTCCAGGTCTCTTCCTTGAGCATAGATGACCATGAAGGAGGCACTGTGTGGTGGAGGAGAGTTGATGTTTGTTTTTGAGGTGACTTTGAAGAATGTTTTAAGAGGGACTTAAACTTATGTGTCCGGTGGTAGTAGGAGAGATTTGGGATGACCAGCACATGGATGTTGTGAGCTCCCTGTCCAGAGATTCAAGGAACAAAACATTTCAGGTGCAATAAAGAAGGTGGAGCAGGAACCTGCAAAGGAGAACAAACCTATTGTATAAAAAATCAGCAGTATGGTATCACGAAGCTACAAGAAGAGACTATTGAAGAATATGTTATTGCTGTGATTGTTGCCAGAGGCAGAGAAAGCTAAGCCTAAAGAAGTATTTATTAAATTTGACATATATTTTGAAACTATATTGCTATTATGTGTTGGTGTTCATTCTCATTTTTATTTTGGTAACTTTTACTAGCATTTATAATCCTTTTGAACCTAAGGTTCTATTTTTAGTATAGTATGAAATAGTGACCTTATATATGTAATTTTAAATTCATGTTTTGTTAATTTTTTATTCCTTTATTTATATATTACTTTAAAACTTTAATTTTATCTTTCTATAAACTTTTTAGTTTTATTTTCTTTAGGACAACATTTCTGGATATAGTTTTTGTATTCAATCTGAGATTCTTTTTATCTGAAACCTTAAGCCATTTGTAATTATTATCAATACTAACTTCTGCTATCTTATTTCATATTTTTTACTTAAAATATTTTCTTTTTTGCCTTTCCTGCTTTCCTTTGGATATTTTGACATATACTGGTTTGAAACTTTTTGAAAATTTTACTTTATATTTTGGTTAGTTTTTGTAGTTACACATAAATTATTAAGGACAATAATTATGCTTATTTTTCTATCATTTTAAAGCTTACATATATATTTTCCCCCCAATTAGGTAAGTATTATAGCACTTTCATTTTTTTCACATTTTTTAAAAATTAGGTTACATACTCATACAGAAAAATTTGTTAATATATTTTTGGACTTATACATTTGAATTATTATCCTTATGTTTTCATTAATCTTCTCTTTATTTAGATACTTATTTTTTATTTAGATTCTTGTTTCTTACAAATTTATAGCTTAATCATGGGTTTACTTTTTTCTTTCTAGAATTTTGTTGAAAATTGTAATCAATGAGGTCTGATTGTGTTGATCTTATAACCTCTGTCTCTGAAAAAGCCCCCTCCTATTTACTTACAGTATAGTTTTGCTGCACATAAAAGTATAGATCTTCTTTCTTCAATACTTTTGACCCCAGGCTCTTTTACTTCAGTAACATTCTTGTGAAGTATTTTGTCAGCATAATATTCACTCCTCTTCTATAGAGTACTCATTTACAGAGTGGTGCTGTAATCTTTTAGTATTTTATCTTTATCTATAATGTGACTGATTTTTTCTATAATGTGTCGAGGTGTGCATTTTTTTCCTTTTTGCATCTAGATTGGTATTCTCTTTGACCTTTTACTTGGGATATTTAATTTTTTCTTCCTCTTACATTCAGGATAATGTTTAGCCTTTCTTTTTTTCTTCAAATGTTTTTTTTTTCCTACTGGGGCTTTTATATTACTGATATTGTCACTTTTGCCTCTGTATTCCATATCTTTCCATCTTTGAATATTTTATGCTATTCATTACTTCCTAATTTACTTGAGAGGATTCCTAGATCTGACATTCCAGTTCAAAAATTTTGTTCAATGTATATTTTATTCTTCAATACCTATGTAAAATTCTTTTTTGTAGCATATGTAGTTCTTTTATTTCAAGTCAGGTTTATAGAGGTACTAGAGGCCTGATGCATGAAGATTTGTGAAAGAATGAGCCTTCCGCCCCTGGCTGACAGCACCGCCTTCGCTCTGGTCCGAAGCTGCTTTCTGCCTTCCCACGCTGCCCAGAGGTCTGGGGTGGCTAGGACAGTGTGGAACACCTGCATCATTGCCATGGTGACAATGCAAGCATCCCATCCTGCCCCAGCCGCTAGGTGCCTGAATATGCTAATTAACCCACCACCATCTTTGGTGGCTTAATTTGCATACTCGCTCCTGATTGGCTATTGGGTTTGTGAAGGTATGATCAATTAGCATCTGTATAATTCTGTTTATATGAAATTTTAAAAGGCAACAGTATAGAAACAGAAAGGGCTGCCACTGAGAGCCTGCAGAATGCTGCCCAGAGGCCCTCCTGACCCTTTATAAAAAACAACAACAAATTCCCTTCCCACGGCGCGATCCCCTGCCAGCAAGACAGCCTGGGCTGGGGTCTCAGCCTGGCAGGGATGAGCACCCCCATGGTGCCATCCCTTCCCAGTGGCAGCAGCCTGGGGTCTCAACCACTGAGTCACACCAGCCAGGCAGATATGGAGGAATCTTAAATGCGCTTTTTTAAAAAATATATATTTTACTAATGTTTTACAGAGAGGAAGGGAAAAGGATAGAGAGCTAGAAACATCTATCAACCATCAGCTGCCTCCTGCACACTCCCCACTAGGTATGTGTCTCCAACCAAGATACATGTCCTTGACTGCAATTGAGCCTGGGACCCTTGATTCTGCAGGCTGATGCTCCATCCACCTAGCCAAACCAGTTAACGCTGTCCAATATGTTAAAGAAAAAACCCTATCTAATTAAAAGGGAATATACAGGGGAGGGCATTTGGGGTGTCTGGGTTGTCAGGGGAGGGCAGTTGGGGATGATTGGGCTGGCAGGGGAGCAGTTAGGTGTTGATCAGGCTGGTAGGGGAGTGGTCACAGGGTGATCAGGCTGTCAGACAGAAGCGGTTAGAAGCAATCAGGCAGGCAGGTGAGCAGTTGGGATCCAGTAATCCTGGATTGTGAAAGGGATGTCCAACTGCTCTTTTAGGTCTGAGCCCACAGGGATAAGGAGATAAGGAGAACAAAAAGGTAGTGTAAGAGAGTGAATATGAGGGATGGTGCAGTCGGACATCCCCCGAGGGGTCCCAGATTGGAGAGGGTGTAGGTTGGGCTGAAGGACAACCCCCCAGTGCATGAATTTAGTGCACCAGGCCTCTAGTTTATTGTATTAGAATGTGAGTAGGAGGTACATGTATCTCAGAATGTAGAAATTCCATAATATCAGCAATTTTTTACTTGCCACTTGCTCCTTGTCTCAGTGACAATCACCTTTGCCTCCTTGTTCCTCTGCTTATGACATTCCATACTCCTCCTTTCCAATTTCTGTCCCAGTTGTTATTATTCTGGGATCAGGAGAGGGACTCATTAGAGGCTGGCCAGTTGTCCAACCTAAAGTGAGCTGTTCCTTTCTCTTCAGTCAGGCCTTCCTGAGGGACCACCTTGATGTTATCCTCATGCACCATCCCTCAGGTTCACTCCCTTACACTACCTCTTTGCTCTCCTTATCTCTTATGAATGTGTATAACAAACACTGGGGCTGTGAAAGAGAGAGGAAATTGGGTCAGTTGTGAGGTCCAGGAAGAATTTTCTGTCTGCTTTTTGAAGTTGAAAGTGACAAGAGCAAGTTGGTATGCTAATGGATTCATTCAGTACAGTGGGAGGTACTGTTTATACAAAACAAAGGGAAATTTTGATAGATGAAAGACCTTGAAATGAGCAAGGAAACTAGACCCTAATTCAAATTAGTATTCTTTGATAAGAATAAATCAGATTTTGAGCCTCCTGTGCTTAAAATTAGTAGTGCCTACATATTTCCCTCAGAATATAAGTCAAAATCCTTATAAGACCTCGGGAAGGCTTCTGGGAACTTGCCTTCCAACACTTGCATGATCTGTTCTCCAATGTGTCCTTTACCCACTTTCTCCAGTCCTGCTTGCCTCCTTGTTGGGCCTTGAAGATTCCATCCTCCTACCTCAGCACATTTAGCTCTTTTTCAATCAACTGTATCACACTTTATAGTTTCTGATTCCCTGTAAAAATTCCCAAGCTTCACTTTGACCTCAAACAGCATGAATATGTATGGTAATTTTTTGGTCTGGTTCTAAGAAAAACAATTTATAGATTGTTTATGAGTCTTTTTTGGTTTATTATTGCTGCTCATTCTCACTCACATTGTCTTACCTCTTTATTATTTTTCTGAATCTGATTGTGTGTTGGATATTCTACTTGAAAATGTATTCAAGGACATATTACCTTCCTATAAGAATCTTTGCTGTCAGACACCAGGGGCCCTAGCAAAAGAGGATTACCTTAATTTAATCTAAGGTTTGGGGATGACTTTCCCCCCTAAACAATCAGTTTTAGATGCTTTGAGGCCAGGCTGAAGCCTACATGAGATCTGGATCACTCTTACTGCCGACCTCAGTCTATTCTTGGTTCTGGGAACTCTGACTTTTATCTCGCTGCACCTCTGAAGATGGCAAATGTTTGGATCAGCTCTCAAGCAACGCAACAGTATTTGCAAACACCCCCAAGGCAAAAGCAGATCTCAAATGCCTGACTTCTCTTTTCAGATTCCCAAATTGTCCTGACATTGCCTTCAAATTCTTCGCTTTTATTAACTCACCAATGTTTTCAATAAAATATCTTCCAATATTTTGCTCAACTTTGTTATTACCTATTGTGGCAGGATTGCTCTGAGTTCCTTCGTCACCATTCTTAAAAGTGGAAGTTCATATAAGGACTTTACACTTATTCCATCTTGCTGGAATGCTTTATATCTCGATTCCCACATAGCCAACTTTCTCACCTCCTTCAAATCTTTGCTCAAATGTCACCTTCTCTGGATTGATTACCCTATTTAAAATTGTAAGCCATCAGTGCTCTTGACTTCCTTAACATTTCAGTGGTGATATACATGTGTATGTGTTTGGCAGAAGCAAAGAAGGTTTTCTTTGGAAAAAATGTGCTACCCTAAGCTTCAAATTATTTCTATTCTTCTTTTTTATTGAGTTTGACATCTCTTAACATATGTTGTAATTTATTTATAATTTTATTATTTATTTTATATCCTGCTGAAATATAAACTCCCAATGGTAGGGCATTTTTGTCTCTTGTATTAATGGGTATGTCTGAAGTGTGTAGAACAGTTTCTGGCATACAGTAGAAACATAATGATATTTGTTGAATTGATAAATGAATTAAATAGCCAGTTGATATCAGAAAGTTGGAACATGAGCCTGCAAAAGAAAAATTCATGTTTATCAGGGAGTATTGAATGCCCAATTGAAATTGAGTATCACTACTGATATTTATAATGACATCAATTAGCTGATTGAGAGAGTTTTCCAGTAAGATTTTGTTTCTCAGGTAAAGTTTAGAGAAAATGGATAATGAGGTCCATCCAGGAGGGATTCAAAGGATAAAGAGAAGCAAGAGAGATTAAGGTATAAAGTGATAATGTACGTAAGCTCAGAGGTACTGAATGGAATTGGTAAGGGTTAATGATTTTGAGTCTCAGTGAAGCTGAGGCTGAAGAAATGTTGCATTAGGGATATTTGAGAAATGGAGAAGGTGGCTAGGAGGTAGAGTTCTGAAAATACGATGTTAGAAATTGAAATTTTAGGAGATTCTAATTTTATTTGTTAAGGCATGGTATAGGAATGGTCCTAGAAATGAATAGTTTAAATGGAATGGATGAGAATATATTTGGAGCCTAAAGAATTAAGAGTGCAGAGACTTCTACGTGAATTTTGAAGTAACAAAATTCATGTAAGGAACTATTATGATTCATGAATAAGCATCACCAATAAATTAGGGAAAATTAACCAGAAAGCCTATAGATAACAGTAATGAAAAGGATAATAAAATTATGTAGTTTAATGAAATGATTTTCAAAGGTACAGAGGGTATAGAAAAAAAAGGGAGTAATGATTGGAAAGTCTTAATAAGAAAAAATAGGTAAACACTTACCAGAGGTTAAATATTTTAAGACTATTTTATTGATTACTTTAATATTATAATTATTTTTATTTTCATATAGACAACTACAACTCTTCCGAGATCAGCTGGTCGAGAAACCAAATATGTAAGTCCCTTCATAATTATACATTCTGCTTTTTAAATGGGTGCTTATATAGGCTTTGGAGGCAACTCAATTATACAATTATTTACATTGAATTGGTTGACTTTTTTCATAAGTAGAAAGGAGTAGGATGGTATGATTGACTCAGATGTGGAAAATTGGTTAATTCAGGTAAATTCATTGAGTAAGTTCCTTCTAAAGGGGGGGGGGTCTATATTTTGTCTAAGTAAAGCAGAACTTCAACACCTGCTTTCTATCTTTCTAATATTAAAGCTTAGATGGCATTCTCATTTCTATACTGGTTTGTTGTGGTTATTATACAATAGTCAACTCAAATAATTGAAATATTGACTTGTTCATTTCCAGTAAGATTGCCAGTTTAGTTTATTCAATTAATTATGAAGATACCCTTGATTCAGATAATTATGGGGATCTGGTTCTGAATGTCCTAGATACACACAAACATGGAGTCACCTAATAATCTACCACAGTAGAAAAAAGACTGTTTTCTAATAAGTGTTTTTTTAAATTTTTTAAATTTTTAAGTGTTTTTTTAAGTTCAGTGTAAATCATTAAATTATTTATTTTGTTATACACAATATTTGCTAATATGTAGTTTTCATGATCATGAGTAAATAGTTATTAAATTTATATTTTGTGACTTATTTTTTCTGCAATTGGAAAATTTCTACTTTCATTTAAATCTCTATAAGGCAAATAATAAGCTGGGTGAAGTTACTGAATTTTATCACATTTAGGAAATGATGTTTAAAGGACATGTGAAGGAACACTCTTAAAGCATTTTCTAGAAGTTTGCACTGTTATTTTTGTTGTTGTTGTTGTTATTGGAAGCCATTTGAAGGAATACCTAAAAGACTGGAGGCATTTAGTAGGCTATATTAAAGTTTATATTTATAGAGTTGCTGCTTGGTAACTGTTTGATGCCAGAAAATCACTTAACCCCTTACTTTTATCATAAATAATATTAGATACTAATAGCCTTATTTGGTTGAAGTAAGGCTTAGGTTGGTTAGTGTATGAAAAGCTCTTACAAAAGCTGATAGCTCCTCCCAACTGTGAGGATGGTTATTTTGACAGGAATTGGTATAATTCTGGAGTGGCTGCTTCATTTTCCATATTTAGTAGTGATTACATATTATTCTTTATTCAGTTATCAGCCTGAAAGTCAATTAACATTTATCTCAAACTTTGTGAGAGCATTTGAGTCACTTGAAGTTTACATTGAATCATCAAACAGACTTAATATAAACTAGAAAAAATATAAACTCTGGTTCATATAAGATTCTTGACTTTAATTAAATTTGAGTAAGAAGCTTTGCTTTGGACTTTCTATTATAATATGACATTGGAATTGTTGTTTTTGACATCTCAAATATGTTCATGTCTTTTGAAAGATTATAAAGGATAATTTTCTAGTGAAAGGTAAAAAACCAACTCATTGATATCACACTTGTAAATATCTGGTTGCAATTATTATATTTACTAAGTGATGTCTGAATCTGAGAAGTCTATGGACTATAACATTTCAATATTTACCATCTCTCTTATATTATATTATAAATTGTCTACACTTCACGGATTAGCTTTTAATGTCAGAGAAATAACAGAATATTGAATATTATATAGTGTACAGGTAAGATCTCATTTTAATGAGCTTGAGGGACAGAAAATGTCATTACAATTTCATACATACTGCTTTCAAAATATCACAATATATTAAAAAGTGTCAAACTTTATTAAAAATATTCCCCACTATATATACAGATATTCATATAAAGGTCATCGTCTCAATTTAGCCAGCTCACAAACTCCCCTTGTTGCTATACTTGGAAATGTCGCTAGGCTGGAGTGTTTCAGAGGTGATGTGCATTAATGTAGTCATGGATTTCAGGCTGAGGTGACTTAAATCCAATCCACTTAAATCCAGATGTGGGTTCAAATATGTTTCCATAGGATATAAGCAGAGATTAGATGAGTTACAGGAATAGTTGTAAACAATTTAAGCACAAAATTACACTCTACTGATCAGTCTTATTTCTTTCCTTTATGCTTAGAAATATTTCTATGGTATGCTCATGTAAAAGGGGATGAGGAGGAAATGGAAGATAATTTTCTGGGTTCTACTAGTGAGGAGGGAAAGAAAGGATTTAATGAAGCAAGTTTTATGCCTTGTATCCTTCTCATAATCATTTCAGACTTCTTCAAGCATGGTGGGGCAATAGAATATAGCTCATGGGATTTCATTTCACAGAGTGCCATTCTTACACTCATCTCTAATGCTGTTCCTCACAGTCAGTATTAACAGGAATAGATATGAGTGACTAAAAACTTAGGGTTGTTCAAATCCAATTTCTTTGAGTTCATTTTTAGGTACTTCAAATTGCTTTTCTACCTTAATTTAGACAGTTGTTCCTATATAGTAGCCTTCTCCCTGTACTCACGACTCCAATCTCAACTCACCTAACAATATTTCCTCACTTTTTGAAAAATAATTGCTACAATTTTGATAGCATAACTATAGATACAACATTTAACAAACATAATTCACCTGTATTAAGCAAGCAAAAGGAAGCTTCTCAAAAGGTTTAACATGATTTGGGTTGGTTGAAAGTCTGGCTTATATTCATAATGATACACATAAGCCAGTATTTTTTCTTTGGTAAAGGATCTACAGTGGCTTTATAGATATTTACTCCACCCCAAGGTTCACAATGAACTCTGTACTTACTCTGGGAAGTTGATTTGTAGTACTGATAGAAAGTCTGTTATATTAGACTAGGGGCCCGGTGCACAAAATTTGTGCCTGGGGGCGGGGGAGAAGTCCCCTCAGCCCAGCCTGCCCCCTCTCACATACTGGGAGAGCCCTCAGGGGATGTCCCACTGATGGCTTAGGCCCATTCTCCATGGGGAGCAGGCCTAAGCCACAGTCTGGCCTCCCTCTGTGGGAGGTGACTGAGCTGATCAGGGAAAGGCACCAGCCCCAGCAATTATTTTTCAAAAAGTGAGGAAATATTGTTAGGTGAGTTGAGATTGGAGTCGTGAGTACAGGGAGAAGGCTACTATATAGGAACAACTGCCTAAATTAAGGCAGAGAAGCAATTTGAAGTACCTAAAAATGAACTCAAAGAAATTGGATATGAACAACCCTAAGTTTTTAGTCACTCATATCTATTCCTGTTAATACTCACTGCTGCAGCCACTGCCAGTCACCACAGCCACCAAGGTGTTTTCATCAACCCAGACTCCGGTCCCTTCACTATGAAAAAATGACAACTTTCTTTAGGCATTTTCAAGATGTGTCTTTCATAGGATATAACAGTTTTTTTTTATCCTCACCTGAGGATATGTTTCCATTGATTTTTAGAGTGTGAAAGAGAAAGGGAAAGACAGAGAGAAACATCAAAGTGAGAGGAACACTTTGATTGGTTGCCTCCTGCATGAGCCCTGACCTGGGCCCCAGCCAGGGAGGAGCCTGCAACCTAGGTGCATGCCCTTGATCAGAATATAACCCGGACCCTGAGGTTGGCAAACCTAGGCATTATCCACTGAGCCAAACTGCCTAGGGAAAGGATATGATATTTCTTAGCTCTCCAGCAGCAGACCTTTATTTTTTTTTCTCCAGGAGTGTGGTGGAAGAACCTTAGATTACTTTTTTGAATTCTTATGCCCAAGTTACTAAGAATATTACCAGAGGCGTATAGGGAGCTTAGCTAGTGAGCGGTCAGAAAAGGTGTTTCCTCTACAGTTCACATCTATCTCCTCTGATCTCCAGCTCCACACCTACCAAGGCCTAAAACCTCTGGCCCTGAATGGGGGATACCCAGTTAGCTGCTATTGCCCTGCTCCACAAGACCCCAAGCCTCTGGCCGAGGATCTGAGGCTCAGATCTAGAACAGGGGACCCCAAGAGCGCTTGATTGTCCTGCTCTGCCCCCGGCCAAGGCCCCAAGCCTCTGGCCAAGGATCCAAGGCTCGGATCTAGGGCAGGGGACCCCCAGCATGCTTGATCACTCTGCTCTGAGGATGGGGCCCCAGGCTGTTGACTCCCAGCACACGCGATCGCCCTGCTCCGCTCCCGGCCAAAGCAGCAAGCCACTGTTTGAGGCTCGGGCCCTGTGCAGGGAACCCCCAGTGCGTAGGATCACCCTGCTCTGCCCAGGGCCAAGGCTGCAAGCCGCTGGCTGATGCTCTGAGGATGGGGCCCTGGGTCGTTGACCCCCAACATGCATGATCACCCTACTGCCTCTGTTTGAAGCTTGGACCCTGGGTGGGGGACCTCCAGCTCGGGTGATCAACCTGCTCTGCCTCTGGCCAAAGCACAAGCCTTTAGCTGATGCTCTGAGGCTGGGGCCCTGGATGGTTGACCTCCAGTGAGGGCCCGTGCTGCCCTGCCCCCCCCCCCCCACGCTCCTGATTGGCTGGTAGCGCAGCAAAAGTACGGTAATTTGCATGTTTCTCTTTTATTAGATAGGATGAAATAAAAATGTACTGGGGCTATCTAAAGTCTTTAATTATAATGTCATGATCCCCAGTGAAGAAATTTTGGAGACTTTGGGGGACTGGATACAAAGTTATTTGGGTTTTCCCTAATTTAATTAATATGTTGGCTTGAGCATTTTATCTTTTTCCTCCAATAGTTTGATGTTATTTAACACAATGTACTGATAAATGTTAGTAAAATAGTTTACTTGTGTAAATGGTTTATTTTGAGCTAGTGGCCTGGTGCATGAAATCGTGCACATTAAAAAGGAAATAATTGGAGGAAATATTTTAATATTGCTATTTGCCCTTTATCAATAATAGAAGTATCAGAGATGAAAGGAAATTAGTAAAATGTATATGAAAATCTCCTGTCAGAGTCTGGGGCACACCATGCAAACTAGAGTCAAGTCCTCACCCACCACTCACCCAACCCCCCAGCCCCACCTCCTTCAAGCCCCTCCAGGTGGGGGACACAGGCTCAGGTCTCACAACCCGGTGCTGGGCTGGGGGCAGAGCCTCAGGTCCCCTGTCAAGCCCCACCAGGCAGAGGGCACAGCCTGAAATCCCTCGCCCTGGCCAGGTGCCATGCAGCCTCAGGTCCCTGCTGTTTGGTCATGATGTTACAGTGTCCCAGCTAATTTGCATATTACTTTATTATATAGATAAATGTGCAACCTCTTCTTTCCTTCAATACACAGAAACAGATTTAATTGGTTTATATTAGTCAAGATGCATTTAATTCAGCATATTTCATAGTAGATATTACTTAACTTAGGAAATTCATAGAGAATTCCCTCACATTATTGCAATAATGTAAAATTAACTAAAGGGTAAAAACTAAGGTTTCAAAAGAAGTCATGATTACTCATATTATGTTAAAAATGAAACTCTAGGTGAATAGAAAAAACACAGGTGCCAGAGGGAATAGGATTCTTCCATGGTATCACAGGAAATGCATTTCAGGGCTACACACACAGGAGGATTTGAGGTGTAGTAGCAAGATTTATTACAGCAAAAACAAAGAACTGCCTTCAGGCCCAATATCTCATCTACCACCAGGCATTTAGTAAGGGGCATGCCTCTGAAAACAGAAGGAAAAACAAAGTTTAGTGATCAGAGCAAATTATAAACCCGATTCTGAGTCTGTAAGGCTGTCAGCTGAGAAGGATTTTAGACGCAAGGCTTTTGCTGGCATGAGAGCAAGCAGCTACAATCTGATAAATCCTCCTTGGCTGCAGTTTGAACATCCCTGGTGATGTCATCAGGTGATCAGGTTAATTCTATATGGCGGACACAGCCTTAGAAAAGAGTTCTCAGTAATTCCAAGTCCAAGGATGGGAGAGAATGGAGACACGAGTTTGGAGGATTACAGAAAACGAGGAGAATTCAGGATTCAGTTCAGTTTCCAGGTGACAAAAACTTTGAAGACCTTTAACTGAATTTCAGCAAAAGTAATATCCACAACTGGGCATTATGATTTTTTTTATTGAAACACAATTTCTCCCCCGGAAATCATCCTCATTTTTATTAAGAGCAAATTAAGAACAATTTATTTAGTATATGAAGTCCACAGTGAGAATAGCAATTGCTCACATAGGCTCTTTTAAATCTGCCTTTCTGGAATCTCATAAGGAATCTCCAGAATGAGCTTTAATTAGCCTCTTAGGGCAAAGAAGCCAAGCTACACAGTTGCTATCAGGTTTTCCTGGCAGGGATGCCTCTAACTGGCCAAACCTCTCATTGCACAGTTTCTGTATTGGGGCTAGCCCTTGCTGTAAAAGAAGATTAGGGACTGAGGGTGAAGTTTTGAGTATGCATCCCAAAAGGGATCTCTCTAGCCACTGTGGATGGAGGTGGTATTGCCCATTGTCTTCAGGGAGAGAGATTTTCTTCCTTGTAAAATAGCATGAGAGTCCTCAACACTCCCAAGCCCTGCAACACATGACCAAAACCCCAGGATGATGTGCTACCCATTTCTGGTCTTGGTGTCTCAAGACCCATAGCTTGCCCCACCTCTGACGGAGATAAAGGCCTTCCAGAAAATTGCAATATGGTTTATGTCTGGCTATGGAGTGTTACCCCATCTTCTGAGGGCAGCCTTACCAATAGTCACAGTGATGATCAAGTATTTCTTAGTTGTATTCACTCTGCTCATTTCAGGTAACTTTAGCTCTACCTGGACTATAAGTGTTGCCCATTTCCTCAAGTGAGGCTTCTCTGTTTGATGGCCTTTAGGCTTATCTGGCCTTACCTGAGGTCCCACCCTCATGTCTGTCTGTCTGAGAGGTGCCTAGTACCTCTACTGCCTTGGGTAGAAACTCATCCTATAACTCTCTTAAGTAGTCTGGCTGCTGACCTATTTCCCTGCCTTTCACATCTCCAGCAGCCCTGGTCCTTCAAAGGCCCTAGTAGACAGAGGTTAGTCACTCTGAGAAGGGAAGGGGGCTTCCTGTTATGTCACTTCCAAGGCTCTCATGGAAAATTGGTTTTAAATACCAGAGGACGCAGAAGGGATTAGAGGAGATCCCTGGTGTCCTATGTATATGGCCCTCATTGGGCCAGACGGACAAGCATCTCTGTCCCTAGGGATGAATGTTGTCAGATTTCTCTAAGATCATAAATTGCTGGATATCCCTGTGTCTGAGAGAGCATAGGAGTTATTAGAAAGATTAATAAACTTTCAGTAATTCTCAAGATTAGTTTCCTCTTATGGAAGTTCTTTTAAAATAATTTCCCCAAATTGTTTAATATAAATCTCCCCATTTTTGTAACTGCTTGAAAGTAAAGGCTTTTTATTTACTGTACTAGAGGCTCGGTACGCAAAATTTGTGCACGAGGGGGCAAAGGGAGTGTCCCTCAGCCCAGCCTGTACCTCTCTAATCTGGGACCCCTCGACGGCTATCTGACTGCACGTTAGACCCAATCCCAGTAGGATCGGGCCTAAATGGGCAGTCGGACATCCTTCTCACAATCCAAGACTGCTAGCTCCAAACTGCTTGCCTGCCTGCCTCCCTGACTGCCCCTATCCACCTCTGCTTGTCAGCCTGATCACCCCCTAACCACTACCCTGCCAATCTAATTGATGTCTAACTGCTCCCCTGCCAGCCTGTTTGTCCCCACCTTCCCTCCTCTGCCAGCCTGGTCACCCCTAACTGCTCTCCCCTGCAGGATTGATTGCCCCCAACTGCCCTCCCTTGCAGGCCTGATCCTTCCCAACTGTCCTCCCCTGCTGTCCTGATGGCCCACAACTGCCCTCCCTTGCAGGCCTGGAATCTCCCACTGTCCTCCCCTGCTGGCCATCCTATGGTGGCCATCTTGTGTCCACATGGGGGCAGGATCTTTGACCACATGGGGACAGCCTTTTTGTGTGTTGAGTAATGGTCAATCTGCATATTACTCTTTTATTAGATAGAATAAAGGCCTGGTGCATAGGTGGGGGCCAGCTGGTTTGCTCTGAAGGGTATCCTGGATCAGGTTAGGGGTTCCCTTGGGGTGTGGGGCAGCCTGGGCAAGGAGCCTATGGTGGTTTTCTGGCCAGCCACGCCCCCCAGTGACTCAACCGCAGGGCCTGGTATCTGGGATTGATTTATGTTCTACAATTGAAACTTTGTAGCCTGGAGCGGAACCAAGCCTTCTGCTCGCTCCATGGCAGCAGCCATTTCTGTTTGAAACATTGTAGCCTAGAGTGGAGGCCTAGGCTCGGGCTGCAGAAGTTTGGCTTCCTCCATCACCCCAGCAACCCTAGTCTCTTCTCTCTCTAGCTCCATGGCTGCCACCATTTCTGTTGGGATTATGTATCTTCTATAATTGAAACTTTGTAGCATTGAGTAGAAGTTTGCTTCCTCCTGTTGCCAGGGAAACCCAAGCCTCCCTCCTGATCTCAGTGGCGGCAGCCATCTTGGTTGGAGTTTATTTGCATAATTTGCTCCTGATTGGCTGGTGGGTGTGGTCAATTTGCATATTACTCTTTTATTAGATAGGATACCAGCAGGAGGATTAATGATGGCTGGGATCTGGGAATTTTTGGCCTTGGAGGCACAATTTCCCATGTTTAACTGTACAGTTCAGGGAACTTGGCACCCTGGGCTCACAGAGCCCCTGGAGGTACAAAGGAGCAGCAGCAGTTGTAACAGGATCAGGGAACATGGCAATAGGCTGTGGGCCCCAGGTGCTTCCACTTGGTTCTGAACTGGCAGCAGCCCCCATTACATAGGGGCCCAGCTGCAGGTGAGACACAGAGCCAAGGGAATGCTGTCTGGCCTTGGGGTCTGGGGAGGGAGTAGAGAGAAGGAGGGGGGTTTCTGATCTGGAGCTCAAATGGGAAGTCAGCAAAGCAGCAGGATTAAGAATGAAACAGAGTCTGAGAGTATACACAGGCAGCAGCAGAGGGAGGACAGATGGATGAAGAAAAGACTTCTGAGGACAAGGGAGGTGAGTCCTAGCTCTCTTTGCACAAACCACAGCTCCTCCTTGTCCCTTCATGGTATCCAGTCATTACTGTTTGGCCAGTTAAAAAGCATCCCAGAAAACCTATAGGTATAGTAGGCAAAACCTCATAGCAACTGTGTGGCTTGGCTTCTTTGCCCTGAGAGGCCAATTAAAGCTCATTCTGGAGATTCCTGATGAGATTCCAGAAAAGCAGATTTAAAAGAGCCTATGTGATAAATTGCTATTTTCACTGTGTTTATGCAAATAATCAGGGCAAACTGAAACTGGACCTACTATACTAAATAAATTGGTCCTTGGAAAAC
The DNA here is from genome assembly GCA_027563665.1 of Antrozous pallidus. Taxonomy (NCBI): domain Eukaryota; kingdom Metazoa; phylum Chordata; class Mammalia; order Chiroptera; family Vespertilionidae; genus Antrozous; species Antrozous pallidus. The sequence goes on from CM050517.1 coordinate 23,637,831, forward strand.
AGCATGAGTGTGGTGTGTAGGGGACGGTGCTGCTGTACAAGAATATATTCTAGAGGTGCCAAATTTGACATGCAGGTTCAAAAATGGGAAGGAGAATTTTAGCCACTATAGGTCTGATGAGTGGTAAGAACCAGGTGATAGAGGAAGGGATTAACTTTACAATGTCCAAGATTAAGTTGAAGGAAGGGCAGCCCTGGATGAAGGTGGGTCACACTCTTTGAAAGCCCTTCTTGTTTTTCACACTCAATTCAAATTAGGCTAAAGGTAACCTTCTAAGCTCTTCTTCTTGAAGCAGGCCTTTTCTCTCTATGCTTCTTGGGCAGGAAAGGGAAAGCAGCCAGTCTGTTGCCAGGGGAAATAGGATTCTTCCACAGTGTCACAGAAAATGCATTTCAGGGATATAGGCATAGGAGGATTTGAGGTTTAGTGGCAAGATTTGTTGGAGCAAAAACAAAGAAAGGGCTTAGGTAACATCTCATTCATGCTCAGCTTCATCTCACTGTGGGAGAAGTCCAGTTTCTGGGGCCCCAGGCCTGTACTTGTCCTGGCCAAGCCCAGGATGAGGGCCAGGACCCAGAGCTACGGTGCCATTAACCTGGCATTCAGGGCTCCAGTAGTCCAGCACCATCTCTGCTCCTGCCCAGTCCATGATTGGTGCTATGCTTCATCCGCATGAACAGCTGCTGAAGAGAGAGAGTGAGAGAAAGGGTGCCACCAAGCCAGACCTTTGTTAAATGTTGATTACCTATCATTGGGCTTGGGAGGGAGGAGGCTTTCTGTCAAACTATCTAGTTTCTTTCCTGGATCTTCCCAGGGCTATGCTGGTACCTCTCCCCCTTCTTCCCCCTATTCTCCCCATCCAATTCCTTTTGGAGATCTTTGGGGAGTTTCTTGCCCTTATCCTAATCCAGTCTTTTCCCAGGTTTTTCTCCTCACCTTTATGTTTGCCATTTTTGCTCCTACTGTGCAGGCCTCCTAGTAAAACAACCTCTCACAGTGCTATCTTGGCTTCTACTGGCCACACCTCAACGGAGGAATTTCCCCTTCACTATTTATCCCTCCCTGCTGAATGGGGGTGGGAGGGGGCAGGAGGAGCCCACTGTTCCCTGAGGAGATTGCAAAGCTGGTCTTTCCTACCTATTTAAGGATCGGAGTGTGTTTGGGGCAGTGTCTGTGAAGCCACCTCTTCCTGGTTAATCCACTTAAATGTCTGGCTCACTTTGTTTTTAATAATATCTAACTAGCTGCCTATTGTAAGAACATGGTCATGTACGTTCTGAAGGGCAGTTTTCTGCAGCAATGACTAATCATAAACCTCAGTGCACACTTACCTGGTCTATAGCAATTAGAGACAGGGGCACTTAGCCAAGACAGCCTGCTGCCAGGTATGGCAGCGAGCAGTGACAGTCCTGAAGAATGGCATGACACAAATGGCGGAAAACACACAAGGACCACGGGTGCCCCATCATTATGTTTGGCGATTCACACGCCTATACAGTATACTTGACAATATTGTAAGAACCACCAAGTTTTCATTGTTCAGTATGTTTCATCTCTCAGAGTGGAAAAGCGACATTGACACATTTATAATAAACCCTGACACATGTTTGCCATTTTTAAAAGAATAGACATATTTAGGAGCACAACTTTATTATATTTTAGCTAAGTATATTTATAATGGTGCACTTGTATGTTGACTATTTCCCACGAAAGGTGGAGGCTGATGTGGGAGCTCAGCCTCCCACTTAAAGGCAGCAATGCTTGTTAAAATATCACTGTTAAAATATGCCTGTGTAACTCAACCTAAAAGAGAGAAAGGTAAACCGCCGAGTGCCAGAAATGACAGGCAGCTCCAGGCAAAAGAATCACAGAAAATAAGAAGCTAAAGCTTGATAGAACAGAAGTACCCAAAAGCTAGGTGCTGGCAGCCAAGAGTTCAGATTTTAACTTTCACTGCATAACAAGTCTAAGACCTGTAAGGAATTCTTTTTGTACATCTGTGATGGCAGAAATCAGGTCCTGGTAGGAAGTGACAAACCAAACGTACTCAGGGATTCAGAAAAGGACTATTTATTGGCACCAATGCTGGCTCAGTGGAGTCCTCTCTAGAGGCTGAGCTCTGAGCAAAGCCAGGTTTGGCCTTATATATCTCCCTGAGCTCTTTTGTCTCCCATATATGGTATATATACACATTCTGGACATTCTTTCTAGTTATGTGCTAAGCTTCCAAGTATTTCGCAGGCCTTCCACACCCATTGCAGTTCTCACTGAATGCCTAGGCTACAGAGGAAGGACTGGGTTCCTTATTTGCACCTAGGGGAAAGTTCCTGGACCTCTCCTACTTCCCACTGTCAATTCACCAAGAAACCAGTGAGATTACAGGAGCTGAGGCATAGTTATGGTGGTGCAAGCAGAGAGGGGGTTTGCCATTTCACATCCAGGAATCAAGAAGGCCATGTGGTACATAAAAAAATAAATAGAACAAAGGTAAATCTATCTATTGTCTTTACTTTGCACTCTTGGGTAGTATGTCCTAAGCCTGTGAGATTTCAGATGTGGTGACATGTTATCCTTGATATTTAGAAATATCATGGTGGTAAAATAAAATGGAAACAGATCCAGAGCCAGAAAAATTCAACAGGGTAAATTTGAAATATATTGTAGAGATAGTTTTCCAACTCAGGGTTTCTCAGACATCTTCAGAAATCATCACCAGTTACCCTGACTAAAGATGGAGCTAAAAAAATAAAGCCATAAAATGAATATAGATTATCATGAGAAATAGGTGAGAGAGAGGGAGAGAGAGAGAGAGCGCAGATACAAGAAAAATGGGAGATTTGGCAATGCAGGTCTATAGAAAAATCTGGAAAGAATTAACAAATGTATTAAAACTATTAAAACAGTTAGTAGGAGTTATAGTAACCAGAAAACATACTTGAAAAACAACCAAATAGAACTTCTGCTAGTTAAAAATAAATTCATTAAATAAAAGTTCAATTGTGTTAAAAATACTAATATACAGTTGAAGAAAAATTAACTGTCAATCTTATATCTGGAAACCATCCAGAATGCAGCATAATGATATAAAAATATATGAAAGGGAATCTTATAAAGATGGATGCTGGATTGAGAAGATCCAACATATATTTCATAGAAGCTCCACAAGAGGAGATTAGATATAATTGAAGAAAGATAATAATTGAAGAGGTAGTCATAGAGGATTTTCCAGAATTGAAGAAAGATATGCACACTCAAAATAAATAAACCAAGTCCCCCAAAAAGATACATAAAAATAAACTCAGCCGCAGACACATCATAGTGAAATTATAGAATGTCAGAGAGAAAAATCTGAAATGCTAAACCAATGTGAAGATAGCTGATCTGCCAAGTCATGACAGTTAGATTGACAGCAGTAACAGAAGCCAGAACCAGTGGGATAGTACCATGAAGATGCTGTGAGACAATGTCTATTACCACAGAATTCAATGTCCAGTGGAACTCTCATTCAAGAATGAGAACAAAATAAAAATAATTTCAAAGTTCAAGACAATAAGGCCTGAAAAAAATCACCAGAGCATTTTCTTAGGTAAGAGAGAAACTAAATACACATTAGAGTGAAGTGCAGAAACAAAGGAAAAGGAAATAATAATGACCTCTTTTTAACTGAAAACAACTAAAAACCAAATCACTTTATTTCACAAATCATGACAGCTCTGGGGTTACTTTTATATAAAGATACTTAAAGAAAAATCTGGTTTTCTTTCAATTAACATAAATACATATAAATATACAATAATGCTGCTATATTTAAGTAAAATATGGAGTATGCAGAGAATGAAATATTATGTGACCTTGAAGAATTTTTTTAATCCTCACCCAAGGACATGCTTAGAGAGGGAGGGAGAGAGAGAAAGAAAGAAATAAGAAAATGCTAGAGAGAAACATTTTGTCTTCCATGTATTCCTCAACTGGGGATCAAACCCACAACTCAGATATATGCCCTACCCAGGAATCAAACTGGCAACCTTTTGGTGCACGGGATGATGCCCAACCAACTGAGCCACTCCGGCAAGCACCTTGAAGAATTTTTGATGTCTTGTGATGGTGCTTATGTTAAGACAAGCAGACCAGTGCATGGAATTCATGCACAGGAGGGGGGTAGTGTCCCTCAGCCCAGCCTGCACCCTCTCCAATCTGGGACCCCTCGAGGAATGTCCAACTGCCTGTTTAGGCCAGATCCCAGTGGGATCTGGCCTAAACGGGCAGTCGGAGATCCCTCTCATAATCCAGGACTGCTGGCTCCCAAGTGCTCACCTACCTGCCTTTCTGATTGCCCCTAACCACTTCTGCTTGCCAGCCTGATCACACCCTAACCACTCCCCTGCCAGCCTGATTGATGCCTAACTGCTTCCGTGACAGCCTGTATGCCCCTAACTGCCCTCCCCTGCAGGCCTGGTCATCCCTAAATGCCCTCCCCTGCAGGCCTGGTCACCCCTAACTGCCCTTCCCTGCAGGCCTGGTTCCTGCCAACTGCTCTCCCTACAGGCCTGAGTCCTCCCCAACTGCCTTTCCCTGCAGGCTCTGGTCACCTCTAATTTCCCTCCTCTGCCGGCCTGGTCACCCCTAACTACCCTTCCCTGTAGGCTTGATTGGCCCCAACTGCCCTTTATTACAGGCCTGGTTCCTCCAAACTGCCCTCCCCTACTGGCCATTATTTGGTAGCCATCATGTGTCCACATGGGAGCAGCCATCTTGTGTGTTGGAGTGATGGTCAATCTGCATACTACTATTTTATTAGATAGGATAGAGGCCTGGTGCATGGGAGGGAGCCAGCTGGTTTGCCCTGAAGGATGTCTCAGTTCAAGGTGGGGGTTCCCTTAGGACAGTGGGTGGCCTGTGTGAGGGATTTGTGGTGGTTTGCAGGCCAACTATATCCCCTGGCAACCCAAGTGGAGGCCCTGGTATCTGGGATTTAATTATCTTCTACAGTTGAAGCTTTGTAGCCTGGAGTGGAGCCAAGCCTTCTGCTTGCACCATGGAGGCAGCCATTTTTTGTTGGGGTTTATTTACCTTCTATAATTGAAACTTTGTAGCCTAAAGCAGAGACCTGGGCTGTCCAGGGCAGGTACAAAGCTTGGCTTCCTCCATCTCTGGGAGCAACTCAAACCTCCTGCTCTATCTAGTTCTGTGTCTGCCACCTTTTTTGTTGGAATTTATCTTCTATTATTGAAACTTTGTAGCATTAAGTGGAGGCCTGGGCCAGCAAGGGCAGGTGGAACGCTTCACTTTCTCCATTGCCGGAGAAAGCTAAGCCTCCCTCCTGCTCTCTCCATGGCCACAGCCATCTTGCTTGGGTTTATTTTCATATTCAGTCCTGATTGGCTTGTGGGTGTGACTTGTGGGCATGGCTTGTGGGTGTAGTGGAGGTATGGTCAATTTGCATGTTACTCTTTTATTAGATAGGATTTTCAGGGAAATCAACATTTAAGACATCATATTCATTATTATGTGAGCTGAATAAAAACACACAGAAAAAGTATTGTAAGGCAATGTACCAAAAATGCATTTTTGGTAGTAGATTAATATTTTTCTTTTAGTTATATATTTTTTCAAAAATCTTACAATGGATATATCTATTACTTTAATAATAAAAGAACTTCAAAATACTTAGCAATATAAATATATTACTTTAGTAAGTTATGAATTTTGCTAAATAAACACCATGATTGTATTTTGCAGGCAAACCTCTCTTCACCATCATCTACAGTATCTGAGAGTCAGCTGGTATGTATCCTCTTACTAAGTCATAGACCTAGTTTAGAAAATTCTGATCCTTCAAAATAACTTTATTTGGGCAAAAGTGAACTGAGAATAAATTGACTTCATAAAAGTTTATTTGCTTACTTTTCTAATAAAAGCTTTACTCATGCCCCATGAGGGTTGTTTTACAAGCTACACATACACAAACCCAGACAAAGACATTATTTGCCAATAACTTGCATTTAGTAGTGATATGAGAATAGAATTGGTGGGGGGTCATAAGCAAGCTGTTGGAATTTCAAGGAGGAGAGATCTCACGTCCTGATGGGAGATATCAGAAGAAGGTTCAAGGAAAAGGTCACATTAGATAATGCAGGGTAGGCTCTGGACTTGAGGGAATGAGATAGGACTAGACCAGTGATGAGCAGTAGAAATATGATTTAAAATTTGTTAGTAGCCACATAATTTAAAATTTGTTAGTAGCCACATTTAAAAAGTAAAAAGAAACAAATCATATTCAATAGTATATTTTCATTAGTGGCCTGATACTCAAAATTCGTGCAAGAGTAGGCCTTAGCAGCTTGGATTTGTCCCTCATAGCCATGGCTCCATTCCAAGGCTGCAGCTCTGGCTTCGTCTAGAAGGATCTCTGGTCTAATTAGCATATTATGTTTTTATTATTATAGATATGTTCAATTATATTATTATTATGTAGTATGTGTAATTCATCTAATAAAAGAGAAACATGCAAATTGACCATAACTCCGCTATTCCCACAAGCCAATCAGGAGCAAGTATGCAAATTAACCCAATCAAGATGGTGGCAGCCATGAAGCTGGAGCCAGCCAGAGGATTGGGTTTCCCCCAGTGATGGAGGAAGACCAACTTCCCAACTGCCCTGGCCTCTGCTTAAGGCCACAAAGTTTCAATTATAGAAGATAAATAAATCCCAAATACCTGCTTCCAGCCTATGCTTGGGTTGCAGGGGGTGTGGCCAGACTACAAACTGCAAAGGCCCCTCGCCCAGGCTACCCCATGCCCCAAAGGAACCCCCACCCTGATCCGGGACACCCTTCAGGGCAAACCAGCCAGCCCCACCCAGCCAGCACCAGGTCTCTATCCTATCTAATAAAAGAGTAATATGCAAATTACCTCTTTATTATATAGGATAATGCTGGAATGGGGGCCAGAAGACCTACATTATACTTCCTGCTTTGACACTAACTACTGGACTAACAGTAGATAAGTCATGAATCTGTGAATCTGTGCCTCAAACTCCTAATTGAGTAAAGAGAACATTCTATTACATACTTTCCAAGCCTTTTCTAGTGCTGTGAGTCTATCATTACTAACACAGTGAACTGAAGGCATTGCCATGGAAACACGCACTGCAATCATGTAATGAAGATGAACAGTTTCCCACTTTAGATATGGAAATACTGCCACAACTGTTTTAATAATTCAAATAATAATAAACTTATTTTTTGAGAGTAATGTTGAAAATCAATAATATTTTTAACATTTTCATATATATTTATACTCAGTAGAATAAGAAATACAGATTTTAGATATTGAATGATTAAACATATATATTTAGTTATATACAAATATTTATTTTGGAGCTATATATATTATCAGACTGATTTATATATGAGATAGTTCTTGGCTTAATATTTTAAGAAACTATTTCAAAGAGGCAAATATACATAATGACTTCACAAATGGTACATAGTAAAAAACAACCCATAGTAAATATAATATATAAACATTTTCCTGCATAATAAAATAATTCCATAAATTTTTCATTGTGTTCTCTAGGTGAAAAACAAAAGCATTGCTGTAACCGACTGATGATAATTTCTTTGCATTGACTTTAGACTTTTTATCTAAAGAGTTCACAGAATTTCTTAACCAAGATTTAAATTAAAGGGTTTATTATCAAGTGAAGGGTTTATTATCAAGTAAGCTTATCACGTAAAAAAAGAACATCTCTTGCATTGATATAATTATTCAGTCCAATCACTTTGACTTCATTTTGTGGCATTAACCCTATATTTATATTACTTGAGAATAAAATAGATTAGAAATAATTGCATGGAGCAATGTTATATGACATTTGCTTTTAAAGATTTATAATAATTTTACTTTTAGATAATATAATTTATGAATAATATTATAATTATATTCACTTTTATGAATGAATTGCTAATATTTTGCCATCATGAATTCTGTTAAGGCTTAATCTTTGAATAAATTAAGTAAGAATGCTTTTGAAAAATAAAACTATATATATAAATATATATATGTACATATATACACACACATATAGATGCCACATAAGAAGTAGTTCTGATAATGCATTTTGTTTTTTTATATATGTATATATTTGTATGTGTAGCACAAAAAAATAACAAAATTAAGGGGATCTTGTAATAGATTACAATTAAAATTAAGTCAATGATGTATGTTTATTGTATACAATAAGTAGTTAAACTTGACTTTTGTTTTAAATGAGAAATGAAATAAACTGGTTGAAATGAAGATATATGATATATTACTGTGGTAGCAAAAGCTTAATACAGAAGCCATTTTGCTTTTGAGGATTAATTTTTTAAGGATATATTGCTTTTATATAATTTTTTTACTTTTAATTTGGCTAATGTATTTGCTTCTTTATATGGTCACTGTGCCAATTCAGCATTGGAAAGGAAAAAACAATGACCTGACTCTTAAAATATATATTCGTCTTTATTTTGGAAGCCAAATTATTTAATAGCAGGCTCAGAGAGAATAATTTGGGGGCTCTTATGAAATTAATTCACCAATCTGTTCCCCAATTTATCTTTGTTTCCATTAAACAATAACCAAGTACATCAAAGCTGGAAAGAAAGTTAGAGAAGAGTGTATTGGAAATACCCATCTATAAAATAGAATTTGATATAATTCCTCTGTCAACTTAAAGGAGTTATTTTAAGGCTCACCTATGTTAACACGTGATGTTGCCAATGTAGCCCTCTTCACATGGGAGGAGTTATTATTGTACACAAAATCTCTAAAATATTATCTCTGAAGTGATATGATTAGCCATTTTTACAGATAAATAGATTACCTAAGATCACAGTGTTAGTGATCATCTTTGTTCTGTGTGACTTTCAAAAGGAATTGTGCATTTTAGATAATTGGAGGGGAAATAAGAAAAGGTTGAAGAAGTTGAGAAGCTGGGCTTCTATGAAAGTGTGACATTCATGGGCATCTGTGTGGAGCTAGCATTTTAACATTGCCTGCAAAGATGTGGTCACTTACAGAAGAAGAGAAGACTGGGTAGGGTCAATAGAGTGTTGAGGTTTTGCACCTGTAGATGGTGCTTCCCTAGAACAATAAATGGAGCAAAAGAAAGGGGATCTAGGTTGAAACTTCACATGCTTTCCTAATTCTTGAGCTGAGTCATCACAATATTAACAGAGCCCAAGGGATTGCTTTTCTCTGCACAAGAAAACAGGTTGGGCTCTACAAGATGGGGAAAGTGCCAATCTTCCTTGGAGGAAGGTAGGGGACAGTGATTTAGATGGCATTGGGCTTTTGCTTTTGAAATTTCATGCCATTAAAAAATGTTCATCGTTACTTATGATGGAATACTGAATCTGGAGAGTACAAAAAATAGATTTGAATGTTAAGTCACATGGCCGTATACTGGCAAAAGCAAATGTAGCTTCCTGGAACACCATAGAGAAGAGTGCGTAAAGTTGCAGAAACTTCGTTTCCAGTTCTGAATACCCCTTGATGTGTCCCGCTTTAGTGGGGCATGACTCATCCTTCTGAGGGCTCTTGAGTCTCTGTTGTTCAGAAAATGTGGCCCTGAAAGCTTTTCTGTAGAACTGATGTCTTCTTTAAGCTAAAAGGCAGTTTGTCCTTGACCAGTTTTTCCTTGACACAACATACTTAAATACATACACGCCTCCTCAGATTTGAGTCATGCCATTGTCTTTTCTCTAACCATTGAAGTATTTCAATCCAGCCCGCCTGTCTTGTGTATATTCTACAAAATGTTTCTTGAGCCATGGGTTGTGGCTGATAATTATTGAAATTTTATCTATGTTTATTTTTGTACAGCTACCATAGTAATTATAAGTATTTTTTGAGGGAAAAAAAACACATCAGGTAGATACTATTATAGATAGTCTAGATCAGTGGTCGGCAAACTCATTAGTCAACAGAGCCAAATATCAACAATGCAATGATTGAAAATTTTTTTGAGAGCCAAATTTTTTGAACTTAAACTTCTTATATTACCACTTCTTTAAAATAGACTCACCCAGGCTGTGAGTCTATTTTTGTGGAAGAGCCACACTCAAGGGGTCAAAGAGCTGCATGTGGCTCACAAGCCACAGTTTGCTGGCCATGGGTCTAGATAATTTATCATTAACACTGTATTATAAATGTGAAAATAGAAAAAAATTCTTTTAAATTCCTTTTATGCTGTTTTTTTTTTTTGGTTTTGTTTTTCTTTACAAAGTTCTGTCAAATATATTATCTCATTAGATTTTCACATCATTTTGTATGGCAGAAATTATTATTTTCATTATTCTGATTTAAAAAACTGAAGTACAGATAACTATATTGCCATGTCAACAGTCCCATGGCTAATGGGTGGTATAAAATCTGTTTCTGTCTTTTGTTGACCTCCCCGCCCCCCTGCCAAGTCTTAAAATGTAGTGTTTTAAAATTTGAGATATTTCTTCAAGATATTTCTTAACCAAAAAATGGCTAAGAATTTGTTTCAAGGATATAATATTAATCATTTAAAGATGGTAAAAGCTAATAAACATTTATTAATTGAATGAGTAAATCAGCTATATAACTTAGAGAATAATGTTTTTGTCAACAATCTTGACTGGTAGAATGTGTCTTGGTTTCTATAAACTTGTTGCCAGAGGAACTCTTAAAAGTATAAATAACACCGGGAAAATAAAGACAAGACTGAAGCAGATGGTAAAAGAAACAATGATGGCACTTTTAGAGATTCTTTGGATCTATTGAATTGGTAGAATTCCTAGCGAGGCTCACAGAATTTTCTATTTTCTGTGTTTTATTACACATCATATTTCATCACAAGGATAAAAATAAGCCCTTAAAAATTGGAATCCTATTTTTAATTCTTTTGTTCCCTTATTATAACCACCTCAGGGCTTACTGCTATAGTCAAAGGCAATTAAAATCTTTAGTACTAGTTGAAGTTACTAATTTAAGAAAAATGATGCTTTAAGAAGCCATTATTTTAAAATATTAGTAATGGACTTTCTAGGTCAATACTGGCAGTTAATTTTCAACTTTGATGTCTAGCCAGAGGCAGTACCAACTTGTTGTCATAGAATTATGAGTACAAGTTCCACAGGGAAGAAACAATCTCTCTTTTTACAGTGGCCTGAGTAGCAAAGTTGAAGTATAAGCATATACTTGATGAGTTATAAACAAAAATGAATAGCAGACTCAAATCAGTGCCTCACAGGCCATTAAAACCAGCCTAGAAGCCCTAGGGACTCCATGTATTCTATCTTTTGAACTTTTTCCTTTTCTCCCATAAGACTTCCAATAGAGTTAGATATGATCTCTTGTGTTCCACTTTACTTTTGAATTCTCAAAAAAAGATGAGAGTATTATCTTTTGGTTTCAAGTCTTATTACTTAATACCATAACCAAACAGGGGGCAACTTTTTTTTTTTAATTGAGAGGGTTAAACTCTCTGGCCTTAACTTCTTATTTTTTTTCTTTATTGATTAAGGTATTACATGTTAGTATGTGTTCTTATCCCTCCATTGCCCTCCCCCTCCTCTCTCATATCCTCACTCCCTTAGTATCTGTGTCCATTGGTTATATTTATATGCAGGCACACAAGTTCCTTTGGTTGATCTCTCCCCTTTATTCCCACCCTCCCCTGCCTTCCCTCTCAGGTTTGATGGTCTGATCTATGCTTCTCTGTCTCTGGATCTTTTTTTTGTTCATCAGTTTATGCTGTTCATTATATTCCACAAATGAGTGAGATCATGTGATATTTATCTTTTTCTGACTGACTTATTTTGCTGAGCATAATGCTCTCTAGGTCAATCCAGGCTGTTGCAAATGTTTCTTCCTTTTTGCAACAGCATAGTATTCCATTGTGTAAATGTATTACATTTTTTAATCCACTTATCTGCTGATGGGCACTTAGAGTGTTTCCAAATCTTTGCTATTGTAAGTTGTGCTGCTATGAACATAGGGGTGCATATATTCTTTCTGATTGGTGTTTCTTGGGATATATTCCTAGAAGTGGGATCACTGGGTCAAATGGGACCCATTTTTAATTTTTTGAAGAAACTCCATATTGTTCTCCACAGTGGCTGCACCAGTCTGCATTCCCACCAGCAGTGCATGAGAGTTCCTTTTTCTTTGCATCCTTGCCAGGACTTGTCATTTGTTGACTTGATGATAGCCATTCTGACAGGTGTGAGGCAGTACCTCATTGTTGTTTGACTTCTTATATCCATCAGAGGTGATAACTTCTGTCTTTTACTCTTATCTTTGAGAGTGGAGTCACTAACCCAATTTCCTTCTTCTGGTCTTCTATTTGTGAAAGGCAGTATGGATCCTCTATCCTGTGATAGAAGTATGGATCTTCCATTTCCTCTTCCTGGGTTTTGCTATAATAAAAAAATTAAATTCTGGAAAAGTAATGGGAGACCCCAAGCTGACAACCAACACTCCTTAAGACCTCCATCTTGGGTTTTAGCTAGTATACAGCCAGCTTTTGCCTGCCAATTAATTTACCCATTCCTTCAATATTTATTTAGAATCTCCTAAGTTTCAGATATGATTCTAGGTATTGGATATACAAAAGTAAACAAAACAATGATCTCTTTCCTCACAGAGCTTACATTCTAGTGGAGAAAGCAATACAATAAACATGAACTGATGTTAGATTGTGATAAGTATAATTGAAAAATAATAAGGCAGATAAGAGGAATGGTGGGGATTTCGATCCTGGAAAGGGGGAAAAGAGTTCTGGACAAGCAAAGGCAAACTCCCAAAGGAGGGACTGTCATAGTGTGTGCTCTAGTGGAGAGTGGAGGGGTGGGAGGAAAGTGGCAACAATGTCAAAGGCAAACTATGTCTAGTCTTCTTTTGCTTAGAGTCTATGTCTATGAAATACTGACTACTGAGTGGCAGAAAGTTATAGTTAAGGAGAAAATTAAAACTAAAAAAAAGATATGATAAGTATAATTTAAGATTCAGGGCAACTATATAAAAACCAAGTAAGCAAAGTAGAATGAGCAAACCCGTGAGACTTCAGGCAAAGTTTCTGGACAGAGTTCAAGAGGAGGGCATGTGGTAATCTGGTAAAGTAGAAGAAATCAGAGTAGAATCATTTTCAAGTTGTCAGACAACCATGAAATCCAGGAAATTTATAGGAACTAAGGAGCAAGGAAGATTGGTATAGAAACAAGATGAAGCATTGGTAACCGAGTCTGATACTGAGGTACTTAATATCTAACCAACCAGAAGAGGTCTTCTCTGGTCTCACCCTGGAGGATGACGATCCCAAGAGAGATGATATGAATGAAAGGTTCCAGGCCAGAATCACCCAAAATATCTGCCTGTGAGTAATACAGGGACCAGTGGTCATGTTTTCAGGCAGAGACATTCTTTTAGCATATAAAGTGCTCTGGTCAGATTTCTTCTCTTCACCTTTCTGTATACTGCCATTAAGTTTAGCTTTTACTAGTAAAGCTCCTTGTTGGTTTTAGTAGGCCCTGAGTATGGATATTATTGCGTGAATTTCCTGAATTATGAAAGCGCAGGAGAGAAGGAAAAGGCACAGGAGCAGAAGTGGAAGAAAGGAGAAATGAAATAGGAAAACAAGTGGAAAAGAGGGAAAGGAAATCTGGACACTTTAGGATCATGACACAGACATTGGGCATCTCCCTTTTGCCAGGTGGCTATAGAAATCAGAAACTGCCTGGGCTGTGTTCCTCTACGGAGTTTACGGGAGGGCTGGTCCTCTCCTATCACACTCAACTGTGCGACTTCATGCATAATTTGATGTTACTTGCTCATTTTACCCCCTTTAGAGAAATTAGAGTTTCTTAAGTGGAGATATTTCTTAGCCTGAAAAAACAAACAAACAAACAAAAAAGAGAAACTTTTCTCAATTTGTATTTCCCAAGTTGGCATATATATAAAAGACAATTGGGAAAATATCAATTCAAAAAAGTATTGTAGAGCAACATTTATTCAAGACTCAAAATATTCCGGGCAGTTTACAGAGCAGAGAGATAGATGTAGTCCCTAAAGGCTTAACTTGTGGTATCAACATTGACTGAGGGGAGAGCTAATTTACTGTTTTCCGAAAGGAAATGGGGTGGAGAAAAAGAATTACAGCAAAATGCTTAAAAAGAGAGTCACAACTTTTTATTGAATTATTGTTTGGGATGGTTTTGCAAACTTATCAATCATTTTGTGACATTTTACACAGTAACAAGATTTTGGTAGTCTGGGAAACATCATTTTGAAATTGCCCCAAACTAGGTTTCTCTCTCTCCCTCTTCCATCAAACTGACATTGGGTACAAGTTTATGAATCTTGAATGATTGTTCTATTAGCTAAAACTTTTTAATGGCAAATTACAGACGTAAACAACTTTGAAAAAGGGGGGGGGGGGAGTCTAGTGTAAAAGAATGGGAAAGTCTTGGGCAGCCTCAGGATAAGAAATGCAGCTGGGCCCTAGGAATATTTTGGAATTTATTCTGGAAGGCCCTCAAATGTCTCTGCTCTCTGAGCCTCCTCTTTATGCACTTTGCTTTACTTTTCTTGATCTAAATTATACCTGTTTTAATACAAATTAGGGTTTTCCCATGGTTTCCAAATTGACATATTATGATTTTAACCTCCCAAAGTGACCACAGAGCTGTTTAAATGCCTATTCCACATTCTTGGGAGAGAATATCTGTTTGCTACCCACTGTCCACCGACTTAGGTCAGAAGGCCACCCCTGGTTTTATTATAGATAATAGGAACACGGTTTCTTAAGCCGAGCTCTGTGGATTTGGGGAGATGAGGAGAGTGTAGTTTCCAGAAATGAAAAATTGTTATGGGCTTGGGAAATGTGCCTAATTCGTCTGTCCTACCATACCCAGAATGAGAATGCTGCCTAGCACCAAAGATGCTCTCAATAATTATTTGTCATGTGAATGGTTACTAACTGAATGCACTGGCGAGGAAACAAAGAACATGTTTGGTTAGGTAAATGATTTTATATTTTGAACATCATGACAGTAAATCTTTGAATTGATTTCTGTAACAGTTAACTGAAAACTGAAGTTACATTAGTTAAAAATCATTTAATTTCTAGCTGTTTTTCTGTATTTGAAAAATTATTTTTGAATTTAAAAAATCATAAATTTTGTTTAAACATTTGAATGACTTAATAATACACATATTTATTTTAATGGTGTTTATTTCTCTATTTAAAAATTATTTGATGCTCATGAAGACTAAACCTGGAGTAATTCGCCCGGTACCCGTAAAATCCAAAATATTATTGAAGAGAGAGGAGGAAGTCTATGAACCCAACCCTTTCAGTAAATATCTGGAAGATAACAATGACCTCTTTTCTGAACAGGTGAGTAAACATATAAGCAATTCTTTGATATTTTGATAAATGGCTGTATATCATTTATAGTTCTATCAATATAGTATGTGCAAGAAAATGTCCATTTAATGGAATATCCTTAGTAATAAAATAGATAATTTTTTGTATGGTAAAAATAAATTCTTATATATTTTCAATTTCCAGAATAATATTTTGAAGTATTTCAGTGTTCTGCTTTAAACGTTTTTTTTCTAATACTGATATTATTCAAGACATTACTCTCTATAAAGACATCACGAAGTCATGATGTATCAGATAGGTGTGACATCACGAAGTCATGATGTATCAAGTTGGATGTATCAGATAGGTGTGGTATTCTTATTGTTAAAGTAATCTTTTCTTTTGAAGAGATGTACTATTTTAGATTTGGTTTATTAATACATTTGAAAAAATCTATTGTTCTCATATTGACACAGAAATGATGTGATCCCCTGGATTGAGCAACACTAGTTAGAAGATAGGTTATCAAGTTATTAAAGGCTTTGTTGTTCATTCATTCATGTGTGTGTGTGTGTGTGTGTGTGTGTGTGTGTGTGTGTCCATGTGAATTGAAAAGATGAACTATCTTCCTGTAGTATATCCTATATTTTGGGGGAAGTGTAATGGAAGGTTGTCAATGGAGTTTTTTAGATATTTGGGAAAAATGTAAAAATAAATACTCAGGTAATATAAAACTTCACAAATCATTTCAAAGAAAACTTTAGATATTTATTGTAAGATCACCACATTCTATAATCTATAATAAAATAGTCTTATCAATAAGGTGATATACTATTTTTAAGTTTTAGTTTTAAAATGATAACTACCTTGTCCTTGAAAATATAAATGATATCTATAGTTATGAAATGTAAGCCACATATTAGCTTTATAACCCTTAGCATATTGTTTCCTCTCTCTAGGCTGCACCTTCTTAATGTATAAGATCAGGCATTTGGATCAAGTACTTTAAAGGGTACTTCAAATTCTAAAATTTGGGCTTTAGAGTTAATCTAATATTAACTCTGACTGGATCTGAAGTCCATATATAGCCTTGAAAAAGTTTAACATAAATACTTACTCATGCTTAACTATAATGTTTATTTATGAAGCAGGAAAGAAAATATTTTCTGTTTATTTGTATATGCTTTGTGACATAATTTGAATAAATTAAAAATTTTGGAAAGCACTGATAATATTAAAAATTATAATTAGAGGAAATTATTTGTATTTAATAGAATAAAATATAGTTCTCAATTTAAATTAAATACAGGGTTGTTTTAACTAATTCCACATATAACAGAAATAGAAATTCCTGTTAAAAAAGCATATTTCCATTATTAACAAAACACTTACTAAATGTCTATTGCTTGCATATCACTAACATATTAGAGGTTTAATGTAACATTTTAGCTAGTTTAGAGTCATGATCAAAGCTTTATGAGTAATATATTCTTATGTGACAAAAATGCCAGTAGTTAAAATAAATTTCACATATGATACTTGTAACTTACATTCATCAAAATATGATCTAAAACCATAATATAATAAATTTCCTCTTGTATTGTAATTTCACATTTATGCATTTCAATTTAAGCAAGATTCTTTGTAGAATATAAAGTTAATCTCCCTATAATTTATCATAATTTGCTGTCCTCTGAAATGATAAATTCTGTTTTCAAGTGTAGGGAATTCTTGTCATTTCTTTGCTTTGCTTTTTCTGACTATATAGCAAGTTTAAAGCTCTGTTTATTTTCAACATAAACCTATGAATGTTCACATAATTTGTTGAAAATTTGAGTTCTTTTACAAATATTAAGGTACCAAAGACATAATCTTATTTTTATTTTCTTTCAACGAATTTATTCTTGAGTGTATCCCAATTTCTGTGTGGAACATGGGAAGTAATAGGAGTCTGCAGAGTGTTGGAATTGAAAGAACTCCAGCAAACCACTTAATAGTGAATTCCAAATATTCCCTGGTCTTAGTCATTGACTGTGCATGAGAGAGGAAGTTATGATAGAACCAAGGGGTTACTGCACAGTGAGAAATTCCACATACTATGAACTGGTCTCTTTATATTGAGCTCCAACTACCATCTCACTGGGACAAAAATCTACAGTGGAGGTAGCTGCCAAAGACAGCTCACTAGGATAAATGCTTAGTTCTGCTTGCAAACAAATTGAGTAATAACAATTTATAATCTCAGATTGCTACTTTCATCAGAACACTTCAATAGAAAAGAGAGTACTCAAATTCAGTTCTAACCGCTATTGCGTTCTCTCCTGCCACTACAGAGTAAATTGAATGGTTCCAAACTCAGCTGATATCATCCACCCATGTAATGGAAAATTCTTTAGCCAGAATGTTGGGCCAAATTGAAGCAGCTCACATTTACTAATCTGCCTTGTACTGGGGACAGTTCCACATGACAGATGTTGAATGAGATTGTTAAGTCAATAAATTTCCCCTAGCAGCTTCACTGCCATAAAATATGATTTCAAAACTCTCTGTTGCAAAACATCAGACACTAAAGATGATGAGAGCAGACGGAAATGTATTTACTGTCACTTAAGAAGGTACAACGGGGCAACCTTTTGAACTGATAATGAACTGAAAATTTCCCTGGAGATAGCCTCTAAGTACTAAAAGGAAAGTTGGAGGCCACATGCAGAATCAAGTAATTGAGACTTATTAATTAACAGCTTTTACATCAAAATGGCATAGGCCAGGAAGCTTCTTTCTGAATTAGATGGATTTTTTTTGACAAAAACTCTTCATAATGAAATTGATGCTTATCTGAAATTATCTTTAAACCCATCATTTTGTGGTACTACTGAGTTATGATAAAATATCTTCACTCTGTACATATGAATTTTAAACTAGACATGCTTTGAAGCATAGTTCTATTGATAATACAATCAATTTCACTGATTAAAATGAAGATTGCGAGCAAAATGGTTTTTATTTTGTCTGACTAATGATATTGCAAAATATATTGATTTCTTTCTGGTCTCTTAATGTACCTAATTAGATAAAGGTTGATTTCTTCAGTGAACATACTCTATTTAATATAAAAAGTAGTTGCTAACCTCAGTTCTGTAAAATATTCTCTCATTCTTCATAAATTAGTAATTCAATCCAGGGTATTACATATGTCATTTCCTTCTTAAAGCACTAGGGTAATGTATAAAAAAAAAAACCGTTTGGCACAGAAATAAAGGGAAATATTGTTGTTTTCATATGAGCCCCCCCCCCCGCCAAAAAAAAGGGAAATAATGCTTCCCAGCATGTATGCCTCTCAAACTTTTCTCTCCTTTGAACTTGTTTCTCAATAGGAAAGATAACATGTTGATGTGTGAAAATGACCATTTAGCAAATTTCCTCCATACTACTTCCT
Source organism: Antrozous pallidus (assembly GCA_027563665.1). Lineage (NCBI taxonomy): Eukaryota > Metazoa > Chordata > Mammalia > Chiroptera > Vespertilionidae > Antrozous > Antrozous pallidus. Next base: position 23,656,649 of record CM050517.1, read on the forward strand.
AGAGAACATAAAAAAATAAATATAGGGTATTTTCTTATTTTTCTTTTATTTATTTTTTTCCTGATTTTTCTTAGCCATAGTACTTGCTTATCTTCTTTTCAAACTTTCTGTGCTTGAGATTAAACTTTGAGGATTGTGTGGGTGATTTTCAGATTTCTAATGATTCATCAAGTTATATTTCTATTGTGACCTTCAATTTTACTTTTTTATGTCACCCACATGTTAATATTACAGGGCAAATATTCACCCTTTTTATAAGGTGAGATTGACAATATTGCCCTTTATTCTGAATGACTCTGGCTTTGCCACAAATGCCTACTTTTTCAACATTTGTTTCTCAGTCAAGATGACTCATTGTCTTTTGTCAGGAAATGATATTTATTAAGAAATATTTTTTCAGCCCTAACCGGTTTGGCTTAGTGGATAGAGCATCAGCCTGCGGACTGAAGGTTCTCAGGTTCGATTCAGGTCAAGGGCATGTACCTTGGTTGCAAGCATATCCCCATTAGGGAGGTGTGCAGGAGGCAGCTGATGGATGTTTCTCTCTCATCTATGTTTCTAACTCTCTGTCCCTTTCTCTTCCTCTCTGTAAAAAAATCAGTAAAATGTATTAAAAAAAGAAAGATTTTTCAGATTGAAATGTTTAATTTTTTAGATCTAGAAATGATTAAGTGGTTTGCTGAATTGTTTTAAGGGGAGAAAACTGAAATTCCTTGTAGTGTTACATTTCTTTTGGAAGAGATTTGGCTTCCCTAACTTGGTTACCATGTTGTTTTTGTTTATCCAAGTAATGAAATCCTTGTGAGTTTTTATTCTCTTTTGCTACCCTCCCTCCCTGCCTGCCTCCCTTTCTTCTTCCATATGTAATAGGTAATAGATAATGTACTGTAAACAATGTAAAGCAGTATATGTAATTGATACTTTATCATTACAATAAATCACTTTCTTAGTTTTATATATATATATATATATATATATATATATATATATATATATATATATATATATATAAATCTGCTCTATAGAAACAGTATTTGCTTTTTCTTCTAGGATATACTCACATAAGATCACCTCTTGAAACAATTTCATCTCTTTATTTTCCAGGCTTTAAGCTTTCTCTTGACCTTGTGTATGTATCAAGGTTGAAAGATTAAAATAAAAATATTGTAATTTTCTATTGCACCAACTACATTTCTAAGAGAAACTACTTTTTTGGTCACCCTTCCCTTGCCTCATGTACATTTAAGAATTTTAAAGAGATTATTACTTTAATAGGTAGAATTATTCAGTATTTCTAATACCATGAAATTATAATAATTGGTAAAGTTCTGAAGCACTGTTTGCTTTACAAATACTTGGTGACTGTAGTGTCTGACTCTACCCCAATCTACTGGGAAACAATGACAGTCTGAAAGGTTTATGTATACGTGCTGTATGTTTTCTTAACCCATGATGTCACCATATATCTTTATCTAAAAGAGAGGGCCGTTGACATATTTAGAACTTATCATGGAAAGTATACTCTATGTTTAAAATAAGGCCTTACTTAAATAGAATTAAAACCTCTATAGTAATTTTATCTGAAAAACATTAAAAACAGAATGTCAAGAGAAATAAGGTAGCTGTGTAAAAATAATTTTAAGTAATACCTAAAGTAAATGTCATTTGTGTGCGTCTTTTTTTTCTGAGATAGGTTTCTTGTAGGCAGCAGATATATGGGTCATGTTTTCTTATCCAATCCATTACCCTATGTCTTTTGATTGGGACATTTAATCCATTTACATTTAAAGTTATTATTGATAGGTACTTGCTTATCACCATTTTTATTCTTTATCCCTGTGTTCTTTCTTCGCTTTCTGTTTCTGTTTTTGTGTTTTGTGTTTTTTTGTGTTTGTTTTTGTTTTTATAGCAGATCCTTTAGCATTTCCTGCATTGCTGGTTTGGTAGTAATAAATTCCCTTAATCCTTTTTTGTCTGTGAAGCTCCTGATTTCACCTTCAATTTGATTGATAGCCTTGCTGGGTACAGTATTCTTGGATTCAGACCCTTTCTTTGCATGACTTTGTATATTTCATTCCATTCCCTTCTGAACTGATGTGTTTCTGTTGAGAAATCAGCCGCTAGCCTGATGGGGGATCCTTTGTAGATAACTTTCTGTATCTCTCTGGCTGCTCTTAAGATTCTTACTTTGTTGTTGGTGTTTACCAATTTAATTATAATGTGCCTTGGTGTTGGTCTTTTGGGGTTCATTTTGATTGGGACTCTGTGAGCCTCTTGAATTTGTGTGAGATTTTTCTTCCCTATATCAGGGAAGAGGGGCTTCATTTAAATCAAGCCTTCCCACAGTGAATGACCTCACACCTCCCTAGATCAGGCAGGTTCCTGTGTAGCTAGCACAAGCTCCACACAGTACGGGGTCCCAGTTTTGTTTAGGTGATTACATGTACGTTTTAATCGCATGCTGGGCCTCTAGTTATTTATAAGACAATTTGGGTAAAACTAATGCCCCTCTAGGACACTGTCTACAATTTTTCCTCCCTCACTACACAGTTTCAATTCCATAACTGCCTTACAGTTTTTAGACTAGTTATAAAATATCTATAGGCAATACAGTCAGAGTGAAGGGCTTGTCATTTTATTTTCTCTACTGAGCACTTTCTTTGACTCATGAGTGGAATCAAGGTAGAATGCATAGAGGAGGATATATTAAAAATTGGATGTATTATTTCAATATATGGGCTATGATTGATGTGTTTGGAACACATTATAATCTCTAATTATTGGAGATATTACATATTTTAAAGTTGAGTGAAATCTGACTTTGAATGATGACAGATATTAAGGTCACAGCTAGGCATATAAGTCTGAAGATGAGTTTCCTGAGGAAATTAGGAATTTCTCTTCTTCTCTTTGATCCAAGATAAAATAACTTAAAGTAGGATATTTAGACAGAGAAAATATATCCAAATGAGAATTTTAATCACAAGAATGCATAGGAGAGACTGAGGCAGAGAGCTAAAACTGGTAAATAAACTCTGAATTTCCTTAAAATAAAGTCAGCTTGAGAAACCAAGCCTATAGAAAACTGAAATGAAACTGATAAATTAAGTCTCTGGTGGGGCCCCTGGGTGACATCCATTAATGGTGGGGTTCTTGTCCCAGAATTACAAAGGGTTTGGCAATCTGGAGAAAGGAGCTGCACGTAGGTTCAATAAGGAGTTCAAAGATGAAAGATAGTTTGGAAAGGCAGTGGGGGTCAGAGGAGCTTCAGCTAAAGAAGCTAAAGACACTCCTTGACTAAGGACCCCTACTTTTTATTAACGCAATTTATCCTAAGGCAAGGTGGAGATAATACACTTAAAGGGTAGGTTTCAAAGGGTAGGGCTTACAGAAGCATTGTCAGATTGGGGGAATAGCCTACAGCTGTTCTGGTGTTTGGCCAACAGGAGGCAATAAAATGCAGATTTAAGATGCCCTGAGCTGTCTGGCAGCAAGCAATAATCCTATTCAGGTTTGGGGAAAGTGACATTTAGTCATTCCAACAGTAAACTGTATATGTGGCTCAGCCCTTGTTGAGCGCCTCAAGCTTCACCAATCTTTTGATGAAACTCTGGTAATTATGACATGTTGTTATTGGTTCTCAGCAAGTATCTTAAAATAAACACTATATGGAAAAAGAAAAAACAAAATCAAAGAATGTATTTTTCTTTATTTCAAAAGATACATGGAAAGCATGCTCTGTAGTAAATTTGTAAATTTAAAATCAGTGATTCCTTAGAGATAGGAGAGCTATAGGTTTTTAGAGTTTTTCAAATAATGTTCTAATCTCCAAATACTGACATCCTAAGTGCAATTTAATTTATTGTAGGTCAACCATCCAACTATCAATTTGTCTTATGGACCTTTAGTTCTTTAACATTTTAAAAAATCTTACTTTACCTTGTAAATGTAAAAATACATCTAAGAAAATAAACAACTTACCAGGGACTGGATTATCAGTTCTCTTTATCTAGTAGAATTTTGAGTCTTAGCAAATTTATCTGCTCAAATAAAAGCAAATATATATTATATTTACTCCATTGGGTAAGTTCAGAAAAATAGAGGTGTTTTTCTGAATCTTTGGCTAAATAGTTTCCAGGAAATATTAGACTCTCATGAATTTCATTTAGTTAAAGGACTGACCCTTTACAGGGTAGTGTAGGGTCAGGCTAATTTCATTTGCCTATTTTAAGCCTGCATTCAGAGAGGATCTAGTGACCTTATTCATTTTGATGTGAAATTGAACCAAAGGGAAACTAGGGCAGCTTGGTTTTACATAAAGAGTTCTGTAATGTGGTTCCAGTTGAGACTGTGTGATTAACCAGCTCTACCCAGTGCATTTGTGAAACCTGAACTTCAGTGATTAAATGAGAGGGATTAGACTGAAGTCAACCAAGGTGACTTTGGCCCAGACATTGTGGTTGTCATGACTGGGAAGGTGGGTGCTACTGATATTGAGTGAGTAAGAGTCCAGGGAGGTTGCCAAACATCCTACAATGATAGGAGAGTTTCTCTCTCCCTTCCCCCACTACTAAATTATTCCACTCAAAATGTCAATAGAGGAACCCCTCCCAACCCCATCCTAAACTAGACCAGCTTCTGGATGCCTTTTAGCTCCAAGGATACTATGACTAATGACGCTCATTACTGTCATTGCCAGGGGCATTTGAGTTGAACCAGCATTGATTAGGTACCTTCTTTTTGTGTTTTAATTAAGAAAACTTTACCCTATTTGATTTACCCAGAGAATGTAAGTAAGCCTGCATTTATAAAATTTCTCACATTCTGTGTAGCCTCTACTCATAATGATAGCCCTGCTTGATAAAGGACATACACTTTTATTGACTCTGGATATTTCTGCAAAATTATGGCTTTTCCATCTTTCTGGAGTTTCTCCTTTCTTGTTGTATTTCCTTAATTGTTAGTTGTCAGGACAGTTACCTAAAACAGACATTTTTAAAAGTCAGGCAGAGAACTCTTAATATGCATGGTGTTGGATTAAGTCATTCCTGATACTGGACTTTATTATACATCTACAAAATGAGGACATTGGACATTGAACAAGCACTTTTGAAGGTGCCTTCCTTCCCTGAAATTCTATGTTTATGTATTTAAATATTATTGAAGTCCTCCTGATATTTAACACCCTTACATGATCAAAAAAATTGCAGAGACTATTTAAGGCATAAATTTGTAGAGATGGAAAGTCTTAATCTACTGTTCAAGTAAAAATCAGGACAAAAGATACTGTTATGCCCAGATTTCAAGATCCCCAAAGACCACCAGGGAGCTAAGTCTGATGCAAAAGCAGAAGAGCCTTTATTCAAGCTAGCTTGGCTCTCTGCCTCAACCAATGCAGCAGTAGGATGCAAAAAGAAGGCAGGTTTCAAAAGCACAATGATTTTATAGGGCTAGGGGCTGAGTTGGCCGATTCTGATTGGTTGGTTGAGGGCTGGGGCTAGTGATGCAAAGGCAGGGTGTGGCTAGGGTCTGGTTACACAAAGACAGGATGTGATCAGCATACTTCTGGCCTTAGGTTAGTTCCCCTTGTATTCCCATTGGCTGAATTAAGGGCAGGCTGAGTAACTGACACATCCTGTGGTTTTTCTTGGAAGAGGGGCACAAGATGGAGGACACAGTACAAAGTGGAGTCAGTCCCGCTCTGCCCTTTCAATACTCATCCCCATACAGTTTACTATGATTTTTTTTCTGTCTGGACTGAGCAGTATTGGGTAGTGAACCTTCTTTTATTCTGATTTTTTTCTTTAAAAATCACTTCCTATTTACTTACTCTTTGTAGAACATTGAGAAATAATTAGTATAGTATATTACCACTATTTCCCTTTGAATACCTTTGCCTTACTCTTTCTTAAATTAAAACTGTGGGAGGAGAGATATTTTCAAAATTAAATATATATGTGTGACTCTATAAAATCCACACATAATTAATAGACTTTTTATGGGTTCTTGTATTTGCTACCTAAATTATTATTTGTTATTTGCTTTTTGCAATGGCAAATTTGACAGCTATTTTAGTTACAAATATCCTCAATAGCTTCGAAGGCTAAGTAGGTAACCTAAAATTTTAAAAAAGATACTTTTTATATGAAAGTGAAGATTCCTTTGCAAGTATTTACTGTTTCTGGATTTCCCATTTCTGCATTTTTCAAGTGCACAAGATACAAAGGACTTTAGGAAAATAAACTTTGGAAATAATTTTTGCTTTTCTGTCTCTCTCTGGGAAGTGATGTTAGACTGGTTAACAGCCTCTGCATAGGAAACATAATGGAGTTGCAGAACATCAACTCATTCACTCACATTCCTTGTGAATACAAACAAAATACCAGGATATTAAAGACTGTAAGATCATTTTTTCTTAAAATTGTAACACTTCATTAACATGAACAATATGGATACTGCATTTAATGCACCTAAGTATACAACTCTAGTAACTTGAAGAAGTTTGTAATGATTCTATATAATAAAAGCCTAATATGCTAAGTGTCTGGTCATCCTTTTAACCAATCAAAGCGTAATATGCTAGTGCTATGCTAAGGTTGCTCAACTACTTTCTATGACATGCACTGACCACTAGGGGGTAGATAGTCAATCAATCAATCAGTTGTGATGTGCACTGATCACAAGGGGTAGATGCTCCAACCGATAGGTTAGCTTGCTGCTGTGGTCTGGCTGATAGGGACTGAGATGAGCCAGACACACCCTGGAGCCCTCCTGCAGTCTCTCCCCATCTGGCCACCCTTCCTTGTCCCTCCCCACCCCTGATCATGCACTGGTACAGTCCCTTGGCCTGGCCTGCACTCACTTGCAATCTAGAACCCCAATCGTGCAGACCAGGCCAAGGTACCCCATTGGTGCATGAATTTGTGCATGGAGCCTCCAGTGTAACATAAAACCTATCTGTATGTACACAACCTGCTCAAAATTTCAAAATAGTAAAAATGTGTTTTTATTAAAAAAAATTAAAGGCATCTATGTTTTTTAGAATCAGTCAAGTAGCAATTAGCTCACATTTATGTGCAGAGTATCTTAGCTTGAAAATGTTACCCCAAAATAATAAAATTATTGTCTAGTCTAGCAGTCCTAACAAAGAAAGAGGAGTTAGTGAAGGGCATCCAAGTCCAGAAGAGCACAATAGTTTAATGTTCTGTTTTAATAAAGAAGATGCTATCTCCTCACAGTATGTCAGACATTTGCAGGTATCAGTCAAGTGACAAGTTTTTTTTTTTTAAACCTATTATACTTGGACATTTTCTACTGTTTTGTAAAATAGGATAGTTCTTATGATAAAAAAATCTCTTTTGTTTTTAAATCCAGCCAGTTTTCAGAATCTCCTTTCACTCTCTAAATGACCTCTCATAGGGCTATTTTTCCTCCCTTGATACACCCAACATCCATTTCTATTTTATGGGTCCCATAGCAGATTAGACATTAGGAAACTTTTGAATCTTGTCATTTTATTCAGTTTTACTTGTGAATTCAATATACATGTCTTTTCTAACCTTGAATTTCTCCAGTTTATCAGGGGTTAGTTTAGCCAGCACCAACTGCATGCCAGGACCCAGCCCAAATGTGATGGTGGAGCATAGTGTGACCTTTCTCAGTCACATACTAGGACTTCTAATCTCTTTGCTTCTCCCCACCCCCTCCATTTTTTCTCCCTCATCTTTTCCCCTCAGTCTAAACACACTTTTCATATTCTCACTCTGATTAATTATATGTCCTTCCAGAGTTGTGATTCCTGGATCCTGGATTTTTGAGAAGTTTTCTCGCTCCCCCCGCCCCACCCGTGTATCACAGTATTACCTGTGTCATGAGTTCAACAAAAAAATTTGAAGCAAAAAATTAAAAAAGACTCTTTCATTTTGCTTTGAAATTCTGCCTTAGCTGCCACCATCAGAAATCCTCACCTGAGACATGATTATGGCATTTAGCTGCCTGGGCTGGTGGAAGGACCATGGAGCAGAGGGGTGTGGGGTTGTGAGAGCTGGAAAATATTTCCTGGCATGTGGTCCTCAAACTGCTGAGTAATGCCATGGCTTCTCGTGGGTGCTATCACTGCTTCTCTCCACATTCACTCCTTTCTCTATTCTTTAACATTTAACCATTTACTAGGTATTTTTTTTCAATAGATGGAGTTACACATATGTTGATATATATGTGATTTGATATGTATGTGATTTTGTTGTATTGACAGCAAACTTCAAAACTCCATGTATCAAATTTGCTGAAGGTGTTAATATCATAGATGTTTTTATACTTACAAATGTGAATTTCATACCCAAAAAAGAGCATTTGTGGGAAGTTTTAATTCATTACTTTATTTTGAAGAAAAAGTTATCATATATTTCAGGAAGGTTATGGCGAACATGCTCTATCTCAAGATAATTGTGAATGCTGGTTTAAATGCTTTAAAGGTAATTATTTTGATGCAAAAGACAAAAAATGTCCGGGTCAACTAGAAAAGTTTGAAGATCAACAATTACAAGCATTATTGGATGAAGGTGCATGTCAAACTTAAAAACAACTTGCAGAAAGATTAAATGTTGCTCAGCAAACAATTTCTGATCATTTACAAGCAATGGGAAAGATTTTAAAGGAAAGGAAATGCCACATCAACTAAACAAAAGACAAATGGAAAACTGAAAAGTCATCAGTAAAATGTTGCTTCAGTGGCATAAAAGAAATTATTTTTTGCATCAAGTTGTGACTGGCGATGAAAAGTGGATTTATTTTGAGAATCCCAAATGCACAAAATCATGGGTTGATCCAGGTCAACCATCAACATCAACTGCAAGGCCAAACTGCTTCAGAAAGAAGACAATGCTCTGTGTTTGTTGGGATCAGGAAGGTATGATGTATTATGAACTTCTAATACCAGGTGAAGCTGTTAATACTGATCGCTACCAATAACAAATAATCAATTTGAACCACACTTTGATTGTGAAATGACCAGAATGTGCCAGAAGACATGGCAAAGTAATTTTACTTCACGATGATGCACCATCACATATTTCAAAAACAATTAAAGACACATTAAAAGATCTTGTCTGGGAAGTATTAACCCACCTGCTGTATTCACCAGACCTTTCTCCTTCAGATTACCAATTGTTCAGATTAATGGCACATGCACTTTCTGAGCAGCACTTCAAAACATATAAAAAAGTGGAAAATTGGTCTCTGAATGGTTTGCCTCAAAACAAGAAAAATTCTGCTCTAACTTATTTCCCTCAGTGGATAGAGCTTCAGCCTGCAGATTGAAAGGTCCCAGGTTTTATTCTGGTCAAGAGCATGTACCTTGGTTGTGGGCACATCCCCAGTAGAAGGTGTGAAGGAGGTAGCTGATTGATGTTTCTCTCTCATTATTGTTTCTAACTCTCTATCTCTCTCCCTTCCTCTCTGTAAAAAAGCAATAAAATATATTAAAAACAATACAAAACACAAGAAAAGTTCTATTTGGACCAAATCCACAAATTACCTGAAAGATGGGGGAAATGTGTAGCTAGTGATGGACATTATTCCATACTATAAAGAGGTAATATGCAAATTGACTATCACTCCAACACAAGATAACCGCCACCATGTGGTCAAAGATGGCCACACCCATGTGAACACAAGATAGCCACCAAGTATGGCTAGGGGGAGTGCAGTTGTGGGCAATCAGGTCAGCAAGAGAAGGCAGTTGAGAGGGACCAGGCCTGCAAGGGAGGGCAGTTGGGAGTGATCAGGCTGGCAGAGGAGGCAATTAGGGGTGACCTGGCCAGCAGAGGAGGGCAGTAGGGGTGACCAGGCTTGTGGGGCAGGGCAGTTGAGGCAACTAGTTCTGCAGGGGAGGACAGTTGGGGGGACCAGGTATGCAGTGGAGAAAAGTTGGGGAAACCAAGCTGCAGGGGAGGGCAGTGCGGGTTGACCAGGTCAATAGTGGAGGGCAATTAGGGGGACAAGGCCAGCAGGGGACGCAGTTGGGAGTTGCCAGGCCTGCAGAGGTGGACAGTTAGATGTGACCAGGCCAGCAGGTGAAGGGCAGTTGGGGGTGACTAGGCTGGCAGGGGAGAGCAGTTAGTGGGCCAGCAGGGTAGCAGTTAGGTGTAGATCAGGCTGGCAGGCAGAAGTGTTTAGGGGCAATCAGGCAGGCAGGCAGGCAAGCGATTGGGAGCCAGCAGTGCTAGATTGTGAGAGGGATGTCCAACTGCCCAAGGAAGTCAGGCATCCCTCGAGAGGTCCCAGATTGGAGAGGATGCCCATTGGGCTGAGGGACACACCCCTCCCCCATACATGAATATTATGCACCGGGCCTCTAGTTTTGAATAAAGCACTTCGGGTGTTTCTCTTGAAATAATCATGTTTTCTTTGATTATAAAATCTGCCCAATATTAACTGGTATACCTAATAATGTTTGTTTGTGCCTGGCTGTATGGACCCCATAGGAAAGAGAGTTTACAATGTCTGGGTAACCCACTCCAAGCCTTCTAAATTTTCTGAAACTTGGTTGCTCTTTTCTTTTTGCTACTCTTAAAATTCATTTTTTTGTCATAATCAGGACTCAGAATAGATTGTGTTGCTTTAAGTATGTCTTGCTTTAAAAATGCATATGGATTCTTTAAAATCAGGGCTGATAAGCAAGAAGTTATGCCATATGTTCAAAATTGAGAGGCCTAATTTATCTTGGCTTTATCTTAATGAAATGCAGATTATTAGAATATCTTGGTAATTTGGGTTTTCTGTGATATCATCTGTAAAATGTTGACATATCTTTGGCTAAAGGAGTTACTCTTTAAGAAATACATTGTGACTGTTCTTCAGTGCATGATCAGGGTGTTGTTTTAAATTAAAACTGTAGCAGAAATGCTGTAATTTGGATGTTCAGTTGTTATAAAACTGGGCAGCAAAGGGAAGCTGTAAAGAAGTGCTCCATTTTCAAAGAAGTGTTGTTTTATCAAAGAAGTGGCAAGAAGGGAGAGAGGATGGAGTTAAAGGCTCCATTAATTTTTGCCTAGTGCTGCTCTGAGTTCCCAAAGACACAGGGACAGTGGGGACAAAGAGAAAGCGGATTTTCACCTTTTGTTTCCAAACCACAGGCAAGCAGATGACCTTAAAATACCAGGATGCAACAAAAGAGTCTCAGATGTACAGACTTTAATAAAAAGTGCCCATAGTACCTTAAAGTGCCCTTTACTGGTACTGCAATGAAAACAGCTTTTGAAATTAAACAGTGTGACTTTATGGCTGAGTAGAAGTGGGCTTTTTTCTAGAGTGGTGAACGCATCGATATGGCTGTAGCATTAAAAATCTCCTGTACTTTTTAAATGTAGATTTAAAAATCTCCTGTACTTTTCTGATGTCTATGTCAATATTCAAAGCTGCAGGATCTGGAATTCCTTAATAAATAGAGCTAAATTAATTTCTCCTCTGTGTATTTGTCTGCTAATTTGTTTCTAAAGCACAAAGATATTACTTACTTTATAAATTCTTGTATTCTTGAAATGTTGCAGGATATGAAAATCTGCAGGGTATAATCACTCAAAATAAAAGTCAAGCTCCTAAGTAAAGCTCTTTTTTTTGATAAATATTTTCTCTAAGTATTTTTATATTGAATGAGACAATTCTTGAGTAAGTGAAAGGCAATTTAAAGCATTTTATCAGAAATCACTTGCTTAGCTCACTGATAGAAACATGTATAAGACAATTTTATAATCCTTATCCTTCCCTCAACAATTAGAACATTAACAGATTTATCTATTGAAAGTAGTGTAGAATATTGTTCATATTTTAGGAATCATTAAAATAGTGATCTCCCAAGTAAGATGTGATGTACCAACCTCAAGTTAATTCATTAGAGATGGGAGACATGATAAGTATTTTGTTAAGGTTTGTTTTTCTTTAAATCTAAGACAGGTTACAAACTATGGTCTGATGCAACCCCTGTTGCTATAAATCAGTATATTGGCACGCAGGCAAGCCTACTCATTTATGCATTATCTAAGGTTGCTTTCATATGACATAGTAGGAGGAATTGTGACAGAACATACAATTGCTAAGCCAATAATATATACTAACTGGACCTATATGGAAAATGTTGACCAAATCCTGATCCAAAATCACAAGAAAGATTTTAAGCTTTGCTGTGTCATATGGGTTTACATTGGTCTCTTTTGTAGGTCTGAATACATAACTCATGTATATTCTAAGTAAGAGTTTCTGGGAGAGTTTTAGGGCTCTCTAACTTGAGGTAAGGGATGGAGCCCTCATTAGCCTATTCCTTAAGCTTGTAGCAACTTTTTTTTTCTTTTTTCTTTTTTGCCTAATGCTGCTCCGAGTTCCCAAAGGTACAGGGACAGTGGGGGCAAAGAGAAAATTGATTTTCACCCTTCATTTCTAAACCACAGGAAGCAAGTGCATAAATACCAGGATGCAACAAGAGTCTCAGATGTATAGACTTCAATAAAAAATGGTCCATAGTACCTTAAAGTGACCTTTGTTGGTGCTTTGTTGGCAGTTTATATTCCAGCTGGACATATGATTTATCAATTTAACTAAAATAATCTTCATCAAATGATTTGATTTTTAAAAATCTCCTGTAAAATAATCTAGATCGAATATACCATTACTAATATAGGCATAAAGAACAAGAAATGCCAGAGGTGACATAATACTTGAATTTAGTATAAATAAGCTTGTTATCAGCCATAAAAAATAAAGTATAAACAGTGATAACCTATTGAATTGATAAAAATATTTTGAAACTAGAGGCCCAGTGCATGAATTCACACACAGGTGGGGTCTGGCAGGCCTTTCCTGATGGGGCACCATTGGGCTGGGACAGCAGGGGATAGGGGCTTCAGGCTGTTGGCTGGCCAGCCCTACCCCGTGTCAGGGTATTGGGGCTGATTGGGGATCGGGCCGGCGGGAGGGGATGGGGGGAGATTTGTGATCTGGGCCTGGATCAGGATAGTTGGCTACCGCAGTGAGCATCATAGTCACCAGTCATTCTGATTGTTCTGGTCATTCTGCCATTCCAGTCACTGGGCTTTTATATATATATTATTTTTTGAAATAAGATTTTATACCTACTGTCATTATTCATAAACCTGGCCCTAAGTTTATATTTTTGCCTTGAATTTTAATTACTTAACAGGAGGCTTTCTCTTTCTATGTGGCATTCTGGACACAGTCTGTTCTGTAAAGTACCATATAGCTGAGGAAAACTTAAGTCTAAATAAACTCACAACCCAAATCCTGTATCTTTAAAACACAAAGACAATCCCAGCAGTTGTCCTTCCACAGGTGGCACTCTCTTGCAGAAACAGCTCCTTCAGGAAAGATTTAGTTACTATGGAGATAAAGACAAGAAAAATGAGGGGTGGGGGGAATCTCCCAGACTGCATAACAAACAGAATTGATCTTTAAGTTCAAACTGTTAAAACACAGTGACTGGGGCCCAGCTCGCATGGCTCCGTGGTGGATTCCAGGTGAGGGCACATACCGAGGTTGCAGGTTTGATCCCCGTGTGGAGTGTGCAGGAGGCAGCTGATCAGTGATTCTCATTCATTGTTGATGTTCCTATCTCTCCCTCCCTCTCCCTTCCCTTCTGAAATAACTAAAGTTATATTTGGGGAAAAAAAAACCGCAAGTGACTGGGGACAATTGAAAATGACAGAGTATTCCAGATACTACAAACAAAAGGAAAGGAGAGGTTATAATCTTCACAATGAGCAAGCTGAGTTCAGGCCAAACATTTCTTAAGCAAGACAAATAGGACCCCCTTATATCATAAAGGATAAACTTGACAGGGAAAATATGATTGTTTGACTATTTTAACATCATTACTCATAAAGCAAAGCAAGAGATAGGATGAGAATAAAATAAAATATATTAGTGATAAAATACTTTGTCACTTTTTCAATTTATGATAACTATGTACAAAAATAATCATCTAAAGTAGATCAAACTATTTGATTAAAGAGGAAGTTCAAAATTTCTACCTGGAAAACAAAAGATAATTATTATTTACTAGAGGCCCAAGTGCACGAAATTCATGCATGAGGGGCGGGGGATGTCCCTTAGCCCAGCCTGCACCCTCTCTAATCTGGAACCCCTGGAGGGATGTCCCATTGCCCGTTTAGGCCTGATCCTGATAGGGCAATCACACATCCTTCTCACAATGCAGGACTGCTGGCTCCAAACTGCTCACCTGCCTGCCTCCCTGATTGCCTCTAACCACTTCTGCCTGCCAGCCTGATCACCCACTAACTACTACCCTGGCAGCCTAATTGATGTCTAATTGCTCCCCTGCCAGCCTGTTTGCTCCCAACTTCCCTCCTCTGACGGCCTGGTCACCCCTAACTGCCCTCCCCTGCAGGCTTGATCACTCCCAACTGCCCTCCCTTGAAGGCCTGGTTCCTCCCAACTGCCCTCCCCTGCTGACTTGATTGCCCACTACTGCCCTCCCTTGCAGGGCCTGGAACCTCCCAACAGCCCTCCCCTGCTGGCCATCTTGTGGTAGCCATCTTGTGTCCACATGAGGGCAGGATCTTTGACCACATGGGGACAACCCTCTTGTGTGTTGGAGTGATATTCAATCTGCAAATTACTCTTTTATTTGATAGGATAGAGGCCTGGTGCATCGGTGGGGGCTAGCTGGTTTGCCCTGAAGAGTGTCCCAGATCAGGGTGGGGTTCCCTTGGGGTAAAGGGAGGCCTGGGCGAGGGGCCTGTGGAGGTTTTCAGGCTGGCCACACCCCCAGTGACCCAATTGGAGGCCCTGGTATCTGGGATTAATCTATGTCTACAATTGAAACTTTGTAGCCTGGAGTGGAGCCAAGTCTTCTGCTCGCTCCATGGCAGCAGCCGTTTCTGTTTGAAACTTTGTAGCCTAGAGTGGAGGCCTAGGCCCGCAATAGCAGGCTAAAAGCTTGGCTTCCTCCATTGCCAGGGAAACCCAAGCCTCTGTTCTCTCCAGCTCAGTGACTGCCACCATTTCTGTATCTTTTATAATTGAAACTTTGTAACAATGAGTCGAGGCCTAGGCAGGCAAAGGCAGGCAGAAAGCTTGGCTTCCTCTGTTGCCAGGGAAATCCAAGCCTTCCACCTGCTCGCAGTGGTGACAGCCATCTTGGTTGGGGTTTATTTGCATAATCTGCTCCTGACTGGCTGGTGGGCATCACTGGGGCATGGCTTGTGGGTGTGGCATAGGTCTGGTCAAATTTGCATGTTACTCTTTTTTTTTAAAATATATTTTTATTGATTTTTTTTGCAGTATAACTTATAATTAATAGTAGTACATGTTTTCCTTTCCCCCTCCCCCTTATCCTCCCCCCAACCTCCCCTACCCCCCGGCACATATCCCCATCCTTTCCCCTCCCCGCCCCAGTGCCTTTCATTCATTGGTTATGCTCATATGCATGCATATAAGTCCTTCAGTTGATCTCTCCCCGCATCCGCCTCCCATCCACCCAAGCCTTCCCCTGTACTTGACAGCCTGTTCAAGGACACCCTGCCTCTATATCAATCACTCTCCCCTGTTTCTTTTCTTCAAAAATATATTGACTCTGCATACTAGAAATAAATGTATAAGAACAAAAAATGTTTCAGTATCAGTTTCAATGTCCAACTGTTCTGAGTCCCAGTTTCAGTGTCAAATAATTCTTTATGTGTATAAGTCAGCAATGGTATCCAGATGGTGGACACATCGTGTCAATGCAAGATCCATCCTCTCTGGTTTGGTCCTGGGCTGCCTGCAGACATGCACAGCTGCGGACTGCTAGCATGGCAAGGTGTTGTCAGTGTCCCCCATCTCTGGACCATCCTCGTGACTGGAACAGATCCATCAGTTCCTCACCATCGCAGGAACCCACATGGTCTTGGAGTTGTTCTCTGAAAACACACAAACACATTCTCGACCAAAAGTTAACAAAGGGATCCTCTATGCAAAATAGACTTGGGATTCTTTTTAATTTTTGCCTAAATGATTTTCCTTTGGCTTATTTTGACACCATGTGTGTTTTTTCATGGGTGTCCTGCAATTGTTTTTACAAATGGAATTTACTTAACTGGAGTAAGAATTTTCTAGATGTATTTTACTTACTCGATATTTTTTTTTCCCTTACATGATATTACCCCACTGTCCCCTCCCCTTTTTTGATTAATGGGGACTTTTGGAAATTTTATATTGCAGTCTTGGTAATTTTAAATTTTAATTTTTGCACACAAATATGACTGCTTTAGGTTCTTTGGATGTTAGGCAATTTTACAGTGAGATGAACTACTAATAGATTTTTTAGTTAATGTTTTAGGAAAAGCTTTTTGTCCAGTACACTATAATTTTCTTGAGTATTCACATATTTCACTTGGCCAATTTAAATTAATCTGAAAACTTGATTACTATTTTCCTGTCAATTTTAATACTCAAGCAGAAATCTTAGTTTACCCTGTAAATACTAGTGGAAAGGAATATTTGCAATTTTGAGTAGGTCCTGAGCATTCCTGGTAATAGACTGAATTTAGATATAGAGCAGCTATTGCTGGCCGAGTCTCTGTCTGCCACCTGGGTCCCGGTATGAGTTGTGCATGGGAGGCGAAGCAACCGTGGGGGTAGGAGACCTCCCTCAGGAGGGGTGAGAATTCAAGCCCCTGCAAGGTTTGTGGATGAGGGTCTGTGCCCCACCTCTGTTGACCTTTTAGTTCTCTCCTGTTGGCCCCTCTGCAACTGTGCCTGTCTTAGGTTGTTCCTTCCATGAGGAATCTTACCCGTCTCTGGCTAACCAGCCATCCCCCGGGGCCAAACAGGGTGATGTGAGATTCAGTTCTGTCTCCTTTGTAGTCTATGCCCCCATGGCCTCCACGTCCAGTACCTGCCTTGGGGTCCCCTCACCTGATGGCAGGGTCCCGGTACTGATCACATATCTCGGGGGACCCAGATTTCTTCTCCAGAGAGGGCTCAGCTCACACCATTGGTCGAGATACAGACCCATGGTGCCAGCTGCCCAGAGGCTTCAGCCACAGCTGGAACTGAAACTCAGGCATCAGCTGTGTGTATTTGGATAGTAAGAAGAAGGTCCCTCTTGTCAGAAAGGGCAAGAAGGGCCAATATAGAATGCTCGGATGCCTTCCCAGTGCCTTAATTCCTTCTGAAAGGGATTAATTTCTTTCCTATCCTTTTTTAAGTTGCTGCCCAACATTCAAAGAATTAGTTTGTAAGTTTATTTGGGATAATTGTATAATATGCTGTTGTCAAATATCAAATATTATAATGACATTGTAGAATAATATCATGTAAGGGTATTATGGTATCATGGGAGGTTAAGCAGGGCCTAGCCTAAGGACTGGTCTCCATAGGATATGACAAGCTCTAGGCCATGTCAATTCAATCTCAAACTAGCTGCCATTTTTAAAATAACTTTATGTAAACTTTGTCAGGGATGTAAAAACACAAATCACTTACCTCAGTTCAAGAGTTCAAATATATTGACTTTTTCACTTACTCCCAACACCTGCCACTTACCCTGAGGTTTGACATTCTGATGGACTTTTCTCAGTCTCTGGATCCATTCTTGTTCATCAGTCTATGTTATTGATTGTATTCCTCAAATGAGTGAGATCATGTGATATTTGTCTTTCTCTGCCTGGCTAATTTCACTTAGCGTAATGCTCTCCAAATCCATCCATGTTGTTACAAATGGTAGGAGCTCCTTCTTTTTTTCCGAGGCGAAGTATGCCATTGTTAAATGTACCATAGTTTTTTAATCCACTCATCTGCTGATGGGCACTTCGGCTGTTTCCAAATCTTAGCTATGGTAAATAGTGCTGCTATGAACATAGGGGTACATATATCCTTTCTAATTTGCCTTTCTAATTTCTTGGGGTATATTCCTAGAAGTGGGATCACTGGGTCGAATGGGAGCTCCATTTTTAGTTTTTTGAGGAAACTCCATACTGTTCTCCACAGTGGCTGTACTACTCTACAATCCCACCAGCAGTGCACGAGAGTTCCCTTTTCTCCGCATCCTCGCCAGCACTTGTCGTTTGTTGATTTGTTGATGTAAGCCATTCTGACAGGTGTGAGATGGTACCGCATAGTTGTTTTGATTTGCATCTCTCGGATAATTAGTGACTTTGAGCAAGTTTTCATATGTCTCTGGGCCTTCCTTTTGTCTTCTTTCGTGAAGATTCTATTTAGGTCTGTTGCCCATTTTTTTTATTGGTTCATTTGTCCTCCTTTTATTGAGTTGAGTGAGTTGCCTGTAGATGCTTGAGATTAAACCTTTATCACTGATAACATTTGAAAATATGTTCTCCCATACAGTGGGTTTTCTTGTTGTTTTGTTGATGGTTTCTTTAGCTGTGCAAAAGCTTTTGATTTTGATGTAGTCCCATTTGTTTACTTTCTCTTTAGCTTCCATTGCCCTAGGAGCAGTATCATCAAAGAAGTTCTTTCTGGCATATGTCTGAGATTTTTCTTCCTGTAGATTCCTGTAATGTTTTTATGGTTTCCCGTCTTACGTTTAAGTCCTGTATCCATTTTGAGTTTATTTTTGTGTATGGTGTAAGTTGGTAGTCCAGTTTCATTTTTTTGCATGAATCTGTGCAATTTTCCCAACACCATTTATTGAAGAGACTATCTTGACTCCATTTTATGTTCACACCTCCTTTGTCAAATATTAATTGAGCGTAGTGGTTTGGGTTGATATCTGGACTCTCTATTCTATTCCATTGATCTATATGTCTGTTCTTGTGCCAGTACCAGGCTGTTTTGAGAACAGTAGCTTTGTAATACAGCTTGAAATCTGGTATTGAAATCCCACCTACTTTGTGCTTCTTTCTCAGGATTTCTGTGGCTATTCGGGGCCTTTTTTTATTCCAGATGAATTTTTGGAGAGTTCTTTCTAGGTTTGTGAAGTATGACATTGGTATTTTAATGGGGAGTGCATTAAACTTATAGATTGCTTTGGGTAGTATGTACATTTTAATGATGTTGATTCTCCCAATCCATGAACATGGTATGTTCTTCCACCTGTTTACATCTTCCTCTATCTCTTTTTGTCAGTGTCCTATAGTTTTCCATGACTACGTCTTTTACCTCCTTAGTTAAGTTTATTCCTAGGTATCTTAATTTTTTTGGTGTGATGGTAAATGGGATTGCTTTTTTAGTCTCTCTTTCTGTAAGTTCACTGTTGGTGTATAGAAACGCCATAGATTTTTTGGCATTAATTTTGTAGCCTGCTACGTTGCTGAACTAATTTATTAAGTCTACTAACTTTTTTATGGAGTCTTTCGGGTTTTTTATGTACAATATCATGTCATCTGCAAATAAGGATAGCTTAACTTCTTCTTTTCCAATTTGGATGCCTTTTATTTCTTCTTCTTGTCTAATTGCAATGGCTAATACTTCCAGTACTATGTTGAACAGGAGTGGTGAAAGTGGGCAACCTGTCTTGTTCCTGTTCTTAGGGGAAATGGTTGTAGTTTTTGCCCATTGAGTATGATGTTTGCTGTGGGTTTATCATATATGGCTTTTATTATGTTGAGGTATGATCCTTCTATTTCTACCTTATTGAGAGTTTTTATTAAGAAAGGATGTTGGATTTTGTCGAATGCTTTTTCTGCATCAATTGATATGACTATGTGATTTTTATCTCTCAATTTGTTTATGTGATTTATCACATTTATTGATTTGCAGATATTGTACCATCCTTGCATTCCTGGATAAATCCTACTTGGTCATGGTGTATGATCTTTCTGATGTACTGCTGGATCCGATTTGCTAGAATTTTATGAGGATTTTGGCATCTATATTCATGAGGGATATTGGCCTGTAATTCTTTCATTGTGTCGTCTTTATCTGGTTTTGGTATTAGGGTGATGCTAGCTTCATAGAAGAAGTTTGGAAGTGTTCCATCCTCTTGAATTTTCTGGAATAGTCTAAGGAGTATAGGTTTTAGTTCTTCCTTGAATGTTTGTTAAAACTCCCCTGTGAAGCCGTCTGCCCCTGGGCTTTTGTTTGCTGGAAGCTTTATGATGACTGCTTCAATTTCTTCCACAGTTATTGGTCTATTGAGCTGTTTAGATTCTTCCTGATTGAGTTTTGGGAGGTTATAATTTTCTAGAAACATATCCATTTCCTCCAGGTTGTCCAGTTTGTTGGAGTACAGTTGTTCATAGTATTTTTTAACAATCCTTTGTATTTCAATGGGGTCTGTTGTTATTTCACCTCTTTCATTTCTGATTTTATTTATTAGGGTCCTCTCTCTTTGCTTCTTGGTGAGTCTGGCTAGAGGTTCATCAATCTTGTTTATCCTTTCAAAGACCCAGCTCTTGGTTTTGTTGATCTTCTCTATTGTTTCTTTGGTCTCTATGTCATTTATTTCTGCTCTGATCTTTACTATTTCCTTTGTTATGCTTACACTGGGCTTTTCTTGCTGCTTTCTTTCTAACTCTTTGAGTTGTTGGGTTAGATAATTTATTGCCACTGTTTCTAGTTTTTTTGCAGTAGGATTGTAGAGCTATGAACTTCCCTCTCAGAACTGCTTTCACTGTGTCCCATAGATTTTAGATTGTTGTGCTATCATTGTCATTTGTTTCCATGATGTTTTCTATTTCTTCCTTGATCTCTCTAGTAACCCAGTCATAGTTTAATAGCATGCTGTTTAGTCTCCATGTGTTTGATTTCTTTGGATTGTTTCTATTGTAGTTGATTTCCAGCTTTATGCCACTGTGATCTGAGAATATACGTGATGTGATTTCTATCTTCTTGAATTTGGAGAGACTTTGCCGATGACCCAATACATGGTCTATCTTTGAGAATGACCCATGGGCACTTGAAAAGAATGTATATTCTGTGGCTTTGGGGTGAAATGATTTGAAGATGTCAATTAATTCCATCTGGTCTAATGAGTCATTGAGGATTGATGTTTCTTTACTGATTTTTTGTTTAGAGGATCTGTCCAATGGTGATAGTGGGGTATTAAAGTCTCCTACTATGATTGTATTGCTGTCTATCTCTCCCTTGATGTCCTCTAGGAGTTTTTGTATATATTTGGGTGCTCCTGTATTGGGTGCGTATATGTTTACCAGAGTTATTTCTTCTTGTTGGATTGCTCCCTTTACTATTATGAAGTGGCCTTCTTTATCTCTTGTTATGTCCTTCACTTTGAGATCTAATTTGTCGGATATAAGTATGGCTACCCCAGCTTTTTTTAATTTCCTTTCGCCTGAATAACTTTTTTCCAACCTTTCATCCTCAGTCTGTGTGTGTCTCTTTTTCGGAGGTGGGTTTCTTGTAGACAGCAGATACATGGGTTGTGTTTTCTTATCCAGTCTATTACCCTATGTCTTTTGATTGGAGCATTTAAACCGTTTACATTTAAAGTTATTATTGATAGGTACTTATATGTTGCCATTTTTGTTCTTTACCCCTGTGTTCCTTCCTCGCTTCCTATTTCTTTTTACAGCAGATCCTTTAGCATTTCTTGCATTGCTGGTTTGGTGGTGACGAATTCCCTTAGTCCTTTTTTATCTGTGAAGCTCCTGATTTGACCTTCAATTTTGATTGAGAGCCTTGCTGGGTATAGTATTCTAGGATTCAGACCCTGCCTTTGCATGACTTTGTAAATTTCATTCCACTGCCTTCTGGCCTGATAGGTTTCTGTTGAGAGATCACTTGTTAGTCTGATGGGGTTCCTTTGTAGGTGACTTTCTGTCTCTCTCTGGCAGCTTTTAAGATTCTTACTTTGTCATTGGTGTTTGCCAATTTAATTATAATGTGCCTTGGCGTAGGTCTTTTGGGGTTTACTTTGCTTGGGACTCTGTGAGCTCTTGGATTTGTGTGGGTTTTTCTTTCCTATATCAGGGAAGTTTTCTGTCATTATTTCTTCCAACAGGTTTTCTATTCCTTGCTCAGTTTCCTGTCCTTCTGGAAGCCCAATTATACGGATGTTGTTTTGTTTCATGTTGTCCCAAAGTTCCCTTAGGCTCTCCTCCTGCTTTTTAATTTTTTTTTCTAGAAGCTGCTCTACTTGGTTATTTTTTCCTACCTGGTCTTCTAGCTCACTGATGTGATCCTCTGCTTCTTCTAGTCTACTCTTAATACTTTCTATTGAGTTCTTTACTTCAACAATGTCACTTTTCATTTCTTCTTGGCTCTTCATCATTTCTTCCTGGGTCTTCCTCATTTCCTCTTGGTTTTTACTCATATTATCAAATTTGTCTTCCATTCTTTTCAGCCACCTTCTGACCATTTCTCTGAATTCTTTCTCTGACAGGTTGTTAACTTCCATTTCGTTTACCTCCTTTTCTGGTGAGCCTTGCTTTTCTTTCATATGTGGGCTGTTTCTTTGTCTTCCCATGGTCTCTCTTCTCTGTGTATCTGGTTATGTAGTTCTCACTCTCCTGCGTTGATTTAAAGGCACAAAATACAACACAGCCAGGTGCAATGCACCAGGCACTGAACTGGAATGTAGTCACAGTAATGGTAATTCCAAATAAAGGTGACTGCCAGAGAAAGGCAAATTCGGTGATAGGTGGGAAAAAAGAAAGAGAACATCCTCCAGACACACACAGACACTCACACACCCACACTCACACAAAAAGAAAGAGACCCCCCCCCACACACACACTCACAAAAAAGAAAGACAGGAATGCCAAAATGATAATGGGAAAAGGGGGAGAAGAAAAAAAAAGTAGTAAATTATAAATGTGGGGTGAAAACTCCTATAGGACAGCCCCTAATCTGAACCAAAACCTGCAACAAGTACCTGGAGATTGATACAAATTACATACAACTACTAATATCAAGGGAGTTGAGGGAACACAGAAGCAAAAATCTATCTCAAAAACAATGCAAATGAGGACAACAAAACAAGAAACAACACCAAAAATAAAAATAACCCCCCTACAAGACAAACCAAAATAAAAGAATAAGCAAATCAATCTCATAAACCTGCTTAAAAAATCGATATAATCAACAGTCAAGTAAACAACAACAACAGGACAGGGCTAAAAACACTTTAAGATAGTGAAGTCAGAGAAGCTAGAGGTATATATGGACTTGGAGTAGATGGTTGGAGATTAGATATATCTGTGGGGTGAAATTTTAACTGGGGGTAAAAGGAAAGAATTAAGGTAAATCTAAAGCGGGAAAAGTGTAAGGGAAACAAGGCACTATATAGGGAAAGGTTAGCAAGAGAGTGGTGGTATAAAGGTGAAGTTGAGGTAGAGTAAAAGATACTAAAGAGTAGATGAAAATAGACTGTATTCCCAAGGCCGAAGAGAAAATATAGTCAATTCCGTGTGTCACACAAGAGTCAATTTTTGATTTGGCCCCTGGGTGGCAGTGTTTCTAGATTGACTTCTGGGTCTATTGGTCCTCTCTATCCTGAACTAAACTTTTGCTGTCCCTGTGGTATTCAATACTGCCTCTCTAATGGTGACTGCTGTTTTAGCAGCCAGGGCCCTCCCAAAATCTTCCGGGTTTCCCTCCTCTGTCAGGTCCAAATTGATTGCGCTCCAGGAATTAACTCTGCCACCAGCTCCAAGGGCCCTCTCCCACGTTTACCAGCTTCAACAGCCACAGATTTTATTTCAGGTGCAGATCTCCAGGCTTTGAGTTCCAAGGTGCAGATCTCCCAGACTGCCAGTCCCCTCAGTTTCGCGTCCAAAGTACCCCCAGGGAAATCTGACGTTTCCGTGCTGGAGTTTAGAGCTCCCTGGACTCTGCATGCCTCTGCGCCAACTAGGCGCAGGTGTTCCAGGAGTCTCAGCCGTCCAGCCGTTACTGTAGCTGTATATTTTCAGGTCCTTCCCCTTCAAGATGTCGTGGTCTGCCTCCGTGCGCCTCCTCGCGCAGTTGGCTCAGGGAGAGAACCCAGCAGTACTGGGGCTGCTCAGGCTGGGGAGGCCTGCCCAGCAGTCCTCTATCTTCTCCCAGAGCACAGCTGTCCCCCTAGTCGCAGACAAACACTCCCTACGCGACCTTCAGCTGCTCCCTTTTTCTGCCCTGTGAGCAGATTCAGATCGAATCCCTCTGTTCCGCCGCCATTTTTTCCCTGCATGTTACTCTTTTATTAGATAGGATTGGAGCTTATGAGATACAGTTAAAACAGTCATTGGAAGGTTATTTATGAATCTAAGTTTGCTAAATAAATAAATAAAAGGATAAAAGTAAATCAATTAAAAATTCAACACAGAAATTTAAGAACAATAAAATTTTCTGTGCATAAGAAAAGCAAAATAAAGCACCTTATTAGAAATGACAAAAGATAACTGAAAAACAGAAAAACTGTAAAAATCATCTATAAGTGTTCACCAAACTCATTAGTCAACAGAGCCAAATATCAACAGTACAACGATTGAAATTTCTTTTGAGACCCAAATTTTTTAAACTTAAACTTCCTCTAATGCCACTTCTTCAAAATAGACTTGCCCAGGGTGAGGTATTTTGTGGAAGAGCCACACTCAAGGGGCCAAAGAGCCACATGTAGCTCACAAGCTGCAGTTTACCAACCACTGATCTATACAAAACCTTAAAAAAACACAATTGAATAAAATAGTAACAGTATGGTAATACTGTTCCAGTGTAAAAATACTTTCAAAATTCTGAAGGAAATAATTTTGCTTCTAATTCTATATCCAAAAACTTAAATGTAAGGGCAGAAGAAACATTTTAACCTGCAAAATATAAAAATTTTACTTCTAATACTCTATTTCCCTCAGGAAGCTCCTTTAGGGCCCAATATATATGAGAAACCAGGAAAATGAAAGATATGGGACCCTGGAATGAGGACAGTAAACACAGGAGATAGGAAAAGGAAGTTTCCAGGATTTGTGTAAAGAGAATCATAGGATTTTCTGGCAGGTGTGGCTCAGTTGGTTGGGCATTGTCTTGTGCATCAGATGGTCTCCATTTCCATTCCCCAGTATGGGGGTGTGTGTGGGAGGCAATCAATTGATGCTTCTCTCTTGCCCTCTCTCTCTAAAATTAATAAAAGTATTTAAAAAAAAGAGAATCACAGGATAAGAACTTGCACAAAGGATAGAAGACAACTAGCACAGATTGGAACAGGATGTTCGTGTTGGGGCTGTTGCTACCAGGAATCCTTTCACTTTTGTCCTGTAGTGTCAACCAGATAGAGCTCAAATGAGCCTAGCCAAGGTTCATAGCTCTCTTTGGTTTTTCCAAGTGTGGATAAAATTCTGTTTTCCTCTCTGCCCAGCTACCTAGAGTAGCTGACACTGTCTGATCTTACCTATAGATAGATGTGTTCAGGTTTGACCGACTCCAAAGAGATGGAGGTTGGCCACAGGAAGCTTAGAAGAGAAAAACAGCAGCACAACTCACAACACCACTACTGCTCTTAATTGGTTCAATTTCAACCCAGTTGGATTCCCCCATATAGGAAACCCTCTGCCTTCACTACAGGCTTGTCTCCTGATGTTTTCAGAATGGGTTCTTAAACTCTGCAAGAAAAGCTGAAGCCAGAATATAAACCAGAGGCTCTGTTCAGCTCATCGTTTCCTAGGCACCTTCACCCTCAGGCTGCTGCTGCCTTTTTCTTATACAGCTAGGCTTGAGCTTGCCGTTCAGTTTTCATATTAATCACTTTCCACACTGGTTAAGAAATGTAATTAGTTGTTGATAGAATAATGGAATAGCTGATTGAGAAATATAAACATTAGAACATCTTTCAATCTAAAAGTCATCTTTAATAGGCAAAACTGTAAGTAGTCCATTAATGTTGCACACAAACCTGACTGTTGTTTCATAATGTTAGAGGTATGAGCCAACAGAATTATACAAAAGAAAGGGATAAAAATATAAAAACTGGCAAACAGGAGGTAAATTTATTACTAAGGTAAGCGATTTAATACTTTAGGTGATTTAACTGAAGCTTCTGAGAGAATCAACTGAATGACAATGATAATCAATGAGATAACTCAATAATGTGTCTCAGTAGGAGATCTAACGCTTTCTTGTTCTGACATAGAAGTATTCCAAAGCAGTTAAGTGGAAAAAAAAGTCCAAACAAATAAAATACAGGATATTGTACATAGGGTGCTATCTTTTTTTATAATAATGTAAGCATGTCATGTGTATGTGTGAAATTATTTGTATTTGTGTGATATGTAAAATAAACACTTGAAGCATAAACAAGAATCTAATAAAAATAAAACACAGTTAATCACCATTTCAAGGTACAGAGGGTTTAAATCCCTTAGTTCTGCAAATAAATACATTAGAATTATAATTTTCTAACCTGTTTAAATTTTCTGAGAGTTTAGTTTGCAAAGTAAGTTTTGAATCGGTTGCTTTAAAAAAGGGTGGTAGGAGCCGGGCCGGCATGGTTCAGTGGTTGAACATCGACCCATAAGCTAGGAAGTCACTGTTCCATCCCAGTCCAAACACATGCCAGGATTTTGGGCTTGATCCCCAGTGGGAGGCATCTGATCAAGGATTCTCATCATTGGTGTTTCTATCTCTCTCTCCCTCCCCCTTACTCTCTAAAATAAGTAAAAATATATACAAAGTCGGGGGGGGGGGTTGGAAGATACATCTATTGATACAGCCAACACATTTAGCATAAATTTTAGAAAACCAGTCAATGGTTTCTAAAATGGCAAAATTGATTCAGTTTTAAATAGAAGAGAAACTTATATATCAGCAAAAGAAAAAAAATAGCCCCTCTCTTTTATAGATATTAGAGACCCTCTTTGCAACTTTAATTTGTATGTTTAAGACTTCCCACCCATGGTTTCCTTGCTCCTTTCACATAATCCATGGCCTCATCTTGTAATTCCTACTTCCTCAAAGTCATTTGTATCAGTCCCTTTTCCTGGTTTAAGATCCACTCAAATTAGACCTCATTAACTCTCCTCCCTACAGCTGAACTCATCTCTTTGCTGTAACTTCCTTTCCTCTCCATAGCAACACATTGCCTGGAATTAAAGACCTCATTCATTCATTCTAGACTCACCTTTGCCTGCTCCCTGGTCCTGACTCAGCCCAACTCAATACCTTACTGTACCATGAATTAAACCAGTATTTTTGCTCCTGATCACACATTAATATCCTCTGCAGTGCTCTCCCCTTTCTCCCACATTTCTTCCAGACCCAACTCAAGCACCTTTAAATTAATTTCCACTGTTACCTACATCTTCAAAAAATGCTTTCTAATCTCTTCTCCCTTAAACATTTCCCCTCTCAGTACTTTCAAAAATTACAAACTTAGCATCCTTTAGTTCTGTAGAAGTGGCTAGAGGTGAGAGATAGACAGGAATTATTGAAGGAGAAAACAATACATTATGGAAGCAGATGCCTTGTAAGGGACCTGAGTATGAGGTTTTCTTCTTACTAGTAAGAAATTCTGACATAGCATCTATAATATTTAGACTTAATTTCAAGTGAGTTTGACTTCTGTCCACTAATATACTCTTTATGCCTTTCTTCTTCCCAGGATGTGACAGTCCCTCACAAGCCTGTTTCTCTCCATCCTTTATATCAGACTAGACTCTATCCTCCTGCTAAGTCCCTGCTGCATCCACAGACCCTCTCACATGCTGATTGTCTTACCCCAGGACCCTTCAGTCATTTGTCCTCCTTCTCACTGACTGACAAACAGGAGAATTCCCACACCCTGTTTAGTCACAACGCATATAACAAGGTGAGAATTCCTCCCTGAAATGGGAACAATTCTGTGCTGTGAACCTTCTTTGTTCTTAACTTTTAAAACTTAAGTGTGGAGGAAAGATATATTAAGAATATTTAAGTATATTAAGAATATTAAATATTCATATTAAGGCACATGACCTTACAAAAAGATAGTAATTGACCTTGGGAAATTATTATTATTTGCCTTTCCTTTCAAAGTCATTTCCTTATTTGCATTCCTTACTGTTTCCTGCTCTAACCTACGGTGGAAATCCCAAGAAAAAATTTAAAAACCTTTCAATATACCATTAATTTATCTTCTGATATTAGTTTAATGTTCTTAAGAAACTTCTTTAATTTATAATGCTTTGAGGAGGAAGCATTTACACTTACACTCTATGGACAAAGAAATATTTAGAATTTCAGCAGATATCTGTAAAATGTACCTAACTGCCTCATTCTTTATACTGATGGGATATAAGCAATAATGAGGTGTTCAGCACCTAAAACTATGCACATATATTTAAAAAACAAGCAAAATACTTATAGTTGGCTTTGGAACACAATCATAAAGATTCTGTTAGAAACATGGGGCCAATACCACACAGGCTTACATATATGAGCCCTTTGCTCTTCTAAGCATTACCGGAAGGTCATCCTGGCACAGACAAACTCTCAGACCCTGAACATTTCCTGAAAGAATTGACTTGTCAAAATCAACCTGCAATTAAATGTTTTTTAAAAAATTCAAAATATTGTTTAAAAGCATGTATTTAGCAAATTCTCTATAACTTAGGAATATACCTTAAAAAGCAATCAAAGCCATATATTCCAGAATATAGTGGAACAATATTACTTGGGCCCTGCATCGTTAAAAAATGTTTATAAGCCCAGTTTAAACACAGACAATTATCTAAAAAGTAAACACAATTATATGAGGAAAAATGTGTTATTTCTATTTAATAGCATCTATCACAACTGAACGATGAACCCTGAATTAAACATTCTAAATAATCATTTTCCACAAACAAAATATTTTTGAGTAAAGTTCAGAATGACATTTTTATGAGTTATATTTGTTTCTAACTCTTGGTGTAGAAAAAAGTATTTCAGAGAAAATATATTATTTTTAATGATTCTAAGTTATTTAAAATTCTTTCAGATTTAATGCTTACTAACATCTATGAAATGCATTTAGCTATTAAATAGAGTTAATAATTCTAATAATAATATACCATTTCTTATGAATTTCCATTTATGATTGGATTATAATTATATTTTATATGCATTGATTGCATCAAATAGTTCTTTTAAAAATATTTTGGTGGTGTTTTCTGGAGCTATTCATCAAGGATAAAGACAATATTTCACCCACATGTTAATTAGCCTGTGCTTGGTCAGACTGTGAAAAACAATATGAGAAAAATCACTTAAGATTGTACAGTTATATTCAGTCTACACAATCTTCATAATAAAATTTGTCTTTCAGAGTCTGTGATTTATTGATATTGAATAAAGAAACATTTATATCTGAATTGATAATAAAAAGATAATGTTTATTGATGGAAGATTAAATTTTTTAGTCTTATACTTCAATTATTCCTATTAAATATATATAAATTACCCAATGTGACATCTATTTTTACCAACTTGTGTTATAAATATTGTCCAAGAGCATACTGATATCAGGACTTATTTTTATTATTTGAAATAACTTCTTGCCTGCCATTATAAAACATAATCTTGCATCTACATTAACTTTTCTCTAGTACCACAATGTCATTCATAGGCCTAATTTTACAGCTTTACTTGCTATGCTTATCTCCAAACTCTAATCTTCCCACCATTCCCCAAGGAGAGCCACAATGAATTTGGCTTATTTTTGATGGTCCCTCATCAACTGGGTCTACAGAAGGTGTATAACAGATTTTATTCTGTTAAATCTATAGGGTGCACTTCTCTCATCTGTATTTTCATCAGGCTCCATGTTTCCTGAATCCTTACTCTAATCCCCACCCTCTTCTCCTACTTTGAAGATAGAGCTCTATCATATGATGTCATACTATTTATGCTCAGGTACTTACCTTTTCATCTTAGAATAAGCCAATATATTCTTTCTTTTCTCCAGTCTCATAAAAGGAGGCATTAGTCTTTAATCTTTAATAGTAATTAGCCCAGAAAATGAGAGTATGATGTCTGTATGTCTGCATTCATTTATTGACCTCACTCTTGCCAGATGGTGATATTGGGTAAATTATTTAGCCTCCCTATACCTCTATTTATCAGTAAAAAGAGGATGATGAAAGTATCTTATTAGACTATTAGGAGGTTAAAATGTACTAATATATGCAAATCACTGAGAACAGTGTCTGGGAGAGAACAAGAACCATAATTGTTAGGTCTTGTTATTAATAAGCTTTCCCAGTGTCATTCCCATCATTTTCTTGAATCTTTGATCTTTTTCCATTTGAACCTTGTTCTTTGTGTGCAGAAACCTCAAAAAAGAAAACAAAATGAAACACTTCCCCATCATTTTCCTTTTTGATGTTGCAAACCTAGTAATTTCAATATTTCTTTCTCTCAGAGTGATCAATGGCCATTATCTCAATTCCCCTCCATATACTCTTGAACCCATTCTTGAAAGCATTCTTTCTTTCACCCCAACCACTTTCCTAAAATTGCTCTCTCAAGCATAAATTGCTTATCACCAAACTCAGCTGAATTGCTTCAGTCCTCTATCCAATTTTTATCCTAGGTAGAAATTGACACAGTGGATCATAAACTCTTGAATTTTTCTTCTTGCTCTTCTCCTGGAATAATAGGTATGTTTCTACTCTCAAACTGCTCCTTCTTTGTTTTCTTTGTGGAAACTTTTCCTTCACCTTTTCTCTCTCATTGGATCATTTCAGTTACCCACTCACAGGCTACCATAAGTAATCTTAGTACTGATATTTCTCAAATATACATTTCCAATTCTGCTTCTCTGACATCCTACTTTACAGCTTCAGCTGCTTACTTGTCATTTCCCCTGGGATGTCACATTGTCACCTCAAACTCATCACTTATTTTGCCTCAAACTAGTTCTGCTCTAGTTTCCTTACTTCTGTCATTGACACCACAGTTTTCGCTCTCCAATCTCAAAACTTGATTCATTTATTATGTGGTGTTTTTTTTTTTTTTTTTGCTTTTCCCCCATTGCAAGTCATTCACCAAGTTCAATGGATTTTTCTGTTATGTCTGTCATATTGTATTCTCTCACTATTCTTTATTAGCATTCTACTTTACTTAAACTGATCTACCTATTTCCCTCCAGGCACACTTTAGGGATTTGTTACTGTTCAACCTACTCATTTGTATTCTCTATATGTAAGATACCTTCCTGCGTTTTCTCCTTACTTATGCAAACCATTCATTCTTGTACTTTATGACCTAGTCAAATTATCCATCCTCCCCTGTGGTTTCCCCATGCATCAACATTCAGAGTAGTATTTTTCTCCTTTCAATTTCTATAATCTTTGCCTGTGCCAAGGTATCTCATGCATATTGTAACTTATATTTATTTGCTGTGATTGTCTTAGTGTCTAT
Organism: Antrozous pallidus; assembly: GCA_027563665.1. Classification (NCBI taxonomy): domain Eukaryota; kingdom Metazoa; phylum Chordata; class Mammalia; order Chiroptera; family Vespertilionidae; genus Antrozous; species Antrozous pallidus. Next base: position 23,687,927 of record CM050517.1, read on the forward strand.
CTAGGATGTAACATGCTGATGTGGTATTTTTCACTTTATAGATATAGCAGTAAATATTTGTTAAATTCTAAAATGATTCAATTTCTTTAGTAAGAACATAAGATGGTTCAATATTTAGGATTATTTCTATTTTAAACAGAAATTAAATATGAGTCAATTTATGAGGTTTTCAGTGTTTTGAGTACAATTTCAATCAACTGAGACTCTCCCCCTTTTGAGGGCTGCATCCAATTTCCTACAAGCTTCTCGAGTGCTTTAGGATGGGAACATAGGTGGGGTGGGAATGTGAAGGCAAGAGGATCTGATCTTTTTCTGCTATTTATGGACTCTGGTATCCACTGGTGTGTCCTCAGTTCTCTCTCGTGTAATAATCATATAATAATACATTGCTGCATTTTTTCTTTCTTCAGATGCAGGGAATGCCTGCATTGACTCTATGTTAGCTATTTCTGAGCCCCTATAGCATGCATGCATGGAAAAGCATCGCTACCTGCATAGTGGAGCAAGTAAACTTTGTGAGGCTATCTCAGAACCATCAGTTTGGATACACTGCATAGCCTTCTCTACTCTCCGGTTCCTACTTCCTTTCCTGTAGGAAACTCCGCAAGAGTTCATTTGTGAATTTGCCTACTTGCTAAAATTTATCCGTGATCCTCAAATCAATATTCGTTACATTTTTGTGGTCATTTGTGGACATATTCCATGTTGAGGTTGAACAAGGTGATACCCTGCTTTCTTGTTTCAGTTTTCATGCTGTAAATAATTGTCCTTTTCATGGTCTATGTAGCACTGTGTTTTGATGTTTGTGCTTGTTGTTGTTTTGCTGTTTAAAATGGTGACAAAGCAGAGTGCTAAGTGCTGCCTAGTGTCTTCTAAGTGCAAGAAAGCTGTGATGTGACTAACAGAGAAAATATGCATCTCTGGTACATTTCCTTTAGGCATGACTTAGATTGCTGTTGGCTGTGAGTTCAGTGTTAGTAAATCAAATCTCAAGGTGTCTTTGAAAAGAAACACACATAAAACAAGGTTATGGTTGATCATTTGATGAAAATATTATTAAACTTGTAGGAATGTAATCCTGTATTTCCCCTTGGAGCAATGGTTCAATATTTTCTAATTCTGTGTTTGCAATGATTTTAGAGAACATAACTTCTGAGGATAATGAGAATCCACTGTATCTTAGTTTGGGTTTCCTAAGAAGAGGATTCATATATTGGTAATTAATTTGGGAGGTACTTCCAGGAAATACCAATTAGGAGAGTGGGAAACTGAAAAGATATCTAATACAGGGTGTGTCACTAAGCAGGTGACTACTATATATAACTTGAACCTGAGTTTACGGGAGCACTCTGGGAGACAATGTAGAACACAGCCCAGATTTAGGTGATCTGAGTTGGGGAAGAGGAATCCTGCCAATCATCAGTTGAGGGCTGTTTCTGAGGAAGGGGTGTATTAATCCCCAGAAAGAGTCCACAGGCAAAGAGAAGCATGGATAGAGGCTAAATTTGAAGACAAAGATTCTACAAGTCATAACTTTAGCTATCAAAACTCAAGATAACTTCCTGTATTTGTGATACATTATGCAATGGGCTACATATAATATTTGAAACAATAGCATAGAAAGGAAATGTGTGTCTAGGTATGTGGAATTACTATTTTAAAATCATGTCTCACCCCTAGTCATTTTGCCAATTTCTTCTCCATTTTGCAATGCATTTAATTTTTTTTTAATTTCAAAGCTCATAAAGTAACATGCACACCACATTTGTTTATGTCTAGATAAAGGCCTAGATTCGAGGAATTCACACTCTACTTCTGAGAACTCAGTTCATTTTAAAAGATTTCTCTTCCTAGACAGCACTAATACATTGCCTTGAGAAGCTTAACTACTTCTTTGGCCTCAGGTGAGAAACCTAACATAATGGACAGAAGTAGAAAGTTTATTGCTTTCCTTAACTTATTCTTTTTTTCCATCCTCTGCCTCATTTCTCCTATCTTCTACTCTCATAATCTAAGCTACTCCTGTCTTTTTAAATCAACCTCAAATTCTAATTTTTCTGGCCTACTTTCACATTCCAAATTACAAGTTAGTACTCAGTTTTGTTTACTTTTTTCTCTTTTTTTATCCCAACTTTTATTGGGCATATTTTCTTTCTTTTATCGAGCACAACTACAGACCATGTAGACAAGAAGTTATCTCCTATCCTTGTCTCACGAGTCTCTCTATATTTGCACGAACAAAGACAACACATAGCCAGAACTTGAATAGAACTGGAAGGAATGAGAACTAAACCCTCAAAATCTAGACGACTTTTCTGATCTGTTGGCAAGAGAAAGGCTGGGATTTCATACTCATAAAGGCTCTATTTACAGGGAAAGCTTGAGAGGTTTTATAGGAAAGAATAGACTATAGATAGACAGCTTTGAAACCCCAGGAGAAAATACACAGTTATTCTGAGAACATCTTCTCTTTCCATTTTCAAAAATTATAGTATTTGGGGTCTAGTTGGTGACTGTGCAGTCATTTTACTTCACTTCTTTTACTATCGCTTTCACTTGAGAGCATGAGAGGGTATTCATCTTCTACCTCTATTCTTCCTGCCCAGCATCCCTCCCAGCCCTGACCACTCCTTCTCCCGCTCCTACTTGTTGCCCACCCCAGGCTGCTATTATTATGGCTAGAGGTCAGGGAAGCACTTCAAAGTCTCTCACACAGAGAGGAAAATGTAGTTTTCTGTGGAGGACCACCATGTGTTCTGATATGGCCCAGCCAGTTTTAAAAAATATACCAAAATATGTGTTTTTCTTAGTTTTAAAATTTGATTTTTAATAATAATGTGCAGGAGGCAGCCAGTCAGTGATTCTCTTTCATAGTTGATGTTTCTATCACTCTATCCCTCTCTGAAATCAATAAAAATATACTATAAAAAATTATAGTCTTTTGAAAAGTTATTTTACAGGTCTACCAATGTAACAAACCACTTCAAGCAATATATCAATATTTTTATAACTATAAAAATTACTTAACAATTTATAACAATTATTTTTAGTGCCCTTTTTCATGTAGAAAGAAATATCCTGGTTTGATCAGTAAGTATACCTATATTTATTCTACCTACAGTAAAATGCAATTAAAAGTTCATTTGCAGACATATAATAAGACATCACTTGCTAAATTAATTTTGTTGAATAAATGGGATTTTTGTGCCTATATTTGGAAAAGTAATTCAAACTCTTGCTTTAGCTTCTTTACATGTAAACCTGTAAAATAGCAATAAAAATAGAGTGTCATAGGGTTGACTGTAACCAGCATTGAGCAGCATGTGCAAGTAAAACTTTCATATTCTAACTTAAGCACCCAGTTTCATATAGTTTTCAGCTTGCCAGCTATTATTTGTAGAATTTTGGTGCTGGAATGAAGAAGCAATCCATCAACCTGACTAGAAGGACATTACTTTCATCTAAAATGCCTTTTCATTCCTTTAAAGTTTCTAGTTTCTTCACATATGTATTCCCTTTCATTCTCATTACTTACTCTGCTTTGTTCCCCATTGTTGACTATACCAGTGTATTTTTTTGTTTGTATATTTTCTTTCAAATTTGTGCTATGTTGTGTGACTATAATTAAATTTACATAAATGCTATGTATCACATTCTTCACTCTTTTTTTTGTAGGTTTCTTTCCCCTCATCTATAATAGTTTATTATGGTTTGGTTCCAAAACTCTTAATCTACAATCTAAATTGAGCTGATTACATCAAAATTATGTAAAGAGCTTTAGAAAAATGTCAGTTTCTGAGATTCATTTAAAACTTCTAAACTCAGGACTTCCACAGAACTGGGTGATTTTAAAGTTTTTACCTCATCAAAAGTCCTATGCTTCTCTATGATAACATACTTTTCCACTTTTGTTTTTTGAATTATTTAATGATTCAGCATGAGAAATGAACTGTAATATAAAAAATAACTTCATAAAGGAAAACTGTTTATACTGACATGGTTATAAGTGCTCGATTATAATTGTGTTTGTCACCCTCCCTCCCTGATAAGACCCCTAATAACTAAAAGGAAGTACAATTGTGAAAATAATATACATATTAACTTAGGTCACAGGATATTTTTTATTAGAATAGGTTATGAGTTGTTAGGTTTAGTTCTTAATCTATATTGTCCCCATGTGCCTGTAACATTTTCAGGTAGGCTGAGTTTTATACATCCAGTATTTATGGACTTACTGAATGAGAGGGTACATATAATTTTTTCAGTGCACTAAGTCATTAAAAAATATACCACAGCTGCCAACATGTACTTTCTTACAATTTACTTTTTAAGAGATTAAAGTGCCTTTTTTCATAAAAAGAGAAATTAAAATATAACCATCCTTTATGTCAGAATTATGTTCTTGCTAAAAAAGAGAAATCATTTTACCTGAAATGTATTTCATCTTTATGATATGCTAACAGAATATTTACTGATGAGTTTTCATTAATCTCTTTTGCAAGCAGCTGCTCTTGAGATTATATATTAACAGTAAAGAAAAAATATAACTTGTCTGTGATAAAAAAAGAAAAACTGAGCGGAGAGTGGGCAAAATGGAGGTATTTCTTCTCGAATTCTATCCATTATTTATCTGTCCTATGTAAAGGATCACTTCACTTACAATAAGCCAAGGGTGGGGCATCTGTTAAAATAGTGAGAGAACCTATTGAGCAAAATGTATTATGAATGAGAAACGCACAGTTTAAGAATATGAGAGAAAAACAATGGTAATAGATAGTCAACTCTTTGGGGGAGTTGGACCCTATTGTCTCTTATTTTCACATCATAGGGTGTTAGGGGGTTGGCACACTGGCTTTGGGACTGCTGCTGAGGTCTCATGGCAGTTGCGCTGTGTTAATGTGACAGGAGACAGAAGAAAGGAAATAACTTTTTATACCCAGGATGGGCGAGAGAGCCTGGTCTCTTCCTAAACTGGCTTTAGCCTGCTTCCTATATCATGAACATCCTTCCTGTAAACTTATTGAATATTTCACCATATAAATGGTGACTTTTCTCACTTATATTCTTTTTCTTCATTTTTTTATTTTATCATTTTTAATTTTTAATTATAGTTGTCATACATTATTATGTTAGTTTCAGGTATATACCCCAATAGTTAGTAGATATTACATAACTAAGTGATCATCCCAATAAATCACATACCCCTCTGACACATTACATAGTTAGGTGTCCTCATCCATAGGTGTATAATTTTTGTCCAGTCTCTTCCTGCACCTCCAACACCCCTTTCCCCACAAGAATTGTCAGTCCATTCCCTCTCTATGCCCATGATTCTGCTATATTCACCAGTTTGTTCTGTTTACCAGATTTTTAATTCACTTGATTTTTAGATTCACTTTTGATAGATGTGTATTTATTCTTCATAATTTTTATCTTTATCTTTTTCTTCTTCTTCTTAAAGAATACCTTTCAGCATTTCATATAATATTGGTTTGGCAGTGATTAACTCCTTTAGCTTTTTCTTATCTGAGAAGCATTTTATCTGACCTTCAATTCTGAATGATAGCTTTGCTTGGTAGAGTAATCGTGGTTGTAGGTTCTTGTTATTAATCACTTTGAATATTTCTTGCCATTTCTGTTTGGCCTGCATAGTTTCTATGGGAAATCAGCTGACAGTCGTATGGGTACTCCTTTGTAGGTAATTAAGTGTTTTTCTCTTGCTGCTTTTAATATTCTCTTTTTGTCTTTTGCTCTTGGCATTTTAATTAAGATGTGTCTTGGTGTGGTCCTCTTTGGATCCCTTTTGTTTGTGGTTCTATGTGCTTCCTGGACTTGTAAGTCTATTTCTTTCACCAAGTGGGGGAAGTTTTCAGTCACTATTTCTTCAAATAGATTTTCAGTATTTTGCTCTCTCTCTTTTTTTGGCACCCCCTTAATTCGGATGTTGGTATGCTTGAGGTTGTTCCAGAGGCTCCTTACACTATCGTCAATTTTTTTGGATTCTTTTTGCTTCTTGCTTTTCCAGCTGAGTGGATTTTTCTTCTTTGTATTTCAAATCTTTGATTTGATTCTTGTAGTCCTCTAGTCTGCTTTTAGGTCTCTGTATATTTTTTATTTCAGTCAGTATATGCTTAATGTCTAGTTGTTACTTTTTCATATCCTCAAGGGTCTTATTAAATTTATTGGCCTTTTCCAGGAACCTCTTGAAAAACCTTATAACTGTGGGTTTTTTTTTCCCCTCCATTTCTTTCAAATGTGATTACTTTCCTTGTCTCTGCATTTCGGCTGTTTCCCTGAGTTGGTCGAGTAGGTTTGTGTGATAGGTGTCCTCTAGGGGACAGTGACTCTGCCTCCCCAGTTACCTGAGGTGGATACTCTTGGTGCACCCCTTTATGGGCTGCACAGTCTTGTTAGAAGTAAGCCTAGATTGTTGTTGGTATCACTGGGAGGGTTTGACCTCCAGGCCAATTGGCTGTGAGAATAAGCTATCTCTATGCTGGGAGAGCTTCTGTGCTCAGCTTGGATGGGGCAGAGTCTCAGGGATGAGCAGTCAGCCTTGGTTTCCCATCAGCTCTGCCCTAAGCGGCACCCAGGTCTCTGTGCCACACGGCAACAGCTGCGTGCACCTCTGAGAGAAAGCTGCCCTGATCTCTGCCCACTGCCAGACAGTCCAGTTTCTCCCCAAATGAGTCTGGACACCCAAAATCTCACCCAGAAAACAATACAGTCTGGTGTTTTTTTGTTCTGTTCTTTTCCTCCCGAATGAGAGCTATCCATGCGTCCTCTCCGTGAGCTCGCACACCTCTGTAGCTCCCAACTCTCAGTGTGCTTCCTCCTTACAGTCCAGTTTCACCCTGTATGAATCTGGGTTCCCCGAGACTCACCCGGAACTGGGGATCAGTACAGTGGGACACCTTTGTTTCCCTCCCCATTTGAGAAAACCAGCCAGCTATTCAGCTACCTGCCCTTTCCACTCGCATGCTTCTCCACACCTGTGTCTCTGCGCCTCTCCGCAACTCTGCCCTCTACAGCTCCTCTGAGTCTCAGTGTTCTTTTATCATTCCTTGTATTTGTGGAATTTCCACTCAGCCAGCTTTCTGGTGGTTTTGGATAATGTCTATTTTGTCTTTTAGTTGTAGTTTTGAAATTGTTGTACAGGGCAGCAGTATAGGTGTTTACCTATGCCACCATCTTGGTTCTGCAATTTGTACTTTTTAATCCCTTCAGTTTTTCTTCCCATCTCCTCAACACCCCTCCCATCTGTCTCCATTTTTTCTCCTACTTATTTATTTTTAAATTTAATCCATGTATAAAATTTATGTTTTTACCATTATTGAGAATATTTTAATTGTTATTATCATTGCATAGGTAGAGAATGACTCTGTGAAGCTAGAGAAATCCAATAAATGAGTTTAAATAGTCATAGTATAGGTATATTTCCAACATGGGTTAATTTTTTTAGTCACTCCTCTGAAAGGAATTTTTTAAGGCTTCTGATATTTTAACAGAGATCAATCAAAAGAATTTAAGGTAGATTATGATATAGCTGGAAAATCTGAAATAGTTCTATCTCCCACCTACTGTTCAAAGGCTGAGGGCACTTTAAAATAAAATTTGTTTTTTAAATGAAATCTATAAATATTTATATATAAGTATGTAAATAAATATTTTAAAATATATTTGAAGAATAAAGAAAATAACATCCCTTTGAGATAAACAGGTTATAATTTTTAATTTCATAAAATGAGAAAATAAAAAGTTAAGTGATTTGGTTCAAGATTATAAAAACCTTGTCTAGTTCCCTACTAATAACAAAGAACATAGACTTTGCAACATTTTTATTCCAACATTAAGTAAAGGAACCCTACAGTCAGGAAATTGATATAACTATCATTTATCTATACCAATAAAAGGGTAATATGCTAATTAGACTGCATGTCTTCTGGACATCCTTCTAGACAAAGCTATGGTGGTGGGGGTTGAGGGAGAGGTGGTTTGGGGTGATCACACCATCTAGGGAGAGCAGTTAGGGGTGATCAGGCTAGCAGGGGAGGCCTGTTGGGGCAGTCAAGCAGGCAGGCAGAGTGTTTAGGGGTGATTAGGCAGGCAGGCAGGTGAGCAGTTAGGAGCTAGCAATCCCAGATTGCGAGAGGGATGGCCTACTGTGTAGGCCCGATCCCACAGGGCCTAAACCAACAGTCGGACATACCCAGAAGGGTCCCAGATTAGAGAGGGTGCAGGCAGGGCTGAGGGGCCCTCCCATGCACGAATTCAGTGCACCAGGCCTCTAGTTCATTTCAAAAAGATTTATTGAGTGTCTGTTATTTACAAAGTACCATGTCTGTGCTGAGTATGCCCTGGAAAGCAAGGATATTAAAACATAAGGGGCCTTTGCTAGGGACTCATTCTGTATTTGGGAAAAATAAGAATTAAACAAATAAGCAAAAATTCACCACTTGATTGTGACAATTGCCATGGAGAAGACGATCAAGTAGTGGTGAGAGACTATAACAGACATCCTGATCTAGTCTGATGAATCAGGAAAGACTTCATGAAGAACTGAAAAGAAGCAAAGTTTGGGGACAGGTTAAGCATTTCAGTTAGAAGGAAGAGCATTGGGGAAGGTTTCCAGACAGGCAAGACAAGGAACAGAGCAGGCTTGAGAAAATACAAGGAGGCTGGTGTATTGGAAAATCTGGTGTATCATGAAGTATAGTTTTAAGTAAGACTGCCAGACAACTTCTGTAACTCCAGGCATAATGGGTTATTGTCATTTGTGAGAAGAACATGGGGTGAAGTGAGAGGGTTACTGAGATTTTGTCAGGAAGAAATTAATATTTAGAAAAAGTAAGAAACATGCCACTTACTTTACAGACAATATTTTATTTAAATTTCAAAACAATCTTAAAGTAGGTCTTATTTCCTTTATTTTACATATGAAGAAACCAAGGCTTAGAAAGTATCAATAATTTGTAAAAGATCATACAAAACTAATATAAAAGCTGATACTACATGCCAAAACCGGTTTGGCTCAGTGGATAGAGCATCAGCCTGTGGACTGAAAGTTCCCAGGTTTGATTCTGGTCAAGGGCATGTACCTTGGTTGCGGGCACATCCCCGGTGGGGTGTACAGGAGGCAGCTGATCGATGTTTCTCTCTCATTGATGTTTCTAACTTTCTATCCTTTTCCCTTCCTCTCTGTAATAAATCAATAAAATATGTTTTTTTAAAAAGCTGATACTACACTAATTTTCCTTAAGATACCCCATCTCCCACCAAAGAACAAAACATCTAGCCATAAAATGGCATCACCACTTTCACCACATCACCATCCTAGAATTACAGGCTTTCATCTGTGAAACAGAAGCACCATCTACCTGAGGTCTGAAAATGAGATCTGAAGACGAGGAACCTGATCACTACAGATACAAAGTTACTGCCCAGGGCATTGTGTGAGGTGTAGGCAGAGCCTGGGTTTATCAAGGACCAAAATGCTTTTCACATTTCACCCAGTTTCCAACCTTCTTTTGACTGCCACAGTTGCAAAAGCTTAAGAGAACCACTCTCCATCTAATACTCTGAAAAATTTACTGAGGCAGCCCATTTACAGAAAAAAAAAAGCCATCTGGAAGTTTGGAGGTGATACCTTCTTTTATCCCCCTCATTAATAATGTCTGCTGCTTTCTTGTCTACATAATTAGAAATCTTCCTGTGTGAATAAGCCAAGGTAATTTGTTTTCTATTTTCACAGAGATAAACTGCCTTGTTCTCAATTCTAAAACTTTCTGGCAACTTTTGGAGTTAATGGGAAATGGATAACTATTATGATGCAGTATAATAGAAAGCCTTTGAGGTGGGTGGAATGGGAGAAAAAGCTTTATAAATTCAAAATTGCTTTTTAACATTTAATGATTTTTCAGAAAACAAGAACGGGGCACTATTTGCTTATGCCAAATTGTTTTCAAATTGGATGAGTTTGTATGATATGTTCATAAAGAACGTTCTGTTCCCAAATGGCTAAATGCAAATTAATTGGGCTTTTAACATTAAAAAATGAATGCCAGTTTGCAGGTATATGAAGAGAAGCGGTTCTGAGAAGTGAAGAATCAATCATATTAAGTTCTCCAATGCAGGGAGAAAGAATACTTCCACCCAACAGACGCTTTGATGGGCTGGCATTTGAAACCAGGCATGTTTCAGGTTCTCTAATTGCCAGTCATCATTTTCCAAATGTACTAATTTAATCACAAACAGTTGACTTAAATTTCTTCTAGGAAACTGGGAGCAATCAATTGCTTAAGTATCTGTCATTCCACTCATTTGTTGTCATTTAGCTGAAAATTGTCATTGTAACACCTTCAATGAAATCGTTTAAAAAATCCAGCATTTGCTGATTGTAAAGAGACGAGTGGTAGGGAGCAGGCTCTATGATATTTTTAGGGGGGAAAAGTATACTGGGAGAAAGATGAGTTTTAAAGCTCTTGTAAAAGAACGTACTGGTCCCTTACAATTTATTGACCATGGTTGCGTTTTACAGGCATAGAGAATATAAATTGCCATCCGTTGGCACCCTGTGCAGATGGAGGCATTCAGGAAAAATGAGCTCCTTGTATTTTACAGCACTCAGGTGCCCCTGCTTCGCCCCCACTGCATGGTATCTTAGATCAGTTTCCTTAGAGACGGAGTCTGAGGCAGGGGTTCTGGCTTTTCTGATTTATGGAGGGTGTGCTCTGTAAAGGAGGGAGGAGTCCTAATTGGAAAGGTCAAAGACTCCTGATTCACAGGGGGAGGGCCTGGAGTATAAAATGCAGTGATCCTCCACTGGGACAAAGGAGCTGACCTTTGATTGACCTTAGCAGCTTTCATTGGCAATGAGTCATCTTATGGGGAGGGGGCCAAATAACTCAGCTTCAGGACTTCATCTCAGCTGAGGGCCTGGTCTATGGAAGGAGGCAGTTGTGGACCCTGAAATATAGTGGAAACCTGATGGCAGCATTTATCTTTGCAAATTGAGTCTATATACATCTACACACACACACACACACATATGTAGTTTATCTTTGAGCATAGTTCCTTTTATTACTATTGCTTTTGAAAAATTATATATTTTTATTGATTTCAGAGAGGAAGGAAGGGGGAGAAAGAGATAGAAACATCAATAAGAGAGAACCATTGATGGCTGCCTCCTACATGCCCCACACTGGGGACTGAGCCTGCAACTTGGGCGTGTGCCCTGACCAGGAATAGAACCTTGACATCTTGGTTCATAGATCAATGATCAACCACTGAGCCAAGCCTGACAGGCACTTCTGCTTTTTAAAAATGTCTTTCATATGAAGTTGACTCACATAATGCAAGTAAAATTACTATTGTCCAACAGTTTTTAACCTATAAAAACATCAGTTTCAGTATCAGTTTCAAATTCTTCAACCTAATTGTTTCATTGCTTTATTTTGTTATGCTTTTACACATTCTGTGCAACCAAAGCCATACACACTGCGTGTTATGTCAAGGAGACTCTCATTTTGAAATATCAGGGCAAAATTTTCATGTATTGCTTCATCTTTTTTAATGTGATTGTTGTTTTACCTTTTTTTTTTTTACTAAAATATAAATATAACATTCTTCAGGTTGCTAATTTTTTTGAAGTTTACCCGTGTGTGACTGATTAAAATACAATTGAGACATTTTATACAGTCATCTATAATAATAAAAGTGTAATATGCTAATTAGAAGAGACAGCTGTACAACCTTCCAGACGTCATTCCGGATGTCCTTCCAGACAAAGTCACAGCAGCAGGGGCCAATGCAGAGGCAGTTAAGGCAAGAGTGGTTAGGGGTGATGAGGCAGGCAGTCAGTAGTAAGAGGCATTCAGGCAAGCAGGTAGGCTAGCAGTTAGGGGCAATCAGGCAGGCAGAATGGTTAGGGGTGATCAAGCAAGTAGGCAGGTGAGTGGTTAGGAGTAAGTGGTCCCAGATTGTGAGAGGGATGTCCAACTGCCAGTTTAGACCCGATCCTGATGTGGGATAGGGCCTAAACTGGCAGCCGGACATCCCCTGAGAGGTCTTGGATTGCGAGAGGGTACAGGCTAAGTTGAAGGAGTCACCCCCTTCCCCCACCCCATGCATGAATTTTGTGCACTGGGCCTTTAGTCAAATAATAATACCCATTTGCCCACATGTTCCATATGTTCTGTGAGTCAAATAGAAATCTCTTCTTGGGGAAAAAAGACATGACTGTGGGTTGGACTCTTCCTCAGGTTGTTTAAAAAATATTTATTTATCTTACTGAGCACTGAAACACTTCCTTAGCCCTTAAGGCATTAAACTGAAGTGTAAAGCAACTCATTGCTCTCAAAGTATTAGAGGTCAACCACTGGAAAATCTTAAATCTTTAAAATTGTATTATTAAGAATATAAATTTATTATGGGCCTATCTTCTTGCTCATTGACATTTTTTAAACCAATATATACTGTCTTTTTTTGTCCTTTAAAATATTTTTCTTAAATTCCAATTTAAAGATAATAATATTTTTATTCCAGTTTTACTTTGGTTCAGATTAGACAGAATTTTTTTTTTAACTTTGTATGTCTTCTTGTTAGTGTCAGTGTCTCTTGACCATATATTTTCTGATCTTCCTTTTTTTTTTAATCTTAAGAGACTTCTCTTACTATATGAGATTAACTCATTATATGACCTTAATCTGCCATATTGTTTTACATTTTCCATTATTATAATTTCTTTCTTTTTTCAGTTTTGCATCCGTTAGATATGATTTTGATTTCCTAGTTTAAAATTCATTCATTGTATTTTGTTCTTATGATTTCCCTCCACTTAGGGTCCACATTCATGTTGGGATATCCCTATCAATATGCATAATTTCTCATAGGAAGGGAAGTCCATTGGTCCTTTCCATTATCTATGTTGATTATCCATTTCTAGATTTTATTTTTGGCATGTTATGGTTATAATTTCTTTCTTTCTTTTATGGATTTTTTTAAATGGAAAAAACAGAGTATTTTATTACCTTACCTTTGTATATTTTTTTGCTGCATTCAGTGTATTTTTTCTCTGACTTGAGTCTCTGAACCAAGAAGCTTATTTTATTTTATTTTTTGTTATTTTAAATATGTTTATTGATTTCAGAGAGGAAGGGAGAAGGGTAGATAGATAGAAACATCAAAGATGACAGAAACTCATCTTTGATTGGCTGCCTCCTGCATCCTCCTCCTGGGGATTGAGGCCACAACCCAGGCATGTGCCCTGACTGGGAATTAAACCCAGGACCTCTTAGTCCATGGAAGGAGACTCAATCCACTGAGCCACCACAGCCAGGCTGATTCAAGAAACCTTTAAAGTTAGGTCTTTATTTGGAAAATATTCTGAGGCCTTTTATGCTTGGGAATATATTTTATGGCTTTCACATTTGAATGAGATTTTAATAGTTTATTAATTTCTAGGAGATAAAAATCTTAGACAAATTTGGTAGTATTATAAACATTTTTATCCTAATTTTTAAAATATTCATTCTTTGTAATGGTTGAAACCTGCTAACATAGGTAATCAAAGATAGAATTTTTCTAGGGGGTTCTTAGCAATCAGTAAATACCCTATTTTATGGTTTGAAGTTTGAATAAAGAAGTACCGTGGTTGTTAGGATGTGTTTCTAGTAGGAACATGAAAGGGAGTATATTCTCCAGAGGGTAGATCTTAGACTATAATAAGGCTCAGCAAAGCAAAGCTGTCAGAATCCCTTAGGGATGGCTGCAATTGAAGGCCAAGTGCAGTGGCTGGCAGGACTGTATAGTTGGGGCAAAAATAGAGAGTGGGGACAGGAAACAGTGAGTGTGCTGACAGTTAAAAGATGTATAATACACATGGTGTGGGTTTGGAAGTGTGGTTTCATTCCTGAAATGTATAGGGAGGTGGGTGATAAAGGAATATGGTCCACTTCCAGGGAAGCAGTGACTATACTGGAGTCAGCCCTCCAATTACTTATAGACATACAGTCCTCAACTCATCTGCCTGCCAACCATTCATGCATCCTCTTCCTCTTCTACGCCCCTCCCCCAACCATTCTAAAAAATGTTGGGAGTATAGTGTTAGGAGAAAGCAAAGTTCTGGTAGAGACTCTCTGGACATGGGGCCATTGATTAATCCTATATCACGATCATGCCTGCCTCTCCTCTCAAGACACAATCTTCCAAGTTTTTGTGACATATCAGTTCACATCTGTTGACACATTCCTGAGTTCTGGGATAAGTTTCTTACAACTTGAGGTAGCTGCTAATAAATTAGGAACAGTTTGGATGGGACTAAGGTGGGATAGAAATTGAAAAATATTTATGAGGGTGAGAGTCATAATACAGAGCTGTTTATTTTCTGTTATATGGAATGAAATGAATAATGTCCTTGATTGTCTATAGAACAGAAAGGATGGAGAGAAAATAATTCCACCAGCATTGTCTTTTGTGACAAAAGTGACATTTGGTTTATGATTGTACTCGAGTTAGTATGATATTGAAAAATTTAAAGTGATGTTTTGCCTGCAGTACTAAGCAATTAATTGTGTCCATAAAGAATAGAAGAAATAAAGAACAACAAATATGCTTCCTTGTCAATTCCTATTACAGTTTCTGGAATTTACTTTGAGGTCTAAAATGATGTGGGAATATAGATTCTGCTACATTTTCATCACAACCTGGGAGCTGTGTACTGAAAAAAGTGAATGATATAGTTAATCCCTTTGGGGAAGTAGATTTCTTGTTGAGAAAAAAAAGGCAATTCTAGATTTACAAAAATGTGAGTAAACATAGGGATGTGGTGTTTGTTTTTAAAACAGGCTGAACACATAGTAATTGGCAAAAAGAATTCTATTATGCTGTCTTTTAGACAGTGGCCTTTGGGAGGTGATTTTAACATGCCCCACAACTGTGCCTCCGAAAGAAAGAGGAAAGGCCAAGAATAAAATAGTGTAATTTGAGAATTTTAAGCCATATCTCAAAAGACTTTTTACAAAGACAGAGGACCAAATTCTTGTGTTTTTTTCCACTGGTATTACTAGTATTAGATTTATTGGGACTTAGACTTCAATGTAATAATATTACCAATCAGCAGTTAACAACGAGTTTTCTGTGGGTTTATAAAGTGATTAACATGCACCAAATTCCAACTGAGTATATGGTAATACTCAGGGAATACTCAAAAGAATGTTGTGAAATTTAATAGTGTTTATAAAGTTCACACAAGGAGCAAGTGTTACGGCTAACAACTGATAGTAAGGATCCCAAGTAAGATTCTATGTAGAGTTCATTGTTAGCAATGCTGTAGGCATCACTTGTATCCTCAGCTATGGCTCAATATAGGAAACTTTAGAAAGGAAGAACTTTTTTTTCTAAACAGCATCATTTATTAGTCAAATAATTCTTGCTTAAGCATCATAGATTCATTGAATTATCTCAGTGGAAGAGGAACTGGAACTCAGGGCACACATTTGAAAGCTGAGGAAACTGAGGCCCAGAGACAAAGTGATTTTCCCCATGTCATCCAGAGAGTTAGTAGCATCAAGAAAGTCATAAACCTTCAAGCATCACCAAAAATAGGTGTTGTACCTCTAACTTTTAAAAATAAATATTTAAACTATTGGTGTTCTGCAATTTAAAAATATATTCAGGCTAATGCAGATGAAATCTTTAAGATACATAGATAGAAGTAGCATATTTGTGACTGTCATTAAAAGCAGTTTTTTGTTTTGTTTGGTTTGGTTTTTGTCATAACCCATATCAGAACTCTCCTTCTGAAGGGAAAACTCAAGAACACTGCCCACATTTTGTTCCAAGGCATAGCCTCTTTAGTGATGACATCAGTCAACTAGTGTTTGGTGCACAAATGATAAGATATCATGGGCCCTAACCTCCAGCAGCTTGCAGTCTTTTTTGTTATTGAGACAAACTCATATTTAACAGTCTTCATTCATTTAATTTGCAAGGATTACTCCTTTGCTTCCTAAGTGGAGATGATGCATGCAAAATAGCTGCACGATAGTTCCCCAGCCTGTTTCTGACATTCTCATACTCATTTTGCCCATTCACTGGGGACATGCTCCCCATCTTCCATTCAGCCTGCCATTTCTTTTCAGTTACCAGCCCCACATTGCATTCTCCAGTCTCCTGCATTGCTGTTGGGAGATCTATCTTTTACACTTCAGCCTCTTGGGAAGAGATTCCCTCATCTTTATAGACTAGGTCAGACTTAGTTGTTAGGAACATAGTACATTCTGAAGTTTTGCTTCAGAACTCATTATTCTGTTGTTTCTCCAGATATTCCTCATTAATTTTATAATTAATAGTTGTCTCTCCCACTATACTGCTCTCCAAGGGCAGGGACAGTGTATTTGTTCATTGACATCTAGCAGTGTCTGGACATTTGCAGGTACTTAATAAAAAATATCTGTGCAGAATTAATTACACAACTGCAGTGCCATGTAATTGACTATAACGTTTTGAATATAGTTCATTTCAGTTGTGAATAGATGGATATTTGAAAAGCATCAATTGTTTCAGTTTATACAAAAGTGTTGGTTATGGCCTCACTACGCAACCTATGGTAGCATTAGCATCGGTTGGTTGCCGCTTAGAAATGCAGACTCTTAGACCAGTGGTCAGCAAACCATGGCACATGCAGCTCTTTGACCCATTGAGTGTGGCTCTTTCACAAAATACCATGGCCTGGGCAAGTCTATTTTGAAGAAGTGGCATTAGAAGAAGTTTAAGTTTAAAAAATTTGGCTCTCACAAGAAATTTCAATTGCTGTACTGTTGATATTTGCCTCTGTTGACTAATGAGTTTGCCGACTACGGTCTTAGTCCACTCTCCAGACTCACTGTGTCAGATCAGACATTTATGAGACTCTCTGGTGTTTCCTATGCACTGGTATATGTTGTAAATTAGAGCTTAAAAATGTAATGTTTTGTTAGCCCAGATCCTCTAAATAAGTGAAGTAAGTCAGATGTATATATCTGTAAGCAGAATAGGTGACCTCTCACAGTTGGCCGCATCCTAGTAGGCATGGTGGGACGGTGTTGACATAGAAAGCATTAGCTTCATCTAAAAGGGACAGGCTGCCCAGCCTGCATGATTCAGTGGTTCAGCATTGACCTACAAGCCAGGAGGTCACAGTTTGATTCCCAGTCAGGACATTCCAGTTGTGGGATCAATCCCCAGTGTGAGGCATGTAGGAGGCAGCCAATTCTCTCTCATCCTTGCTGTTTCTCGTTCTCTTCTTCTTCCCTCTTCTCTGAAATAAGTAAAAAATATTTTTTAAAATAAAGTAGCCAAAACTGGTTGGGCTCCGTGGATAGAGTGTCAGCCTGCGGACTGAAAGGTCCCATGTTCGATTCCTGTCAAGGGCATGTACCTTGGTTGTGGGCACATCTCCAGTAGGAGGTGTGTAGAAGGCAGATGATCAATGTTTCTCTCTCATCAATGTTTCTAACTCTCTATCCCTCTCCCTTCCTATTGTAAAAAAATCAATAAAATATATTTAAAAAATAAAAAATAAAGTAATAAAAGGGACAGGCTGTAATATAGATCAAGATGATTGCAGGACTAGTGAGACCTTTGAGCAATTCAATAAAAGACACACAAACTTGCAAGTAGAATATATGACCTCAAACACTGACAATAAAATTCAATTCAATAAAAATATTTATTTCAGAGAGGAAGGAAAAGGGAGAGAGATAGAAACCTCAATGATGAGAGAGAATCATTGATTGGCTGCCTCCTGCAAGCCCACAACCCACAACCAGGGCATGTGCCCTGAGTGGGAATCATATGGTGACCTTCTGGTTCATTGGTTGACACTCAACCACTGAGAGATGCCAGCCAGGCCAAAATTTAATTATTTTTAAAGCAGAAGAACTGTAAGGGTCAAAGAGGACAAACATGTGTGATCTTTTTGGTTCAAAGGTCTCTCTACTTTACAAAGTTTCATCTAAATGAGGAGACTCCTAGAACTGTAGTAAACATTTTCTAATACAGATGTCTTTAATTCTGCAAGTCAGAAACCCTCTTGGTTTTCTTTAACCATTTCATTCATTCTTTCATTTATTACTTTATTCATCAATGCTCACTGAGTGTCTAGTCTGTGCTGAGGTGGCCCCAGGCCAAGAGCGGAAGACTGAAGATGAATAACATAGAATCCACAGGTCTTCTCATGGCTTACATCTCATAATGATAACCTTATGTTATGAAATGCAATACTTTATGTAGGGATTGCTACAGTAATTTGTCACATCCCCTTTGAGAGGTGTTCTTAAGAAGGTTTCTCTCTAGCTTGAGTCGTTTGTAAATCTAGGTAGGGAGACCGAAGTAGAAGGTACAGCTTATGTAGACAAATGGAGTAAAAGAGATTTAAAAGAGGATTCAGTTCAGCAGAAATTTCCAAGAAGTGAATTCTGAAGAGCATGTGTAGAACCCTGGGTGATTTTAAAATGGGAATGTTTCTTGAAACACTTTGTCAGCTTCATAATTTCTGGCAGACAAGAAGGTCTACTTCATCTTCACACAGAAGGGAGAGCTATTTCACAAAATTTAGAGCTTGGAAGCCCATTTCTCGGGTAGATTAAAGATTTAAGTAAGTGATTTAATCACAGTTTGCATTTTTTATTTTTTTTCTAGTTGTAGGTTTCTCATTTCTCCAGTTGGTTTGAATGACCTTTATCTGTCTTTGTCAGAAAAGTTCCTGTTTACCTCTGGAGAAACAGTGACATTTAGGATAACACTGATAACAAACAGTTCTCAAAGTTTCATATTCATTTGGTGGCAGCTGCGATCAAGTGTAATAAAAATTAACTGAACATTTTATTCAAATACCACTTGTTGATGACCCCACAATGGTGAATGAGCAAAGGTCTAATTAGTCTGTTACTCAATATCTGAATTTAGAATTATAGTATGTTTTGTCTCATTGCATCTGAACTTTCTATTTCATCAATTCTATGTTGAATGTTTTGATAAAAATTTTAGTAACTTTTTATTTTATTTTCTTCAGACCAATTATTCATTTTTACTCAAACATACTTACCACCAAGTAAAGAGACATAGAAGACTCTTTGTCCTTCAGTATTTACTCACTCTATCTCTCTATTCTCTATATGGAGATAACAAGACTTTCACCTATGTAAAAATGTTTATATTTTAGGTTCATCATTTCCATTCTTACTGTGAAAGGAATTTTGGACCGTTTTTACTTTTCCTCCCAACTTAGCATCTCTAGCCCTCATGCATTACAAAATCTTTGCACTCAGCAGAGGTATGAATATTAAACATTATTTCTCTCCAACATTTCCTAATTTTTCTTTCCAAATTAACAAAATACCACTGTGTCTACTTTTACTTATCCTAGAGAGTAGCGGGGGGGGGGGGGGGGGCCTAGATTCACCCAGAAAAACTTGAGTCTATTCTCTAATGCAATACTTGAATTTAAACCTCCTCCTCCTCCTCCTCCTCCTCCTCCTCCTCCTCCTCCTCCTCCTCCTTCTTCTCTTCTCTTCTCTTCTCTTCTCTTCTCTTCTCTTCTCTTCTCTTCTCTTCTCTTCTCCTCTCCTCTCCTCTCCTCTCCTCTCCTCTCCTCTCCTCTCCTCTCCTCTCCTCTCCTCTCCTCTCCTCTCCTCTCCTCTCCTCTCCTCTTCTCTTCTCCCTCTCTCTCTCTCTCTCTCTCTCTCTCTCTCTCTCTCTCTCTCTCTCTCTCATATCTTCCATTCACCTCAACCATCCATATTTTGCTCTTTAGCCACATTTACTTTTTTTTGAAATGAAGATCTGATCACACATTCCCCTTTCTTGCTTAAATTACTTCAATGGCTTCTCACTGCCTAGAGAATGAAGCCCAACCTCCTTATCCAACATATAAGCTCCATTGTATGGTGTCTCTCACATGACCATTCAGAGCTAGACCTGCCACTCCTGAAATGCTTTGATCTCTGAAAGGGACACTCTTGCCTTTAGTATGTGGCTTTTTCTTTTGCACAATGGTGCATATCACTCCCTTCCCCTGTCTCCCCCTCTCCTGTCTTCTGCGTATCTCCCGTCTTCTTTGCAGTAGCATACGCAGACTTCACACTCCCTTAGAAAGCACAGGCTCCGGGGACTGTCGCCCTGGATTCTAATTATGACTGTGTTGTTTGCTATTTCTGGATCTTCAATTAGATGTTCTGCCTCTCAGTTTTAGTTTCCTCATCTGTGAGACAGGATAAAATTAGTACTCACCTCACTAGGTTGTTATAAAAACTAAATAAACAAATACATATAATGAATTTATCATGTGAGAACATAATAAATGATTATGACTAAATCCATTAATAATATCATTTTTTATATAGTGTTTTTGGTCAGCTTGAGGGTAATAAAAGGCAAACCGATTGTGACAAAAAAATCATAAGTAGAAAAAAGCATTACAATGCCAAATATAAATGATTGAGGATTATCAATGAGTTAGAATCAGTCATTTTCTGTCCTCTTTTGTTGATTAGGATAATTAACACAGTTTTTGAAATTCAAGATTAAAATGAAGCAAATTTAAATGAATAAATGCCTATATTGCAAAGAAGCATAAAAAATAAAAATAGATATCACATAATTACTCAACTGCTTTTCTAATCTCAATAAGTATTTTACTGGGAGTGTTCCAGTATCTTCAAATTTCAGAATATTTATCCTATCCTAGTTTAGGAGACTAGGAAGAATGAAAACTTGCTATTGTACAAAATTAGGCAACTCATATAATTACTGTCTCCATACCCTGGGTTTGAAGGTTTGGAGAGGTACATAGGGTCTGATCTTATGCCAGGCTTAGAATCTCAGGAAATTCTGATGAACAGGAGAAAATAATTGTTTCAGCTGATTTCTGGAATGCTATTTCAACCTCTAGTGGTTCAGGAGTCAGATTATACTTATATTTAAAGCAATGGTCTCAGGCAGTTATAAGGAGTCCTCATGTTATGCTACCCAGAGAATTTCATGGTTGGTAACAGAGTATAATTGTTGGAAATTAGTGAAGCTATAGTTTAAATAAAGGCAGGCTGCATCCTTAAACATCTGCCAGAACAGAAGGAAGTCTGAAGAAATGTGTGACCTCCCCAGTGGCCAGTGTTGGCATCCTCTGGGGGGCAAAGGCTAAATTTCTGGGAACCTCTGAATTGCCCTGGAGGACTAGGAGGTAGTCACTGTTCCATTGATTTTTTGATCAATTAAGGACTATTAAAAATGAAAGTGGGGTAATTGTTTTCTGATTTTCCCAGGACAATAGCAGATACAGGGAATGGTATTGTCAAAACAGGTATTATGGCTACCTTAAAGTTGAAGCAAGGAGAGAAGGTAAAACAAAAAAGAAATAAATAGATTTATTACAAATGATTCCTCTCCCTATCTCTTGAAGTGTGCCTGTGTGTCCTTGACTCTGTCTTTTTCTCTGGTGTGTCTATGATTTTCTTCTATACTACTAAATTTAAGTGTATGTTAGTACTCAGTAGACACAACAGTCAAGATTCTTATATAAGCAGAAGAACCTACCTTCTGTTAAAGAGTTGTATTTGACATTATAATAACATCACCTGGTAAGATTGCAATGGTTATGAAGTCACTGAGTATTGACATTATTAACATTTACAATGATGCACAGTGCTTTGCATTCCAAGTAGCATTTAAATCTATAGATACATCTGCATTTACTGTGGGTCTGAGCATGATTTATTTCTTCTGCTTTGGAATTTTTTAATTTGAACCTGTTGTGAGAGTTGACACATAAATACAACTTTGTTTTTTCTCTATGATCCCTGTCAGTGATTTTTAATAATTCATTAATTCAATAAACATTTAATAACTGTCTGTGCTATCTATATGCCAGCATTGTTAGAATTTATATGGAATAGAAAAACAAATATGATGTGATCCTATGTTCAAATAATTCACCATCTGCTAAACATTTTTTCTATGTTAAGAATCTCTTCCTTTGTTTTTAATAACAAAGTTTAATGTTTACACTTGATAGAATCTACTATGATTTTCAGTATACTTATGCCATTATTTAAATATCTGCTTTAAGTGAAATTTAATCATTTATTTCTCCTTACTTCTATCCCTCATCACATCTTGGGCCTCTTCTCTGTGAAGCTGAATAATCCAATGGTGGCTATTCCTGAACATGAGACTCTTGATTCTAAAGAGGTAAATATCCTACCTAATGAAAGAGTAATACCCAAATCAACCATCACTCTGCTACACCCACAAGCTATGCCCACCAGCCAATCAGGAGTGAGTATGCAAATTAACCTAACCAAGATGGCTACAGCCACAGAGCAAGCAGGAGGCTTGGGTTTCCCTGGCAATAGGGGAAGCCAAGCTTCTTGCACACCCTAGCTGACCCAGGTCTCCCTTAAGGCTGCCAAAGCTTTAATTATAGAAGTTAAATAAATCCCAGATACCAGGGCCTCCACTTGGGTTGCAGGGGTGTGTGTGGCCATCCTGAAAACCACCACAAGCCCCTCACCCAGGCCACCCCACACTCCAAGAGACCCACTACCCTGATCCAGGACACCATTCAGGGCAAACCAGCTGGCTCCCACCCCTGCATCAGGTCTCTATCCTATCTAATGAAAGAATAATATGCAAATTGACTATCACTCCAACACACAAGATGGTTTCCCCTATGTGGCCACAAGATGGCCACCACAAGATGACCAGCAGGAGAGGGCTGTTGGGAGGGACCAGGCTGGCAAGGGAGGGCAGTTGTGGGCAATCAAGCCTGCAGGGGAGGGCAGTTAGGGGTGACCAGTCTGTTAGAGGAGGGAAGTTGGGGGCAACTGGGCCTGAAGGGAAGGGCAATTAGGGGTAAACAGGCTGACAGGGGAGCAGTTAGGCATCAATCAGGCTGGCAGGGGCATGGTTAGGGGCTGATCAGGCTGGCAGACAGAAGAGGTTAGGGGCAATCAGGAAGGCAGGCAGGCGAGCAGTTTGGAGCCAGCAGTCCTGGATTGTGAGAGGGACTCCCCCTGTACAAATTTTGTGGACTATGCCTCTAGTAACATATAATTGGAGATCAAGTTATCCATATCTATTTAATATTAGTTTGTAAGAATAAACAATCTCATTTAAAAAATTAATAAAATTTTGGTATTTTTTTTAAAAAAGCATTAACTGGCCCACTTTGTGTTGTTCAGAATCTGGCAGTTAAATACATAAAATTTTGCTGCTTCTCAATGTGGAAGGTAATACCTGTGTGTAGCAAGTTGATTCTAAACAAAATCTTCTATCCTAACAGTCTTTGTGATTTCCTCTTTGGATTAATTGGGAAGCCACTGTAGTCTTCTTTTTCTAGAGGGATAGTAGATGTCCTATAATATATGTGATGTATCTCTTAAGTCTCAGTATCTCATAGTATCTAGCTTCCAAGACCCTTAAGTGAATTTTGCATATGCCAGGTAGCATATGGCAGGTAGCATGTCAGTTCATATATAGCCTATAAATTTCATGTGAATGTTTAATCATTTTCAACCTTTGAAGAGAAAGACAAACACACACACGAATATTTTTTAAACTTTTTTTTATAAATGTTGTACCAAAGAAAAAATACTTATTTTTAAAATTTTTGTGTTAATCAAGAGCAAGAATAATTGAACAATATTTTCTTTGTCTATATCCTCTCATGCAAAATGATAAATGTAAAAAAAAATTATTTTAAAAAGTTATCTTTAAGAAAGAAGTGAGCTCACTCATTCATTTTAGATGCCCTCACAAATGAGCCATGCTCAATTTTGCAGCCTCCAATATTTTTTTTGGGGGGGGACTGGGGAATCATAGTACAAAAGAAGTAGGAGGGATAAAATTTCATATAATATTGAAATATTTTCCCCCAGAGTATCTCTTCCACAATTTAGGTCATATCACTCACTTTTCATAAATTGACATCCCTGTTTCTGCAAAATTTAGAAGCTTTATCATATAAGACCAGTGTGCCTCTCTGTTATAACATTAGTTATTAAAATAGAAAAAATGATTTTAAGGATAAGTGTGGACTTATATCCTTGATCACATCTCTGATTTAAAAAGTAGGATTATTGGATCAATGAATTATGAACATAGGGAAGACTTATGATATATGTAGCCAAATAGCATTCCTGAAAAACTGTAACAGTCTTACCAGGAATCTGTCTGGATACCTATTTCCATGTACACTTGCTGCATTGAATAGTATATTAATTGCCAATTTATCGAGAGCTTAATATATATTAAATGTTGCACACTTTTGATGCATTATTTTATTTAATCTTCACGAAACATTTTAAGTTAAGTACTATTATTATTCCCATCTTACAGATGAGGAAAATTGAGGCTGAGGGAAGTCAGCTAAAGCTGGAAACTCTGCACAATCAGGAATCCAGATCTGACTGCCTGAAGCCTGTGCTCTTAAGCCCTCTATTGTACCCCCTCTGGCTATCTTCATTTCTATCTGTATTATCTAATTCTGTCCCCCTTTTAAATCATACTTTAAAATACTAGGAGATATTTTAATCATATTTTAAAATACTGGGAGATACTTTAAAATATTAGGAGATAAGGAGAAATTATCTTTTGTCTTAATTTACATTTTAAAAATCCTGTATTTTCTGTTATTTGTGTCTATTTTGCATTAAGTAATGCATTTATCTACTGGTATGGTGATATTTTTCTTATTGCATTGAAACTCCCTTTATATATTAATGATATTAACTCTTTGTCAATGTGTTAGCCCTGTCAGTGAAATGGTGGCAGATTGTGTGAGACTGAAAAACCAGACAACTATATGCTAGTATGTCCAAGAAGAGGAGAATGGTTGAATAAATTTTGTACATTCCAAGAGAATGTATAAAAAAATAACAATCAGATGTTCTCTTTCTTTCAAGCAATAATTGGCTGAAGTTCACATAGGCTAGATCTATATAAATAAAAATGTTTCTACATAATAATAGAAAGTCTGCTGATTAATAACAAAAGCATTCAGATGAGATAATAAATACTGAATTAACAACTTCTGAATGTTAGGTAATGCTGAAAGACTGTGTTGCAAGAATAACAGGTAGCGGTAGTATTGTAATATTTACACTTTTTGCACCCATTAACATAACCATAAAGACAAAACTTAGAGTTAAGCTAGTGAGCAAGATTGTCAAAAAGTGATTTCAAGCTCATATTTGGAATATATGAAAAACATCATAAAAGAAACTAGAGTTTGAAGTTTAGCAATTGTGAGTCAGGAAGTTAGATAGTATTAAAAGAAATGTAAATAATTAAGCAAAAGGATATTTTATGTTTCTGTTGTTTAGTGTTACATTTGGGACATTAACAAATTTAGTTTCTTATGATATATGATCAGACTATAATATCGATCCACATTTTCCCCAAAAACCTCTCTTTGTTATTTAAATATCTGCTAAATTATCCTTTTTTACATAGCAATTCTGGCCTAAGAAGTAAAGTATCTCAGTTACCAACCCAATCCAAATAAACAATTATGGAAAAACCCTTCATCAGATCTCAAAATTTACTCTGTAGTTTAAAATGTAGTTTCTCCCATTTTCTAAAGACAGCAATCTGTTTTTCTTGCCACCAGACTCACATTTCTTGAATTTCATTATGCTGTTTATGGAAGCTAGTTTTTCAAAATTAGCTTGGTAATTCATTTAAACCAGTCAGACATCAGATTTATCTGATTTGACTTCTTCATTGTTTTCATAAGTCATATGATTTATAAAGTGCATTGAAAAAGAACTAACTCAAAACAATTCCACTTATCATCTAGTTCAGTGGTTGTCAACTCTGGCTGAACATAAGGACCTCCTTTGTAAAAACCACAGGAGCACAGTTCCACTTCAGGCAAATTGAATCAAGAAGCTTTGGAGGTGGATAAAGACATTGGTTGCTATGTTTTCAAATCTTGGTGATTCAAATGTGCAACAAGAGCTGAGATTTTCAAATTCTTGCTTCTTCATTGGTGTTTTGGGAAAGCCAATTAAATCAACTGTGGAAACAAAACTTGAAAGTAAAAGCAGGAGAATTATTTAAAAATTAGTTTCAGCCCGGCTGGAGTGACTCAGTGGTTGAGTGTTGACCTATGAACTAGAAGGTCATGGTTCAATTCCTGGTCAGGGCCCATGCCCCGGTTATGGGCTCGATCTCCAGTGGGCAGTGTGCAGGAGGCAGCTGATTGATGATTCTCTCTTCCTCTCTGAAATCAATATTAAAAAAATAAAAAAGTTAGTTTCAGGGAATACTTTGAATTAATAAAAACGTGGGCCACATGTTCTGACATGCCATAGATGTTTAACCTGTGCTTTTAACTATGTGGATTAATTTTGAGAAATCTGTTCTATGTTGAGATTTACTATAATTTCTTTAGTAACACCTAGTACTTTGTTTTGGTTTTCTATGTATTCCACACAGGTTTGGAAAATATTTAGGGTAAGGCTGGGCATAGCATTTGGTGCAAGCTGAGTTTGGAGGCTAGTAGGTTCCAAAGAATGTTTTATTTAGCATTTTATGAGGCATATAAAAAAATACTTGGTCATTGATGAATCCTTCTACAAGCATATGGGATTCCAACATCATTGATTTGACTGTTGTGATCAATTTGCAAAGAAGGTCACTTTCATAAATTTCAATTATTCACACTAATGCAGCAATCTCCAAGAAGGTATATAGCTAACACCATTTAATTTCAAGCTAACTCCCTGCCTGAGACAGAAGAAAATACACTGTAGTAGCAATAATTATTTTTTATTATATCCATCATATCTTGTGAATTCAGCAGCTCTTTGATCTACCACCACTCTGTAACCCACTTATCTTTCTACGGGTTTAATTGTGAAAGTCATACTGGGGAATGAGATATAAATAGACCCACCATTTTCATATCAACTGATACATGTGGCCCTAGGCTTCTTTTATTTTTAATTTGAGGGGCAATTGATTTCCAAAACATGATTAGATGCATTTGATTCTGACCTTTCATACTTACTTTTTATTAACATCACTTGAGAGTTAATCATTTACTAACTGCCCATAAAACATACATCTGACAAATTCTTCTCCTGTTTTCTTATTCCTTCTCTTTGAAAATTTTGATCAACATTTAAGGGTTGGCAAGATCTGCTAGGAAGGGACTATAAATGATTTGCTGCCTTGGTGTGTCTAAACTTTTTATTATGCTCATTTTATTCTGAATTTAAGAATCTTCACTGATGTCTAAGGTTCTAATCTAATGGGACAAGCATCTCATTCCTCTATCTTTATTCTCCAGAAGACAACATAGATCAAAGAAAATAAGTGACTGGTCCATGGAAGCCAGTCTCATTTTCTGGTTTGATTCAAGGATAAAATTGAAATTATCAAGAAGAATGGGCTCACTCTATTCCCTTTAAGCAATTGTCCTAAATATTATTTTTCAGAATTAAGCTTTGATAAATCTCAGATTGAAGAGAAAAAGATTGTAATTTCAGACAAAAATTTGGAATAAAGCTATTATAATAAATTCTAATTA
The DNA here is from genome assembly GCA_027563665.1 of Antrozous pallidus. Classification (NCBI taxonomy): domain Eukaryota; kingdom Metazoa; phylum Chordata; class Mammalia; order Chiroptera; family Vespertilionidae; genus Antrozous; species Antrozous pallidus. The sequence goes on from CM050517.1 coordinate 23,715,498, forward strand.
AAAGAAGATTCATATGTTTTGATAAACAACTGTAGCGAGGGTAAATGTGTTTTATGGAGAAACCTAATATAAACTCCTGAATAGACAGCACCATGCAAGTAGACAAGGATGCTGTCAAAATGACTTTCTTGTGCTGTAAGCCCAGTCTGTGTTGAGGAAATATAACAACAACAATGCCAGACAAAACATTCTATAAACTCAGAAGTCCTTTTCACAAAAGCAGAAGAGAAAGAAAATAACTTTATTAATGAATAAAAATTAAACTAGAATGTGATATGCACCACAATTGCTAAGAGATTGAAAAATCAGAAAAAAAAATCTCACCCTTCATATAGCTATATATATATATATGTTTTCAAGGTAAATATATAATTCAATCCATCCTCAAGTAAGAGGGCTTGATAGTACCATGTATCATTACACATAGTTTATTCTTTATCACCTGATAAGTGGGGTGACCATCTGTCAGTTAATTGGCTTTACACAAAGGAAAAATAAGCTTTCCATATCTTTATGACAGGAGGTAGTTTTACAACTTGGTGTCAGGTATCGGCTAAAGTTAGCTCTTACCCCCTCTCAGAAACTAGGAGGAAGGGGTGCTATCTCACTTGGATGTTTATTTGGTTCTCAGGTCCTTGAGAAAGACTTTCCTGGGTCTTAAAGCTGACAAAATGTCCCTCTAATTTTCCAAAGGACTTATGTGCATTTTAAAGGATGGAGAATGTACTCAGAATGACAAGTTTTCTAAAGTAAATGCTCTAAGAACAGAGGATGGGAAATCTCTTCCCTTATTTTGAACAGAAGAATTTAGCCTTTTATTTATAATTTCTGCATGTCCTTATATTTGGTTGATGAGGGGTAGAACTGAAATCTGAGAGAGTCTTACTCTGAAGAAAGAAGCCCCACTTATTTTCCTTTCCTAGGGTCTTAGTTGAATCTACTGTAGGAGACAGAAGTGGCTGACAATTTTGGGGTCTTTTCAATTTTGGGGTCATCCCAGTAGATTGATGTTGGATTTTGTAGTGTAGTGAGTTATGGCAAAGCTGAGCAAAAGGCAGGAACTGGAATGACTGACATTCCTCTGAGTGCTAGTTTTTAAAGATAAACAAACAATGTAAGATCTATGCTAAAAACTGTTTGGGGCTCAGGCCATCCTGCTATTAAATGCTTTTTTGTTGTTGTTTATTTAGTTGGTGTGTTTTTTAATCCTCACCTGAGCATACTTTTCCCCCATTGATTTCTAGAAAAAAATAGAAGGGAGAGAAGAAAGGGGGAGAGAGAGAGAGAGAGAAACATCTGTGCGAGAGAGACATATCGATTGCTTGCCTCTGGTACGTGTCCCTACCTGGGCTGGGGAACCTGCAACAGATGCATGTGCTCTTGACTGGGAATCAAATCTGAGACCATTGGTTCTGCAGGCCCATGCTCTAACCACTGAGCAAAACTGGACAGAGTAGTATTTAATGTTTTTGACCCCACAATCAATGCTATCCTCTCCAGAATCCATTACACCTGCATTCTCTATCAATCATGCTGTCTTTATAGGACCTTAATTACTGAATGTTTTACAGCTTCTAGCTTATGGACAATACATTTTAGTGCAAGATCTTGTGTCTTTACACTGAAGTTAGTGGTCATATAAAAGTCCAAAATATATTTAAAATTTTCAAGAAAAATAAATATGTAGCAATTAATAATATTTTGATGTACATTTTTCTGAAATTTGCTTTTTTTTCCTGAATGCATGAAGTTTGGTTTCATATTTACAAGAACACATATGTAGATAAATTTGTTTTCTTTTGGTAGAGAGGATAATATGCAGAGGGCTTTGAATTAAAAGGGGATGGAAAATGAGTGTACATAGCACATTCTTTAGTAAAATAAATGCTTTCTGTAACATTGGTTTAAAGCTTCACAATACTATATCAGTTATCACCCAAAGTAAACTCTAAATAAAATTATTTTTGGAATTTGATTCCCTTTAAAATAATGATTTTCTAAATGTCTTGAGTTTTTCTTTATGTTTTCTTATATCTGAAAAAAGTGTGTTGTTCTACTGACAATATAATAAATTACTGAGCTTTAACTGCCAGGATGCTAGTCTAGTCTGAAAATAATAATTTATTAATGTTTATTAATGATTTTTTATTTTTCTTAATTGTTAACATTTGTTTTTATCAAATTAGTTAGATCTTTATCTATACTAAGATTGACAAAGGAATTTATTTTTAGCATTCACAAAATGTCTAAAACCATGACTGTATCTGTCATAGCATAAGCCAGCATTTCAAGCCAGCTGCTGGATTGTGGTGCCAAACATGACTTTGCTCTGCCAGTGCGTTGTGGATGGCTGTAAAACAGTGCTGACTTTGCCAGCATGATGTCAGAGGATGCACTGCCTATTTGTGCTCAGTCTGATTTAATTATTCAATCTTATATCCTAAAGATAATTTAGAAGGCATTTAATCCAGTATTTTATTTAACATTGTAACCCTGTTTGTAAGTATCTCCTTATATATCTTCTGTTTAAAGTCTTCTGGGGATGAGTCAGACACGATATATATTTAAATATGGCTAAAACAAACAAATGACTGCAGGTATCACAAAAACAAATAGAAAACATTGAAAGACTATGGCTTAATTTCAAATACTGGACCTTGAACATGATACTTAATCTTTTTCAGCCTGGATTTAATTCTCTGTAAAGTGAGATCAAAGGATTACGGTGGAGATCTGCATTAATGCATATAAAGTGCTTAGCATTTAAAACACCTAGCACTTAATAACTGTTAGCAGAGTCATGATGATTTATCTAATGCTCTTGTAATACTAGCTACTAAATGTTGGTACTTTCAGGAAAATCTAAATAAGTGGTAGTTTTCATTTGTTAGAGAGGGAGGAAATGTAATTTAGTCATTTCCTCCTTTCATTCTAAAGCTTCAGAGAATCCCAGATGGTGAAATCTACAAATTACTTAATGTTGTGACTGTTGATTTTCTTTGACCAGAACAAATCAGTGCAGTAATGCAGCTACCCCTTTGTTTTAATAGCTCTTTCTCTAACTCCTCTTTCTAGTCTAACAAATGCAGCTTCTCCCTAAATGATACAGAATGTATACATGTTTCACAGTCCAAGGTAGCCCCTTGGTCAGGTTTCCTGTCTGCTTTATTTCCCCCTTGCATACAGTCCATGTTCTTCTGGCAGCCACCTCTGGGCATGGCTCTCTCAGAGCACTGCCTCTTCATGCTATGATACAGCCCAAGGCAAAGCAGGGAGAGTTGCCTCCAGAAGAGCAACTGACCTCTCTGAGCCTCCTCAACCACTTTGGAAGGCTCCATTGTCAGCCCTGAATTGGCACCTGGAATAAAGTTAAGTTCATTTCCTTCCATTGGTGTCATCCTATCCCATTCTTGAAAGCATATAGCAGAGAAATGTTTTAGAACTAAATTTCTCTTTTGGTCTCATGTCCAACACTTTCTTTTATACTCTTGTCTTCAATTCTATGATCTGCTTGCTAATATCCATCTCCATTCAGTTACGTTTATCTTACTTGTTCCAGACAGTTAACCCCTATCAAATAGAAATACATAGAGCTTGGATGGATAAATAAATTATTAGAATCACTTCCCTACTGCATAATTATATTATAAAGCCAACTGAATCAATATACGGAAAAAGAAAGGCAAGCGTCCCATTCGCTGTCTCTGTCTTTTGTAATGTTCCATTTTATAAATGCTGGCTTAATTCAATCCCAGTTCACTTTACTCCCTTGTTTTAGGATTTACATTTCAGGGGATGATGCAGTCAATGCTAAAAGATAGGGAGGGTAGCAGGCAAGTGATGGAAAAGTGAGGGTTGTGGATGGGATGTAGCAGAGCTGTTCCTCATGGTTGCTGGCCTTTCAAAGCTATCGTAACCCTCTGCAGGAGGCCAGAACCGCTCTGCTGAGCACTCAAGAGATCCTTCTAATGTGAAGCTAAGCTGCATGTCTTTTTTATGCCATTGATTGTATAACAGCTACTGAGGGGGGAATATAACTTTTTAAAGGATAAACCATTTTTTTTTAAATGTGAAATACTATGCCCAAATGTTAATGTATACATTTTTGGGTATGTTTTTAAAAATTATCTCCATCGCCTGACTGCTATTTTTTTTCTTATTTTTCAGCAATGAAGTTGGAGCAGAAGCTGAAAACCCAGGCTGTGCTAAAGATTTGTGGAGTGCTGGTGCTAACCATTTGCTAGATTTAACTTTTTTTTCACTATTAGTATTCCCTTTAGTAGCGCAGCAGTGGAACTAAAAAAAAAAAATCTTGCAAGCATATAACATCTCAGTACTCATTTGCTCCCAGCATAAGAGATATTTACCTACAGCTTCTCACGCCACTGTTAGAATCTTTAATGCCTTCTATTAAGCTGACAGCAGTACTAAGATGCCCATGTATTTAGCAACAAAATAAAGAAAAATTGTGGGTTTTAGACAGAAAATGGTTGTGACTGTTTTTCCACACCAGTTTTATTTAACGTATACATTACTTACTAAATCAGATATTATTTTCCTTACTTAAAAATATGTTTTTTATTGATTTTAGAAAGGAAGAGAGCAGAGATAGAAACATCAGTTATGAGAGAATCATTGATCTGCTGCCTCCTGCTCCCCCTCTCCCACTAGGGATTGAGCCTACAACCCAGGCATGTGCCCTGACGTGGAGTGGAACTCTAACCTCCTGGTTCATAGGTCTACACTCAACCATTGAGTCACACTGGCCATGCTGCTTCATTTTTCATATGTAAAGAAAAAGTACAACAACTTAAAAAAAGGGGTCTCTGCCTGCTTTCCAGAGATGCTAATGAGGAGTTTACTGGAGAGATCTTGGATAGGAGGAAGTTGGTATTTTGCATAACATACACTGATTTCCCATTCTTTTGGGAACAGGCTACGGCTACGAGTCAGGGGCAGGCTAGTGATGTTGAGCATCATATCATTGCAATGTCTCCAACATTGCCACATAATTCCTGTGAAGGATATTTCAAAGTCATTCCACATTCAAAATCTTGCAAGTAGCAAAGACCACAGAGCAAACCCACACTGTGATGACAATCCTGGGAATCCACCCTCCAGCACTCCTGATGTTCACATACTGACCATGTTCAGTTTTTCCCCCCAGTCATCATCACCCTAGTAGTCTTTTCTAGGTTTCTGAAGAATCCTTTGCAATTCTGATAATGAGCTGCTGGTAGTAGAAGAACCCTTTGCACATATTACAAGTTTCTTAGTGTCAACTCTGAGCCACAGAGCTTTCTCAGACCACTGCTTTATCAGCCCATCAACCCACTCAGGGCAAAGTAGAGAGAGCTGCCTAAAAAAGGGGAACTGGCCTCCATTCTCTATGCACCATTTTGGAGTGTTTCATTGTCAGTCATCATTTGGCACCTGGAAATATAAAATTCTCATCATCTCTTCAATTAGTGTGTGAAGACCAGTGGACCCTTAGTAACGTTCTCTGCTAATCTCTCCTCCAAATAAAATATTCTCCATCAACCTGCTAAATGGCGTGAATCACCTCTTTAGACTACTGATAATAATTTCTAGTTTTCGCTGTGCTCTTATTGTGTGCCAGATACCACACCAGGTGGGTCACATGAATTTGCTTAAACATTCACAATGAGCCTGTGAATATTATCCATATTTTATATTTATAAGAACAGGCCCTAAAAGATTATCTCAAGCTAGTAAGTAGTTTAGGCAGAATTCAAGTCCAATCAGATTCCAAGTCTATGCCTTTTATTGGATTTTGTCCATTCATTCACTTGTTCATTTTTTTGACCTTGGATAAAGAAAGTTGAATTGATTACACTTCAAGCTCATAGCAGATTGCTATTATAAATTTGGGCAAGGCCCCTTTCCTGCATTCTTTGATTAGGTGATGGGTTAGGTATTTTATGACAATTTCTATCTTACCTTCTCCTGATGTAGGCACACATTCTTATGTGTTCTTATAATCTTTACTTATATATGTTTTGAAGATCTGTACACATATTAAATAAAAGAAAATGGCATTATTGTTTATATTTCATTCCCACCCCCACTCCTACTCAGCACTATGGTTTTTAAGGTCTATCCAGATTGCTCTGCAAACGTCCATTGGAGTGTTCCCTCACAACTGCATGGTGTAGCCTCATCACATTTCACCAACTCATCGGCCCCAGGGGTGGTGTCTCAGGTTGCTTCCCTCCACTAGGAACAATTGTGATGTATGTGCTTGCATCTGCCCCATGTGGAACTTGGTGAGAATTTCTCCACAATATATACCCAGGGATTGTTTAAATGACTAAATCTCTCTTGAATGTATGTACCCATCTTTATTTCCAACAGTTCAATAGGTTCTTGTATCTCCTTTTCATCCTTGAAGGCCTGAGCTTTGAAATGCTAGGCTGGATTATATTATAATTAAAGGCAACTTTTGGGATGGGAAATTTGTTTGAATATGGTATCCTATTCCCACTAAGTTTTCTAGTTTTCATACCATTTAACTAATTGCAGTTGTTTGGTATTTTTGTCTTCATTTCATTGATAAAAAACTGAACCTGAAAGGGTATAGTAGTGAGTTATAAAGCTTGTATAAGATCATTGATTTTCTTATTATGTTATTTCAGCAAACAAGCTGCATCTGAATGCCACGGCTTAATCTATTTGTTCAGTTTCTCAGAGTCTTAGCATAATTACAGGAGGGGCAAGTGTTGGTTGCAGGGAGAACATGGAGAATTAGCTGCTTTTTGACTTGGTCAGAACTAGACTTAAGTTACCTGAGGAGCTTAGAAACACAACTGATGTTTGTGAGGAGGTAAGGCATGGGAACATGTAATATAGAATAGACAGATTTTGAGGCTGTGCTTTTCATTGGATTCCCCGGGAAGCAGATTTTGAGAGGGATGATCACAAAGAACACTGGCAAGGAAGTTAGGAAGTACGTTAGGGAAGGAACCAATAAAGAATCCATTAAGCCAGCTACAGTAATGAGCTACTGGAGCTCATCCTACTGGGGTATTCTAGGACATAACGTTGAACATCTCTCAGAGTTCATCCCACTTAGAAGAAAGAAAACAGGGATAGGTAGTTGGTTTTTTGTTTTGTTTTGTTTTGTTTTTTTACATTTTGACTGTCAACATTTACCTAATAATACTTTTCTCTTTTTAAAGCTTTTTAAAATTTTTTGACTTTTTATTACAACTCCCTAATAAGACCCATTATTCTCTTATAAATTATAATTTGGAAAAATATGGAATTTTATTGAATATTGCTCTTTATAGTTTGCAAAGTAAGGTTTAGGAATCAAGAGTTAATAAAAGGCTTACATAATAAGGCAATATTCCCCAAATTTTCTTTTTTGGACAAGCATAAGATTCTTCAATTAGCTATGGGAACAAAAAAAAATTCTTCTTTAACTAGACTGCCATGGATGTCCATATTTGAAACAACCTTCATCTATTAAACATTAAATCAACTGTGTGAGTGGATAACTTGGTTTGTAAGAATGAAAGATTATTTTGTTTAGGGCAGGTGTAGAGGCCTTAAAATAATTAAATTGTAATTAGGGAATATTACTGAATTTGTTTCAAATATACACTGAGTGGCCAGATTATTATGGTCTTTGAATGCATAATAATCTGGCCACTCAGTGTATATCCTATATAATAAAAGGCTAATATGCAAATTGTCCCCTCAACCAGAAGTTTGACCAGCAGGCAGGCCGGCCAACTGTCCATGTCCTCTCCCCCTGCTCCCCCTGGCCAGGCTGGTCAGGCCCCACCCAGCACAAATTCATGCACCAGGCCTCCTCTAATATGTGTGTGTGTGTGTGTGTGTGTGTGTGTGTGTGTACTGAGTGGCCAGATTATTATGCATTCAGAGATCATAATAATCTGGCCACTCAGTGTATATTAGATTTTCCACATATTTTTGTGGTATGCATTTTGTGGTAATATTAAACATGTTCCCTTCATGTTTTAAAATATATTATTCTCAATTTATTTAACTAGAATTCAATTTTTCGTTATTTACACTTTAATGAACACTCTAATTTCTTATAAGGGTTTTCTAATGGACTTAAAACTGGATTTAAAACTTTTTTTTTGGCATTACTTAAATACTTGATTGCAATTTTTTTTAGAACTAAACACTCAGGATAAATTTAAGAAATGGAAGTATAAAACAGACAGAGGAAGTAAATAATGTAAAAAAATGAAAACATAAAGCAAAACAAACAAAAAGACTAAATTATCCAGATGTCTACAGATGGGGACCCAGAAATACTGATCAGAATTTCCAAAATAAAAATAGTAGAAGATTCACCTGCAAAAAAAGAAAATATCACTGTGTAATATTTAGCCAACAGCATTATTTCTGAAATTCTAATAGATGAAACAATGGGCTATAATGTGAATGGGACTGCAAAATATTTCTCACAGGGCTCTGGAGGCATTTTCAAATAAATTTGAGCTGAATTAAGTCACTCAGGGCAGTAAGAACTCCAGCGATTTTACCAATCTTATTTTGGGTCACAGTTCGTTTTTTTTGTTTTGTTGTTGTTGTTGTTTGTTTGTTTTTTCTCTAATCAACACTAGTTTATGTAAAAATTGTAGAAATTGTGGAAAAATTAACAATAGCAATATAAGTTGTTACTTTTTCCCCTGATGAACAGATAAGTATATGGGAAACTTTTTACTTGAGTTATGTGAGATTATAAAAAGAAGTAGATTTAGAAAATTGCCAAAAATATTTAACAGTTATAAAAACTTTAGGTATTTGGGAAAATACACCACCAAGAACTCAGGCTTTTGTTAATTATTGTAATCTAGGTTGGTAATCCTAGGAAGAAAATTTTGTTTTTCCTTTCCATCATTTCTTTTTGCACAAAACTTAGGACATCTTCTTAAGAGGTAGAAAATTCAAATATGTATGTTTTCCTTTGACTTTTAAGTCCTGTTGCTAATTAGTAATTTTAATTGAGGAGTCAAATCTCTTAACAGAAATGTATTGAACTGCTGCTGTGATTTTTGTTCAAGGACTTTCCCTGAAATAGGATGAACAGAGTGTTCAAGTATCACATGTTTAGTGTTTCTAAAAATAAAAGTTGAAAATCACAGCTCCATCTGGTTTTCATCTTTCCTTCACTAATTTTTCCCCCCAATTTAACTTTGTCATGTTGATAAAACAATGGACATGTATGTGTAATAAATTATTTGAAAGCTACATTTAGTTCAGAGCAGGGCATTTTTATATTATTAGAGTACACTTTAAATTGTTAGTATTTAATTATTTTTCATGCTTTTAAACTTGTCTAGAGAAAGATTCCATTTCTAACAAGTACCCACATAAGGCACACACATAGTTACTCCTAAGGTA